>CANJKZ010001105.1:540000-1130000 GCA_947471745.1 Closterium sp. Naga37s-1 | reverse complement strand
AAACGAGGGTTCCCGTCGACCTCCACGGAGGGTCCGGGGTAGCAGCGCTTGCCAACCTGCAACGGTTTCCCGTTGCCCTTTCTTCCACGGGCCCTCCCGGCCCCCCCTCCCCAACACATTTGGGGCTCTGCATTTAATTTTAGCCAGAGCCCCCGCCTCCCAGATGGCCCTCCGCACCACAAGTACGTCCCGCCCCCTACCTCTGGGGGTCAAAGTGCACGCCAACCCTCCGAAGAGTGTCGACGCACACAAAACATTCGGGCGTCCCGGTCCACGTCTCACGTGTCCCCATGTGGTGAATCATAGAGGCCTCGAAGGCTCGACGGATTGCCTGGGCAATCCGCCGGACCTTTGTGGAGAGGGTCCTTTACCTCCTCTTCCACGTATTATTACTACAGAAAGTAGCTCGATCACCGTGGATTACCTGCAATTATAGGCTTTTGAAACATAGAAGGGCGGGTGTGATAACAAAAATAAAAGCAACGCCCTCCTCCTAGTCCAATCACATGGATTACGTTGGCTTACCAACATTTGCGGCCAATACATAAAGTAAGCCCGAAAGAGGGACACCACAACGCTACCATACCGTGCTCGTGGACCAATCACTGGGATCACGTTGGGTTACCTTGATACGGGGCTCAAAACTAATCTTACCGGGGCATTAGGGAGACAAAGACTGTTGGAAGAAGTACTCATGGATTATTCCTAGGCCAATCACTCGGATAACGTTGGGTTACCATCATTTGGGGGAATTGAAAAACCCCCACCGAGGGGAATCCACCCAGCCCGGATGGTGGTCCGGACCCCAACCCTGGTGGAACCGGATCCACCCGGGTCGGGTGGGGGTCCGGACCATCCCGGGTGGGAACCGGATCCACCCAAGCCGGGTGGTGGGGGTCCGGATCATCCCGGGTGGGAACCGGATCCACCCAGGCCGGGTGGGGGTCCGGACCATCCCGGTTGGGAACCGAATCCATCCTGAGCGGGTGGGAACCGGATGGACCCAGGCCGGGCGGGGGTCCGGACCAGCCCGGGTGGGGACCGGATGGACCCATCCTGGGTGGGAACCGAACCCACCAGAGCCTAAGTCCTAGAGAGGGACAAAGAAGAGCTGACACTAATTTATTCCTAGGCCAATCACTCGGATCATGTTGGGTTACCATCATTCTAGTCATTTATGAATTCCCCACCGAGGGGAATCCACCCAGGCCGGGTGGGGGTCCGGACCATCCCGGGTGGGATCCGGATGGGGGTCCGGACCCTAAACCTGGGTGGGAACCGGATCCACCCAGGCCAGGTGGGGGTCCGGATCCCACCCTGGGTGGGAACCGGATCCACCCAGGCCAGGTGGGGGTCCGGACCATCCCGGGTGGGAACCGGATCCACCGAGGCCGGGTGGGGGTCCGGACCATCCCGGGTGGGATCCGGATCCACCCAGGCCGGGTGGGGGTCCGGACCATTTCGGGTGGGATCCGGATCCACCCAGGATAGGGGTGGGGGTCCGGACCCTAAACCCGGGTGGGGACCGGATGGACCCAGGCCGGGTGGGGGTCCGGACCATCCCGGTTGGGGACCGGATGGACCCAGCCCGGGAGGGAACCGGACCCACCAGAGCCCGGGTCCTAGGGAGAGACAAGATACCCCTTCCTCATTCCAGGGCCAATCACTCGGATAACGTTGGGTTACCATCATTTGGGGCGTTTGGAAATGCCCCACCAGGGCCCAATGGAGAGAAGATAACAACTCCCTACCCTATTCCAGGGCCAATCACTCGGATAACGTTGGGTTACCTTCATTTGGGGCGTTCGGAAATGCCCCACCAGGGCCCAAGGGAGAGAAGATAACAACTCCCTACCCTATTCCAGGGCCAATCACTCGGATAACGTTGGGTTACCTTCATTTGGGGCGTTTGGAAATGCCCCACCAGGGCCCAATGGAGAGAAGATAACAACTCCCTACCCTATTCCAGGGCCAATCACTCGGATAACGTTGGGTTACCATCATTTGGGGCGTTTGGAAATGCCCCACCAGGGCCCAATGGAGAGAAGATAACAACTCCCTACCCTATTCCAGGGCCAATCACTTGGATAACGTTGGGTTACCATCATTTGGGGCAAACGGAAATCCACCACCATGGCGCTGGGGAGGGGCAACATACCCGATTCCCTACCCTATTCCAGGGCCAATCACTCGGATAACGTTGGGTTACCATCATTTGGGGCCATCTTGGGATGGATATGAGCCCGTGCAAGGGTGATATTGAGCCTTGGCCCCTAAATCCCCCGGTACAATGGAGCGTTTGTCTCATTCCAGCCGGTCAAAAGGACCCTTGGGATGGATATGAGCCCGTAGGAAGGTAGCTCCCACCCTGTTTTACACTTCCCACCGGTCATCCAGGCCTTTGCACCGGGAAAAAGAGGTCCCGGAGCCCATCCGAGCCCGTGCGAGGGTGGGATTGAACCTTGGCCGGTCCATTGGATCATTTGCCTCATTCCAGCCGGTCAAAAGGACCCTTGGGATGGATATGAGCCCGTAGAAAGGTAGCTCCCACCCTGGACTACACTTCCCCCCGGTCATCCAGGCCTTTGCACCGGGAAAAAGAGGTCCCGGAGCCCGTCCGAGCCTGTGCAAGGGTGGAATTCAACCTTGGCCGGTCCTTTGGATCGTTTGTCTCATTCCAGCCGGTCAAATGGACCCTTGGGACGGATATGAGCCCGTAGAAAGGTAGCTCGCGCCCTGGTTTACACTTCCCCCCGGTCATCCGGGCCTTTACACCGGGAAGAGGAGGCCCCGGAGCCCATCCGAGCCCGTGCAAGGGTGGAATTCAACCTTGGCCGGTCCTTGGGATCGTTTGTCTCGTTCCAGCCGGTCAAATGGACCCTTGGGACGGATATGAGCCCGTAGAAAGGTAGCTCGCGCCCTGGTTTACACTTCCCCCCGGTCATCCGGGCCTTTACACCGGGAAGAGGAGGCCCCGGAGCCCATCCGAGCCCGTGCAAGGGTGGAATTCAACCTTGGCCGGTCCTTTGGATCGTTTGCCCATTCCAGCCGGTCAAAACGACCCTTGGGATGGATATGAGCCCGTAGAGAGGAAGCTCCCACCCTGGCTTACACTTCCCCCCGGTCACCCAGGTCTTTGCACCGGGAAAAAGAGGTCCTGGAGCCCATCCGAGCCCGTGCAAGGGTGGATTTCAACCTTGGACGGTCCATTGGAGGAATTGTTTCATTCCAGCCGGTCAAAACGACCCTTGGGATGGATATGAACCCGTAGAAAGGAAGCTCCCACCCTGGTTTACACTTCCCCCAGATCATCCGGGCCTTTGCACCGGGAAGAGAAGGCCCCGGAGCCCATCCGAGCCCGTGCAAGGGTGGAATTCAACCTTGGACGGTCCATTGGAGGAATTGTTTCATTCCAGCCGGTCAAGAAGACCCTTGGGATGGATATGAACCCGTAGAAAGGAAGCTCCCACCCTGGTTTACACTTCCCCCAGATCATCCGGGCCTTTGCACCGGGAAAAGAAGGCCCCGGAGCCCATCCGAGCCCGTGCAAGGGTGGAATTCAACCTTGGCCGGTCCTTTGGATCGTTTGACTCATTCCAGCCGGTCGAAACGACCCTTGGGATGGATATGAGCCCGTAGAGAGGAAGCTCCCACCTTGGTTTACACTTCCCCCCGGTCACCCAGGTCTTTGCACCGGGAAAAAGAGGTCCCGGAGCCCATCCGAGCCCGTGCAAGGGTGGATTTCAACCTTGGACGGTCCATTGGAGCAATTGTTTCATTCCAGCCGGTCAATGAAGACCCTTGGGATGGATATGAACCCGTAGAAAGGAAGCTCCCACCCTGGTTTACACTTCCCCCAGATCATCCGGGCCTTTGCACCGGGAAAAAGAGGTCCCGGAGCCCACCCGAGCCCGTGCAAGGGTGGAATTCAACCTTGGCCGGTCCATTGGAGCGTTTGTCTCGTTCCAGCCGGTCAAAAGGACCCTTGGGATGGATATGAACCCGTGGAAAGGAAGCTCCCACCCTGGTTTACACTCCCCCCCGGTCATCCGGGCCTTGGCACCGGGAAAAGGAGGTCCCGGAGCCCATCCGAGCCCGTGCAAGGGTGGAATTCAACCTTGGCCGGTTGATTTGAGCGCTTGCCTCATTCCAGCCGGTCAAAAGGACCCTTGGGATGGATAGGAACCCGAGCAAAGGAAGCTCCCACCCTGCTTTACACTTCCCCCCGGTCATCCGGGCCTTTGCACCGGGAAAAAGAGGTCCCGGAGCCCATCCGAGCCCGTGCAAGGGTGGAATTCAACCTTGGCCGGTTGATTTGAGCGCTTGCCTCATTCCAGCCGGTCAAAAGGACCCTCTGGGTTGATAGGAACCTCGTAGAAAGCCTGCCCCCGCCCTGGTCTACGTTCCCCACCGGTCACCCTAGAGCCCTCGAACCACAACCGGCCGTGAAGGAAGGTGCGACCCATAGAGTAAAGGGCTCTAGGGAGGGTGTGGGCCCGTGCAAGGACCCACACCCACCCTTGGGCCCACGAAGAACCCCGGTCGAGAATGGAAGTGTGACCCAAAAAAATAGAGGGCTCTAGGGAGGGTGTGGCCCCGTCCAATGAACCACACCCACCCTAGAGCCCACAATGAGCCGGACCCCTCTCATCCCATCCAGGGCGGTTCGGACCGGACCCATCCCACCCGCGGTGTTTCGAACCGGACCAATCCCCACACGGGAGGTGCGGTCCGGATCCATCCCATCTAGGGTGGTGTGATCCGGATCCATCCCATCCCGGGTGGGGTTATTTGGATCCATCCAGTCCAGGGTGGTGAGATCCGGATCCATCCCATCCCGGGTGGGGTGATCCGGATCCATCCCATCCCGAGTGGGGTGATCCGGATCCATCCCAACCGGGGTGGTGTGACCCGGATCCATCATGCCTAGGGTGGTGGGATCCGGATCCATCGACCCGGTCGATCCGGTTCCCCGCCCGGTTCCAACCCGGATGATCCGGCCGGTCCGGTCCATCCGGTTCCACGTCCGGTTGACCCGGTTCCCCACCCGGTCGATCCGGCCGGTCCGGTAGATCAGGTTCCCCGTCCGGTCCAGGTCCATCCGGTTCCAAGTCCGGTTGACCCGGATCCCCACCCGGTCGAACCGGCCGGTCCGGTAGATCCGGTTCCCCATCCGGTTCCCTACCCGGTTCCGACCCGGTTGATCCGGCTCCCTACCGGGTCGAACCGGTCCCTCACCCGGCTGGGGCGGTTGATCCGGTTCCCCGCCCGGTTGACCCGGTTCCCCACCCGGTTGATCCGGTCGATACGGCCGGTCCTCTAGATCCGGTTCCCCATCCGGTTCCCTGCCCAGTTCCCACCCGGTTGGCCCGGTTGGTCCGACTCCCCACACGATCGGTTCGGCACCCCATGCGGATGAGCCGGATGACCCGGTTCCCCATCCGGATGGTCCGGTCGATCCGGTTCCCGACCCGGTACCCGACCCGGTTCCCCACCCGGATGGTCCCGCTTCCTACCCCAGACCCGGTCGATCCGGTTCCCTTCCCGGATGGCCCAGATGATCCGTTCCCCCGGCCGGATGGTCCGGTCGATCTGGTTCCCGACCCGGTACCCCACCCGGTTGGCCCGGTTGGTCCGACTCCCCACACGGTCGGTTCGGCGCCCCGTGCGGATGAGCCGGATGATCCGGTTCCCCATCCGGATGGTCCGGTCGATCCGGTTCCCGACCCGGTACCCCACCCGGTTCCCCACCCGGATGGTCCGGCTTCCTACCCTAGACCCGATCGGTCCGGTTCCCTTCCCGGATGACCCGGATGATCCGGTTCCCCGGTCGGATGGTCCGGTTGAACCGGTTCCCGACCCGGTACCCCACCCGGTTGGCCCGGTTGGTCCGACTCCCCACACGGTCGGTTCGGCGCCCCGTGCGGATGAGCCGGATGATCCGGTTCCCCATCCGGATGGTCCGATCGATCCGGTTCCTGACCCGGTACCCCACCCGGTTGGCCCGGTTGGTCCGACTCCCCACACGGTCGGTTCGGCACCCCGGTTCCCCATCCGGATGGTCCGGTCGATCCGCCAGGACCCGACCCGGTTCCCCACCCGGATGGTCCGGCTTCCTACCCTAGACCCGGTCGGTCCGGTTCCCTTCCCGGATGACCCGGATGATCCGGTTCCCCGGTCGGATGGTCCGGTTGATCCGGTTCCCGACCCGGTACCCCACCCGGTTGGCCCGGTTGGTCCGACTCCCCACACGGTCGGTTCGGCGCCCCATGCGGATGACCTGGATGATCCGGTTCCCCATCCGGATGGTCCGGTCGATCCGGTTCCTGACCCGGTACCCCACCCGGTTGGCCCGGTTGGTCCGACTCCCCACACGGTCGGTTCGGCACCCCGGTTCCCCATCCGGATGGTCCGGTCGATCCGCCGGGACCCGACCCGGTTCCCCACCCGGATGGTCCGGCTTCCTACCCTAGACCCGGTCGGTCCGGTTCCCTTCCCGGATGACCCGGATGATCCGGTTCCCCATCCGGATGGTCCGGTCGATCCGGTTCCCGACCCGGTACCCGACCCGGTTCCCCACCCGGATGTTCCGGCTTCTTACCCTAGACCCGGTCGGTCCGGTTCCCGACCCGGTACCCGACCCGGTACCCCACCCGGTTGGCCCGGTTGGTCCGACTCCCCACACGGTCGGTTCGGCGCCCCGTGCGGATGACCTGGATGATCCGGTTCCCCGGCCGGATGGTCCGGTTGATCCGGTTCCCGACCCGGTACCCCACCTGGTTGGCCCGTTTGGTCCGACTCCCCACACGGTCGGTTCGGCACCCCGGTTCCCCATCCGGATGGTCCGGTCGATCCGCCGGTACCCGACCCGGTTCCCCACCCGGATGGTCCCGCTTCCTACCCTAGACCCGGTCGATCCGGTTCCCGACCCGGTACCCGACCCGGTTCCCCACGCGGATGGTCCGGCTTCCTACCCTAGATCCGGTCGATCCGGTACCCGACCCGGTACCCGACCCGGTTCCCCACCCGGATGGTCCGGCTTCCTACCCTAGACCCGGTCGATCCGGTACCCGACCCGGTACCGGACCCGGTTCCCCACCCGGATGGTCCGGCTTCCTACCCTAGACCCGGTCGATCCGGTTCCCGACCCGGTTCCCCACCCGGATGGTCCGGTTCCCTAGCCTAGATCCGGTTCCCTTCCCGGATGACCCGGATGATCCGGTTCCCCGTCCGGATGGTCCGGTTGATCCGGTTCCCGACCCGGTACCCCACCCGGTTGGCCCGGTTGGTCCGACTCCCCACACGGACGGTTCGGCACCCCATGCGGATGATCCGGATGATCCGGTTCCCCATCCGGTTGGTCCGGTCGATCCGGTTCCCGACCCAGTACTCGACCCGGTTCCCCACCCGGATGGTCCCGCTTCCTACCCTAGACCCGGTACCCGACCCGGTTCCCCACCCGGATGGTCCGGCTTCCTACCCTAGATCCGGTCGATCCGTTAAACCCGACCCGGTACCGGACCCGGTTCCCCACCCGGATGGTCCGGCTTCCTACCCTAGATCCGGTCGATCCGGTTCCCGACCCGGTACCGGACCCGGTTCCCCACCCGGATGGTCCGGCTTCCTACCCTAGACCCGGTCGATCCGGTTCCCGACCCGGTATCGGACCCGGTTCCCCACCCGGATGGTCCGGTTCCCTAACCTAGACCCGGTCGATCCGGTTCCCTTCCGGGATGACCCGGATGATCCGGTTCCCCGTCCGGATGGTCCGGTCGATCCGGTTCCCGACCCGGTAGGGAAGGTAGGGGTCCGTGCAAGGACCCACACCCACCCTAGAGCCCGCAAAGAACCCCGGTCGAGAACGAAGGATGTGACCCAAAGAGCAAAGGGCTCTAGGGAGGGTGTGGGCCCGTCCAAGGACCCACACCCACCCTAGAGCCCACAAAGAACCCCGGTCGAAATCGAAGGTGTGACCCAAAGGAGAAAGGGCTCTAGGGAGGGTGTGGTCCCGTGCAAGGACCCACACCCACCCTAGAGCCCGCAAAGAACCCCGGTCGAAGCCGGAGGCGTGGCCCAAATGAAAAAAGGGCTCTAGGGAAGGTAGGGGTCCGTGCAAGGACCCACACCCACCCTAGAGCCCGCAAAGAACCCCGGTCGAGAACGAAGGTGTGACCCAAAGAATAAAGGGCTCTAGGGAGGGTGTGGGCCCGTCCAAGGACCCACACCCACCCGGGAGCCGGCAAAGAACCGGACCCGTCTCATCCACGGTGGCCCGGTCCGGATCCATCCCTTCCAGGGTGGTTCGGACCGGACCCATCCCACCCGCGGTGTTTCGAACCGGATCAATCCCCACCAGGGAGGTGCGATCCGTATCCATCCCATCCAGGGTGGTGTGATCGGGATCCATCCCAACCCCCGGCGGGGTTATCCGGATCCATCCCGTCCAGGGTGGTGAGATCCGGATCCATCCCATCCCGGGTGGGGTGATCCGGATCCATCCCATCCCGAGAGGGGTGATCGGGATCCATCCCAACCGGGGGGGTGCGACCCGGATCCATCCCGCCTAGGGTGGTGGGATCCGGATCCACCGACCCGGCTCAACCGGTTGATCCGGTTCCCCGCCCGGTTCCAACCCGGATGATCCGGCTGGTCCGGTCCATCCGGTTCCCCGTCCGGTTGACCCGGTTCCCCACCCGGTTGATCCGGTCGATCCGGTCGGTCCGGTGAATCCGGTTTCCCAACCGGTTCCGACCCGGTCGATCCAGCTCCCTACCGGGTCGACCCGGATCCCTCACCCGGCTGGGGCGGCTGATCCGGTTACCCACCCGTTTCCGGCCCGGTTGATCCGACCGAACCGGCCCATTCGGCTCTCCACCCGGTTCCGATCCGGTTCCCCACCCGTTTTTGGTCCGGCTTGTCCGTCCGATTGGGTCCATCCGGCTCCCATCCGGTTGATACGGTTCAACACCCGGTTCCGGATCCGGGTTCCGACCCGACCGACCCGGATGGTCCGGTTCCCCACCCTAGACCCGGTCGATCCGGTTCCCTTCCCGGATGATCCGGTTCCCCGTCCGGATGGTCCGGTTGATCCGGTTCCCGACCCGGTACCCCACCCGGTTCCCCACCCGGATGGTCCGGTTGGTCCGACTCCCCGCACGGTCGATTTGGCACCCCACCCGGACCACCCGGATGATCCGGTTCCCCGTCCGGATGGTCCGGTTGATCCGGTTCCCCGACCCGGTACCCCACCCGGTTCCCCACCCGGATGGTCCGGTTCCCCACCCTAGACCCGGTTGATCCGGTTCCCGACCCGGATGATCCGGTTCCCCGTCCGGATCACTACCCGTTTGGTCCGGTTTCCCACCCGGTACCGCACCCGGTTGGTCCGGTTGGTCCGCTTCCCCACCCGGACCACCCGGATGATCCGGTTCCCCGTCCGGATGGTTGACCCGGCTCCCGACCCGGAACCGCACCGGGTTCCCCACCCGGTTGGTCCGATTTCCCATCCGGTCGATTCGGCTCCCCACCCGCACGGTCCGATTGGTCCGGTTCCCCAACCGGATGGTCGGGTTGATCCGGTTCCCGACCCGGTTCCCCACCCGGATGGTCCGGTTGGTCCGGTTCCCCACCCGGATGACCCGGTCGATCCGGATCCCCACCCGGATGACCCGGATGGTCCGGTTCCCCGCCCGGTACCCTACCCGGCTGGTCCGTTTCCCCACCCGGTTCCCCATCGGGCTTGCCCGGCTGATCCGGTTCCCCACCCGGATCACCCGGTCGATCCAATTCCCCATACGGATGACCCGGATGATCCGGCTTCCCGTCCGGTTCCCTGTCCGGTTGGTCCGGTTCCCCACCCGGTACCCCGTCCGGATGGTCCGGTTGATCCGGTTCTCCACCCGGATGACCCGGATGATCCGGTTCCCCATCCGGATGACCCGGATGATCCGGTTCCCAGTCCGGTTCCTGACCCGGTACCCCACCCGGATGGTCCGGTCGGTCCGGTTGGTCCGGTTCCCCACCCGGTCGATCCGGTTCCCCACCCGGATGACCCGGTCGATCCGGTTCCCCACCCGGATGACCCGGTTGATCCGGCTCCCCACCCGGATGGTCCGGTCGGTCCGGTTCCCGACCCGGCACCCCACCCGGATGGTCCGGTTGGGTCCGGTCCCCCACGGGGATGGTACGGTTGAGTCCGGTTCCCCACCCGGATGGTCCGGTCGATCCGGTTCCCGACCCGGATGACCCGGATGATCCGGTTCCCCATCCGGATGGTCCGGTCGATCCGGTTCCCGACCCGGATGACCCGGATGATCCGGTTCCCCATCCGGATGGTCCGGTCGACCCGGTTCCCCACCCGGATGATCCGGTTGGTCCGGTTCCCGACCCGGATGACCCGGTTTCCCATCCGGATGGTCCGGTCGATCCGGTTCCCCACCCGGATGACCCGGACGATCCGGTTCCCCACCCGGATGACCCGGATGATCCGATTTGGCCTCGCATTTCGGCTCCGCGACCCCTAGAATCCCTAGAATTTTGCCGAAAAAAACGCATGGGTTCCCCTGCCTTATGTCCTTATGTCCTTAGTTCCGTCTTCGTCGAGTCAGTCGTCGTCCGTCTCTCCCTTTCTCGCCTCGTTTCCCTCACTTAAAGCTATGTCAAAGCTAAGTTTATGTTATATCCTACTTGCTGTAGTTAATGTAGATATTGTTATAAACTGTTGGTGGTGCACCCTTTGCTTCTTGCCTATATGTACTCCAAACCCTATAGTGCAACACCTCTTTTGGCCAATTCCCTCCTGCTCGTGCCGCTCGTAACTCCTCCTATGGCTAAACCTAATCTTCTAGGTTAGTAGCTATGTTTGACAGTCAAACGTTATAGTCTTAGTGATGTGTGTCATATGGGGTACAATAGTTAGGCTTAGGTTTATGTACCCCCCCAACCAACCTTAGTCAAACCATCCTTCTGTTCTTGACATGGTTTACCACCTGCAGCAAGTGAGATACACTACAATCTACACTGCAGACAGTTATGAAGAATATATATACATATATTGTATTGTAAAGTCTTCGTACACACACAGTCCTCCCATGGTCCTCATATGCACAGCCATGGTCCTCATATGCAGAGCCATGGTCATTGTGATGTTGAGTGCAGTCACAGTGGAGAGTAGCGTGGCGTGGCACCAAGCGCGTCCGCTGCTTTTAGCATGAGCATACTCACTGTCTTGGCACGAGCATACTCTCTGTCTGCTGTTCCATCTCATTGACTCGAGGGCTGCCGCTGATGTGGCGGCACAGACTAGAAGGGTGCTTGCTTTGCTTGATTACAAGCTTCCACGTGGTCTCCAAACGTTCCAGAACTCAGAGAAGGCTAGAAACCCAGCTAGCGAAATCTTGAAAAACCACTTGCTTGCAGATGATGCAGGGAGCTGGTTGCCTGTTACAACAAAAAGAATGCTGTCAGGATAAGCAATGAATAATGTCTCTTCTAATGAGAACAAAAGGCATTGCAAGCAGTTGCTCGCACCTGGTTGATGGCATATGAAGGCAGCAAATGCACCAAGAGAGCAGTGAGTAGTCCAAGCAACAGCCATCCAAACCTGGGACAGGGGGAAGCAGATGAGAGCACATAGCGATGACAGAGAGCAGCAAAGGAAGAGTGGAGAGAGGCTGAATTGGCAAACCTGCCTGATTTCTGCAAGCTGACAACTGAGATACAAGCGAACAACACATACTTTTGAAACGCCCAAGATGGTACAAGTTGCAAGAAGCATGCTGCTCTATCAGTTTGCAGAACCCACCCGCAGGAGCCAAACGACTTCATCAGACAAGAGATCACTCGATCCCTTCCCCACAGCCAGTGCCGTTACAGCGAGCATGCCAGCTGAGATCACTGCTTGACTTGGCGTCAGATCCAAGGGAAGACCGGTAGAGGTAGGTGGAAATCCAGTTGCTCTATCCTCAGCTGCTTTGCCATCCACATCACTCCCAAACCTCGCAGACGCTGAGCCACTGATGCCGTTGCTTTCCGGATCCAGCTCTCTCATTTAATTGTCGGCTTGCCTGCTCCCCTCCCCATTCATATCTTCAGATTCCGCCCCACCACCCAACCCTTCAGCTTTCCGAGCCTGAGACTGAGCAATGGTCCGCGCCTTGGCTCGGGCCCGAGCCTGAGCCAGCAAGGCTTCGGGGGGTGTGCAGGAAGAGAAGGCAAGGTCGAATTCCCTGCGACCAGCCATCAGGTCCTCCCTACCTGATGATTAGCATGGGGGATTTTTGGTGAAGCTTTAAAACCGGGGTGCACATTCAGCTGAATGTGCATCAAAGGTTATCCCTTGACTGAGTGGGTTACGAGGTGTGCTTTCAACCCCTTCAAGTCGAAATTCGTTTCCCCCCTCCCCCGCAATTTCGTTTCCCCACGCCCCCGCAATTTCATTTCCCCCTCCCCGTCGAAATTCGTTTCCCCCCTCCCCCGCAATTTTGTTTCCCCCCTCCCCCGCAATTTCGTTTCCCCCCCCTCCCGCCAATCTGTTTCATCCCTCCCGCCATTCGGTTTCACCCACTCCCGCCATTTCACCCCCTCCCGCCACCTACGAAATGCCCGAAGCTCTAGCGGAATCATTTTTTTGTCGCCCCTCGTGAGCCAATCACTGTTTTTCTCCAAACCCCCTTCCCAACATCTCAAGCCGAACCGCGTTGAATGTGCACCCTGGTTTTAAAGTGACACTATCATCAGCCATCTGTGAGATTTGAACCAGTGTCACTTGCCAGCAAGTCACCTTTGAGATTAACATCATGTGTCAGTCAGTCATATCGCTTACCTGTCAGGTTTACAAATCCAGAGCCAGCAGCCTTGTCTTTAGGAGGAGGCGGGCCAAATCCTCGTTTCTTGTCATCCCTTGTCGCCATACCTGCAGCCATTTTTTTTTCCCCGAAATTAATGTCCATCCAGGCTACACCTTCCTTTCAATGCTAATGCACTTGCATTGTAAAAAAACCGACAAAGCTTACTAAGTTGAAACCGACAAGGCGTCCTACGATCCCAACAATCAGAAGACGGACTTTGTCCATGCTATCGCCTCCTCCCCCCGCTCCCCCTCCGCCTCCGCCTGATCCGCCAACAGCAGCGCACAGCTCCCTCCGCCGGCCGCTCCGCTGCGGTGCGCCGTTCGCCACCGACCTTCTTCTGCCAACGCTACTGTTCCGCGCATCGCTCCGACCGCAGCTGCGGGTGCTGCTGGTGGAGAGCGGGCCCTGATTTACTCCATTGCAGCTGGAAGTGCACGGTGACCGCTCGGTCAGTCGGAATTGAGGGACTAAGATCGCGTTTGCTGCTACAGCTGAGGCCGTCATGGGATGTATGCGCGATGGCCGATTGGTTGAATCGGGTTCGCTACGTAAGAGCGTCCAATCCCGAGGCTAAGACGTCACGCGGATTCGGTTCGGACATAAAACACATGCAACATAAGTACGGACGGACGGCTGAGATTGGGGAAAAACATAATTTACCACCTCTTGAGATTTCTCTTGATGTATTCCGTGAGGTGACAGGTGACGTGTGTCGATTGCAGGCCTCCAGTCGCAAAGTCCGGTTGGAAAGGTTGGGAGAGAGTTGTAAGCGGTGCCGAGACAACATTAGATCATTTGCACCAGAAATCAACATACTCGCGTATACATGGTAAAGATGGGGAATTGTAAAAGCTCAGCTTTGAAAAATAACTGTACAATCAACACAATGACATGGTTAGCCATGAAAAATCCTACTAGGTATGTTCCATACACTCAGCTAACCTGATTCCAAGCCTAACCCACACACTGATGTGTCACAACCGCAGGGAGAGGTCAAGAGCCTTGGCCTTCCAAGCATCCCGGCCTGACTCCGCTGCGATAAAACCCGACACTCGATCGCTGCTGGGATCAGCAGCGGAATGGCCACAGCCGCCACCACTGAGGGGAGTTGGCGCATCCCAAGGCGTGTCCTGGGCAAAGCTCTGAAGGGTTTGGTCCGTGGCACTTGGAGGTGCTGCTGCTGCTATTGCTAAGGAGGGAAATGCTAAGGCCGGTGCTGCCCTGTCATGGTTTGTGTTGTCCGTCGAGGTACGGTGAGAAGGTGCACTGTCACGCAGCATACTCTGCTGTGGTTGTGGGTGATAACTGTTGTCTGCTTGTGATTTAATTGACTGCTGCTGGTGCTGATGCTGTTGCTGTTGCTGCTGGTGCTGTTGCTGCTGATGCTGTTGCTGCTGATGCTGTTGCTGCTGTTGTAGTACCTGTTGCTGCTCCTGTTGTTGCTGCTGCTGTTGTTGCTGCTCATGTAATACCACTTGTGGGTGTGGTTGCTGCTGCAGCATCTGCTGCTGCTGTTGCTGCTGCTGCTGCTGCTGCTGCTGCTGCTGCTGCTGCTGCTGCTGCTGCTGCTGCTGCTGCTGCTGCTGCTGCTGCTGCTGCTGCTGCTGCTGCTGCTGCTGCTGCGCGGCCGATGCTTGTTGCAGCAGGTGCATGCGAGCAGCAGCAGCAGCAGCCATGGCGGCAGCAGCGGAGTCACTTTGCAGCCGCCGAAGCAGCGCGGACGCACTATCCGCAGCATCCAGCGCGGAAGGGGGAGCGCAGGGCGGGTTGAGCAGGGACGACAGGTTCGGGGAGAGCGCGAGGAACGCGCGGAGAGCAGGCGACGCGCAGCCCGACGCCGCGTACGACGCCAGCAGCTCGGAAGCCGAAGCGCCTGCTGGCTGGCTGACTGCTCCTGCCGGTGTAAACACGCTTCCCCCTGGTGCTGACGGACCGCCTCTTGCTGCTGCTAACGCTGACGCCAGCGCGGTATTTAAGCCTCCGTGCACCGACGAATCCCCGCCGTTCGCACTCTCGCATCTCGCCAGATGCGCACCGCCTTTACTACTGCTGGCCTTGGATTGGTCCTCCCTTGCCCAGACCTCCCGCTCCTCCTTCACGCTCCCCGCCCACCCCGCCGGATCCCGCGGCGGGTTACGAGGCGCTCCCGCCGCGCCGGAAAGGCTGGTGCCGCTCGACGCGGGAAGCGCGACGGGGCGAGCCACCCTCCGCCTCCTGATCACGCCGCTGTCGCCGCCGCCGCTGATCATGCTTCCGCTAACAGCGGCGCTGACGCTGTTGGTCCTTCCGCTGGTGGTGGAGGACGGCGCGAGGCGGCGCTTCTTGCGGCACGGCACGGAGAAGTAGATGCACATCCAGGAGCAGCACGGCGGGGGGAGGTCCAGCGACAGGTCTCCGCGCGCCGATTTCTGAATGTCCTGCACGAGATTCGCGGAGGAGAACTTGCTTGGGACGGGTGTCGCCGGGTTGAATCGGCCAGATCGCGTAATAGCGGGGTGGCTACTATCGCGGATATTGGCGGTGCAGGCCGTGCTGCTGCTCAGACTGGGTAGCAGCTGATGCGACGGGCTCTCGCATCGAGGCCTTTTCGCGGGTGCGTCGTCTCCCCGAGGCTTTTCGCCGAACGAGCCGGTCGGTCGGCGAAGGGCGGTAACGGGTCTGTGCAGATCGTTGGTGAGCGAAGAGCCTGGCAGAGGGCTCTTGGCGGTCCCCGCTGTCGCTGGCGGCGGCATCATCACGTTGGCCCACTCCGCTACCGACGCCACTAATGAGGACGCCAATAACGGGGATCGGCCCGCTGACGACGGCTTCTGCTGCGGCGAGGGGAGGCGCGGTCGGGGTGCTACGGATACGATTGAGTGATCGACACACGACCTGGTCGTTGGCTCAGTGCAATGATGGCTCCCATGGCGAGTCAGAGGAACCGCTCCGGCGGTACAAGTGGGTGGGAAAGGGGGAGCCGACTCGGATGCAGCGATCGTTGCCGGAAAAGGCCTGTCAGCAGAAGGTTCTGCGCGGGGTCGAAAGAAATCAACCTCCTGGATGCACGACCGGTCTACCTGCTGCTGCTGCTGCTGCTGCTGTCGCTGCTGCTGCTGCTGCTGCTGCTGTGATGAGGGAAACTCGTTGAGTGTCGCATTGGACGATGGAGGAATCGTTGAGAGAGATAGCGGAAGCGCGTGATTCCCATCGCTTGACTGCATCGACGCGTTGACGAGGGAGGAGGATCCAATGGATTTCGACGGGTGCAAAGCTGGTAAAAAGAACGACGGCGGATGGCTGGCAGGAAAACAGAAAGTGGTATCTGAAGCTCCACACATCTCTGTTACTGACGAAGCACAGGTTACTGATGCACAAGGGAACTGTTAGGTAAGCAATTGAGGCTGTAATGGATGCAGACGCAAACTAGGACAAACTAGGAGTGAAGGGAAACTAGGACTATCGGTACAGTCTCGTTTGTTGGACCGCTTCCGGTTGGCGGAGTCATACAGTTCACGGATGATGCCACGCGCGCGGGCGGGCGCGGGCAGCGGAGCGGAAGCAGGAGTGAGATTGAGGGCGAGTCATGCGCGGACCGTTGGATCCAAACAGCGTGTTCCGGCGAGCTGTATGATTCCAGTCAGGCGTGCAGTCGGTGAAATCGAGGACAGGTGGATGGAGGGGGAAAATCGAGGCGACCACAACTCCGGCAGGCAGCATCCCTGCCTGCCAGCTACAGTACAGTACCTGGCATCCAGCTTGCTGTGCGCACGCTTGTGACGGGTGCGCTGGCGTCTGGACTCTGGAGAAGGGAGTTGTACAGTAGGGGGAAAGGTGGGTGCGCGCAAACATCCAAGGAAGGGGGAAAGGGTGGTGGAATTACCGGGAGCCGCGGAAGAAATTGCGGAAGGAAATCTCGAGGAGAGGGAGGTGGAGATTGGGTGAGAAGATTCGGCCAAGAGTGATGCCCCTTCTTTCCTGACCTTCTGCTCCAAGGCGTACAGCACGCCTGGATTGGTTGGCTGGCACAAAGCCAAACTGCAGATTGGATATTCGTTGCAATGGGAGAGGCGACAAATACAGCAAGAAGGCTATTGTTGACGCAGTTGAAGCACGCCGATGAGGGCAGCACAAAGCGACGAAAATTTGACAATACCAGTCCCATGAAAGAATCTTCGATTGGATGTTGGTCACAGCGTGACAGGCAGCGTCGGTGCTGCTGACGTCGTCAGATCCGACTGGCAATATAGGATCATTGGCAAAACTTCCTTTGGCAAACCAGACTCCCTCAGGTACTGTGAAATGCGTTCCCTCTGAGCCTACCCAAGCCGACACTGTGTAGCTAAGCGTGACCTCGCAACATTGAAGGTTCGGACATTGAAATTCCAGGACTGCCTAGGCAACGGGTCACGGGATCGAACAATCTTCGACGAACAAGACCGAGAATGAAATCGCCAAATCCGGAGGTAATTCGATGAAAGAAGCAGAAGCAGCGTGCATGCATGCACATGCCTCGAAGATGCTTCATGGAGCAATGCACTGCACCCAGATTGAAGAACGTCGGTTTCACAAGATATCAACCAACAAATCACGAGGATATCGTATCGTGTATGATCCTTGGCCACAGGTTCTTCGGTTTGTGGACAATCCTATCTTCAATATCATATCAAATGGCTGGTCCCGCGTGCGTCGGGGCGGGGTTGAAAGAGGGGCATTTATCTTAGCGGTAACACTCATGGAGCTCGAACGCACGCGAGGTAAGCCACGTTTCCAAATCGTAACAGAGATGTCTTCTCATCGCCACCATGGTAACCAGCATTGCCGAGATGGTCAACATTATTGCCTGAATGGTAATGAACAGTGCATCCGGAAATCCTGGCTGGTAACTTCGCGTTCCAACCAAACTATACACCGTACAAGTCAGGTTTGACTCAGCAAAACGAAACTGACTGTCCACGTATACACCCACAGAATGCGCAATTCTGTTTATAATACCAGCGCTTACAAACGCAAAACGTTACATGCACGTATTCGATATAATTTCCTATCACTATTACAGCAAGCATCTTACGAACACTCTGGAGAAACAAATGTAGCTTGACTATTAAAAAACTGGGATTAAATTATCTGTTAATACAGTCCATATCATGTCTTGAATGAATTATTTATTATATCAATAGAATGTTTTAATTCTTATGCAATCATTATTGTCTGTCATATGCAAAATTAGTATTGTTCAAATTGATATTGAAATTATTGTAACTTGGTCTAGCTCCATTTCTTTATAGTCGGAAATATAATTATGAAAGGGTAAAATAAATTGTTTCAAATAATTTATCACTAGGATAGCTTTGCGGTTTGACATTGTGTGAGTGTTTTTTTGTGTGTCATTTGTTTGATAGTGTTACAATCCCAAAAGGGACTTAGCGAAGGATCGTTCAGGGTTGATCGCAGAGTAGTGTTGCAGCGGAAGTTTGAATCTCAGGTCAGAGTGAATGTAAATGACTGAGTTGATAATAGCATGCATACATCGAGTTTATATAAGAATACATGGAATACGAAAAGACCTAGACTAGCCATGTACTCTAAGGGGTGCATTCCCTTATTACAACCGAATTCAAACCGTGCGGCGCGGGAACCCGTTTCAAACCTGTTCCCGCACTTTTCACTTCAAATGTTTCTGCCAGCATCGGTCTTGGTCAGACGGTTGCTGCGTCGCTTCGACTCTTCTGACTCCTCGACTTCGTACTCGGTAGAGTCGGCTCCTGCAGCATACAGGAATGCCTTCTCATAAAACTTTATATCGTAACACTCCCCTTCATTCCTGGACGCGGGTGGAGCTGACTCGCTTGACTACTCCGGTGAGGTCAGAGCAGTGTTTGTACTGCTGACGTGGCAGACGCTTGGTGAGAAAGTCTGCTGCCATCTCAGTGGTCGGGCAGTAGGCGAGGTCAACTTTGCCTTGGTCGATTTCGTCCTTGACGAAAAAGTACCGAAGCGCGATGTGCTTCGTGCGGTTCACGAAACCTGGCTTGTTCGCGATCCTCGTGGCACTCTGGTTGTCGCAGTGAAGGCGAAAGGTGGGCGAAGTTGGAATTTTCGCCTCCTGTAGCAGCTCCTGCAGGTACAGGCCTTCGCGAACTGCTGCTGTTGCGGCGATGTATTCTGCTTCCGCCGATGACAGGGCAACCAGTTCCTGCTTCTGCGAGTTCCAGGAGATTGGCCCAGTTGGTTCCAAGCGAAAAACGAAGCCGGTTCGGGACCGTCGATTTGCAGGGTCAGCTGCATGATCTGCGTCCACGTAGCCGTTGAGGTTGAAGGAGGTGGTCGTCAGCGTGGAGTAGGAGAGCCCAATGTCAGGAGTAGAGATGAAGTACTGCAGGGCGCGCTCCAGGTCCAGCTGGTTCTCTGCTACTGGCTTGCGGGAGTACTGCGCCAGTTGGCTGGCGATGTACGAAAGGTCGGGTCGGCAGGTGACAGAGGCGAATAGCAGGCACCCCAATTTCCGCTGGTACATTTGGAGTCCTGCGGGCGACAGTGGTTTGTTGTCCGGTTTGTAGTTGGTGCTGGGGCTGCGGTAGGGAGTTGAGAGTGGTGCGGGTGAGATGTTGAAGCGTTCCCCCAGCTGTTCTGCGTACTTTGAGGCTGACAGATGAATTGCTTCTGGCGCGTAAGTGATGTTTAACCCCAAAAACTGCTTCACTTCGAGGTTGATGGTAATGTCTACGCGTTGCGCCAGGTTCTCCTGAAACTGATCGAGGAGCTTGTTGCAGGTGCCCGTGTACAGCAGGTTGTCGACGTAGACTGTCAGGAGGATGTAATCGCCGCTGAAGTGAAGGCGATACATTCCCGGGTCGTGCGGGAGCTGTTTGAAGCCGATTTGCAGGAGGATCTTGTGCAGATGCTGCTGCCAGAGGCGAGGCGCCTGCTTGATCCCGTAGAGGGACTTCTTCAGTTGACAGACCCTGGGATCACCCTCTCCGTAGGTGTGTGGCTGCTCCACAAAGATGGTGGCGTCCACCAACGCGTACAAAAACGCATTCTTCACGTCGATCTGTCGCAGTGGCAGGTGCTTCGCGGCGGCAATAGCGAGTAGAATCCGGACTGAAGTGTGGCGGCTGACGGGAGCGAAGGTTTGATCGAAGTCGATGCCGTGGCGCTGATCGTACCCGCGTACGACCCAGCGTGCCTTGAAACGCTCGATAGTGCCGTCGGCGTTAGTTTTTAGGCGAAAAACCCGCTTCCCGCTGAGCACCCTCCTCCCCTTCACTGCTGCACGATCGACTAGGACCCAGGTGTCGCGAGATTCCAGCGCCTTGAGCTCCGCATCCATCGCGGCACGCCACTCCTTGGCGTGAGGGCCGGTTAGGGCCTGGCGAGGATTCTTTGGTTCCACGGCCCGTGCAAGAGTAGAGACGGATGTGTGCAGGCCGAGAAGTTGAAGGCCTGACACATTGGTGGTGTCTGTGGTGGTGGGGACTTCCACCACGTCGTCGTCTCCGCTCTCATAGCCGGGTGCCGCAGTGCTTGGCTCTGCTCGGCGCCGTGATGGTCCTGGCGCGGGGTCGTCATCGCTGTCATCGTCGTCGTCGTCGCGCGGGCGAGGTGGGATGCTGGGATGTTCGTCGGTGTCGTCGCGGTCCAGTGCTGCTGCTGCTGCTGCTGCATCTTCCGGAGTCGCGAAGCTGCGACCGTGGTTGACGTAGCCGCGTGCTTCGTTACGGCGTTCGTCCTCGATCCACTGCTTCAGGGTGAGTCGCTCGTATAAAAGGATATCGCGTGCGGGGACAATCTCCTTGCTGTCCATGTCGAGGATGAGCCAACCCTTGTGCTCATTGCTGAGGCCCAAGTGAATACCCCAGCGCGCGCGATGAACGAACTTGCCGATTGTGGCCGAGGTCGGCCGGTATTGCACCATGCACCCCCAAACCCTCAGCATGGAGGGGTCTCCCCTTGAGCCGGTCCACTTCATGTGAGGGGACAGGTTATCCCTGTTGGCGGTGGTGGAGAGGAGGTTGTGCAGGCGCACCGCGTGGCGTAAGGCCAGAACTTCTTTGGCAGGCCGGACTGGTTCATGATGGCGCGGACTTTGGTCATGAGCGTGCGATTGACCCTTTCGGCGACTCCTTGCTGCTGGTGAGCATAGGGGAGAGAAATCTCGTGTTTAATCCCCTTCTCGGTGAGAACACTCTCCAGCTCATTGCTGCGAAATTCCTTTGCCCCATCACTCTGTCAGATCTTCAGTTTCCTCCCCGACTGTCGCTGCGCGTGCGCGAGGAAGATGCGGAACACCTCCGGAGCCTTGGAACGAGCGTCGACGTTGGCGATCCACACGTGGCGTGAGTAGGCATCGATGAAGGTGAGAGTATACTTCTCGCCGTTGATGCCGTCGTGGGTGAGTACGATAAAATCGCTGTAAACTTTCTCCAGCTTTTTGTAGCGGTTGGTACTCGGCTCCAGGGAGGGGTAGGCGCTGTGAGAGAGCGCAGCTATGGGACAGACAGTGCAGGTGGTTGGGTGGGGGGTGGTGTGCTGTAACTCCGTTCCGTCGGGGCGCAGCAGTGCTCCTGGTGGAAAGACTTTGGCGCGGAGGCAGTTGGCGAGGGTCTGGCGCGAGGGGTGTCCCATCCGCTGGTGCCAGAGATCATCTTCGGCGCGGATGCCGGAAGTGCGCTTGTAGCGGGTGTGATGCTCTGCTTCTTCTTCCGCCGTGAGTTGCGGGATCTGGAGTGGGGGTTCTTCCTCTTCTCCTGGTTCTGCTTCGCTGGCCGGCTCCTCTGCTTCTGCTTCTGCCGTTGCCTCCCCTTCAGCAGGTGCCGTTGTGAGATAGAGCGCGAGGAATTCACGGTCGGGGATGATAGTGAGCGGGGTCGTGGTGCCTTCGATGAAGCGAGCAAACGGATCTGGGCGAGAGATTGGACCAAGTGAGTCCCGCAGAGGAGTTGGTGGTATATTCCCCTCCTCAATCTCCGACCAACGATCACGCCATCGATGGGGCGAGGAAGGAGGTGAGCGGGTGCGCGGGGGACGACCAAGTGGAATGGCGATGCGAGGGGATGGTTCTCCACGCTCAGCTTGCATCTCGCGTTCCATCTCTTCTTCTTCTTCCTTTGTGATTGGCGCATCCACGTATTCGTTTCCTCCCCATCCGCCGGTGTTTCCCCATCCTTCCGTGTTGACCGTACCGCTGGCACTGGCTCCCCATGCTCCAGTGGCGGATCCCCAGGTTGCTCCGTCACCTTCTTCTGGTTCGTAATCTTCATCTCCCCATGCGCCACGACGTGCTGTCTCTTCGTCCCATCCAGCCGCGACTCGTTCCTCAAACAATTTCTGTTTCTTTTCCACACTGGCCTTATCTTGTTCTTCCTTGACGCTGAGCTCCTCAGGTGCGTCAGGATCTTTCCAAGCCGGGTCAATTTCGCGGCGGTAGACTTCGCGAGTGTACGGGCGCGGTCGTTCTTCTTCGTCGAGGGTGCGCGCATTGGCTTCGAGGACGAACCGTAGGGTGTCCGAGTAAGGCCTTGGCCTCTCCTCCTGCTCCTGTCCGAATTTCTTGCTCGGCTCACCGAAGATGCGGTGTGATGACACGGCGAGTTCTTCTTCAGTCATGCCTGTTGGTTCTTCCTCAGCGCTTTCCGCCTCCTGGATCGCCGCTTGCTCTCTTTCGACTTGCTCCGTGCGACTCGCGGTGGGCGTATGGCAGGTGGTGCAGAGACCGTTGATGTCGGGGTCGTGCAGATTGATCTCGCGGGGATGAGGACTACGGCGAATCCATGGTCGTCCGTCCGGGTGCTCCATTTGCTTGTGTAGGCAAATTCGAGGGGAACGAGGTCCACGAGCTCGTCGGATGAAGCTTGGCAAGGTGGTACGTCGAAGTCCAGGACATAGATCCCGTTGATCGAGCGGGCTCGTCCGAGATATTTGAATGATTCGGGAGGGGTATCTGGCGGAGCGTATGTGAGAATGAGATCGCGTGTGGCGAGGTCCGTGGTGAGGATGACTCCGCAGTCACGAAGTTGTCCGCGACGTCCGAGAGCAGATTGAAGCGGAGATTCGGAACGTAGAGCACGTCGTTGAATGAGATGTGAGTGTTGCTGTCCCGTGCTTGTAGCACGACGATGCCTTGTGAGTTGGCGCGCAGCTGCTCGTTGTTGGCGACGGTAACGTAAGTTGGGGGGGCGCGGCTCAGATTTGAGACGTAGCGCGTAGATCCCACCATGTGCTGTCCGCAGCAGCTGTCCAGGTACCAGGTGTTGTAGTTGTCGGTGTTGCTCCGGCGCAGAAGTAGCGCCAATCGCGGAGTCACCAGGGTTGCCTTGTAGCGACTGTAGAAGAGAGGGTCTTCGTCCTCCTTCCATCCCACTGGTACGTAGTGTTGATTGTCGTGCGGCGGGCTTTCCCGCAAAGTGATTGGCAGGTTCCAATCCTGCTCGTCTTCGTCATACTGGTAGTAGTAATTTTCAGTGAGGGGGTTATTCCATCCCTCTTCTGGTTCAAGGAGTCTTCCTTGAATCTCGTCTTCCTCGTCAAGTTCATCAGAGCGACGTCGGCGCGTCGTCATGTTCGCGATGATGTTTCTGGGGGCTCCTGATGGAGGTCCTTGAGATCCTTGCTGATGTTGGTGTTGCGCAGGAGGACGAGGTGTCTGTTGCTGAGACTGAGGATGACGAGCATCTTGTCGGCCGACCCAGTTGTTGTGGTGAGTGGAATTTGGGTGGCGATAGTTGGATCGGGACTTGCATCGATCCGTTGAGTGTCCGAAGACCTTGCATATTTTGCAATAATGGCGCCTTGGTTGTCGTCGCTCTTCACGGTTGTCTACGTAGAAGGCGAGGCGCTCTTGGCGCGGCGCGGAGCTTGTTCTGCTCGAGTCCATGTCCTGCTGTTCGGACAGGAGTGCAGCGCATAGCGCGGCTTCTGAAATTGTCCCTCGCTGTCGGAGTAACGCCTTACAGGGCTTCCACTCAGGCCCGGGTCCTTGGAGGACTATATTGACGAAGATCTCTTCCGAGTGCTTCGTGATCTGGTCACGGATGTTACGACAGCGGTTGATATAAGGATTCGCTTTCTCCCCGTGCCCCATTTTTATCTCCAAGAGTTGCTGCAGAAGCCTGCTGGCGGTGACCGAATCCTTCGGCTGATAAACTTCAACGAGATGCTTCCAAGCTTCCAAGGCTGGAGCGTCGCTCTCTTTGTAGGAGCGGATGTTGAGTTGTTCCGCAGGCGTCATGTTGCGTAGCAGCACACTGTAGGCCATGAGGGACTCACTGTAGTATTGAGCCCTGGCGACTTCGGTGTTTTCCACCGGTTTAGGATAGGAGCCGTCGAAGTAATGGTAGATCTGCGCCGTTTGTAGGAGGAGCTCAAGCTCGAAACTCCATGTGTAGAAGTCCTTGCCGTCAAACGCGGCAGTAGTTTTGATTTTTGAAACGCTAAGAAAGCGAGTTTGCGCAGAGTTGATAGCTTCATCACTTGGACGGGGGGCAGTTGTTGTTGATTTGTCTGTGTCGAGGGAGAAGGTATGCGCGGCGGTATCGCGGCTTTTCTCAGCCGGTTGTCCAGGTTGTGCTGGTTGGGAAGAGGTTCCCGCATCGCCTTTGCGCAGGTCTTGGAGTTCTTTCTCCATAGTTGAAAGTCGAGCGAAGAGTTGCTCGAGGGCGGCAGTGCCAATCGTGGTTATCGCCTCATTTGTCGCAGCCGGATTGGATTGTCCTTCATCCGTCAGATTTGCTTGGCCTCCGGATCCTCCGGCCATCTTGGTCTTGGAGCGTGTGCCGCTCGCCAGATCTTGGTTCGGCGAATTTCACGGAAGTGAAGTTGCGAAGAATCCATGAGTTGCTCTCATACCATGTTACAATCCCAAAAGGGACTTAGCGAAGGATCGTTCAGGGTTGATCGCAGAGTAGTGTTGCAGCGGAAGTTTGAATCTCAGGTCAGAGTGAATGTAAATGACTGAGTTGATAATAGCATGCATACATCGAGTTTATATAAGAATACAGGGAATACGAAAAGACCTAGACTAGCCATGTACTCTAAGGGGTACATTCCCTTATTACAACCGAATTCAAACCGTGCGGCGCGGGAACCCGTTTCAAACCTGTTCCCGCACTTTTCACTTCAAATGTTTCTGCCAGCATCGGTCTTGGTCAGACGGTTGCTGCGTCGCTTCGACTCTTCTGACTCCTCGACTTCGTACTCGGTAGAGTCGGCTCCTGCAGCATACAGGAATGCCTTCTCATAAAACTTCATATCGTAACAGATAGTTAAGGCTATATGATTGTATGTTTTTTTTTTTTTTTTTTTTTACGGATTACAAGTTTGCATTTCATGGTTTTACTGTCTGGGATTGTAAACGCCGGTATTATAAACAGAATTGCGCATTCTGTGGGTGTATGCGTGGACAGTCAGTTTCGTTTTGCTGAGTCGAACCTGACTTGTACGGTGTACAGTTTGGTTGGAACGCGAAGTTACCAGCCAGGATTTCCGGATGCACTGTGCATTACCATTCAGGCAATAATGTTGACCATCTCGGCAATGCTGGTTACCATGGTGGCGATGAGAAGACATCTCTGTTACGATTTGGAAACGTGGCTTACCTCGCGTGCGTTCGAGCTCCATGAGTGTTACCGCTAAGATAAATGCCCTTGAAAGAGAGAAGTGCGATACACCGAGTCCGCGCCAACTTCACTAGGGCCAATTTCAACCCCCCTTTGGGGTAGTTACGTGGGTCAGTGAGGTTGGGTGTTGGACAGGGGCGTCCCCTACACACTCCCCTGAAATGTTACGGCCAATTTCACACCCCCCCCCCCCCCCCCCCCCCCCCCCCCCCACTACAGACAAGATTGACCCCCTCGAGGGGGGCGTTAATTTGCCGAGGATTCGGTGTACCAAGCAGATACACCAATCACCGCAATACGGTTGTGCTGAAGATTCCCTATCGGTTCTATAATAGCATATCCATACAGAATGTCAATGTTCCTTCTTTAATTTCCTACTTTCTTTCTCGTCAATTCCGGACATGGAAAACCTGCTGCGTAGCTGAGAGGCAACATCTTCCATCTTCACACCCTGAAATTTCACAATGACGGTATGAGCCTGAAGTCCCGACAAAAAACATATAATTACATTAAAAGGTTCACGTACCGTGATGGCTAGCAGAACCATAGAATGGTAAAGAACGTCTGCCATCTCAGATGCTGCTCTTTCTCCTGCCTCATTCCCTTCCAAGGTCTGGCACAACTCACCAGCCTCCTCCCTAACAACAAAGAGACCCGTTAATGACATATTGTGCTTCAACTGATTAGCATACACCTAAACGCAAGGAGACATACCTGATTTTGGAGCACAGCAGTGAGTGGTTTGAAAGCAAACGTGCAGTCCACGATGGTTTCGCTCGTGCTTCTCCTGGATTCTGCTGCTCCTGCTGCTGCTGTTCCTGCTCCATCTGCCGTCTACGGGACGCAATGACTTCCTCTAGTTGGAAGAGCGTGCTCTGGGCACAAGCAACATCCTCACTAGAAGCAGACTTGTTCTTAGCTACTGGATTACCGGACAGGTCCAGTTTCGTGAAGAAGCATGTATCAGTGCCCGTATGGCAAGTGGGGCCATCAGGTATACCAAGGTAGATGATCTGCACCAGCAGGGACAGGGGATACAAGGGGCTGTTGGTCCATCGGACGAAATTGGAGACATGAGAGGAAGGCAAAACAGCATGCACAGCAGAATAGAACACAGCCTTAATGATGTTCCACACAGAACGTGAACCTGCCCATACGTCTGTGGTTCCATTGATCCGTGCCTATCGCAATCAGGAAACATGTCCAGCGAGTTATTCGGTCAACCGACAAAGCAACAGGTCCCTATAACAGTCACTACGCATTTCAAGTACATTAGTGAAGTGTCTTCAGAGCAACATGCTTGGTCGTGATTCTAGTTCAGACAGCCATTGGGACGCCGCAACAGCCAGTCCATCAACAGTGACTGCGAGCCACATGCTTGGCCATGATGTACATTCAATTGAGGTATCTTCCAGCACTCACCGTGTCCCTGTCGCAGTCAATAAACATGTCAAGCACATTGATGAAGTGCCCTGAGGTCTCAGCCTTCGAGTCGACTCCCATGTCAGCTCTTCTTCTACTCACCGCGTGCTCACCTCTTCCAGCACTCACCGTGTCCCTGTCGCAGTCAATAAACATGTCAAGCACATTGATGAAGTGCCCTGAGGTCTCGCCCTTGGTCCACAGGCACTGCCGCGAGCGGCTGAAGAACGTGGCGCGGTCCGACGCCAGCGTGGCCGACACCGCATCGCGATTCGCGAATCCCTGCAGGGATGACGTGGCAGCAAAGCAATGAATGCTGTGAGATGCATCCTCCATGTACCCCTGAATGCTCTTACTGGTCAAAATTCAGGAATGATAGGCATGGCGGCCAGCGCTGGTTCTTGAGAGAGTTAATCGATGCACCGAGAAACGACGCACTTCACCTGCGTGCAACCCGCAAGAGAATGTCTCGTATTATGGTGCCTCTCCTCCGAGTAAAATGTTCCACCCACCTGCATGAGGTCCCACCCACCAACAGGAAGACCTGCCCACCTGCATGGGATCCCGCCCACCTGCATGGGATCCCGCCCACCTGCATGAGGATGGCGCCAGTGTCAGCATGTTGAGCGATGGCCACCACAAGCCCCTTGTCGTCCCACTTAATGCTGTCCAGTAGCGCCTCCACCTGCCGCCCAATTGCCACACCATGCCATCCATGCGTCATACCATGTTATCCATGTGTCACACACAGCATGCTTTAATGAGAGTTATATGTCGGCCTGATCGTGGAGCCACCACAGAAGAACAATACGGCATTGTACGCCCAATGAAAATGCTAACCAAATCTAGGGTTCGGATGCTGCAACGTGCGTTTCTCTCTGTGAGCGTCACGCAATGCAGTCCAGACGTTGCTTGCCATGGGTGTGGATTACGCCTGTCAGTCACTGCCCGTACCTCAGGTGTGGAGACAGGTTCGGCACGGTGCAGAGCAGTGGTGGCTTGAGCAATCGTGCATGGCCTCCGACGCGGCAGGGCTGACGGCGTTGCGTGCTGATAATGCGTTGGCACGTACCCGGGGTTGAAGACACGAATGGGATTTGGAATTTGGGAGAATGGGATTTGGAATGTGGGAGAATGGGAATTGAGGATTGGGAAATGGGAGTGGAAGCAATAGGGATGTCCGTTGAATACATGGTGGTTTGATGACATGCGATCATGGTGGTCTGTTGGAAACAAGGCATGATAAATAAACAAAAAAAAGAGCCAACCGAAATGCGAGGAACGGCTGACGGATCCGAAACCGGGTGGAGGTACGACGAAAGGATCCGTGCATCTGGTCTGGAGCAAGAGTCTGCATGCGCGTCCGCTTCGTTTGCCTGGTCACGTTTGCAGCTAGATTGACAAAGTAGTGTCTCTAACCGCATTTGCCAAGTCCTGCCTGTACCACGTTCGTATAGTTGCGTCTGTAACCGCATTTGCACAGTTGTCTGGTACAGTCAGTCTGGTGACCGCAACTTATGTGAGGGACGCGAAACCACGACGCACAGGAGTTAGGACGCCTCGCAGACGCCTGGATGACGCATTATCCATCGCGATCCGAACGCGGCTGCAGGGATGGTGAGCCGCGCACTGCGCTGCTGCGAACTGCGAAGCGCGAACGATGTGTATGCGAGAGAAACGACGAGCGGAGAGCGATGAGTATCAAGAAAAACGAATGTAGGCAGGGTCAAGCGCATATCCGTAGGATATGCATACACCGGAAATTGGATGAAGGCAATGATTCCTGGATTCCTGATGCTCACAGAGATTCTGGCAGACGGGAGGCGAGCCACCGTGGCCATCGTCATGGTCGCAAAGCTCGCAGTGTGTCACCTCGTTGCCAAGACGAGCAGCGGTAATTTCGCCACGCGAAGAGCAGACTGCAAAAAAAACAGCTAACCGCTAGGTCGTAACGTGGCAAGATCCCACTAATGTGCCATGCCAATCGGCAGTGAAGCCTTCACGAAGAAAGAGCTGCTCGTGGGTTTTTCTGAAAGGCTTTTTGGTCGAGTCTGAGGGGCCCAGGCCGAGGTATATTCCCGTCAAAAGGCGACTGCATATTGCGTTGCGAACATTTGGTACAAACACGACTTATGATTGTAATTGAACGCAGTATTACATGTAAATTACTGCCACGGAAGGTGTAGATTGCTGGAGAACAGCATCGGAATTTAAATCGTTGCTTTCCATCTCTACTTGGCATACCTTTGGGAAATCCTCAATTGTTGTGTACGGTCTTCCAAATAGATTCGAAAACTAGGTTTACATGTGCTGGACCTCCTTGTCTAAGCCTTGTTACAGAAGGCAGCAGCACCCCCACTTCACCAACACCAAGGGTACAGCAGCACCTAGAGACGGTAGCCAGCATTTGATGGTGCACATTATCATTACATAACAAAACTAAGAGCAGCTTCTACTACCCATCTGGTACTACCATGCTGTACAAGAACCTGGATCCGCTTGACAAAACTTCCTTACTACTTGTCTAGCATATGTACAAGCCTCTCTGAGAGGTCTGGTTCATGTGCAATACCCTCTCCCCTCTCCACGTCGATCACGAAGCCAGCGCAGTCAAGGGTGGGTGGAGAAAGGGTTTCTCCTCATGCATCCTCACGACCACCACCGGACAGTCACCTGCCATGTAGTCACAACCGTTCACCGCACAGCCAATGCCTGTCAGAAAATGCCGTAGCATAGAAAGTAGCAGCGGAGACGATACAACACAAAGTACAATGGTCAATGATGATACGTGTCCTCAAAACGAAAAAAAAGATAAGATTAGAAAAGGCCACACATTGGTGGACGAAATAGATACAACACGTGGTCACATGTAACAATGAACAAATCACAAAAGGCTCACAATGGTGCACGCAGTAGTCGCTGACGCTGCCCAATCGCGACTTCCTCGCTCGACCGTGCGCTCCAAAGCCCCGGCTGCCCATGATGCACGCACTCACTCCCAAACGCTCCACCTGGCGGAATCACAGGAAGCAAAGAGATAAGGTATTTTCAAGAGCACCTGCTGACTGAGTTGCTCCAAGGTCACTGCCCAATGTGACAAGCGGTCTGGCCTTCTTGAAAACCTGATAGCGGCAGCTGTCGCGATGGGAAGTTGCAGTGCAAAAACATACCTCAACGCATACCAAGCAAGGCATTGCATCGGATGGAGAATGATACGTGGACACGAGAGAGACGGGAGAGCTTGAGGAGGAGGAGATGCATGATGACCAAAGAAATGCAGCCAATTACTTTTTTTTTTACCAATGTGTGAACTGAAGAATTTGCTTCTCAAGAAATGATCCTGCCACGGCTCCTCATGCGGTCCACATCCGCTTCACTACGTGGGGGCATAAAACACTGGTCCACGCCACGTTCTCTGAACAATATTTGTAATTACGATCCACCTGCTGGTGTTGCTTCTCCCTGTCTACTGCTCAGTGCACATTATTGCTCCGCGCAAGTCTGGCATGGATCAGACCCCCAAAAATGGTTTCGACTCATCGCAAGTTGCAAAGCGTGAAACGGAAATGCCGAGCGCACCTCGAGGCAGATGCGTTCCTTCATGTCGTGGTCCTTCACGATGTGCACGCGGAACGGTATTCCCGCCGCCTTCAGCGGCTCCGCCAGCTCGCGCGCCTTGGCCAGCGTCAGCGCGTCGAACTCCTCCTCTGCGCGCTCCTTAATCTCGCGGTCCGCCGCCTTCGCCGCGTCCGTCGCCTCCCACGCGCCCCAGTCCGCGCCGTACAGCAGGCTCGTGGGACGCACGTGCAGGATGATCACCTGGCGATACGCAGAGGGATATTGCCAAACGAGAGGGATTGATACCACGAATGACGCGAGAAGAGCAATCGGGTAAAAGAGCATCACGACCTTGTGGAAAGAAGAAAATCCGAGCTCTGAAGAGCAGCGATGACAGCTACGCTATTTGCTCTTTAGCCAAGCTCGAGTTCAAGAAAGTGGTGGCGAAGCGAAATCAAGCTCAGATTCATAAATTTTCAGACGCCGTAGCGGGTTCTTACATGGTCCACTGGGCGCAGATAATTTTGCACAGCCCATTGTACAGCGTGGGCACTTTCGTCGCTCAAATCGATGGCTATCGCTATCTTGCGAGGTGGGTACTCCATGCTGTGCTGAATACTAAGACCTCTCTACTTTGGTACAGTGAAAGCAATTAGCTTCCCTTCTAATATATACCGCCACCGCTTCAACGTAGGTAATCTTGAGTACTAGCTGCGAGACTTCAAGTAGAATACGAGTTAGATGGTCGCGTCCTGAGTTGTTCACCGCCTGGAATGTCTAGCGAAATTCGATTGAGAGAGATTCTGGTGTGATGGAAAGCAAGAAGAGATGCGAATATGAAACTCTTACTGCTGGGCTGGCAGCAGGAGTGGTTGGGCTTTGCACGAGCAAGAACGCATTCAGAAGGAAGCAGCCGAAGCATGTGCTGGAATGCTCGAAGCGATTCGGCGTGCTGCATGCGTGGCGCTGACGAGGTGGAAGAAGCAGGGTCTTGTGCGCTGATTGGAGAACCAGGGGGCTATGGTTGTTCTTGGGGCGTGCTGGCCTCATGTGCCTCTGCTGTGAATGGAGCAGGCCGCGTTGGTGAGATCGGTACACGTCAGGATGGTGTGAGGTGACTCCCTCCCACATGGACAGCTTTGCTGGAGTGTGCCAGCACTGCCGTGGTGCTATTTCACGTCAGCTGGGCACTTCACAGCAACTGGCGTCAACACCCACACATGTGTTATACATTCGAGCGAGTGTTGTTTTGATGTAATGTTGAACATCGCTTTGACTGATTATCGAAGACGACTTGTGGCGAACCAGTGTGGCTTCTCGCCACGGCACATTTTTTTCGGGACAGAAGCCGAAGCCGAATCAGGTTCGGCAGGTCTGGCCCTGAAGGTCTGGCAGGCATCGCCTCCTAACCTGGAAGCGTTTTTTCGTCAGATTCTGGGCAGCCTGGATTACGGGCGGATACCGTAGGCTCGAGCACACACACTCGACCTAGCAGGCTCTCTGCCCTTAGGGCAAAGAAGCTGGAAGTCCGCACCGCGGGCTTGCGCACCGGTTTTCGGCGGGACCTATCGGCGCCCCGTTCCGAACCAGCTTTACCGCCTGCGACTGGGTCGCTGGTTCAGGTTTGCCTTCGCGAACCAGATCCCTGCCCGCAATAGCTTGAAGCATAACGGAAGTCGGGTGCTAGTTGCAGCGCGTCGCAAGAGACCTTGTTTGGGCAAGGGGTACAAACCACCAATCGCATGAGTTTCGTATTCTGCCCGAGCCTGCACTGCCACCTTCTGCGTCGTCGCTTGCACCGTTGTTTGGCCCCTTCCACCTGTCGCCCCTCCACCCCCTCATCCACTTGGTCTTGCTGCCACTAACCTAACATTCTCCCGCTTTTCCCGCTACATCTAATTTCCCTCCCTCATCCCTCTGCTTCCGCGTCGCCTTGATGCCTGTTCGCCCCACTCCTCCCAGCTTTATGTGCTTGCGGCCTTTCGAGCGTTCTTTCTCAGTTCGTTTCACATTTCCAGGCAGGGGAAGTTAGGCAGCTCTCTCGCTGCTTTAGCGTACCCATTAGCCGACTTATTGACATCCGATAGTTGAGGCATCTTATCCCGTTATCGGCACACTGATTCCAGGACGGCACTAACCAGCTACTAACAAACTAGCTCCCGTCCTCTCGGTTCAAGGGATCGCGCGCGAAGATTGTCGTTCTTGGTCCTGCAAGAACGGACTGTTCCGCGATATAGCATTTTTACTCACTCGTAAATTCGACTTGCGCGTCACGGATTCCGCATCCGCCATGGCAGCGGCCCTGATGGACCGCGCAGTGGACCTCGGCGCGCAAATAGGAATCACCCCGACGACGCTCATCTCGCTAGTATCACCACTTCTCTCCATCCCCTGCTGCTTCCTCCTTCGCGGCATCGCGTCGCCCACGTACCGCCACGCGTGCGCGGCGCTGACGGGTCTCCTGCTCGCGCTGTACGCGTTCGGGCCGACCATCTGGCGCCACTACGCCGTGCTCGTCGCCTTCACGTACACCGCCATGTCGCTGCATCGCCGGCGGTGCGGCATGATCACGCTCGTCGGCACGTTCGTGTACCTCCTCGCCTGGTGAGCTGCGCCCCCCCCCGCTCAAGGACTCAAGGATTTCATTATTTGGGATGGTTAGTCAGTGCTTACGAGCATTCCCACTTGCCCAGCCTTCACCTCACTCGCTCCTTACTAACAAATGCCCAAAATCTCAACCCCTCTCCACGCCACCCCTCCACCCGCCTTCTCCCCCCTTACAGTCACATTATTTATGCGAGCGGCAAAGCCCGAAAGGACCAAGGGATCGACTTCGCCGGGACGCTCATGATGGTGACGTTGAAGCTGACGTCATCGGCGTTCGACTACCAAGACGGCGAGTACCTCGTCAATAAGGACCTTCCGACGCCGCAACGCGGCACGCACCGCCATCTCAAGGAGCTGCCGTCCGCGTTACAGTACTTGGGTTACATCTTCTGCGGCGGGTTACATCTCACGGGCCCGTTCTTCGAGCTCAGACCGTACCTTGACTGGGCGGAAAACCGAGGGGTACGATGCTCCGTGATAACCGGGCCCTATCTGCACTTTCTCCTCTCCTTTCCCCCCCTCCTTTCTCCTCTCCCTTCTCCCCCCTCCGCCTCTTCTTGCTCTATGTTAGGGTGCTCATTGCGTCCCTTCACCTTCCCTGGGACTCTTGCCTTCTCTTCCTCGCTACTCGCTGATGTCCATTTATCTCCGTCGTCCTCCTCTCCGCTCCCTCTCCGTCGCAGGTGTGGTCGCACGACGCTCGCAAGGCACCCTTCGCGATCCCGCTGCTCGTCGCACTCGCATGGGCGACGTCGGCCGGCTTTATTCACCTCGTCCTGAAGCCGCAGCTCAACTTACCTCTGGTCACCGACCCGAAGCGCTTCTACGCGATCCCGTACCTCCACCGGTGGGGCCACGTCATCATCTCAACGTACGCCGTCCGATGCAAGATCTACTACGTTTGGACGGTTGCGGAGGCGAGCATGATCGCATCGGGATTAGGGTTCAGCGGGTGGGTTCCCGCCAAAAGCGCAGGCGCTTCGACGCAAGTGGCGGATAGAAGTAAGAGCAGCGAGTCTGCTGCCGTAGATTCCGCCGTGATTACCGCGACCGCTCGGCAACAAGGAAAATCGATTTTGAGGAAGACTGTGGTTCATAAAAAGGCTTCTCACGGGGTGTTGGGAGATAGTGCGGCTGGGAATGCGGCGAAGACGTACGAGACCGTGAAGCTCGTTGCGAAGAGCCCTCTGCGAAAGAATGGCGTGGTAACCAGTGCAAACGACGAAAATGAAGCACCTGAAATCGGCTCGAAGAAGGTTTTCGCGAGAGGCGGTCTCGCTGTCTCCGCTACGAACGGCTTCCTTACCGCGTGCGAAGAGACCAAGGACGACATTGCTCTGGCGAAGAAGAACGGGGTGGTAACGGAGCAGGCGAAGGTCGCAGATGTCGCAGAGCCGCGGCTGGTGGCGTCGTGGGAGCGCGCGAAGAACATAAACATCGCGGGGGTGGAGCTGGCGAAGGCTTTTAACGCGTACGCCAAGAACTGGAACGTCTCCGTGGGCCTGTGGCTGAGAACATGTGAGTACATGAACGAGTTAATATCGTCCTGTAGTACTTAGTACTGGGTCAAGAGTGGGAGTTCCTAGGGGTCCTCACTCCACCCATTGTAGGAAAACCCATCACTTACACTTCCCCCGGACCCTCTGCCCCTTCTGTTCCCCCGGCCCCCGGCCCCTCCACTCATCCACCTACCTTCATCCTTTCCCCGCCATCTTCTCTCCGCCTCTTCTCCCCCCCCTCCCCCCGCCCCCGCCCCCGTTCCGCGTGCAGACATCTACGAGCGAACGATCCCAGCGGGGCAGAAGCCGGGCGTGCTGTCGCTGCTGCTCACCGTCGGCGTCAGCGCCATCTGGCATGTGAGTGCCACGTGGCATGGAGGGGAAACCTGAGATTGCTTGCGGCGATTTGTATTTACGTCATTCCCTCCCCTTGGGTTTCCCTTGATTCCACCTTTCCCCCACCGCCTTCACATTTCCCCATTCCACGTCCTGCATCGCACCACCACCAACACCACTACCCCCTCCGATTCTTGTCTCCCTCCGTCCCCCCATCTGTGCCTCATCTCATCTCATCTCCTTTTAACCTCCCCCCACATCCCTCCCACCCGTGCGTCCACTGTGGTACCACCAGGGAATCTACATTGGTGATTTCATGTTCGCGTTCAGTGGCGCGTTCCTCATCATGGGCTCGCGAGGTATGTTGTCGTCATGCCACCATGCCTCCATGCCATCATGCCACCATGCCACCATGCCATCATGCCACCATGCCATCATGCCATCATGCCACCATGCCATCATGCCACCATGCCATCATGCCACCATGCCATCATGCCACCATGCCATCTTACCATCATGCCATCATGCCACCATGCCAGCATGCCACCAATCTTCCATCTCCGATCCTCTCATTCTGTCCCATCGTCTCTCACTCCGTTCCTCTCCCATCCTCCCCCATCCCCATCCCTCGCCCCTACTGCCCCCCCTGGCACACCAGTGATCTACCGCTACCAGCGCACCATCCCGGAGTCGCAGTGGCTGTGGGCGACGGTGGTGCAGGCGCTGCACTGCCTCTACTCGTTCGCCGGCCTCAACTACATTGCCATGGGCTTCATTGTAAGACACTCACTTGAATCGCTTGAGTCGCCGTGGGCCTCATTGTGAGCCGCCATGGGGTTCGTTGTGAGGTGCTTGTGTTTAAGACCATTAGTTCACTGCGAGCATACCGGTGTCTGCGCTTTCTTCTTCCTCAAAGGTTTCACAAAAAGGCTCACGATGCTCACCTTTCCCCTTTCTCTCCTCTTGTTCTCCCTTGTTGTTCACAGGTGCTGACAGCAGAGGACACGATCACAGTGTACCGGGGACTCAACTTTGTGGGCAATCTGCTGCCCGTGCTGGTGCTGGGCGGCAACTGGGCACTGCGGAGACTGCACGCGATGCTCTCGCCGCCCTCCTCTGCTGTGAGCAGCAAAAGAATCGCAGCGGAGTTAAAGGCGAAGCAGCCGGAGCAGCAGCAGGTGGTGCAGCCGGTGTTGGTGCATACCAAGGTGGAATGAAGGGGAAGAGACGACTGAGTCGGCTTATAATGAGTACAGCGGCAACCTGCCAAGTGATTGACATGAGTTGAGTTGGCTTTTAAGGGGTACGGTTGCACCAGCCGTGTTGCTCCCGTGGATGGTGGTCTGGACTGGGGAGCCGTGTATGCTCCCCTGAGAAGAACCCAATCCTACGCCCTCTGAAGCTTGAGAGCACCTGACAGAATTCTGCGAATAGTGATTCCATTGTTTGTAGCAAATTTAATGTGGACAAGATGCAGTAGGAACGCCCTGGATGGATTAGGATAAGGTGTAGACCTAGTTTAGAGCCCACTCTAGGAAACCAGGGTGCATGATTTTTGCACCTCGCTCGTTTAGCTGATTTATTGATATTCTTTCTGCTTCAGCATGTCAGCTAAACCTGAAACAAGCAGTTGCTGGGATCATTTGTTGCGGGTACTGTGCTCAATTGCACCAAAAGCCTTGACAAAAGCACCAATATGAATCAAGTGCAACGTTACCGCAGGGGATAACAGCATGTAAACTAATGGTACGGTAAGACCTTGGCTACAGCATTCAGGCCAGGTTGTAGCTGCCATGGCTTTCCTTCTTGCATACTCGGATACTGCCAAAGCCGGTTAGACCTTAAGCCGTAACATTGCCGCATCTGACCTGACGCTCAACAACGGCCCCTCCCCCCTTTTCTACGCTTCTGTTGCCTTGTGCGGCTGCAGTGGCCTGTGAAGCTGCTTCCTGCTCCCCCCCCCTCCTCCTCTCCGTCCTCCTCTCCCTCCTCCTCTCCGTCCTCCTCGCCCTCCTCACTCCCCACCCCCACCTGCCCCTGCTCCGCTTGCTTTTGACTGCGTTTCCGTTTCGCCTCCCTCCGCTCCTCCCTGCTGCCCCAACGATCACCCCCATCATCCCCGTCCCACCTGTCACCTTCCGGAGGCATCCAAAACTCTGCCCCTTCCTCATCTTCCCCATCCTCCTCCCCCTCCTCTTCTTCACCCCCCTCGTCCTCTTCCTCTTCCTCCTCCCCCTCTTCCTCCCCCTCTTCCTCTTCCTCCTCGTCCTCTGTGTCCTCTTCCTCGTCTTCCTGCACTTCCTCCTCCTCTTCAGTTCTTCGTTTCCGTTTCGCCTCTCTCCTCTCCTCCCTGCTACCCCACCGCCCACCCCCATGATCCCCGTCCCACCTATCGCCAACAGGAGGCATCCAGAACTCTGAACCATCCTCTTCCTCCTCCCCCTCCTCCCCCTCCTCCCCCTCCCCCTCATCCCCCTCCCCCTTCTCCCCCTCCACTTCCTCATCCTCCTCATCCCCTTCCTCCTCACTGTCCTCCCCACTGTCATCCTCTGTCTCCCCATCACTGCACTCAGCTTTTTCTTCAGTGATCTTCCTTTTCCCACTCGCTTCCCCCACTTTTTTCTCCTCCCCTACTCTCTCTTCCTCCTCCACTTCCTCCTCCATTTCCTCACCTTCCCCCCCCTCCTCTACCTCCTCCCATTCCTCCCCTTCCTCTACCACCTCCCCCTCCTCTACCTCCTCTCCCTCTTCCACCTCCTCCCCCTCTTCCACCTCCTCCCCCTCCTCTCCCCCCCGGCCTTCCCCCGCACCCCCACCCACGTCCGTCCCCCCAGTCGCGGGCTGGCTTGCTGCGGCCTGCTCTGCCCTTCTGGCCGCTCTCCGCGCTGCCGCCTCCTGCTCCTTCTTGGCTGCGCGCACCACACGACAAGGGGCGCAAGGGGAACAAGGGGAACAAGGGGCGCAAGGGGCGCAAAGGGCGCAAGGGGAACAAGGGGAACAAGGGGAACAAGGGGACAAGGGGACAAGGTGTACATGGGGGATCAAGGGTGGGAGGAAGCTCGAAATTCACATGAGCAACTGACGACACACAGGAAGGAATTGGGATACAAGGAGATAACAAGCATGAGCGATCCAAGAACGGAACGGAACACTCACCGAGGCACTTTTGGAATTTGTCGCCCATCATGTGCTTCCATACAGCGTCCTCCGATTTCTGTATAAGCTTGTTCGTCAGCGTGCAGAGAAGCTTGTTGCTGCGATGCGAGGGACAGGGGACAGGGTTTGAGGTTTCTCTTAGATTCTGCGAGAAGGACAATTGACGATCGTCCTTCTGTCCTTCGTTCGTCCTTCTGTCTTGCAGACGATTGACGAGCACACCCGTTAAAACTTCGTCTGATAGATCAAGCACGTGTGCTACTATTGGAGGGAGTGTGCTTCTATCGAAGGGAGCGTACGATCTCACGGATTATCCGGTGACTGCACGACGTGCGGCTCGAACTTCCGCAGCGCGAGCGACGCGGCCGCCTTGGCAAAGACTTTGCTTGCCACGTGTCGCTTCAGCGATTCGTGGGTTGGAGGGAATTCGTGACCAGTCAGCGAGCAGCGCAAGCGGCCCGTGTCAGTCCACGTCAGATGCTCCTTTTGTGTCGCAAATAGAGCACGAAACGCGGGATCGTCAGGCTCGGCAGAGGTTCGTCCATTCAGGCTCGGATTCTCAACGTCTACGCCCTCTCGCGGCTTCTGCGTCTTTCCCGCTTCCCGCCCTTCACCGTCCGCCTGCGCCATTGGATCGCGGCGGCGGGGTAATCGCGGAGAGATGGTGATAGGAATGGGATTTCAGAGGTTGAAGTGAAGTGACTATGCTCATGGATCGTAGGGAGGTGGGAATGGGAAGGCTGAACTTGAGGGGGACGATCAAAACCTCGTTATGGTCAAACACGACAACACGCACGGTTTTCGGCTTTGAAATGAACAATTTGAGTTGTAGGCCGAATTGGAAGTAGAAGCTATCACGCTGAGAAAATGGTTTCTAAAGCTTAGTGTCGTGTCCATTGGGATTATACTGGCTGAATTTTTTCCTATACAGTACCCTGCTGCTACACACTGTCCTGACAATCTGGGCTGAATCTCCAGGACTGAAATGATTTGCTTCATTGCATACGGTAAGCCTTGCTAAATACATAATTTGACAATCAAAGCAATCCCTACAACCTGTACAAGATACAGACTTTTGTTATCTAGTCCTCATGCTAGCCAAGCATAAACCTATCGGTATGAACCCCACTCCATCAGCATCCAGGTAGAACAGGCTTGGGGGGACTCATCCGCATCAGGCCTCCACCCACCACCACAGGCCTGCCTTATATCCTCCTCCCCAGCTGACCCTTTGGACCAGCTCCCAAGGAAAAGCAGCTGCTGAAAAATACACCCCCATTGGTGAACACCAATATGTTCTTGAGGGCGTGCCAGCAAAGTGCCAGCCGGCCCAGAAAAGGTGCTAGCCTGAAAGAGCCAGCTTGAACGTGGAAGATTTACAGGGCCGGCTTGAGGAGGCCCGCTTCCAGTCTTCAAACTTGGTGCATGCAGCCCAACTGGTGCTGCTTTACCATGCCTGCCTGCTTTACCATGCCTGCCTGCTTTACCATGCCTGCCTGCTTTACCATGCCTGCCTGCTTTACCATGCCTGCCTGCTTTACCATGCCTGCCTGCTTTACCATGCCTGCCTGCTTTACCATGCCTGCCTGCTTTACCATGCCTGCCTGCTTTACCATGCCTGCCTGCTTTACCATGCCTGCCTGCTTTACCATGCCTGCCTGCTTTACCATGCCTGCCTGCTTTACCATGCCTGCCTGCTTTACCATGCCTGCCTGCTTTACCATGCCTGCCTGCTTTACCATGCCTGCCTGCTTTACCATGCCTGCCTGCTTTACCATGCCTGCCTGCTTTACCATGCCTGCCTGCTTTACCATGCCTGCCTGCTTTACCATGCCTGCCTGCTTTACCATGCCTGCCTGCTTTACCATGCCTGCCTGCTTTACCATGCCTGCCTGCTTTACCATGCCTGCCTGCTTTACCATGCCTGCCTGCTTTACCATGCCTGCCACTCCCATCCCAATCGGACCGTCCCCTTATCCGCCTCGCCGTGTCACCCCTCGTATGCCTACAGCCAGAACACTCTGCATGATCGCATTGTGTGAAGCACCCCAAGTTCAACGCCCAAGATGTTGATGAGACTCCCGTTTCCAGCTGCATGAGCACTCACGGCCCGGGCAAGCCAACCCTAAACGCCCAACCAAAGAGCTCGGCGCAAGAATCCAAGTACTGAGGCTAGCGCAGGAGCCGCGGAGGTCACACCCCAGGATGTTACCCTAGATGACGGTTACTACACGATGGGCACGTTGACTACGTTGACCGCGTCCGAGTCGGCCTGCATGAGCGTCCACGTGGCGTCGGCGTCCTGCTTGGCCTCCAGCGCCGTGTGCCCCGACGCTAGCGTCATGCGGTTGCTCGCCTCCGCGCGCACCTGCCCCGCCGACCGCTGCTGCGTCTCCGCCACCAGCTCGCGCAGCGCGCCCAGCGCCACGTCGTAGCCGCGCATCACGTTCCGGATGGTGTGGTTGAGCACGCGCGCGACCCACACGCGGAAGAGCAGCTCCTCCCAGTCCGCATCGCCCTTCTCGAAGTGGTCGAGGAAGCGAATGTACGCCGCCACCCACGCGTCCTCGTCACAGAACGACCACGTCGGCCACTCCGTCGCCATTATCAACCCCTGCGAGCCCAGCCACGCGGTACAAGGGTAGAACGAATTAGACTTCAACAATAACAAGTTTAACAGGGGGGGAAACCCAAGAATTGGGACGGGGAAGCATGCAAACGGGTGACGAAAACCTACAGATACGCATCAACGTTGAGGGAAAAAGAGGCAATAAAGCGTCAATCCCTTACCTTGGCGAGAGCCGGGTCGAAGTACTGGTGCAGGAGGTCCTTCATGCGCGGCGTGAGCGGCTCCTTGAGCAGCTTGAGCGTCTTCTCCACGTCGTACCCCACCTTGCTCCGCACCGCCTCCGGCACGGGCCGCGCGAACTCCACCCGGTGAGTCACCGGGTTGTCCTCGTCGTTCAGGCCCTCGGATTTCAACGACTGCCAAGGACAACGGAAATACACGCAAGGTAATAAAAAAATATGAGAAAAGCGGCAGTCTCAGGTCGAGATACTAAGAGCTAATCTTACGGGTCGCAAGACCATCGCGCTAAGGCTCTCTTGCACGGAGGACGTACGAACGCAACTGAAAAACGGGGACCTGTTACGGTAGGTTAGAATTAGCTAACTGAAGCACGGTTTAAAGCGCACCTGCACGGCGGAGAAGCACTCGATGAGCATGGTGCGCAGGTCACGCAGGCCGCCGTAGAGCGCGTGCATCTTGCCCTCGGGCACGTACACCTCCGCGAGGCGCAGCCCCGCCTGCGCCGTCACGAACGTGTAGAGCGTGTCGATGCCCCTGTCGCTCTGCGTGCGCACGCGGTGGTCCGCCACCAGCACCTTCGCCGCGCGCCGCGTCAGCAGCAGCTCCCCGCCGAGCGGCTGCTCGATGTGCGGCAGCACCGAGTTCGGCCAGAGCAGCGCGAAGCCAATCTTGGTGACGAGCCACGTGATCATGGCGTCGGTGGACGAGCGCGGGAAGTAGTGCCGCACGATATCGAAGTTAAGGTCCGCTTGCTTCTCGGCTTTGGAAATCCACTCGCCGGAGAAGGAGGTGATATCGGCGTCGTAAAAGTGAAGTCGCTCGAACTCGCGGTTCTCGACGAAGAATTGGAGCGCCGTGTTCATGCCGTCGCCCTTGCCGCCGCGCAGGTTCATGCCTATCCGGCGCTGCAGGCGCAGGATGACGCGCTTCCCCGTGCGCTTCTCGATGCCTGCCGCGGCGGTCTCGATGGCGTGCCATGTCTCGCCCTTGGAAAATCCCACGCCGAGAACGGCGGAGACTGACGGGTGTGACGCTGCGATTTCGACGTTCCGGACGGCGACGGTGACGTCTTCCTCCTTGAACGGGAAGCAGACCAGGGAGGCCATCCTAGAAAGCGTGGCTTGGCTGGCGTTAGCGAAGACTGGTCCTTAATTTCGAAGGCGAAGCTACTGCTGCGCTCACTAGCGGCCTTCTTGGGCTGGTGCTGCGAATGGATACTGGAACTGAAAATGAAATGGAGGTTGAGCTTGAAGGCTTTGGAAGACAAGAGTTCTGACACTACAAGCATGGCTGCCTACATTATATACTCGAACCGCTCGACAAGGGGGCTAACGGGGAGGAGGGGTGGGGGCGCGGGGATGAAGGGGAAAAGGCCAGGGGAAGTGGCGTGGACGAGGGGATGAGGGTGTGGTGGGGGGCGGAGCGACCAGATTGCAGGGGGGGAAGGTTTGCTTCGCGCGCGCGCGTGGAAAAGATTCAACCTTCCAGAAGCTCGGAGGTGATTGGCGGCCGGCAAATGGCGTTCGCCCGCCACCGGGGGGAACCGAGTCTGGTCGACGACGCGACCGTGGAACTGTTAGCTTGAACTTACACGTGGCGGGATTTAAGTCGCACAGGCAGAGCCAGTAAAAAGCTGGTCAAGTTTGATGGAGATGAATGGGCAGCATAACTATGAAACATGTGTGCGAAAACGGTGTAATGCCTAAATTGTTCACCAATAATTTACATTACTGAATCGGATAAAGGAGCTTAATGAGGCAAACTGTGAATCTCCCGGGCAGGAAGTAGACCATCGCATTGATCTTCCAACCAACAACCTTGCCTAACTGTCAATCCGTGACTCGTTGAAATTCCACTTGGGACCGAGGTTCCAGACAGGGGTATCCAAATGCATGCAGTTGATTCGTTGGAATTGACACCTGGAGGCTTCTCAGGGCTCATCATCCACTCACAGAGCTGGCTGACAAGTTCTGCTGATAGCCACAAGATGGATGGAAATCAGCCGTCGGATGGACATGTCAACATTGTTTAGCAATCGAACGCTCCTACAAAACGGTGGCCCGAGGTTTCAGGAGAAACTGGCGAATAGAATGCTTCACACACGAACCTTTCAGACAGAAATGGGACAACAAAAATTTATTTGAGATGTGGGACAACCAAAATACAAAATGTGGTCAGCTCCAACAAAACTGGAATGGGATGTGAGTAAATGTTATCTGAAATAGGTGGCTTCAATTCAAGATTCAATGCCCCCATTTGCAATCAGCTTTACAAGAAGATAATACACAATACAATGTCTAGGGATCCGCAGAATTGACCCTGTTGGCCATAGAAGGTGAAAGTGCTGTGATCATCTCCAACGAATCGCCAGTGCCATGGCTCATACATGATCCCCCTTGTGTTATCAGGTGGAAAGGACAGCTCAAAGTGAAACCTGCACGAAAGGGACTGCATTTTAATGGGTCTGTGTCAACTTGACAATTCAAAGCTGCAAGCAAGCAACACAACTCACCTGTTAGCATTCTTCTGAAGCCAAAAAAACGCGTCAGTGTTTTCAAAATCTGCACACGAGGCAAAAAGAAGGCACGATATCATTCAACTTCAGTTCTAATGTGCAATATCACAAACCGCGCTTCACCTTCAGAGACCACCTTGCACCATCACAGTCCTTCTTGCACCATCACACATCCTCTCAGCTAACAGACTCCAACCGTACCAAACTCAAGATGTGTGGCAGGCGAGTTGGCATCCCCAATGTCGAGAGCATAGCCTGTGTGATGCTCACTGAAGCCTGGTGGGGCTGACACCTGTGAGGGGGCAGCAACAGGTGGAGCACCACCATAGGAGGTTTGGAGCAAGGGGTTAGTTGCAAGGGGTTGAAACTAGGGACTGTGGTGAGCAGTTGCAGACCCCCTGCACCTGAACCAGCCCACCTCACACACGTGTACCCTACCCGACTCACACACACACGTGAACCCACATCCCCTTGTGGCACCTTGGCTCGCTGTCTGATGTTCTGGTTGCGCGCTGCCTTCACTCCGTAGAACACGGACTGCTGGTCCCGCACCGACCGGAACCTGGGAGGGGCAGGATGGGCGAGAAAGGGGACTGACCAGGACGTTGAGAAGCGGGGCGACGGAGGGGGGGTGTGAGGGAGAAGTTGAACGTTGATGGAGGGCGTTGAATGTGAGAAACACGAAAGAGTGGGTGAGATGCGACGAGGGAGGAAGGGAAACGATAAGGAGGGTTGTCGTGCACACAGGCACCAGCCAAGAGGGTTGAGAAGAAGAGAGGTGGAGGGCTCACCCAGAGAGGGGCGTGAGTGGGGAGGACGAGTGGAGCGCTCACCCGGAGAGGGGGCGTGAGTGGGGAGGACGAGTGGAGCGCTCACCCGGAGAGGGGCGTGAGTGGGGAGGACGAGTGGAGCGCTCACCCGGAGAGGGGCGTGAGTGGGGAGGACGAGTGGAGCGCTCACCCGGAGAGGGGCGTGAGTGGGGAGGACGAGTGGAGCGCTCACCCGGAGAGGGGCGTGAGTGGGGAGGACGAGTGGAGCGCTCACCCGGAGAGGGGCGTGAGTGGGGAGGACGAGTGAAGCGCTCACCCGGAGAGGGGCGTGAGTGGGGAGGACGAGTGGAGCGCTCACCCGGAGAGGGTCGTGAGTGGGGAGGACGAGTGGAGCGCTCACCCGGAGAGGGGCGTGAGTGGGGAGGACGAGTGGAGCGCTCACCCGGAGAGGGGCGTGAGTGGGGAGGACGAGTGGAGCGCTCACCCGGAGAGGGGCGTGAGTGGGGAGGACGAGTGGAGCGCTCACCCGGAGAGGGGCGTGAGTGGGGAGGACGAGTGGAGCGCTCACCCGGAGAGGGGCGTGAGTGGGGAGGACGAGTGGAGCGCTCACCCGGAGAGGGCCGTGAGTGGGGAGGACGAGTGGAGCGCTCACCCGGAGAGGGGCGTGAGTGGGGAGGACGAGTGGAGCGCTCACCCGGAGAGGGGCGTGAGTGGGGAGGACGAGTGGAGCGCTCACCCGGAGAGGGGCGTGAGTGGGGAGGACGAGTGGAGCGCTCACCCGGAGAGGGGCGTGAGGAAGATGCCATCCCGCCTGGCAGCGTCCTGCATTGACAGAAACGAGCGCGCTGCTGCTGTGCGCATCTGCACACTGGAGGACGGGGAGGAGAGGGGAGCGCAGACGAAGGAACGACGGAAAACAAGGAGGAAAGTCATTCGATGGTGGAGGGAAGGGGAGAAGACGAGAAGGGGGTGGGATGGGGAGTGGGTGATGGAACATGGACACACGAATGGAAAGTTCTTGCCGCATGCAGCTGTAGACAGCAGTCCTCCTCTCACCTGCCATCGCCCAACCCCCACCTGCCATCGCCCAACCCCCACCTGCCATCGCCCAACCCCCACCTGCCATCGCCCAATCCCCACCTGCCATCGCCCAACCCCCACCTGCCATCGCCCAACCCCCACCTGCCATCGCCCAACCCCCACCTGCCATCGCCCAACCCCCACCTGCCATCGCCCAACCCCCACCTGCCATCGCCCAACCCCCACCTGCCATCGCCCAACCCCCACCTGCCATCGCCCAACCCCCACCTGCCATCGCCCAACCCCCACCTGCCATCGCCCAACCCCCACCTGCCATCGCCCAACCCCCACCTGCCATCGCCCAACCCCCACCTGCCATCGCCCAACCCCCACCTGCCATCGCCCAACCCCCACCTGCCATCGCCCAACCCCCACCTGCCATCGCCCAACCCCCACCTGCCATCGCCCAACCCCCACCTGCCATCGCCCAACCCCCACCTGCCATCGCCCAACCCCCACCTGCCATCGCCCAACCCCCACCTGCCATCGCCCAACCCCCACCTGCCATCGCCCAACCCCCACCTGCCATCGCCCAACCCCCACCTGCCATCGCCCAACCCCCACCTGCCATCGCCCAACCCCCACCTGCCATCGCCCAACCCCCACCTGCCATCGCCCAACCCCCACCTGCCATCGCCCAACCCCCACCTGCCATCGCCCAACCCCCACCTGCCATCGCCCAACCCCCACCTGCCATCGCCCAACCCCCACCTGCCATCGCCCAACCCCCACCTGCCATCGCCCAACCCCCACCTGCCATCGCCCAACCCCCACCTGCCATCGCCCAACCCCCACCTGCCATCGCCCACCGCTCACCTGCCATCGCCCAGCACGGGGCGCAGGTCGCTGTGAGGCGCTTCCTCCACCGCATAGTGACCCAGCACCTGGGGGACAAGGGGGAGGACAGGTGGGATCGGATCGCACAGAGAGAGGGCCAGAGGAAAACACACATCTCTTGAGGCGCCTATTCCATCCAAGGGATAGTGGCCCTTCACGGCACCTGTGGCGAGGTGGATATGAGGAACTGCCTCGCAGGGAGCTAGTCAGGGAGAAGGCTGGGACGGAGAGAGTGAGTGAGAGCAGAGAGGTAGGAAAAGCGAATGCAGTGCAGAAGGGACAGAAGGAAAGGGATGTATGCGTGTGAGGGGTTCGTGAAACGTGTGGGGTGCATGAGAAGCGTGTGGGGTGTGTGTTGGATGCATGGGCATGCGCGTGCATGAGAAGCGTGTGAGGCGTGTGTTGGGTGCATGCGCGGGCAGCGGGCAGACCTGATCCTTGACTGGCAGACTGGCCGGTGCCACCATCGCTGCTTGGGGGAAATAGGAAGGGGGAGCGACAGTGGGGGGAGAGGCAGGGGAGGAGAGGCAGGGGAGGGAGAGAGGTTTGGAATCGGGAAAAGGGGGGGCCAAAGTGGAAGGTGCAAAAAAAGAGATGGGAGGAGGGGACGTGGGAAACAACGGACGGCCAAGGCAGAAACCGAGGGAGCAGATTGCAGAGATGAGGCGCGGATTCAGGGAGGATGCAGGGGGTATCTGATGCTGACGCACGCAGAGGAGTGTTCGTTTGGTCCGAATTGCAATCGGAGGCAACCTGAACTAGTTTGACCGGACCTGTGGCCGAAACAGGCAGGGGATGTTAGGTCGGGCCGAACCTGAGACTGAGGCAGGAGGCGGAGTGGGAAGCGACTTGTGCCGTGCGAAGGCCGCGCCAGCAGCGACGACGCACGCGGCGACGAAGGTGGTCGCAGAGGCGACGGACAGGGGGAACGACGACTCGCTGCCGTTCGGAGTCAGCGATCGCCGCTGGGCTCGTCTGATTGGCTGCGTCGTGTTCGCCCGCGTGGCTCCCTCCGCTCCCGTCCACCCCGCTGACGCCTCCCCCGCCCCCCCTGCCGCGCCGAGCTTGATTCGCGGAAGGCAGTCCCCGCTGGGTGCAAGCACGCGCGCAAGCATCTCCGCCCGCTCTGCCGCCACGTTGTCCCCCGCGCCCTTGTCCTCTATGAAGCGCCGCCGCGCTTGCGTCGCGGGGCTAACGGCGCTGCCAGCGGAAAAATCGGCGGGAATTGGGACCCCATCGTTGATATGAGTCATCTCTCCTCCGTCAGTGAGATATGTGCCTGGCCGGGCACCATCCGTTAGAGTCACACTCCCATTATCCGTAAGATCCGTTGCGCCGATACCTCCTCTGCTCGCACTGGCTGATGCCCGTTGAGTTCGTAGACCCGCTTTTCCGAAATAAGGCTCTCTGGTATAAGTTTGGAAATTGACAAGGTCGCCAGCTTCGTTGTCGCTTCCATGCCGTCCTACTGCGCTCGCACCAGAGTGTGATTCTAACGAAACTCGATAAGGGAACGAGTGATCGCGGCAGCCATTACCCTCCCTGCATACCGACGCGTGCACTGGGAGACGAATACTGGAAACCGGAGCATGAGGGACGAGGGCTACGACACCAGGCTTATCAATACAGGATCTTTTGACTGACGGTAACGGGATGCTGTTTCCTCCCCGATGTCTTTCGCTCCATAATCGCTTCCCAAGAATCGTTCCGGTTAGGCTTTTCACGGCACTGTATGCCAGTTCCATGGGCTCTGGCAGCTACACGAGGCAGGAGCTGAGCAGAAACGAAAACGGCTTCGCAACTCTTTGATCACATTGCCGGATAGCACTCACAAAGGTGAATGGCACGTATCGATTAGGAAGAATTGTAGAAAGGATAGGATGGGATGGGATGGGATGGGATGGGATGGGATGGGATGGGAGGGGAAGCTAGTTTCAATGGAGGAGGTGGAGGAGGTGGAGGAGGTGGAGGAGGTGGAGGAGGTGGGAGAGATGGTGGTGGAGGTGTTTGATCATGAAGTTGGGCTGAGAAAGTGGCGGGAAACCTGGGGTTTGGCAAACCGCAACCGTATACACGATTGTGCTGAGCTGCTTATTTACAATCTGCCAACGATGTGGATGCTCGATCTTGTAGCGTTGCCGAATAAGTGCTTGACGGGAACAAACACACATTACACCCAGAAAAGTACTGTTCGTCAGTGTGGCACAAATGACATCAGCATGAAGACCAGAATGTGTGGCTCGCATGCGTCGGCGTGACGACTCGCTCAAATCGAGCCATGCAAGGAGAGAGGGAAAGCTTCGGTTTGGCTTTCTGGATACAAACCACACCGAGCCAGAACCAGAGCTTGTGGTTTGTAGATCGGTTTCGAGTCATCGCCTCCTTCGGGTATGGGATAATCTAACGGTGTATAATGGATGATTGGAGGCAGCGAACGTACTCGAACGAGCATCGAGCGGTCGAAACCCATGTGTAGGGTTCGGCCTGGCAGCCTTACCTCAAAGCGACCGAACTCTCCCCCCCGCCCTCCTCTCTCGAGTGCTCCGCGTCACACATATTCCCCTCCCCCCATCCATTGCCAGATTCTGTCTCCTGAAAAGCTGGATCGTGAATGGCTGAATTCCGCATGCCTCCCCTGATCGAACTGGACCAAGCTGCGTGAAGGAATTTCGTTTCGGCAACGTCAAGGTCGCCTCGCCTCGGCTCTTGCTCCTCTCAATTCCCAGAGCACTTCCGTGCGGCTATAAACCTCGTCTGCACTTCCGAAGATCTGTCTCTGCAGTCAGACGGAGGAAAGCCGCGGTGGCCTCTGAGATACGTTCATCGCACAGATTCGCCTGCGTTTTTCTGCCCAGCCAGCCATGGCTGGATTCGAGGACTTCTGCGCGTCGCTCGGGCTCTCCGTGGGTATCGGAAAGTTCCTTGTGTGCTACCTGATCAGCATCCCCTGCTGCTTCCTCCAGCGCCTCCTCCCAGCCGGCACCGTCCGCCATATCTGGGCCACGCTCTCCGGTCTCGTGCTCACGTACATTGCGTTCGGATATGAATCCCTGGGGCATTGCGTGGTGGCGTGCGTGGTGGCGTACGGATCCATGCTCGTGTACCGGAAGAAATGCGGAGTGATCACCTTCTTTACCACCTTCATCTACCTCATCGGCTGGTCAGTCCAACTCCCAGCGCCTACGCTCAGTCATATGAGGAGCTAGTTACCACGATTAACTCGTCGTTCTAGGATCTGTCCATCATCAGAATCTGATGTCGACATTTGCCTTTTCGCTGTGTTTTTTTAATTGTTTGTTTGCAGCCACGTGTTTTACATGAGCGGCGATTCGTGGCGGCAAGGAAACATCGACTTTACTGGTGAGCTTCGCACACTTACCGCATTAATTGCTGCATTAGTCATCGAGCGATCGCTGCATTTCCAATCATACGGTCGCTGGAGCGAACTAGATGGAAATTCGTTCGGGCAATCTGAGACGCAGAGGAGAGTAATCGAAACACCCAACAACCCTTAGCCTGTACCAACACGCCACAGGGAGACATCCTTCGCCTGTCCGTCCCCTGTTCTTCTAGAGTCCAATCAAATGCCGTTTAGGGATACATTCCCGCCAACTCCTCTTTCGCCAGCTCATCTCCTGTCCAAATCCCTGCCGGCATTCCCTGCATTGCCGTGCGAGCAGGCGCCATGATGATCCTCGTGCTCAAGGTCACGTCCGTCGCGTACGACTACGAGGACGGCGGCAAGCCGCGCAAGCCGGACGACGCCAAGACGGCGGCGATCAGCGACGCGCCGAAGCCGATCGTGGCGATGCCGAGTCTGCTGCAGTTCCTGGGCTACACCTTCTGCTGCGGGCTGCACTTCGCCGGACCCTTCTACGACTTCTCCGCCTACAACGACTGGATCGACCGCAAGGGGGTCAGTGCCGTTCTCCACCGTGCTCTACCGTGCCGTACCGCGCCCCCGCTCACGCTCGTGCCGTCGTGTTTGCTTCCTCAACAACACTCCCGAAGTTCTCTCAACCCCTCTCCACCGTAGAAAAACCAGCGTTCTAAAATCCGCACCCCCACTTCACCCTCCCCCCCTTTCACCCATGTCCGTTTCCCCTTCCGCCAGATCTGGGCACCAGGCACTCGCACAGCGCCCGCGCTGGTGCCGTTCCTGCGCGCGTTCATTCAGGGCATCGTGGCGGCCGTGATCCAGCTGAAACTCGCGTCCATCCTCGATATAGACATCCTCAAGACACCCAAGGTGTACTTCGCCATGCCGTACTGGCGGCGCTTCCTGTTCATCTACCACGCGTGCGAGGTCACCCGCTGGAAGTACTACTTCATCTGGTCGATTTCCGAATCCGCCATGATTGCCGCTGGGCTGGGCTTCAGCGGGTGGGTGCGCAAGATTGGCAAGGGGGACGAGGGCGGGAAGGAGAACGGGGGAAAGGCGGACGGGGAGGGGAAGGAGAAGCGCGTGGGAGGGAGCTTCACGGAGGTGGCGTCGTGGAAGCGCGCGCAGAACTGCCACATTCTGGGCGTCGAGCTCGCGACCAGCACGGCCACGCTCGCCACCAACTGGAATATCTCCGTCGGCCTCTGGCTGCGCACCTGTGAGTCATCCAACCTTGTACCCCGTGCTGCTCTCTGTGCTACTGTCCGAGCAATTTTACACCCCTTGCCCGTTGCCAGGGCGTCATCTATTTGTCTCTTCCCTCTTCCTCGCCCATTGCCTGTCTTGGCCCAATCCCCCTCTTCCCCTCTCCCTCCTTCCTCTTCCCCTTTTCCCCCCACTTACCCCCACTTCCCCCACTCCCCAACCCTTCCCCCCGCTTCACTTTTTCCCTACTGGCCTGCGTGCGCAGATGTGTACGAGCGGCTGGTGCCGGCTGGCGGGAAGCCCGCGTTCGGGCATCTGCTGCTCACGCAGATCGTCAGCGCGCTCTGGCATGTGAGTTGAGGGTTTCGGGTTTTAGGTTCTGAGAAGTGAGGGGGTTGAGGTTTAGGCTCTGACAAGTGAGTTGAGGGCTTTGGGGCTAAGATTTCGCATGTGAGTGAAAGGTGAAGAGGAATGGATTGAATACAAGTAACGAGAGTTTGTCACAAGCAATAAACAGGCGCTATGTTGTCACTAGGAATTGAAACATGGAAACAGCAATGGGAGGACCAAGAAAAGGCAGCCCTTGATGGCATGACACGCAGATTCCGTGTGAAAGGCCATGGAATTATACATTTTGAGGCGCCTCAAGAAGCCTGCTTTGAGTCGACTCAACACACGTCTCAGGCCGGGGGGCAACATTCTAGTCCCTGTGAAATCTCGAGAGTTTGAGTTGGAGCCACCATCAGTTCCATCATCTTGCTGTAGTGATCCAGTATACCTTGCTGCCCAGCTGGTGGTAAACCCCAAACCTTGGCTCCTCATCCCCCCACCGTGTCCTTCCCCACCAGGGTCTGTACCCTGGCTACTTGCTCTTCTTCGTTGGCGTGGCTCTTGAGATCGCCGGCTCACGAGGTACGTTGGTGGTGCACCACAACATCATCTCCCCCCTCCCTCAACCAGTACTCCGTTTGGTCTTCTTATCTCTGCCTTTCCCCTACCATATCCCTCATGCCCTAACTGATACCCGATCTTGCTTCTCATCCCACTGAACCATCAATTATCCTTTTCATATCAGTCATCTTCTTTTTCACTCTTCCGCCCTACTCCCTTGTTCCCCCTTTCCCCTCGTCCCTCCTCCTCTTGCCCCCCCACAGTGATCTACAAGTACGAGCGTGCCATCCCCCCTCAAGCAACCTTCCTGAAGGGGTTGGCCACGGTGCTGCACGCCATCTACGCGTGCTTCTGCAACAACTATGTCGCCATTGGCTTCATTGTGAGTCTCCCTCGGGCTCATTGTGAGTCGTGCTTCAGTTGCTGGCTGGAATGGGATGATAGCGATTGTGAGTCGCTGTCGTTCATAGCGGGTCGTGGTTTCAAGTGCTACGCGTGGCATTTGTGGCATGTAAGTGCCTCTTCCTCCTCCCATCTCTGCCCCCAGGTACTGACAGCACAGGAGACCACCACAGGGTACAAGGGTCTGCTCTATCTGGGCCACATTGTCATCCTCACAACCCCCTTTCCCACTCCCCCTTTCCCCACTCCCAGGTGCTGACAGCGCAGGAAACCATCACAGCATACAAGGGGCTGCTCTATCTGGGCAACATTGTGCCGCTTGCCATCGTCGTCCTCGGCAACTTCCTCCCCTCGCCGCGACCCTCTCGCCGCGCCAAGACCGAGTAGACAGACATACTTTTGGAGCTGCCAGAAAGGAAACATCTAATGTGAAAGGAAAGCACCCATGTCATGGAAAGGAAACATGGATATACCGTATTTGACAAGTGTTTCTTGGGGTGAAGTTATTTGCTGCAAAGAGCAGCTTAGTTGTCAATGCAGGAGCTAGGCATTTGTGTGGCTCTCCCTCCCTAATGGAGGCCTGTATGTTAGCAAGTAACTGGTAAAAGGATGTTAGGTAATAAATACTTTTTGAAATATGAGATTCACTACAGTTTTGTGCACAAACTGTAGCTAAATCCCGGAATGTACACTTGTACGGTAGGCTTCTTATCGCAACTTCTCTTTATCCTAGACCTCGTCTGACCTCGCACCGAGCCTTCTGTTTCCCTCCAAACATTTCGAATGTTCGCTCTGACGGAACTTGTCAGAGCCTTTCCCAGCCAATCCCCACCTGTCCCTGATTATCCGAACCTCACCGCATCGAGCCTCTGCTCGCTCTCATTGGTTTTGTGAGTGTGGGGGACCATCCTTGGCTTTGGATGGAAGTTGGCAAAATTCAGCCGCCATGGCGGTGGGTGGGAGTCCCCTTGGTTTCTTCTTTCAGTGTGGAGTCTCGGGGTTTGTTGAGAGCGGGATAGCTCACTCAGTTTCTCCTCGGCGGAATCAACCAAAGGTTCTCCTTGCCTCCAGTTGTCGCTTCCTTTGCTCCACTAGCACTATCGTTCAGGCCTGCCGTTTTCTTATCTCCGATCTGGCTCCCTGTCCAGCAATGTCAGCTGCTGGTCGCACTAGACCCTAGTTCACTCGCATGCCTGCACTAACTTGAAATCAAGTAATGTTATATTTGCCGCGACTTCGTCTGCAATCAATAATTATATGAATGACAGTTTAGCCGAATGTAGTGAGGACGTTGTCAAGTCGTGGCGGATTGGGAAAGTTAGGAAGGTCTCGTAGGTCAGTTACGATCTGATGCTAGTCTAGACGGCGTTCCAGTTAAGAAGTATAGCAGGACGGCGCTCCAGTTGATACTGATAGCAAGTAGTCAAGCGAGGTCACCTCGCCAAGGCAACGCCGCCGCTGCTTCCAGCGTCGTAGCAACACTGCTGTGTTCGCTGTGTTTCATCATCAACGCGACGTACCTGCTGTTTCCGCCAATAAAGCAAAGCTGTCGCTGCTGTACCCGCCGAAAAAACAACGTCTTAGCTGCTTTAGGCACGAAGCTTACCAGCTACGGCGCTGCTGTTTTCGTCGTGCAACGTTGCTGGTATTTCCGCGGTTAAAGGGACGTCCCTGCGGCTTCCGCTGTAAAGGCAACGATTACTGTCGTTTCCGCCGTCACAGCGGCGTTGCTGCTGTTTCCGTCGCCGAAGCTGACTCGCTGCTATTTCCGCCGTCAAAGCGACGTTGCTGCGGCTTACGCTGTAAACGCAACGCTTCTGCCGTTTCCGCCGTCAGAGCGGCGTCGCTGATGTTTCCGTCGTCAATGCTCGGTCGCTGCTACCTCCGCGATAGATCGACGTCGCTGCTGCTTCCGCCATCAAAACAACGTTACAGCCGATTCCGCCGTCAAAGCGACGGAGCTGCTGTTTCCGCCGTCAAAGCGACGGAGCTGCTGTTTCCGCCGTCAAAGCGACGGAGCTGCTGTTTCCGCCGTCAAAGCGACGGAGCTGCTGTTTCCGCCGTCAAAGCGACGCAAATGCTTTTTCGGCTGTCGAAGCAACGGACGGAGCGTGGTACGTGCCAGGGGGTGCTTGCAGGGGGGCAATGAAGTGAGTCGTAGAGCGTCGCCGCGCAGAGGCAAGAGTCGTGTCTGTTGTCCTTTCCTCCACCTCTCGCCTCCTGCTGCTTCTAACCCTTCCTTTGCGCTGCTTCTGTGTGGCTTCATCTCTCCCCATGCGTGTGTGTGTCTCACGGCCTGCGAGACGGATGGGAATGGCAGGCAGTGGACGGGTAATGGAAGGGGCTGCCGTTGCTGGCTAGCACGAGAGACAATCTGCAGCAGCACGACGCAGCTGCTGCTTCTGCCATCAAAACATCACCGCTGCGGCAATAACAACGTTCCTGCCGTTCCCGCAATCTAAGCGACGGACCTGCAGTTTCCGCCGTCGCATGACGATTGCAGACGGGCCTTGACCTTGTAAGTGCGAAAAAAATGAGCTTTTATAGGGGGTCGAGCAGATTTGATGGGGGTAAGCGCCGTCCGCCAGAGTCTCAGCCTGATTTTTCTTGCCTTCGTCGCCTCCCCGTTCCTACCGTAACGGACCGCCAATTTCTTCTGGTCTCTGTTTGTATCATGGCATGCACGCGTGTGAATGGCACGTTGTGTTTCAGGAGTGCCTCCACGGCAGAGACGCGGTGGCGATCGGGACGAGAGCAACGACTGCAGCCGCAGCAGCAACCGAGCGGCCTGGAGCAGAAAGCCTCAAGTGAAGGCACGGCGAGCGGCGAATGGAGCGTGGTAAGTGCCAGGGGTTGCTTGCAGGGGGGCCGTGAAGTGAGTCGTAGGCGTCGCCGCGCAGAGGCAAGAGTCGTGTATGTTGCTTGCTGCTCCACCACTCGCTTCCTGCTACTTCTAACCCTCCCTTAAGTCGCTGCTTCTGTTTGGCTGTTCCTCTCTCCCCATGCGTGTGTGTGCCTCCCGGCCTCCGAGGTGGAGGGGAATGGCACAGCGTAGACGCGGAATGGCGCGGAGTGGACGCGGAATGGCGCGGAGTGGACATGAATGGCGCGGAGTGGCCGCGGAATGGTGCGGAGTTGACGCGGAATGCTGCTTGGGGCGAGGCGTGGCGCAGCAGCAAGCGAGGAAGCTGGAGCAATGAGAGTGAGAGGCAACGACGCTGTGGTGGTGTCGGCGGGAGCAAACGACCGACCAGCCAAGTGTGACGCTTCAAGTGAAAGCGTGGTGCAGGAGCGGCAGAGCGGCGAACGGATCATGGTACGTGCCAGGGGATGCTTGCAGGGGGGAAGTATAGTGAGTCCTAGAGCGTCGCCGCGCAGAGGCAAGAGTCATCTCACCTCCACCACTCGCCTCCACTCGCGCTGTTCCTAACCCTTGCTTTGCGCTCCTTCTGTGTGCGTTTTCACTCTCCCCGTGCTTGTGTGTGCCTCCGAGGTGAATGGCACGGAGTGGCTAGGGACACCCGTTGCTTCCGTTGCTGGCTCGCGTGAGAGACAACCGCTCAGTGAGGAGAAGGGGCAGCAACGGCTCATTGGCAAGTCAGGCAGACACACGGTGGCGGTAAAGACGAGAGCAACGCCTGCAGCAGCAGCAGCAGCAGCAACCGAGCAACCAGGAGCAGCACGCCTCAAGTGAAAGCTTGGCACAGGAGTCGGCGAGCGGGGGATGGAGTGTGGTACGTGCCAGGGCGTGCTTGTAGGGGGGGAGGGAAGGGAGTCGTAGAGCGTCGCCGCGCAGAGGCAAGAGTCGTGTCTCCTCGTTTTGCCTCCACCACCCGCCTCTAGCTGCTTCTAACCCTCCCTTCTTGCATTGCTTCTGTGTGCGTGTCCCTCTCCCCGTGCGTGCGTGTGTGTGCCTCACGGTTGCAAGACGGACGGGAATGGCACGGAGTGGAGGAGGAATCGACCCGGCGGCCGTTGCTGGCTCGCACGAGAGACAGCAAGGAGCAGCACGCCTCAAGTGGAGGCGTGGCGCAGCAGCGGCAGAGTGGCGGACGGAGCGTGGTACGTGCCAGGGGGTGCTTGCAGGGGGGCAGTGAAGTGAGTCGTAGGGCGTCGCCGCGCAGAGGCAAGAGTCGTGTCGTTCGCCCTTGCCTCCATTTGCCACTCCCATTCTGCAACTAATCAGCCATTTCTTTGTGTCTGTGTTTCGGTGATGGCAGGCACGCGTGTGTCTGTGAGTGTCTGCATGGCCTCCAGGCCTGCATGCGTGAGTGGCCGTGTGATGTGGTGTATCAGTGTGCACCGTCAGTGCGTTGCGTTTCAGGACCGCCAGACGCAGCGACGCTGTGGTGGTCGCGATGAGAGCAACGGTTGCAGCAGCACAGCAGCAGACGACAAGGAACCGAGCGCGGGCAGGCCAGAGCGCTGCATGGGGCGAAGGCGTGGCACAGCAGCAACCGAGAAGCCTGGAGCTTCAGGGCGGTTGACAGAGTGTGGTACGTGCCAGGGGGTGCTTGCAGGGGGGGCGTGTAGTGAGTCATAGAGCGTCGCCGCGCAGAGGCAAGAGTCGTGTCTCTTGCAGTTGCCTCCACCCCTCGCATCTTTCTGCTTCTAACCCTCCCTTATTGCGTTGTTTCTTTCTTGCTGCCTGTCTCCCCGTGTGTGTGCCTCACGGCCTACGAGACGGAGGGCAATGGCAGTGAGTGGACAGGGAATGCACGGGCGTCCGTTGCTCGCTCGCACGGAAGACAGCCTGAAGCGTGGCCTAGGAGCGGCAGAGCGGCGAACGGGTCATGGTACGTGTGCCAAGGGATGCTTCCAGGGTGGGAGTGCAGTGAGTCATAGAACGTCGCCGCGCAGAGGCAAGAGTCGTGTTTTCTTGTCCTTGCATCCACCACTTGCTTGTTGCTGTTTCCAACCCTCCCTTGTTGTTGCATCGTTTCTTTGTGTGTGCATCACGGTCTGCGAGGCGGTCGGGAATGGCACAGAGTGGACAGCGGGTGACCATCTTGCGGGCTTCGTTCCGGCCCACCACGAGCATCCCGGAGCAGCACTCTTGGAGCCTGGAGCATGGGCCACAGCAGGGTGCTGCATGGGCTGAAGGAGCTGCAGATTTTGCCAAGTAGGGGAAAACATTCAGCTGGAACGTGGTACGTGCCAAGGAGTGCTTGCAGGGGGGCCGTGGTTTGAGTCGTAGGGTGTCGCCGCGCAGAGGCAAGAGTCGTGTCTCTTGCCGTTGCTTCCGCCACTCGCCTCCTGCTGCTTCTGACCATCACTTGTTGCACCGCCTCTGTGTGTGTGCGTGTCCCTCTCCCCGTGCGTGTGTGTGCCTCATGGGCTGCGAGGCGGACGGGAATGCCAGCGAGACGGGGAATCGACACGGCTGCACGAGAGATGCTTCCTGCGAGGAGAAAGGGGAGAAAGGGGAGCAACCTGGAGCAGCACGCCCGAAGTGAAGGCATGGCTCAGAGCAGCACGCCTGAAGTGAAGGCATGGTGCAGGAGTGGTACGTGCCAGGGGGTGGTTGCAGGGGGGCCGTGAAGTGTCTCCGCGCAGAGGCAAGTGTCATGTCTGTTGCCCTTGCCTCCACCACTCGCCTCCTTTCCTGCTGCTCCTAACCCTCCCTTAATGTGCCGCTTCTGCATGTGTCTCTCTCTCCCCATGCGTGTGTGTGCTTCATGTCCTGCGAGACGGATGGGGGTGTCAGCGAGTGGAAGGTGTGTCAGCGAGTGGAAGGGGATCGCCAGTGGCTGCAGCAACTGCAGGATGATGGCGAGCGCACAAGAGGTTGTGAGTGGATCAGGTCAAGCACTTCACCACTTCACTTTTCACGTTTCACTTTTCAGCATCTTCCTGCTTTCTGTGTTCCGTTCTCGCTTGTCTACCATTTTTCCACGTGCCATGAGATGAGTCTTTGCAGCGCGGTGCTGTCAGATGATCATGCCACTCTCCTCAGCTCCCTAACCCCTCCGCGCCTGTCCTCTCCTCCTCCCTGCAGCGACCGGTGGTTGCAACGGCAGCAACAACTGCAGTAGCAGAAGCAACGGAGCAACCGGGAGCACGGGCAGCGGCAGGGCGCCTGGAGCAACAGCAACAAGCGGCGGTGCTTGGAACGAAGGCTTGGCGCAGCAGCAACAGAGCCGCCTGGAGTAGCACGCTGGAAGAGAAGGCGTGGTAGACGGAGCGTGGTACGTGCCAGGGGGTGCTAGCTGGGGGGCCGTGAAATGAGTCGTAGAGTGTCGCCGCGCAGAGGCAAGAGTCATGTCTCTTGTTCTTGTCTTTGCCACTCGCCTCCTCTCCTGCTGCTCCTAACCCTCCCTTGTTGTGCCGTGTCTGTGTGGCTGTTTCTCTCCCCATGCGTGTGTGTGCCTCACGTCCTGCTTGACGGATGGGAATGGCAGCGAGTGGACAGGGACTGTGCATGTGCGTGTGCGTGTGTGCATGCCTGTGAGTGTCCCTGTCAGCCTTCAAGCTCTGGAGTGTGGCGGATTGCTCTTTGTGGACCTGCCTCCTCTTCGGTGGGGACAACAAGATTCGATCTCTTCCAAGAAAGAGGTAACTTGGACTGAAGTGAAGATGCAGCAGCAGGCCGATTGCACCGTGCATTGCTTTTTGTCATAGTCCCTTTCCAAGCAAGCATCTGCTCTTTCACATCCTCACGCCTCTCTTCCTCTTCCTTGCCATCCCCTCTCCCCTCACCTCCAGCACTCACGGGAGGCAATGGTTGCAGCAACCGCAGGATGATGGCTGCAAGCACACAAGCACCTGTGAGTCAAGCACACCAGCTCCAGCAGACCAGCTCCAGCAGTTTACTACTCCTCTATTCACCGTCTTCCTGCTTTCTGCGTTCCGTTCCATCTTGTCTACTATTCTCCCATGGTTCCCAGAGTCTTTGCTGCTGTGCTGCCATGCTTTCATGCCACTCTTCTCAGCTCCCAAACCTCTCCTTTCCTGTCCTCTCCTCTTCTCTGCAGCAACACGTGGTGGACGCAACGAGAGCAACCTGGAGCACGGGCAGCAGCAGGGCGCTGCTTGGGGCGAAGGCTTGGCGCAGGAGAAACAGAGCAGCATGGAGCAGCACACAGGCGTGGTGCAGGAGGCAGAGTGGCCGAGCAGCAAAGCGGCAGACGGAGGAGCGTGGTACGTGCCAGGGAGTGCGTGCAGGGGGGGCGTGAACTGTCATAGGGTGTCGCCGCGCAGAGGCAAGAGTCGTGTCTGTTGCTTGCAGGTCCACCACTCGCCAGCTGCTCCTTCTAACCCGGTTCTGTATGTGTGTGTCTCTCTCTCCCCATGTGTGTGTGTCTCTCTCTCCCCGTGTGTGTGTCTCTCTCTCTCCCCATGTGTGTGTGTCCCTCTCTCCCCGTGTGTGTGTGTCTCTCTCCCCATGTGTGTGTGTCTCTCTCTCCCCATGTGTGTGTGTGCCTCTCTCTCCCCGTGTGTGTGTGTGTGTGTGTGTGTGCCTCGTGGCCTGCGAGACGGAGAGCAATGGCAGCACGTGGACGCCTGAAGTGAAGGCGTGGCGCGAAACTGGGAGAGCAGCGGACAGATCATGGTAAGTGCCAGGGGGTGCTTGCAGGGGGGCCGTGAATTGAGTCGTAGGGTGTCGCCGCGCAGAGGCAAGTGTCGTGTCTGCTGTTCTTGTCTCTGCCACTCGCCTCTCCTCCTGTTTCTCCTAACCCTCCCTTCTGTGTGTGTGTTTTGTCTTCCCATGATTGTGAGGACGGGGGGGGGGAGGGGTGGAAGGGGAGGGGTGGAAGGAGGGGGGTGGGAGGGGTAGAGGAGGGGATGGGGTGGGGGGGCGGCTCCTGTCCTTGTTTGCGTGTGCGTGTGCGTGCCTGTGAGTGTGTCTCTTAGGCTCCAAGCCGTGGAGTGTGTTGTGCATCGGTGGGATGGGGACAGCATTTCTGTTCCTTGTGCAAGACAAGAGTGAAGATGCAGCAGCAGGTGAACGCATCCTCCATCGCGTCTTGTCTCAGTGCCTTCTCCAGCTGCCATCTGCCATCTCTTCTGGCTAGTCGCTGCTCTTTCACATCCTCAGCCCCTCATCCACTCGCTTCTCCTCTCCTTGCTCACGCCTCTCTTCCTCGTCCTTGCCATCCTTCCTCCCCTCACCTCCAGCACTCAAAAGGGAAGTGGATGCGGCAACTGCAGGATGGTGGCAAGCACACAGGCAGTGGTGGTGGTGGCACCAGCAGTTGCACCATTAACGGCCATTGCAGTGGTTGCAGCTGCAGCAATGGAGGGGTAATTGCACTCTACCCCATGCTTCCATGTTCCCTCTATGTGTTTGCTGTTTAACATCGCTTGCGTTCTCGTCTAGACTCCAGTACCTTGCTCGTTTCCTGTCATCCTTCTCCTCAGCCCTCCCTCCCATCCTTCTGTATCCTAATATTATGGTGCCCTCGCCTCCCCTGCCTCTCCCTTCACCCATGTCCTTGTATCGTGCTGTTGTTCCGACTCGCAACAACTTGCGACCTTGTTTTTCTCCCCTCTCAACGTCCCATTGCTGTCTCTGGCAGCATCTGTGGGGGAAGCAGTGGAGCAGCAGCAGTGCAGCGTATCTACATGGTGGGTGTGATGGGAGATTCTGCAAAGGGGAGTTGCTGGCCTTGTTATCGTACATTTCTCACTTGGTGCTCGCCCATCAATGGCGGTCTGACGTGAATGCAGTACACAACTAATCTTTGCCGTCTGATCATCTTCACTTCTGCAGCTTCTAAGTGGCTCCTCCTCTTCCGTTCTCTTCCTTCCATGTCCCATGGCTGTCCCGATGGCAGCTTCTCCTCGCAAGTGGCTCTGCTAAGGTGAAGTGCAGGGAGAGGTGGAGGGCATGTGGGCTGCCGCTTGCTGCTGGACACCAACAGATCACTGTTGTGCTTTGCTTTGCTTCTCTGTCCTTTGGTGTGCCAAGGCTTGCTTAGGTTTGCTTAGGTTTGCTTAGGTGTGTTGTGCTGAGCTGTGCCGGCATGGGCCTGCATGTTCTGGAATAGGTGGGTGGGGTGGGCAGCCTCGAAGGTGCCTGGGAACAAATACCCAAGCAGGACGGAGTGTCCTCCTGCCCGTGCTAGGCGTTCCGTGCAGTGATGAGGAGAACGTGGAAGTGCGGGGCACTGAAACAGGCCCAGCATGCAGCATGCACGCACATACAGAACAAGCCACCACCAAGAAGCCATAACAGGCAAATTCCTCTCACATCAAGTGTGAATGGCAGGGACTGACAGGAAGCAGGGTTGTCACGATTTCTACAGGAACTGCAGTACAGAAATGGTCAGATGCCGCGGCCACCAGACAATCAGCCAATCGGACATCGCAAGTAGCAAGCAGCCGCCAAGCAGCCAGCCACCCTAAACCAGCTAACCAGCTAAGTAGCCTATTGGACATCCAGAAAAAGAACACTCAAGCCAAACAGCCTATTCTGATCTCAAGATTCAGCTTGGCATGGCATCTGTACACTGGCATGGCAGTGGGTCCTACTGAGTTTCTACATTGCATTGGCAGCTGCCACGAACCAGTCATCAGACATCATACCTGCATCTCATTCAGAACAGGCATTATTCCAGCACTTGGTTCAGCAACCAAGCTTGCCAATCAGGTACACAAAAAACAACCTTACCCACCAGGCTTGAGAACCAAGTGGACACACGGCGAGCGTCTGTGTGTGTCTCACGGCCTGCGTGACGGATGCGAATGGCAGGGAGTGGACGGGTAATGGACGGGGCTGCCGTTGCTGGCTCGCACGAGAGACAACCTGCAGCAGCCCGCCTCAAGTGAAGGCGTGGCGCAGCAGCGAGAGAGCGGCGGACGGAGCGCGGTACGTGTCAGGGGGTACATGCAGGGGAGCCGGAAAACCGGGAAACCGGGAAACCGGGAAACCGGGAAACCGGGAAACCGGGAAACCGGGAAACCGGGAAACCGGGAAACCGGGAAACCGGGATACCGGGAAACCGGGAAATCGGGAAACCGGGAAACCGGGAAACCGGGTGTCAAATGTAATTCTATGCTTGTAGGCTACAGTGAGTAGCACAATAGGGAGTACAGTTGTTAGGGTTGCATATTTGTACTTCCACACTTGCTAGTTTCATCATTCCGTTGCATTCACTTTCTGAGATGGTATCACGAGTAGGTTTAGAATCCTTTTCTAGCCTAGCCTACCTCGCGCCCTCCACGCCCTAGAGCGTCTCCGCGCCTTACGCGCCCTCCGTCACGTGCCCTAGCACCCTCCGCGCCCTTGCGCCCTCCGCGCTCTAGAGCGCCTCCGCGCCTTACGCGCCCTCCTCCACGCGCCCTAGCGCCCTCCGCGCCCTAGCCTCGAGTAACGCGGCCTCCGCGCCCTCCGCGCCCTAGCCTCGAGTAACGCGGCCTCCGCGCCCTCCGCGCCCTAGCCTCGAGTAACGCGGCCTCCGCGCCCTCCGCGCCCTAGCCTCGAGTAACGCGGCCTCCGCGCCCTCCGCGCCATCCGCGCCCTCCGTAACGCGCCCTCCGCACCCTCCGTAACGCGCCATCCGCGCCTCCGTGCCTAGCCCTCCCGTACGCGCCCTCCACGCCCTCCGTATCGCGCCTCCGCCCCAGCCCGTCGCGTAACCCGTGGCCCCTGCCCCAGCCCGTCGCGTCGCCCGTGCGCCCTGCCCTAACCCGTCGCGTAGCCCGTGCGCCCTGCCCTAGCCCGTCGCGTAGCCCGTGCGCCCTGCCCCAGCCCGTCACGTCGCCCATGCGCCCTGCCCCAGCCCGTAACGTCGCCTGTGCGCACTGCCCCTAGCCCGTGCGCGCCCGAGCGCCCTGCCCCTAGCCCGCCGCGTCGCCCCGCCCCGCAGGTAGCGCGCCCCCCGCAGAAATCGTGCCCCGCAGAGAGCGCGCCCCGCGGGTAGCGCACCCCGCAGGCAGCGCGCCGCGCGGGTAGCGCGCCCCGCGGGTAGCGCGCTCCGCAGGCAGCGCGCCCCGCGGGTAGCGCGCCCTGCAGGCAGCACACCCTGCCGGCAGCGCGCCCCGCAGCGCTTTAGCGCCAGAAAATAATATTAATTAATTAAACCCTTAAAAAAAAAAAAAAAAAAAAAGGGGTTCAAGGTGGGGGGCTGCAACTGTCGCCCGCGTTCCTGCTTGCCGGACGACCTGCACAGTTCCCTACCTCCCGCAGCTGTCAGTACTGCAGCCCCTTTGTCGCACGTACTTTCCACTGCCACTGGCTCCACTAGCGGCAGCCGACAGCCGCACTTACAGTCTCTAGCTCCAGCCGTTCTCACTCCAGCCGTTCTAGCTCCAGCCACTCCTAGCTCCAGCCGTGCCTAGCTCCAGCCGTTCTCGCTCCAGCCGTTCTCGCTCCAGCCGTTCTAGCTCCAGCCGTTTCAGCTCCAGCCGTTCCCGCACCGGTCGTTCCTCGCCTAGTTTCACCTGGCGCTCCTAGCTCAGTGTGCTCCGTGCTCCAGCCGTTCCTCGCCTAGTTTCACCTCGCGCTCCTAGTTGTTCTCGTGGCCGTCCCTAGCTCCTGCCGCTCCTAGCCTTTATCATGGCGTCCACTAGGGTTCTCCAGCAGCAGGGACAGCAGCAGCGGCAGTTTCAGCAGTGGCACCCGCAGCAGCAGTGGCGCCCTCAGCAGCAGCTCTGCCCTCAGCAGTTGTGGCGCCCTCAGCAGCCGTGGCGGCCTGGCGGTTCGGGTAGCGTTGGCTGCAGCAGCGGCCCAGCCGGCTTGGGGGCTCGTCGCGGTGGCCGCGACGTCGGCCCCTGCCAGTACCGGATCCTGACCGGCCCTGGTGCTGGCACTACCTGCTGGCGTCCTGACCACTCTGCACCGCGCTGCAGTCGCCTCGACGACCTATACCGTGAGCGTTTTGGGCCTGAGTCGGCTCCCCCGATCTGGCCCGGTTTGTTTCGTAGTGGTTACCCTGTGTTTGATATGTCTATGGATGCTGTTTATTCTGTCACGTACGGATCTCTTGGCTTGCGTGTACCTAGCTTAGGACCTTTGCCTGTTGCTAGTGTAGGTACTTGTGCTTTTAGTGTAGGTGCTTGTGTAGTCACTAGCCCAGCCGTGACGACTGCTGTTGCGTCGCTCTCCTTCACGCTGGACTCCGGCGCGTCCCAGTGCTTCTTTCGCGACCACACCACTGTCACACCTCTTTCGGCTCCAGTCCCAGTTGCCCTGGCTGATCCTACTTCAGGACCAGCAGTTGCTCGCAGCTCGACCACTCTCCCGTGCCCAGCTGTCCCCTCTGGTTTCCTCACTGGTCTCTACATCCCCTCGTTCTCTCGGAACTTGGTGGGTGTTGGATACCTTCAGGACCGGGGGATCACAGTCACTTTTCCTGCGCACGGGAGGACTGCGATCTGTACGGACTCTTCCACCGGGGCAGTTCTTGCCACGTTCACCAGAGAGCCCCACTCAGGTCTCTTCGTCCTGCACACTCCGCCCCCGCAGGTAGCTGCATCTGGTCAGGTTGCTTCGTCCCCCCCGGTAGCAGAGTCCGGTCAGGTTACTGCGTCCCCACCGGTTGCTGTGTCCGGTCAGGTTGCTGTGTCCGGTCAGGTTGCTGTGTCCGGTCTAGTTGCTGCGTCTTGCTCGTGCCGGTCTTTCACCCACCGGACCGTCTTGTGGCACCACCGTCTTGGCCACGCGTCGATCCCCCGCCTCCGCACTATGGCTAGTCACCGTCTTGTCTCAGGTCTCCCTCGCGTCTTCCCGTCGCTCCCTCCCTCGCCTGCGCTGCCGTGCACTCCTTGCGTCGCCAGCCGTCTTCGTGCCACTCCGCACTCCTCCTCCCTTCGTCCGGCCACTGCTCCCTTCCAGACACTCCACTTGGATGTCTGGGGCCCTGCACCTACGCAGGGACCTGAGAGGGAGCGCTACTTTTTGGTGGTCGTCGACGACTTCTCCAGGTACACCACGGTGTTTCCTCTTGCGAAGAAGTCCGAGGTGACTTCTACGCTGATCCGGTGGCTTCTAGCCACTGAGGGCACTCGTGGCCGTCGTGTCTCCTGTCTCCACTCTGACCGTGGGGGTGAGTTTCGCTCAGGCATTCTTGCCGGATTCTGCGGCGAGCAGGGCATTGTACAGTCCTGGACGCTGCCGGAGTCCCCACAGCAGAATGGGGTTGCTGAGCGCCGCATTGGCTTGGTCATGGACATCGCCCGCACGTCCATGATTCATGCCCGTGCGCCCCATTTTCTGTGGCCCTACGCGGTTCGCTACGCCGCTCACCAGCTGAACCTCCAGCCGCGCGTCTCGCGGCCAGAGGCTTCACCGACCAGTCTTTGGACCGGGTCCCCTGGTGTTGGATCAGCTTTTCGTATCTGGGGCTGCCTTGCGCTTGTCCGCGACACCTCTGCGGACAAGCTCTCGGCTCGCGCCGTCCCCTGTGTCTTCCTTGGTTTCCCGGTAGCCTCGGCCGACTGGTCCTTTTACCACCCGCCCCTCCACCAGTTCCTAGACTCCCGTGACGTCCGGTTCGACGAGTCAGTGTCCTACTACACCAGGTACCCCTGTCGAGGTCTCTCGGTTCCCCTTCCCCCCCTTTTCCTCGCACCCTCTCTTCCCCCTGCCCCCGCTCCTCCGGTACCCCCACCCCCCCCTGGTCCTGCCCCGTCAGGTGTGTCTCACGCTACCCCTCTACCCTCGGTAGCGCGTCAGGTAGCGGCTCCCTCCCCGCAGTCCTCCTCACAGTCCCCTCAGCAGCCTTCGGTACTTCCGCGACAGGCTACTGTGGACTCGGTTGGTTTTGGAGCTGGAGGTGCAGCCAATGGCGGTACTCGGTCCGGGGGTGCTCGTTTGAGGGGTGCTGGAGTTGGAGGTGCTGGCGCAGGTGGCGCTAGCCCTGGGGGTGCTGGAGCTGGAGGTCCTGGCACTGGAGGTGCTAGTCCTGGGGGTTCTGGAGCTGGAGGTGCTGGCGCAGGTGGCGCTAGCTCTGGGGGTGCTGGAGCTGGAGGTGCTGGCACTGGAGGTGCTAGTTCTGGGGGTGCTGGAGTTGGAGGTCCTGGCACTGGCGGTACTAGTTCTGGGGGTGCTGGAGCTGGAGGTGCTGGCACAGGAGGTGCTGGTTCTGGGGGTGCTGGTGCTGGAGGCGCTGGCACTGGAGGTGCTGGTTCTGAGGAGACTGGAGCAGGAGACACTGGTTCTGCGGAGTCCACTCCGCCTCCCCACCGCCACGACACACGTCTCCAGGCGGCCCGTCGGCGTGAGCGTGAGGAGCAGGTGCTGTTGGAGAGGGAGCGGCAGGAGTTGCGGCAGTTGGACCTGCTGGAGCAGCAGCAGCAGCAGCAGCAGCAGCAGCGGCGGCAGCAGCAGCCGCAGCAGCAGCAGACACCGCCGCCGCAGCTGCGACCACAGCAGCTCCCTCTGGAGCGGCAGTTGTTCCCACCCGTGAGTGGCCTTCGGGCCCTTGGTCTTCCCCCCTCTCCTCCTGTTCACACTCCGTCCCCTCCAGCGTTTGGTCCCACGTTTCCTCCTCCTGACGCCAGTCCGGCGGTCTGGTCTTCTCCTCCACCGCAATCTCCTCCACCTGGTGTCCCGCACTCTCGTGTCCGTCCCTCGTTTCCCTCCGTCGTCTGTCTCGGCTCTCACTGCCGCTGTCGCTGAGTTTGCTGCCGCCAGTCGCCTTGACTACACCACCTGTGTGGTGCCAGCTCCTCCCTCCCGTCCTCTGTCCGTCGGGGGTGGGTTTGCCCTTGGCTGTGACGTCCTAGAGGACAGAGAGTCTGAGCTGGAGTACTGGGCAGCCGCTTCTCCCTCTGTCTGTGCCATGCTGCTATCCCCTGAGGGAGACCCCGACGCCCTTGACATACCGACTCCTCGCACTTACCGCGAGGCAGTGTCAGGGGCGTGGGCCTCACAGTGGAAAGCGGCTATGGCCTCGGAGTTAGCGTCTTGGAGATCCACAGGCACCTACGTCGACGCAGTTCCCCCTCCCAGGGCGAACGTAGTCGATGGCATGTGGCTCTTCAAGGTGAAGCGGCCGCCTGGTTCACCGCCTGTGTTCAAGGCGCGCTACGTGGCTAGGGGTTTCAGTCAGCGTGAGGGAGTTGACTTCTTCCAGACCTTCGCCCCGACCCCGAAGATGACTACTCTTCGAGTGTTACTGCACGTAGCAGCACAGCGAGACTACGAGCTGCACTCCCTTGACTTCTCTACTGCGTTTCTCCAGGGCCGACTACACGAGGAGATCTGGCTGCGCCGCCCTCCTGGCTTCACTGACACCTTCCCACCTGGGACCCAGTGGAGCCTGAGACGGCCAGTCTACGGTCTCCGCCAGTCGCCCCGTGAGTGGCACGACACTCTTCGCTCCACGCTTCGTGACCTTGGGTTTTGTCCTTCCTCTGCCGACCCGTCGCTGTTTTTTCGCACTGGTTCCACTCCTTTCTTTATACTAGTGTACGTCGACGACTTGGTCTTTGCCATAGCAGACAGGGCAGCTCTGGCTCAGGTGAAGTCCGAACTGCAGAAGAGACACATGTGCACTGACCTAGGTGAACTGCAGCGCTACCTTGGCCTGCAGATCACCAGGGACAGAGCCGCTCGCACCATCACACTGACTCAGTCACACATGGCGCAACAGGTCCTTCGGCGGTTCGACTTCCAGTTCTCCACCACACAGCCCACACCTCTTGCTGTTGACCACAGAGTCACTGGCCCCTTTCCCGACGAGCCTTTTGAGCCCAGTGGTCCCTACGCAGAGCTGGTGGGCTGCCTCATGTACCTGATGACTTGTACTCGGCCGGACCTCGCCTTTCCCCTCAGCGTCCTCTCTCGCTTTGTTGCGACTGGGAGACACCGTCCTGTCCACTGGACAGCTGCTGTGAGGGTGGCGAAGCACCTGGCGACTACATCAGGCATGGGGCTTGTGCTTGGAGGGACTCAGCCAGTGGCGTTGACTGGTCACTGCGACTCTTCCTACGCTGACGACGTGGAGACTCAGCGCTCGACTCAGGGTTACTGCTTCAGTCTGGGAGCTGGTGCTGTGTCGTGGAGGTCTACACGGTCGTCGTCTGTGGCTACTTCCAGTGCAGAGGCAGAGATCTACGCTGGTGCCATGGCGGCACAGGAGCTTCGCTGGTTGACCTTCGTGCTCGCCGACCTTGGTGAGCGGCCTCGCTCTGCACCGACCTTGTACGCTGACAACAAGGCCATGATCCTCCTGTGTCGAGAGCCTCGACTGGAGAGCAGAGTGAAGCATATTGACGTGAGGTACTTCCTCCTGCGAGAGCTGCAGCGACGCGGCCAGGCACGCCTGGACTTTGTGGCCTCAGAGGCCAACACTGCAGACGTCTTCACCAAGGCCTTGGCGCTTGGTGATAACCACAGGTTCTGTGTGCAGTTGGGGCTTGTTGAGGTAGGCCCTCGGTTTCTGTAGTCTTGTTGTTTGCTCTGCTTGTTGTGCTTCCTATTTATCTCCTAGTGAACTCTTGAACTGGCCTTGTGGCCGCTTGCTTGCGCTCGGAATTTGTGTGGTGTCCTTGAGATCCACCCTGAGCTTGCCTTGTTTCTTGCTTTGACTGGTCTTGTGACCGTTTGTTCACCTTGCTTGCTTTGATGCCCCTCACTTAGCCTATGGGGGTGTGTCAAATGTAATTCTATGCTTGTAGGCTACAATGAGTAGCACAATAGGGAGTACAGTTGTTAGGGTTGCATATTTGTACTTCCACACTTGCTAGTTTCATCATTCCGTTGCATTCACTTTCTGAGACCGGGAAACCGGGAAACCGGGAAACCGGGAAACCGGGAAACCGGGAAACCGGGAAACCGGGAAACTGCTCAAGAGCAGTGCGGTCACGAAAGAAACAGCGAGAATCACCTGAGTCCAGTGTGAAGGTGTGCAGTGCCTCAGTAGACTCAGTACCAGAGGGCGCAGACTCACAAGCACCTAGAGCAGCAGCCTCACCAGCACCTGGGGCAGCAGACACGCAAGCACCTGGTCGTCAGCCCAAGAAGCGTCTGAGTGCCCAGTGAGGACAACGTCTCTCCGTCCTCCAAGCACAAGCCCCATGCCCGACGTACTGCACAAGTAGCGCAACACCCTCTTAGCGGCATCCATGTGCTCCTTCCGGTGACGGCCAGGAGCGACATAGCGTGCTAGGATGCTAAGAGGGTATGCAAGGTCAGGTCGAGTGCAGGTCATCAGGTACATGAGGCAGCCCACAAGCTCTGGATACGGGCCAACTCGGCTCTACGGACTCATCCGAAGGCAGAGCTGAGAGCGAGTGACCGGTAGGCAGAGGAGTGGGCTGAGGCGAGGAGTACGTGAAGCGGAAGCGCTGAAGGACCTGCTGCACCATGTGTGACTGAGTCAAGGTGATGGTGCGCTGTGCTCTGTCCCGGGTGATCCGCAAGCCAAGATAGCTTGTCAGTTCACCCAGGTCTGTGCACGTGTGTCTCTTCTGCAGCTCCGACTTCACGTGGGCGAGTGCCTCAGTGTCAGCAGTAGCAAAGACCAGGTCGTCTACGTACACTCGAACGTAGAACGGCGGCAGAGTGGTGTCGGTGCGTAGAAACAGCGACGGGTCAGCAGCGGAAGGAGCAAACCCAAGAGCAGCAAGAGTAGTCCTCAGTGTGTCGTGCCACTCACGGGGTGCCTGGCGGAGACCGTAGACTGGCCGTCGGAGGCTCCACTGGGTACCAGGAGGGAACGACCCAGTGAAGCCAGGTGGGCGGCGAAGCCAGATCTCCTCGTGCAGGCTGCCCTGTAGGAACGCAGTGCTGAAGTCAAGAGAGTGGAGCTCGTAGTCACGCTGAGCGGCGACGTGCAGCAGAACCCGAAGAGTGGTCATCTTCGGGGTCGGGGAGAAGGTCTGGAAGAAGTCAACTCCCTCTCGCTGACTGAAGCCTCGTGCAACGTACCGCGCCTTGAAGACAGGCGGAGAACCCGGTGGCCGCTTCACTCTGAAAATCCACATGCCACTGACGATGTTCGCCCCAGGTGGGGGAACCTCGTTGACGTAGGTGCCTGTGGACTTCCAGGAAGCCATCTCTGCGTCCATGGCTGTCTGCCACTGAGAGGAGTAGGGTCCCTCCATCGCCTCTGCGTAGGAGCGTGGGGTCGGGATGTCTGGTGCATCCGGGTCTCCCTCAGGGGCAATCAGCATGGACACGAGATGAGGTAAAGCAGCAGCAAAGCACTCAAACTCCTCCTGTCTGTCCTCAAGGACGTCCGTGCCAAGAGCACACTCACCCCCGACGGACGGAGGATAGACAGACTCAGACTCAGCAACAAGGCTAGCGGCGTAGTCTAGACGACAGGCGGCAGCAAAGTCAACAAGCTCAGCGACTAGAGCAGACGCAGCAGAGGACTCAAAGGTAGGGTCAGTGACAACAGTAGCGAGGAAACGCGTGACAGTAGGACTGGCAGCACGAGCAAGGTCTGACGGCGGGTCAGCAACGTCAGGAAGAGAGGACGCAGGAGGAGACGGCAGAGGGACACGCTGTGGAGCAGTGGAAGGACGCAGGGTCATATAGTGAGTGCCAAGGACAGGAGGAGGACGCTGACGCGGGGCACGACGACCAGCGCGGACAGTGCGGACAGGCGACTCTGGACGCGACTCAGGCGACTCTGGACTAGACTCAGGCGACGGAGGACGAGACTCAGGCTCACGACGCTCCGTAAGACTACCCGTCGGCGCAGTGTAAGGAGAAGGACCAGGCAGCGGAGAGGCAGGCTGTAACTGTGACTGGACAGGCGGTGGACTCAGTAGGGGAGGAGTAGGACCAGTAGGAACGGGAGACCAAGAACCTGCTGAAGGAGCGGAACGTAGTACGGCCGCGGCCGCTCAGCACCTCCAGCTCCAACCCCCTCAGCAGCTCCAGTTCCAGCAGCTCCAGTACCTCCAGTACGAGCACCTCCAGGACCAGCGGCTCCAGCAGCTCCAGCACCAGCAGCACCACCAGCAACACCAGCACCTCCAGCAGCTCCAGCAGCACCGCCAGCAGCAGCAGTGCCTCCAGCAGCTCCAGCAGCACCAGCACCAGCAGCACCTCCAGCAGCTCCAGCAGTACCAGCACCAGCAGCACCTCCAGCAGCTCCAGCAGCACCAGCACCAGCAGCACCTCCAGCAGCTCCAGCAGCCCCAGCACCAGCAGCACCTCCAGCAGTACCTCCAGCAGCTCCAGCAGCACCAGCACCAGCAGCACCTCCAGCAGCGCCAGCAGCACCGCCAGCAGCAGCAGCACCTCCAGCAGCTCCAGCAGCACCAGCACCAGCAGCACCTCCAGCAGCGCCAGCAGCACCGCCAGCAGCAGCAGCACCTCCAGCAGCTCCAGCACCAGCAGCACCAGTACCAGAAGCAGCTCCAGCTCCAGGGTCCGCGACACTAGTAGCGCCACTCCGGAGACTGCAGCGCCGAGCGTACCACTCTCGGAGCCGCTGGGGAGAGGGCAGCTCCCGCCTAGGAGGGGAAGCAAGAGCACCAGCTCCAGCAGCACCCCTAGCTCCAGAAGCACCTCTCCTGAGGCTGCAGTACTGTAAGTACCACTCACGCAGCTGCTGTGAGGAGAGAGCGCCTCCAGGTGTAGCACGCTTAGTCGCAGCACCCTCTGGCTCAGTACCCTCAGACGTAGCACTCCCAGGCTCAGCACCCCCAGACTCAGCACCCCCAGACTCAGCACCCGCATGCTCCGCACCCCCAGGCTCAGCACCCCCAGACTCCGCAACCCCAGGCTCCGCACCCCCAGGCTCCGCACCCCCAGGCTCCGCACACTCAGGCTCAGCACCCCAAGCAGGACGAGAGTCGACAGCTACCTCGACAGGCTCAACCGGGTCTACCTGGGACACACCTGAGGGAGCGGCACCCTGAGGGGGGAGGGGGTCTACCACAGCAGCACCTGGCGCGAGAAAGAGAGGCGGGGGGGGGAGCGGGGCAGTGCGGTAGGGGAAGAGGCGGTAGTAGGGCACCGACTCGTCAAAAGTGACGTCCTGAGAGGGCAGGACACGGCGCGAGGTGGCGTGGTAAAACTGCCAACCAGACGCGTCCGGGACAAAGCCAAGGAAGACACAAGGAACAGCGCGGGAGGAGAGCTTGTCTGCGGACGTATCGCGAACAAAAGCTCGAGATCCCCAGACCCGAAAACGCGACGCATCGCCAACCTCTCCCGTCCAACGCAGTGTCGGCGAAGTCTCCGGAACGGAGACACGGGGCCAGAGGTTGAGCTGATGCGCAGCGTATCGGACCGCAAACGGCCACAGAAAGTGGGGGGCAGCCGCATGGATCAAGGAGGTATGAGCGACCTCCATGACCAAGCCAATGCGGCGCTCAGCAACCCCATTCTGTTGTGGAGAGGCTGGAAGCGTGAACGACTGCTCAATGCCCTCCCCCTGACAGAAGGCCCTCAAGAGGTCGGAGGAAAACTCCCCACCTCTGTCAGAGTGCAGACGCAGAACAGGAAAGTCCGAGTGGAACCTCTCGCTGAGCTGGAGACGGGCAGCGCGGATCCAAGGGATCAAAACATCAGGGACTTCACCCTTGGTGCGCAAGGGGAAGACCGTGGTGTAGCGCGAGTAGTCGTCAACAACTATCAAGAAGTACCTCTCGTGACCCTGTCCACGAACGCGGGCTGGGCCCCACACGTCCATGTGGAGCGTCTGCAGCGGAGCAGTCGTCGGGGGAAACGAGGAGGAGTGAGGAGCGGCGCGCTGCCGCCCCTCGACACAGGGAAGACAGGGAGGATCAGGCGAGGGTGGGAGGGGAGGTAGAACCCTGGGAAGACCAGAGACAAGGTACCGTTTGTGCATGCCACGAAGGCGCTGCACGGACGGGTGACCAAGGCGGTGGTGCCAGAGGACGGTCTCGTGCGCCAGAGAGCGACACGAGCAGGGGGCCGACAGCTGACCTGACGCAGACGCAGACGCAGCTACCTGAGGGGACTCAGTGGTCAGTGTGTACAGGTCCGACCCCGGCTGCCGAGTGAAGGTAGCCAGGTGACGGCCCGTCCGAGCACACGTGCAGTGTGTCACGCGCTCGTAGGCAGGGGTGAACTGGTGGACACCCCCGTCCTGGAGCGCACAACCCGCCACCAAGTTCGTAGAGAACGAGGGGAGGTGGAGACCTGACAGTGTGCCCGACGGAACCGCAGGACAAGGGAGGACAGTGGAGGAGGTCGCAATGACCGGACCCCCAGAGGGGTCAGCGAGGGACACAGCAACTGGCCGAGCAAGCTGCTCAAGGGCAGTGCGGTCACGAAAGAAACAGCGAGAAGCACCTGAGTCCAGTGTGAAGGTGTGCAGTGCCTCAGTAGACTCAGTACCAGAGGGCGCAGACTCACAAGCACCTAGAGCAGCAGCCTCACCAGCACCTGGGGCAGCAGACACGCAAGCACCTGGAGCGGCAGCCTCACCAGCACCTAGGGCAACAGACGCGCTAGCACCTAGAGCGGCAGCCTCACTGGTCCGAATGCCCGGATCGGGCGGAACACGCAGAAACTGGGCACTCTCTCCACTAGTAGACAACACATACATGGCAGTGAGGATGGCATCAAAGTCAAGAGCATAGATATCAATGTTCTTCTTCATCAGATCAGCCCAGCGGGGCAGCTCAGTGGCACCAGGAAACTGAGTGCGCCAGGCGTCGTCAAGGCGGGAGAAGCAGCGCTGCGTGGTGTGCGCCCTCCCACACGTCTGGCCAGTGCGGTCACCAGTGCGGATGACGTACGTGCAGCTAAGGCCACCCCCCCCCCCCCCCCGTGCTGAGAGTACCACTCACGAAGCTCCTGGGACGACGGAGTCTGCTGTTGGCTCTGGCCACCGCCAGCGCCTCCACGACCTCCACCTCCGCCGCCACCACCGCGACCACCACCGCCCCTGCCGCCACCGCGTCCACTGCCACCACCACCACCGCCCCCACCCCGGCCACTTCCTCCGCAGCTGCCGCCACCACCCCCACTGCTGCCACTAGCACCTCCAGCCCCGCCACCACCCCAACCGCCGCCACCGCCCCCACCACCGCCTCCCCCGCCGTCACCACCACCTCCCTTGCCCCCTTTGCCCTTGCCGCTGCGGCGCCAGCTCGGAGCGGACGCAGTCCCGACCTGCTCAGTACCAACGAGGTCGACAGCAGCAGCAGAGGCGACAGAGGGGAGAAGGGGGGAAGGGGAACACCCCTCGAAGAAAGGGGTGCGGGGGTCGCCACGAGAGGCACCTACAGTGACTATGCTAGTCTCGGCTGCAAGCAGTTCCTTCTCGAGCAGATCAACGGTGAGCTCAGTGGGGCAGCGAGCGAGGAAGTGGTCCCTGACCGCACGAAGAGAGTCTGGGAGACGGGTGACCAGGTGGTAGAGAGTGAGCCACAGCGGGGGGGGTTCTTGGCAAGGAACTCAGCGGGCATAGCGGCACGGAAACGGGCCTCACTAGTGCGGAGGTGCGTGATGAGGTCAGCGACTGTGGAGAAGGCGGACAGGTCTGGGAACAGGTAGGGGAGCGAGAGACGGCCTAGCGCAGCAGAGGCAGGTGAGGAGTAGCGTGCAACTACAGCAGTGTACAGTGCCTGCGCAGTTTTGTGCTGGCCAAAGTGCTCGCGCTCATCTATCGGCAGGGAGTTGCGAATAGCGAAGCGAGTGTGGGCGTCACGAGTCTGCCACTGTGAGCGGGCAGTACTGTCAGCAGTAGCAGCAGGAGCAGCAGCTAGTCCTAGCGCGTGATCGTACAGTGAAATATCCTCCTTGGCAGTGAGCTGGAGGAACAGGTGTAGGTCATCGAGCCAGGTGTCAAACTTCAGTGGGCGGCCCTCAGTATCGAAAGCTAGCATAGCAGGGCTAGCCATAGTTGCAATAGGAGCAGTAGCAGCAGTAGCAGTAGTAGCAGCAGCAGTAGCAGTAGCAGTAGCAGTAGTAGCAGTAGTAGTTGGTGGGGCACAGTAGGGCAGCGCGGCTCGGTTCTGGCGGCGCGGCTCGGCTCGGGCGGCGCGGCTCGGTTCGGGCGGCGCGACTCGGTCGGGCGGCGCGGCTCGGTTCGGACTACGCGGCATGGCGCGACGGTGGGCCTGCGTGTGGGTGGCTGTAGCGGGCGGGTCGCGGCTGTGCGTGGGCTGTAGTCGCGCGCGGGCGGCTGCCTAAGAGGGCGTCGCGGCGGCCTACGGACGGGGCTGCAACGCTCTGGACGGCCAGGAGGGCCGGTCGACGGGCGGCTAGCGGGCTGCTCGTGGGCGGCGCTGGTCGTCGCGGGCGGCTAGCGGTCGGCGCGCGCGCAGATAAGGCCGCGCGCGGGCTGCTAGCGGGCGACGCGCGCTAAAAAAAAAGGCCGCGTGCGGCACTAGCGAGCTGCGCACGGGCAGTAGGAGAAAGCGAGGCGCACGAGGGCGCACTAGGAGAGAGGCGCTCGAGGGCGCTAAGTCATGAAGGCGCTCGAGGGCGTTTCTAACGGAACGGTGGGCCCTTAGGTAAGCGATCCTAGGTCTAAACCTACGCTCTTAATACCATGTCAGAAACAAGAAGTGTTGAACTAGAAACAAGTGGGAGTACAAATATGAAACCCTAGAGTTGTGAACCCCCTAAAGGCTAACCCACTGTAGCCTACAATAATGTAACACATATAATGTTTGACAACCGGGAAACCGGGAGACCGGGAGACCGGGAGACCGGGAGGCCGGGAGGCCGGGAGGGAGGCCGGGAGGCCGGGAGGCCGGGAGGCCGGGAGGCCGGGAGGCCGGGAGGCCGGGAGGCCGGGAGGCCGGGAGGCCGGGAGGCCGGGAGGCCGGGAGGCCGGGAGGCCGGGAGGCCGGGAGGCCGGGAGGCCGGGAGGCCGGGAGGCGGGGAGGCCGGGAGGCGGGGAGGCCGGGAGGCCGGGAGGCCGGGAGGCCGGGAGGCCGGGAGGCCGGGAGGCCGGGAGGCCGGGAGGCCGGGAGGCCGGGAGACCGGGAAACCGGGAAACCATGTGCTGGTCTCATCGCTGCAGCTAAATTTCTCAATCTGCGAGCTATCCTTCTCCTGTCCCTCCCCTCCTGTCTTTCTCCTTCCCCGCAGCATGGGTCTCCTCCCCCGCCCCGCCTCTCTCCTCGCCACCATCATCGCTGCAACCAAGGCCCATGCCCTCAACCTGCGAGCTGTGCTTTCAACCACATGCCTTCCCCCCACAGCATGGAGTATACCGCTTCTCCGTTTCCCATCTTTCCTGCTTTCTGCTGGTATGTTTTTCTGTCTTGTCTACCATCTTTCAACTGTGCACATGTGTCTTTGCTGCAATGTTGCCAGGTGTTCACGCCTCTCTGCTAAGCTCCCCAACCCCTCCACTCCTGCCCTTCTTGTCAAACATTATATATGTTGTGTTAGTTTAGGCTACAGTGGGTTAGCCTATAGGGGGTACACAATTCTAGGGTTAGGTACTTGTACTCTTTTCATTGCTAGTTCATTCATTCCTGTTCAGTGATTCCAACATGGTATAGAGCAGGTCCTTCCTAGGACCGAAATTTTCTAAGGGCCCACCACTACGTCACTACCTACCTACCTACCTACCCGTGCCCTAGGGCGCCTCGGCGTGTCACGCCCCTAGAGGCCCCTCTTGACGGCCCCGCGCTAGCCCCGTTCATGCCCCGTCGGCCCCTTTAAGGCCCCGTTCAGGCCCCGCGCTAGCCCCGTTTAGGCCCCGTCGGCCCCGTTTCAGGCCCCGTCGGCCCCACGCTAGCCCCTCTCAGGCCCCGTCGACCCGCGCTAGCCCCGTTTCAGGCCCCGTCGGCCCCCTTTTCAGGCCCCGTCGGCCCCGCGCTAGCCCCGTTCAGGCCCCGTCGGCTCGCGCTAGCCCCGTTTCAGGCCCCGTCGGCCCCGTTTCAGGCCCCGTCGGCCCCGCGCTAGCCCCTCTCAGGCCCCGTCGGCCCGCGCTAGCCCCGTTTCAGGCCCCGTCGGCCCGCGCTAGCCCCGTTTCAGGCCCCGTAGGCCCCGCGCTAGCCCCTCTCAGGCCCCGTCGGCCCCGCGCTAGCCCCATTCAGGCCCCGATCAGGCCCGCGCTAGCCCCGTTTCAGGCCCCTTCGGCCCCGTTTCAGGCCCCGTCGGCCCCGCGCTAGCCCCGTTCAGGCCCCGTCGGCCCCTTGCTAACCCCGTCAAGGCCCCGTTTGGCCCCGCGCTAGCCCCGCTCAGGCTCCGATCGGCCCCGCGCTCGCCCCTCTAGGGCCCCAACCGGCCCCGTGCCTACCTCGCCGACCCGTGCCCACCACCCAGAGGCCCCGGGCGGCCCGTTCCCGCCGCAGCACAAGAGGGAGAGCGGGCGGCCCGTCCCCGCCATGACCTGAGCCGAGCCGCGCGCCCCGAGCCGAGCCGCGCCACCCAGCCGAGCCGCGACCCGACCTGAACCGAGCCGCGCCGCCCTACCCTACCTGGTTCGTCCTACCTGCTTCTCCTACCGCTACTGCTGCTATTTCTACTGTTCCTATGGCTAGCCCACAGGTTCTCGTGTTCGATGCTGAGGGCCGCCCTGTGAAGTTTGACACCTGGCTCGATGACCTGCACCTCTACCTACAGCTCACAGCCAAGGATGACATCTCACTGTACGATCACGCCCTAGGCCTTGTCACTGCCCCTGCTGCTACTGCTGACAGCACTGCTCGCTCACAGTGGCAGACTCGTGATGCCCACGCTCGCTTCGCCATTCGCAACTCCCTGCCGATAGACGAACGCGAGCACTTTGGTCACCACAAGACTGCACCGGCACTGTACACAGCTGTAGTTGCTCGCTACTCCTCACCTGCCTCTGCCGCACTAGGCCGTCTCTCCCTCCCCTACCTGTTTCCCGACCTGGCCTCCTTTCACACAGTCGCTGACCTCATCACGCACCTCCGTACTAGTGAGGCCCGCTTCCGTGCCGCCATGCCTGCTGAGTTCCTTGCCACGCACCCCCCTCCACTCTGGCTCACTCTCTATCACCTAGTCACCCGCCTCCCTGACACACTGCGTGCTGTCAGGGACCACTTCCTAGCTCGTTGCCCCACTGAGCTCACCATTGCCCTCCTCGAGAAGGAGCTACTTGCAGCTGAGGCTAGCATAGTCGCTGTAGGTGCCTCTCGTGGCGACCCCCGTACCCCGTTCTTTGAGGGGTGTTCTCCTTCCCCCCTTCTTCCCTCTGTCGCCTCTGCTGCTGCTGTCGACCTTCTTGGTACTGAGAAGGTCGGTACTGCGTCTGCCTCGAGCGGACGCCGCAGCGGCAAGGGCAAAGGGGGCAAGGGTAGTGGCGGTGACGGCGGGGGAGGCGGCGGTGGGGGCGGTGGAGGCAGTGGGGGTGGTGGCTCGGCTGGAGGGGCGAGTGGTAGCGGTGGGGGTGGTGGCGGCAGCGGCGGGGGAGGTGGCAGGAGTGGAGGCGGCGGTTGGGGTGGCGGTGGACGAGGCGGCGGCAGGGGTTGGGGTGGTCGAGGAGGTGGCAGCGGTGGTGGTGGCCGTGGAGGCGCTGGCGGTGGCCAGGGCCAGCAGCACACCCTCTCGCCCCAGGAGGTCCGTGAGTGGTACTCTCAGCACGGGGGTGGGGGTGGTCTTAGCTGCACGTACGTCATTCGCACTGGTGACCGCACTGGTCAGCAGTGTGGACGACCGCACGCCACACAGCGCTGCTTCTCTCGTCTCGACGACGCTTGGCGTGTTCAGTTCCCTCAGGCCACTGAGCTGCCCCGCTGGCTTGATCTCCTGAAGAAGGGGATTGATATCTATGCTCTAGACTTTGATGCTATTCTATCTGCCATGTATGTGATGTCTACTAGTGGAGAGGGTGCTGAGTACTTGTGTGTGCCGCCCGACCCGGGCATTAGGGCCAGTGCGTCTGCCGCTCCAGGTACTCACGTGTCGGCTACCCCAGGTGCTGGTGAGGCTGCTGCTCTAGGTGCTCGTGTGTCTCCCCCCCTTGGTACTGCGTCGACTGCCGCACTGCACACCTTCACACTGGACTCAGGTGCTTCTCGCTGCTTCTTTCGTGACCGCACTGCCCTTGAGCCACTTACTCGGCCAGTTGCTGTCTCCCTTGCTGACCCCTCTGGGGGTCCGGTCATTGCGACCTCTTCCACTGTCCTTCCCTGCCCTGCGGTCCCGTCGGGCACACTGTCAGGTCTCCACCTCCCCTCGTTCTCTACGAACTTGGTGGCAGGCTGTGCACTCCAGGACGGGGGTGTTCACCAGTTCACCCCTGCCTACGAGCGCGTGACACACTGCACGTGTGCTCGTACGGGCCGTCACTTGGCTACCTTCACTCGGCAGCCGGGGTCGGACCTGTACACACTGACTACTGAGTCCCCTCAGATTGCTGCGACTGCGTCCGCGTCCGCGTCAGGTCAGCTGTCCGCCCCCTGCTCGTGTCGCTCTTTGGCACACGAGACTGTCCTCTGGCACCACCGCCTTGGCCACCCGTCTGTGCAGCGGCTTCGTGCCATGCACTCCAGGTACCTTGTCTCTGGCCTGCCCAGGGTCCTTCCTCCCCTCCCACCCTCGCCTGCTCCTACCTGTCTCCCCTGTGTCGAGGGACGGCAGCGCGCCGCTCCTCACTCCTCCTCGTTCCCCCCGACGACTGCTCCCTTGCAGACACTCCACATGGACGTGTGGGGCCCAGCCCGCGTCCGTGGTCAGGGTCAGGAGAGGTACTTCCTGATAGTTGTTGACGACTACTCGCGCTACACCTCGGTCTTCCCCTTGCGCACCAAGGGTGAGGTCCCTGATGTCTTGATCCCTTGGATCCGCCGAGCCCGTCTCCAGCTCAGCGAGCGTTTTCACTCGGACTTTCCTGTCCTGCGCTTGCACTCTGACAGAGGTGGTGAGTTCTCCTCCGACCTCTTGGCAGCCTACTGTGCTGAGCACGGCATTGAGCAGTCGTTCACGCTTCCGGCTTCTCCACAGCAGAATGGGGTTGCGGAGCGCCGCATTGGCCTGGTCATGGAGGTCGCCCGTACCTCCTTGATCCATGCGGCTGCCCCCCACTTTCTGTGGCCGTTTGCGGTCCGGTACGCTGCGCATCAACTCAACCTCTGGCCCCGTGTCTCCTTGCCGGAGACCTCGCCCACGCTACTGTGGACGGGGGAGGTTGGCGATGCGTCGCGTTTCCGGGTCTGGGGGTCTCGAGCTTTTGTCCGCGATTCGTCTGCGGACAAGCTCTCCTCCCGTGCTGTTCCCTGCGTCTTCCTCGGCTTTGTCCCGGACGCGTCTGGTTGGCAGTTTTACCACGCCACCTCGCGCCGAGTCTTGCCCTCCCAGGACGTCACTTTTGACGAGTCCGTCCCCTACTACCGCCTCTTCCCCTACCGCACTGCCCCGCTCCCCCCCCCGCCTCTCTTCCTCTCGCCAGGTGCTGCTGTTGCAGACCCCCTCCCCCCTCAGGGTGCCGCTCCCTCAGGTGTGTCTCAGGTAGACCCGGTTGAGCCTGTTGAGGTAGCTGTCGACTCTCGTCCTGCTGGGGGTGCTGAGCCTGGGGGTGCTGAGCCTGGGGGTGTGGAGCCTGGGGGTGTGGAGCCTGGGGGTGTGGAGCCTGGGGGTGTGGAGCTTGAGGGTGCTGAGCTTGGGGGGGTGGAGCCTCGTGGTACTGAGCTGCGGAGTCCGGAGTCTGGGGGTTCTGCGTCTGGAGGTACGAGGTCTGGGAGTCCTGCACCTGGAGGAGCCCTCTCCTCGGAGCAGCTACGTGCGTGGTACTTAGAGTACTGCAGCCTCCGGAGAGGTACCGCTCGAGCCGGACGTCCTACTGGGACTGGTGCTAGTACTTCTTCTCCCGTTCGGGAGCTCCCCTCCCGCGAGCGGATCCGTGAGTGGTACGAGCGGCGCTGCACTCTTCGGAGTGGCGTGCCTCGTGTTACGAACCCCGCTGCTGTTGGAGCTGCTGCTGGTGCTGAGGACCCGGGCGTTGGAGCTGCTGCTGGTGCTGAGGACCCGGGCGTTGGAGCTGCTGCTGGTGCTGAGGACCCGGGCGTTGGAGCCGCTGCTGGTGCTGAGGACCCGGGCGCTGGAGCTGCTGCTGGTGCTGAGGACCCAGGCGTTGGAGCTACTGCTGGTGCTGAGGACCCGGGCGTTGGAGCTACCGCTGGTGCTGAGGACGTGGACGCTGGAGCTGCTGCTGGTGCTGCCGACCCTGGTGCGGGTGTCCCTGCTGGCTCTGGTGTCGCTGCTCGGTCTCAGCCGTACTTTGTTCCGCTCCTTCAGCAGGTTCTTGGTCAGCTTCCTCCTCCTTTTCCTCCTCCCTCCTTAGAGTGTCCTCAGCCTGTCCAGCTGCAGTCGGCGTTACCGTCTGCCTCCTCTCTCCTTGGTCCTGCTCCTTACACTGGTCCGACTGGAGGTCTTACTGAGCGGCGTGAGCCTGCGTCTCGTCCTGCGTCGCCTGAGTCTCGTCCTGGGTCGCCTGTCCGCACTGCTCTCTCTAGTCATCGAGTCCAGCGTCAGCGTCTTCCTGCTGTCCCAGGCACTCACCGGATGGCGCTTCGTCCGTCCACTGCTCCACAGCGTGTCCCACTGCCGTCTCCTCCTGCTTCCTCTCTTCCTGCTCTTCCTGACCCTGGGTCAGACTCTCTTCGTGCTACCAGTCCTGCTGTCACGCGTCTCCTGGCCACTGTTGTCACTGACCCTTCCTTTGAGTCTGCTGCTGCGTCTGCCTTAGTTGCTGAGCTTGTCGACTTTGCTGCTCGCTGTCGTCTAGACTACGCTGCTAGCCTAGTTGCTGAGTCTGAGTCTGTCTGTCCTCCGTCCGTCGGGGGTGAGTGTGCTCTTGGCACTGACGTCCTTGAGGACAGGCAGGAGGAGTTCCAGTGCTTTGCTGCCGCTTTGCCCCATCTCGTGTCCATGCTTGTTGCCCCTGAGGGAGACCCGGATGCACCAGACATCCCGACCCCACGCTCTTACGCAGAGGCGATGGCCGGTCCCTACTCCTCTCAGTGGCAGTCAGCCATGGACACAGAGATGGCTTCCTGGAAGTCCACAGGCACCTACGTCGACGAGGTTCCCCCGCCTGGGGCGAACATCGTCAGTGGCATGTGGATTTTCAGGGTGAAGCGGCCGCCGGGTTCTCCGCCTGTCTTCAAGGCGCGTTACGTTGCACGAGGCTTCAGTCAGCGCGAGGGAGTTGACTTCTTCCAGACCTTCTCCCCGACCCCGAAGATGACCACTCTTCGGGTTCTGCTGCACGTCGCCGCTCAGCGTGACTACGAGCTCCACTCGCTTGACTTCAGCACTGCTTTCCTGCAGGGCAGCCTGCACGAGGAGATCTGGCTGCGCCGTCCACCTGGCTTCACTGGGTCGTTCCCTCCTGGTACCCAGTGGAGCCTCCGACGGCCAGTCTACGGTCTCCGCCAGGCGCCTCGTGAGTGGCACGACACACTGAGGACTACGCTTGCGGCTCTTGGGTTCGCGCCTTCTACTGCTGACCCGTCGCTGTTTCTACGCACCGACACCTCACTGCCGCCGTTCTACGTCCTTGTGTACGTCGACGACTTGGTTTTTGCTACTGCTGACACTGTGGCACTCGCCCACGTGAAGTCGGAGCTGCAGAAGAGACACACGTGCACAGACCTGGGTGAACTGACAAGCTATCTTGGCTTGCGGATCACCCGGGACAGAGCACGCCGCACCATCACCTTGACTCACTCACACATGGTGCAGCAGGTCCTTCAGCGCTTCCGCTTCACGTACTCCTCGCCTCAGCCCACTCCTCTGCCTACCGGTCACTCGCTCTCAGCTCTGCCTTCGGATGAGTCCGTAGAGCCGAGTGGCCCGTATCCAGAGCTTGTGGGTTGCCTCATGTACCTGATGACCTGCACTCGACCAGACCTTGCATACCCTCTCAGCATTCTTGCACGCTATGTCGCTCCCGGCCGTCACCGGAAGGAGCACATGGATGCAGCTAAGAGGGTGTTGCGCTACTTGTGCAGTACGTCGGGCATGGGGCTAGTGCTTGGAGGGCGAGTCCCAGTTGTTCTCACTGGACACTCAGACGCTTCTTGGGCAGACGACCAGGCTACTCAGCGGTCGTCTCAGGGTTACTCCTTCAGTCTTGGCTCTGGTTCTGTTTCTTGGCGTTCTACTCGCTCTTCTTCTGTTCTCAGCTCCTGTTGTGAGGCTGAGATCTACGCCACAGCCATGGCGGCCCAGGAGCTACGCTGGCTCACCTACTTGCTGACCGACCTTGGAGAGCAGCCTCGTTCTCCTCCAGTGCTGTACGTCGACAACAAGGCAGCCATTGCCTTGTGTGAGGAGCACAGACTGGAGCACAGAACGAAGCACATTGCTCTGCGTTACTTCCTCGCTCGAGAGCTGCAGCAGCGTGGTCAGCTTCGCCTGCGTTACGTGGCCTCTGAGGCCAACACTGCTGATGTGTTCACCAAGGCGCTTCAGCCTTGTGACCATCAGCGCTTTTGCACTCTTCTAGGCCTTGTGCCTACTGGACCTCACTTGCTTACTTCTTGAGTCTGTTGTACTGTGATCTCTATATATAAACCTGCATGTGAACTGGTCTTGTGACCACTTGCTTGTGCTCGGAATTTGTGTGGTATCCTTGAGATCCACCCTGAGCTTGTTTTGCCTTGCTTTACCTTGACTGGTCTTGTGACCCCTAGTTCTCCCCCACTTTGCCTATGGGGGTGTGTCAAACATTATATATGTTGTGTTAGTTTAGGCTACAGTGGGTTAGCCTATAGGGGGTACACAATTCTAGGGTTAGGTACTTGTACTCTTTTCATTGCTAGTTCATTCATTCCTGTTCAGTGATTCCAACACTTCTCTGTGCTCATCCCTTCCGTCACCAGCAGATCGCCAGCTTTCATCAAGAGCCAGCACCATGGGCAGCCGCGCTGCCAACAACATTCTTACCAGCAGCAGTGGTTACTGCAGCAGTAGTGGAGGAGAGGGAACCAGCAGCATGGGCAGCAGCGGTGCTAGTGCTGGCAGTGTCTGTTGCCACGTCAATGGCAGCTGCAGTGGTGGCTGCAGCAGCAATGGGGGAGTAAGTACTGCTTACAGCAGCAGCAGTGCAGCAGTGAGTACTGCAACCACGTTTCCTCTACGTGTTGGTTGTTCAATGTCGCCTGCTTTCATGTCTTCTGCACTCAGGCCTATCCCACTCTCCATTCGCCATTCTCATGCGTTCTTTCGTTCCTGTCTGTCTTTCCTGTCGACCATCTTCCCATGCCACCTTCACGTCTCTGCTACTGTGTTGCCACATTTTCATGCCCTCGTCCCCTGCCCTCTTTTCGTCTCTGCTCTTCTCTCTTCCATCACCCAAAGGGCAGAACTTCTTATCCTGCACCACCAGCATGGGCAGCAGCAGCCACTAGCAGCAGTGGTGGTGACAATGGCAGTTGCAGCATCAACGGCAGCTGCAGTGGTTGCTGCAGCAGCAATCAAGGAGTGAGTACAGATTATTCTACTGCTTCCTAGTGTCCTCTTGGTGCTGGTTCTTTAATATCACCTGCGTTCTTGTCTAAGCTTACAAGTCATACCCATCTCTCTTCATCCTTGCATTATGTTGCTCGTTCTTTCCATCTTCAGTATCCTGCTGTTATGGCGCCCTCACCTCTCTCCTTCTCCATATCCCATGGCTCTGGCAACAGCTGTGCAGGAGGCAGTGGGAGCAGCAGCACAATGTGTTTGGTAAGTGTGGGTTCTGCTCACCTCTCACTTCCTGCTTGCTCCACAATGGCGTTCCAAATCTTCTTTACACCTTCTGCATACCTTTGATTCAAACAGAAAATGCGCACTATGATTTACACATGCTTTGAGCTTCCTTGTTCTATCCCCTCCCCTCTCTTCCATTCCCCATTGCTGTCCCGTTTACAGCTCAGAAGAATTCAACGTGGCTCTGCTTTGGTGATGTGGAGGCAAGGAGAAGACTCTGACTGCTGCTGTGCTCAGCAGAGGCAGTCTGTTGGGTGTGTCTAGGTGTGTTTAGCAGTGCTTAGGTGTGCTGTGCTTAGGTGTGCAGTGCTTAGGTATGCTGTGCTTAGGTGTGTTGCGCCGTTGCTGTGCTGGATGGGCCTGCATGTTGTAGAGGGCAGGTGGGTGGGGTGGGGTGGGCAGCCTGGAAGGCGCCTGGGCACTAACAAGCAAGCAGGAGAGAGTGAGAGTGGGGTGGAGCTGCCATGAGAGGCAAATGCACCGTGATGGGGAGAAAGCGCGGGTGCAGTGCAGGGAACCCACCCACCTGCGCTGCATGCAGCTTGCATGCACATACAGAGCAAGCCACCACAAACCAGATCTGGGTCAGGCAAATCCTTCTCACACACAAGCAGGTATGGCAGGGAGTGACAAGAAAACCATTGGTCACATTTCGGTACAGGAATGGTCAGGGGTTCATACACACACTTTTACCTGCAATGCAGCTGGTGCATCAAGACCAGTGACCGCGGGCAACAATGCGTACCAGGTACAGCAAGAGCATGGAAGCTACCCTATCTGACAGTTGCTGTATCGCTGCATTCTCCTCCACTTGTGTTGTGACTGAACAAGAAGGCTCTGCGAGCCTTTTGCTGTGCACTGAGCCGCCATCCGTGTCTGCACCTACACCTGTCATGCCACCGCCACCAACCAACCAGCCAGCCAGCCTACCAGCCCAAGGCCAATCATCTAACCAGCCAGCCAGCTAATGTGGTGGGAGGGTAGGGCCTACACATGCAGATGGTGGTGGTGGTGACAGGGACTGACAAGAAACAAGGTACAGCAGGAGCATGGAAGCTACTGTGCAGTACCACTAGACTAGAACCTTCATGACTTACTACTGTAGTCCAGAACCATGAAGTCACCAGAATACCTTGATGGTGATACCATATATGAAATCTAGTTGTCTTTGAACAGCCTTTTACCGTATTAACCAAGTCGAAACGTGTTGCTATCATGCTACTTGCTACAGTCACATCAGCTATTTGGTCCTACGGTCCTACGAATAAAGCAACCTAGACATCTTAATTGTCTAACTAAGGTAAATCATTGTTTGTAACAATACGGGACGAAGAATGGTAGCATCGCATGTACTGCAATGGTAGCACGAGTATGAAACACCCCTTTCATGCGAAATAGTGGCATGGAGATGGGCAGAAACTGAATGGGATGATGGCCTGACAATCTCATTCTTCATGAAGTGCTGCCAATGACTCATGCCTTGCTGCATCCGCGCACAATGACTATTGGAGTCTGCTCCTCCGCATTCCCTGTATTCACACACCCAGCCACAGTCAGTCAACAGCCAGTCAGGAACGCCAAAAGCTTGCCTCCAGATGTCCAACTATGACAGGCGCGCACCAGCATCACAACATTCCCTCCCGCATCGCACGGAACCCCTCACAAACTGTGAGTGCGGGCAGGGCAGCAGCTCACCTGCTGGGTTGGGCAGCAGCGCTGTTGTGAGCCTCCCATGGTCCACCCCTGCTGACGCCTGCATGTGGTGGGGCATGGAGGCATGGGGGTATGGGTCATGGGCATGGTTCATGGGCATGGGTCATGGGCATGGGTCATGGGCATGGGTCATGGGCATGGGTCATGGGCGTGGGACATGGGCATGAGGCATGATGTGACGTGGAATACGGGGCATGGGGCATGAGCTATGGCCTCATCCCTTCAATTCTTACACCATCCATGCATCACTCGCCTTCCCACTGTGAAGATCGGTGCTGCCTCCAGCCTATTCACATGCACCACCGCTACCCACAGCCCAGCTTCATCCCTCTTCACCTCTCGTAACTGTTCACCACCGCTCGGCACCGCTCACCACCCATGTAGGTACTCACAGCGAGGATCTGCACTTTCTTGAGATCGTTAACGTCCACTATCGCCACGCCACACCCCAGCTTTGCACTCAGCCCCTCCACCGTCTCCTGTGGTCGTAGCTGGTGGGATAGTGGGGGCGGGTGGGGTGTGAGGGGCAGGGAGAAAGGGCAAGTATTGTGGGAGAGGGAGAGGGATACGGTTGGGGGGCGGACCTGAGGTCGTTGACTCCCACACCGCCACGCCACATCCCAGCTTCGCACTCAAGCCCTCCACCGTCTCGCAGCTGGTGAATCACCAACGTTGGGGGATGGGGTGTTTGGGAAGGGAAACGAGGGAGGGGTAGTGTGGGAGGGTGGTACGAGCGTATGAGGTGGGGAAGCTGGCAGTGGAGCAGGGAAAGTCCGGCGGGTGAATGAGGACGTGAGTGGCTGTGGCAGCACGGCCCTGATGTCCAAACACTGGCAGCACGGGCCTGAACTACAAGGAGGACGGGGCAGCAGTGGCTGGACCCAGCAGGCAGCAGCTTGGCGGCCCTACACTTGGCAGTTTGGACGCACAAGGCGAGAGAAGAGCAACGAATGCGCAAGTGCACGCACGGGGTAAATAGCGATGAGGTGACCAGCGGGTGGCAGACTGAGTGTGATGTGGTTGTGCTTTTGTGGTTAGGAGAGGGGTGAGGAAGCGAGGAAACAGGAGAGTCGAGGAGAGAGGAATAAGAGAGTGGGCAAGGAGAGAGGAGAGGAGAGGAGAGGAGAGGAGAGGAGAGAAGAGGAGAGGAGGGGAGAGGAGAGGAGAGGAGGGGAGAGGAGAGGAGAAAAGAGGAGAGCACGCACAGGGTGATGAACTGGTCGTAAGGGGGGAGAGTGCCGGTGACATCATCGATGAGTCGCGCCTGCTCCCCTGCCAGCTGGTAGAACACACCCCTCTGCCTCAGCAGCACTCGTGCCAGCGCCGCCAGCAGTACTGCCACTACCACGCGCACCACCCCCACCACGTCGATAAGGGCCTGTGGTGAGGGGGATGGGGAACGGCATTGGTGTGGGTGGTTTGTGAGGGGAAGGGCCGGAGACCACTCGCACTGCCCCGACCAGGTCTATAGGCAGCAATCTAGCCTAGTTTGCAATGCATCTTCCTGTTTGCACACACTGCTGATTCCTGCCATTCTACTATGTCCCATTAATCCCCCCCCCTCCTACCCCCCCCACCTGCATGCCACAGGCGGTGGCGAGCGAGGAGGTGGGCAGGAAGCGGCGGCAGGCTACTTTATTCTGCTCTGCTTTTGAGGCGCCTCAAAAGGCAGGAAGCGGCGGGAGGCTACTTCATTCTGCTCTGCATTGAGTGGTCCTGCTTGCACAACCCCACTCCTAGTCAATGCTACACCCAGGAAGGAATGGTGTTCCTGCTGCTATGTCTCACCACCCCCACGCGCACCTGCATGCCACAAGCCGTAGCAAGAGACGAGGTGGGCAGGAAGCGGCGGCACGCCCAGCGAGCAACGGGCCCCGCGCGTACGGAGTCGGGGTGGCGGAAGCGACCCTGCATGATGGCCAATGGCGTCTCGCCAATTGTCACCACGTCGCCTGGTTGCAGATATGGGGCTGCGTAACTGAAGTGGGTGCGATGGGATGGGAGTATGGTGCAGTATGGTGCGGTGCGGTGCAATGTGGTGCAGTTTAGACAAACTGAACTGACTTGACTGACTTGACTGATTGGACTGACTCGAATTGACAGACTTGGGTGGACGCGTGTAAGAATGGGTATGCCAGTAAGCGCGGAGATGCCACAGGGCGAGGCGAGGGGCGCGCCTCAGCATTGCCACAGGGCGAGGGGCGCGCCTCAGCATCGCAGGATGCCTCACCGTCGGAGCACGAGTAAGGGGTCGTCGAGGTGGCACAGCAGGTGTGTTGGGACCGCCAGCACTGATATGCCCGGTGCGATGCTGCCGGGGGAGAGAGGGGCGGGGAAGGGCACTCGTGACGATGTGGAGCAGAGGTGAACGCGGGTGGAGGGGGGAGTGGAGGTGGCAGAGCAGGTGCAATGGAACCGACCGCCAGCACTGACATGCCCGGTGCGATGCTGTCGGGGAGGAGGGGGGTGGGGGTGGGGAACCATTGTGATGGTGTGGAGCAAAGGTGAATGCCGATCGAAGGGGGGCGCGGAGGGGTAGGGGCGAGGGCAAGCAGGGGCGAGGACAAGCAGGGGCGAGGGCAAGCAGGGGCGAGGGCAAGCAGGGGCGAGGACAAAGGCCCTGAGAGGGGGATACCTGTGCCACTGAGGGGCGTGTGGAGCAGATGGAGGCGGGCAGGCGGGGAAGGCGAGTGGCAGGATGACGTGCTGCACCAATGGCAGGCTGCCATGTGGCCCGTACGCCGGGTAGTGCACGTCCAGCCTGGCTGCCTGGTGGGAAGGAGATGGTGGGAGGGAGATGGTGGGAGGGAGATGGTGGGAGGGAGATGGTGGGAGGGAGATGGTGGGAGGGAGATGGTGGGAGGGAGATGGTGGGAGGGAGATGGTGGGAGGGAGATGGTTGGAGGGAGATGGTGGGAGGGAGATGGTGGGAGGGAGATGGTGGGAGGGAGATGGTGGGAGGGAGATGGTGGGAGGGAGATGGTGGGCGGGAGATGGTGGGCGGGATGTGAGGAGAGGGGTGTGTGTGGTGTGTAGGGAGGTGGATGGTGGGAGGGAGTGATGGAGGGAGGGATGGAGGGGAGTGATGGAGGGGAGGGATGGAGGGGAGGGATGGAGGGGAGGGATGGAGGGGAGTGATTGAGGGGAGGGATGGAGGGGAGGGATGGAGGGGGAGGGATGGAGGGGAGGGATGGAGGGGAGTGATTGAGGGGAGGGATGGAGGGGAGTGATTGAGGGGAGGGATGGAGGGGAGGGATGGAGGGGGAGGGATGGAGGGGAGGGATGGAGGGGAGTGATTGAGGGGAGGGATGGAGGGGAGGGATGGAGGGGAGGGATGGAGGGGAGGGATGGAGGGGAGGGATGGAGGGGAGGGATGCGGTGCAGAGTGTGTGTGTTTGAGAGACACGAGAGACGAGCAGGAGACGATTGAGTGAGGGCGGGAGAGAGTAGGGGGAGAGGGGACAAGTATGGGCTGAAGACACAACTTCACATGTTAAGAGGGAATTTGACTTGGCTCACTGTCCTCTCTCCTCGCTCTGCTCCCTGCCATCGCAGGGAGAGGGCTGAATGTTCCTCCTGCCCTCACCCTCGCTCACTGGCTGATTGTACCTTGAGGTGGGAGAGGGTTGCATCGTCCGCTGAAGCTGAATCTGAGTCTGCCGCCCGGATCTCAACAGTCACCTCCATGGCTGTGCCCTTTCCCGCCCGGGTGATGTACGCCGGCCAGTAGCCGTCCGCTCGGGCGGCAGGCTTGCCGCCCGGATGGCGTGGGGCGATCTGGAAGGGGCGGCCGGGCGGGCGGGGAGGCGGTGGTGGAGTGAGTAAAAGACAAAAGACAGCAGCTCAGCTTAAAGTGAACGGAGGAGGGGAGAGAGGAGTTGACCAGCCATATGGGCAAAGGGGGCAAAACTGAGAGGAGGGGAAGTCTGTTGGTGGCAAGGGTGGAGGTGCGAGGGAGTGTGGGGGAGAGTGAGAGTGCCTTTGGGAAAGTGCGAGGGAGTGCAGGGAGATAGTCTTTCGGGAAGTGCCGGGTCTGTGAGGAAGTGTGGGGGAGTGCGAGGGCGTGTGAGAGTGTGAGGGAGTGAGGAGGAGGGCGAGCACTGACGGAGACGTGGGTGGAGATGCCGTGGAGGGAGTGGGAGGAGAGCAGCACCACGCTCGCTGTCACATGCGGAATGAATATTTCCTGCTTGCGCGTCGTGTTGTGGAAGCTGGGCCAGGGGCGGGGGGGAAGGCAGGAAGAAACTTTTGAGTCGACTCAAGATTCACCTTATGTGGAACGAAAGCTGGGAGATAGGGGGGAGGGGAAGGGAAGGCGATGAGGCAAGGGGATGGAAAATGGGAGTGGGGGCGCGGAAGTGGGTAGGGAAAAGGGCAGGGGAGAGGAGAGGGAAAAGAAAGAGGCAGGGCAGGGGAGGGTGGGGACACAGCGAGGGGGCTTACTCCTTGCAGGCAGCACTCTGGGTGGGTTCCGCCTCTCGCCATCCTACAGGCTTGTCCCTACCCTGCTGAGGCTTGTCCATTGGTAAGTGTCTCTGCTCTGCTCTCATTCAATGGAAGCATGATCATCACTCAATGGTGATGGCAGGGCAGGGTCTCTTACTCAACCATGCCCTACCCTCACCACCATTGCCCTGCCCTCCCCTCACCTCATGACCCCCATCGCCCTCCCCTCACCTCATGACCCCCATCGCCCTCCCCTCACCTCATGACCCCCATCGCCCTCCCCTCACCTCATCTGCACACACTGCTCTCCCCCCCTCTCACCTCATTCGCCCCACGAGGCGGTAGAGCGACGGGCCTCTCTCCTCCCATTGCCAGCTGCCACGTGTCAACAGCAGCCCCCCTGGCACATTGCCGCCCTGCACACGCCGGTGCAGAGAACGTAAGTGCAGGGACCAGCACCCCCAGACCTCCCACGCCCAGCGTACCACTCACGAAGCTGCTGGGGCGACAGGGTCTCACGGGAACGCGGCTGCTGCTGGCGCTGGCTACCGCCAAAGCCTCCACACTGCGCGGCTCCACCCCGATCAGCACCACCGCCGCCGCCACCTCCACTGCCGCTGCCGCCGCCTCCACCGCCGCTGCCGCTGCCTCCACCGCCTCCACTGCCGCTACCGACGCCCCCACTCCCGCCACCACCCCCACTTCCACCGCCACCCCCTCCGCCTCCTCCACCGCCTCCACCGCCGCCCCCGCCGTCCCCTCCACCACCCTTGCCCCCCTTTCTCTTGCCGCTGCGGCGCCTCCCACTAGGAGCAGACGCAGCCCCGACCTCCTCGGTGCCAACGAGGTCGAGAGCAGCAGCAGAAGCAACAGAGGGCAGAAGGGGAACGGGGGAACACCCCTCAAAGAAAGGGGCTCAAGGGTCGCCACGAGAAGCACCTACAGCAACTGTGCTCTTCTCAGTTGCAGTGAGGCGCTCCTCTAGCAGGTCGACGGTGAGCTCGGTGGGGCAAAGGGAGAGAAAGTGGTCCCTGACTGAGCAAAGAGAGTCAGGGAGACGGGTGACTAGGTAGAAGAGGGTGATGTATATGGGGGGGGGGGGGTTCTTGGCGCAGAAGCACATGCTTACAAGACGAGGGCGTCAGTCATGTAAGACGAGGACGAGGGGAGTGGAAGGGATCGCAATCATGCCATCTCATCATGCCTATATTGTGTTACTTTTGAGAATTCTCAAAGGTAATCATGCCACCTCCGCCTGTACGCCTTCCACTCCCCTCCCCCTCGTCATCTCGCCCTCCCTTTCTCACTTCATCCCTCTCTCGCTCCCATTCCCATCCCACTCCTCCCATCAACTCCTTCCTCTCCCCCTCCCCTTCCCACCTGCACTGTCAGCAGCCGAGCTTTCTCCTGAGAAAGCCACCTCTCATTGCTTGCCACGTCATACGTCCCCGCATCCTCCAATGCGCCGCCCCCCAATGCCGTCCGCTCCCCCGTCCCCTCCGCCGTCCCCGCCTCCGCATTCCGCCACTCCGCGGGATCGCTCGCCCACGCCGCGCCCGCCGCAGACGCCGCCGCGAATCCCGGACGGTGCAATTTATTTCGTTCTAATGTGACTGTGACTGTGTGCGACGGGATTCCCCCAAGGTTCCGCCGGGATGGGCGGAGCGGAAGCGCTGTGAGTCCGCCATGGCGGAGCGGCGGCGGAACTCGGGCGCGCGGAGAAGCGAGGGGCAGCGGTAGCGCACGGGAGAGCGGAAGGGCGAGAGCGCGGTGAGCGAGGGGAGGTTGGGATGAATGAATTGGGGTCATCTCGAGTCGCCTGCTCGCAACCCGCCGCGAATCGCGGAGTGGGCCGTTGCGACTTTTGAGACGGCTCGAATGCGAAGCGCGGAGTGGGCCGTTGCGACTTCTGCGACGGCTCGGATGCGAAGCGCGGAGTGGGTCGTTGCGGAGTTGTTTTCGAAAATACTAGACGGAACAGATGCGTAGTTTTTTGGGGCTATGAAATGTTGTTCTAGAATGTATAACAGCAGAAGTTACGCGTAGTAGTCGATCATACTACATGGCCCAATGTATAAGGAGGATACTGGGTCCAATCCTCAATGGAGTCGCTAACCTGTCCACCTGCATGATTTCCACCCTTAAAGCCAGGATCTCAAGTACCAAAAGTGTTTTGCCATTGACATATGTAGGTGTTTTGTTATTGGATGGCGAGTTGCGAAAGTTGACGAGCACGCAGCCACATCTGCGAACTGTCCAAAATTCGTGAACCAAACTAGCCCAGCCTGGTCGGACCTGAGAGGTGGTTGGGGTGCGACGCCCAGACCTCAAACTGCTCGCACAAAAAACTGCACTCCTAAACCGCGCAACACACCTCCAAACACATCATGGTTTAGGTCGAGAAGCCATACCACTCACATCACCTCTATCCCCCACGAAATGCACGTGAGTAGAATACCAACAGATGCGTGTCTCTGTTTAGAGAGTCCTACTACCAACAAGCAAGGAAGGAGAATCTGCAGTGCCACGACTGACGCTCCGCGATTGCGCGTCGCATGGATCGCCTCGTAATACTACAAGTAGGCAGCCGCGTTTCCAAAATAGCACGGAATCATCAATGGCGCGCCAGCAAGCGATAACGAGGTGATTCGAGGGCAAGTGGCAGGCAACCAGGCGGTCCGTCGCTCGCCGTGCGGTCCCCCGCGCGCTCGCCCAAGACCCGCCGAGCCGAGCAGGCCCAGCAGGTGGCGGGGCAGCAGGTTCATGACGATGAGGGCGCTGTCGCCGCGACAGCGCGCGCGGACATCGACGCGGCGGGTAGCGCGTAGCCCATTGGCAGCAGGGGTGACCGTAGTGGCGACTCGGAGTCCGCGCGGTAGGCGGACGGGCAGGCGACGCACCCTGATGCGGCACGTCGCGTCGCGTGCGCGTGTCGCATCTGCAGAACATCCCAACGACTCAGACGACGAGTCGTACTGCACGGACCCCTGCTCCGCGCAGGACTCGCCGCGCTGCCGCCCGCAACTCGTTGGCGGGGAGCGGCGCTAGGGGGAACGGCGTTGGGGGGAAGAACGGTGGGAAAGGGAGGGCGTAGAGCGAAGGGGCAGGTGGGGACGACGAGGGGCTATGGATGTGCGGACGGGGAATTAACCCCGCGGGACGATTCGTGGGGAGCGATGGGGAGTGTGTGGTGCAGGCAGGTTGGGATGGATGCTGCGTTCTCTGCGTTACGCCCTTCCTCCCCCTTTCCCCTCTCTGTCTTACACCCTTCTTCCACTATCCCCCACTCTGCCTCACCCCCTTCTTCCACCTTTCCACCCTCTCTGCCTTAGGCCCTTCTTCTCCCTTTTCCCCTCTTCCTTCCACCCTTCTTCCCCCTCTCTTCCCTACACCATTCTTCCTCCTCTCCCCTCTCTGCCTTGCTCCCTTCTTACCCCTTTCCCCTCTCTACCCCACACCCTTCTTCCCCCACCATGCGTGGTCTCCCTTACGTCCTGCTAAACCCCTTTCCCCTCTCTTCCCTTCGACCTGCTTAGGGCCTCTCTCTTCTATGCCTTACGCCCTGCTTCCCCCTTTCCCCTATCTTCATTACACCCTTCTTCCCCATTTATACCCGCTCTGCCTTACATTTTTATCTCCCTTTCCTTCTCTGGTATTCACCCTGCTTCTCCCTTTCCCCGCTCTTCCCTACACCATTCCTCCCCCACCATGCGTTCACTGCCTTACACTCCTCTTACTCCTTTCCCCTCTCTTCCGTACACCCTTCTTCCCCCACCTTGCATGCTCTGCCTTACGCCCTGCTTCCCCCTTTCCCCTCTCTGCCTTACGCCCATTTTCCCCCTTTCCCTAGTCTCCCTTACCCCCTTCTTCCACGTTTCCACCCTCGGTGCCTTACGTCCTGCTTCCCCTTTTCCCCTCACTGCCTTACACCCTTCTACCCCTTTTCCCCAGTCTCCCTCACCCCCTTCTTCCGCCTTTCCACCCTCTCTGCCTTACACCCTTCTTCCTCCCTTTCTCCTCTTCCTTCCACCCTTCTTCCCCCTTTCCGCCCTCTGCGGCACGCCCTGCTCCCGCCTTTCCCCTTACTGCCCCTCTGCGCCTTCATCCCAGGTGCGTCCTCCCCTCTGCGCCTTCATAGTGGGTGTGCGGCACTCCTCACCGCCTTCATCCCAGGTGCGTCCTCCCCTCTGCGCCTTCATACCAGGTGTGCGGCACTCCTCACCGCCTTCATCCCAGGTGCGCCCTTCCCTCTGCTCCCATAGCCTCACTTCTCCCTCCCTTCACTGCTCCCATAGCCTCACTTCTCCCTCCCTTCACTGCTCCCATAGCCTCACTTCTCCCTCCCTTCACTGCTCCCATAGCCTCACTTCTCCCTCCCTTCACTGCTCCCATAGCCTCACTTCTCCCTCCCTTCACTGCTCCCATAGCCTCACTTCTCCCTCACTTCACTGCTCCCATAGCCTCACTTCTCCCTCCCTTCACTGCTCCCGTAGCCTCACTTCTCCCTCCCTTCACTGCTCCCATAGCCTCACTTCTCCCGCCCTTCACTGCTCCCATAGCCTCACTTCTCCCTCCCTTCACTGCTCCCATAGCCTCACTTCTCCCCCCCTTCACTGCTCCCATAGCCTCACTTCTCCCTCCCTTCACTGCTCCCATAGCCTCACTTCTCCCCCCCTTCACTGCTCCCATAGCCTCACTTCTCCCTCCCTTCACTGCTCCCATAGCCTCGCTTCCCCCTCTCTTCTACCTCCCTTCTCACCTTTTCTCCTATGCACCTTTGTTCCTATGCACCTTTGCTCCTATGCACCTTCACTCCTATGCACCACTGCTCCCATGCTTCACCGCTCCAGAGCTTCTAATCCGCTTCTATGTTCATCTTCTTCTCTCTACCTCTTTTCTGACATCATGAAGTTTCAGCTGGCGTGCGAACGTGACGACCACCTCTATATTGCCGTGGAGTTAGATGTCGTTGGTGACAGACAGTAATGGTGCGAAGTGCACGGAGGGAAGAGGTGTAAGGGGAGGTCAGAGCATGGGGGTTGTGTTCCTAGCCGATGAAATCAGCGTGGCATTGTGAAATCAGGCAGCTTACTCAATGCATGTAGCTTACTCAACATCGAGAAATCCGTCAACTCTTATTCTTGTGGCCACCAGGGTGCCGTTACTGTGTTTATGTCGAGGTATATCTCAATAGCAAGGAGGCCACGGCCCCAATATGTCTACGATGCTGATTATCTGTCTAATGTTGACCACACCACAACAGTCTCACCCATCTTTGGCTTGTATTTTGAGACATGGCATGTTTCAAGTATAGTGTGTTGTGTTGAACGTCTATGCCTAGATCCGGCCGTTTGATGGGGGCCACTGGGAATGTGTCAGGTTATAATTATCTTGACAATGCCTCGCTCTGCACAGACGGGCACACAAGAGCAACAATCGAGGCAGGGGGGGATGTGTAAGCGATATTGTAGTGAGTGGTTGGAAATGGGTGTAGGGGCAGCACCTCAAATAGAAACCCGGACCAGCCCATTTGGGTTGGTGTTGTGGAACAAGATCGGAAGAGGGTGATAGCATACCGTATGTGGCATGTGCTGCTCGTCATGGAAACATATATCAGAGCTCACAGTATAACTCGCTGTGAGGCTATTGCTGGCACCATCGGATAGGCCTATGCTGTGCTAAAAGACGTGTACTCTACTCCCTCAAATATATGTGAGGAGACAACAGGTCAAAAGTGTGTGTGGAAGGGGGGGAAGGAGGGGTCTAAGAGGGGCCTTTGCAGTGTTCCTGTAAATGATTAACACATACACTCACACTAAAACAAGTAGAAAGAGGGACAGAGAGAGGTACCACACCTTTTAGGAGTTGTAGAGGGACGTTTGGATGGCGTGCGAACACTTGCCCGACACGACAGTGTATCACCCATGATTGGTGAGGTCTCCTGCACACAAGGACGCATAAAACCAGCAGGATAATAGGGGTTTCACATTTTTATAACACAAGCAATTTTGGGGCAGGTCCACTACTCTACTTGCCAATGCCAAGTTAGGTTACATACGGAATAGAGGTCTGCGGATGCCGACCCCCTGGTGCTGGGTACGGGTCTGCCCTCTTCGACGAGCCCGCAAGGTCGAGACAACCGTGCCACTGGGTTCGGTGATGGCATGGGTGGGGGTTGGGGGAGTGACTGGAGTGACGGCAGTAGCGGATTGTTGGCGCACAGTAAGGGGAGTGAGTGGTGGGACGGTCTGGGCTGAGGCGGAGTCAGCAGCCCGTTGTGCTGGATGGTAAGAAGCTGCAGGCAGCTGTGTTGGACGGTCAGCAGATGCAGGCTGCTGTGTAGGACGGTCAGAAACTGCAGGCTGCTGTGTAGGACGGTCAGAATCAGAGGCCTGCCACGTTTGACTGTCAAAATCAGCATATAGTGGGCAGTGATGGCCGAAACCAGCATCGTAATCATGTGGGTCAGAATCGTCGGGCACATCCACCTGTGCGGAATCATCTCGCTCCAAACCAATGTCACGCCAATCTGACATGATTCTGTCCACCCAAGACCAGTCCATAGCTTCCAATATGCGCTCCTTGCTTCCACGTCGCACCCTGGTCCGCTTACGGACCCTTGTCTTGATGGTACGAACGAGTCGAGAAACCGTATGGTTCCAGTGCAGAACTGATAGCCCAACTCTTGCCACCATACTCCCTTGGAAGCGAATACGCTTCGGTGCGTATTTGATGACAAGGGAATGAAACGATTCGTTGACCCAGTTCGATGCCCCGCTCCTGTGCAACAACACTAGCTGATGGTGTATGGCCGGCAGCCGCTTTAGTTGAAGAGCGAAGCATGACGTGGTTGAAGTGAGTACCCCAACGTTGTGCAAGTGACACTTCAACAAAATCTGCGTCATCTTCATCATCGGCTGCAAGCGCACCACGCTTCCGCTTCCCACTGCCCCGTTCTGTCCATCGTGGGGTGGCAGCCACACCCTCATGTGTTTGAGGGGCCACAGTTGGCACGGTGCTTTGAGAGTCTAGCAGCTCCTCAGCATCAGCGGTATCCCGATGGTTCGCCTCATCTGCAAGAAGCCACATAACAAAGAGACGTAAGTCCAAATGTTATCTTCAAAGCAAACTGTACTTGTCAAGGTTCAGATGAGTTGTTGAGCTTACCGTCCAAGGTCTGATCTTGGTCGGTCAAAATCCCATCGTCATCCACTTGAGACACCATTGTGTCAGCTGTCATGCGCACATAGTCAGCTTCGGCCGTTGTTGGAACACCATGGATAGGGTGTGGGTCAAATTCCCACAGTTGAGGTGCATCATTCCATCCAATGTCAACCACATGATGTGCAACACCCATCGTGCCATGCAAGTTCTCCACAGCACCATGTCTCAAACTCTCCACGCCTGCACGATCAGGTGCGGACCCCACATTATTGGTGATTTCAACTGGCACGTGCCCAGAGATCCGTAGGGGGTCACTTCCGGAGACATTTATCGAAACGACACCTGGCTGGTTCCGCTGGACGTTCTCATCATTGGACACCAGAATTGGTACTTCCACATTCCCGGCGTTGTTCCCCTCCCCACAACCCAACGGCGTATGCTCTGCGGCGCCTCCGTGGACGATCTTCAGGCGCTTGGCCACGGGTGCTCGTGTTGCTGCCCCGTTTTCCCTAACACGTAAAACTCTCCGCAACTCAGGGTACAACGAGATAGACGTCGGGACTGCTTGTGGATCATACACAAACTTGCCAAGCTTTTCACACACGGCTTCGATGAGATCTGCTTTCCCAGAAGTTGCGCTCAAACCTTCTTTTGGGGTACCGTGCTCTTTCAGCCATGTGAAGAGCACCACTCTTGAACACAGCCAAAGATCGCCAGTGCAAGTGGCAGCTGCGACCTTCATTGCTGGGCGCTTTGCATCAATCAAATCTTTAATGAACTTACGTGTCAATGCTCGGCCCTTATGCCACACGTCCTTCTGGTGAGCAATTCCTAATCCCTGTCTTGAATGATCCCCCGTCATCAGAAATGATCCCCTTGCCTTGGAAACCCATCGCCCGTAACTGGTTAAGACCGGCTTTGAAAGCACGCAGCTCCAAAGCTGTTGAAGAGACCTTCTCTACCGCCTTCCACTTTGTCACCACAAGGGCTATTTTGCGGGTGATTGGGTCAATGAACGAAACCGTGCACCATTCAGCTTCACGTGGATGAGACCAGCGTCCGTCAACGCACAACCACTCCCCTGGAACAGCTCTCTTGCACATTTCTGCTCGTACCTCAGCCATTGACTTCTCTGCTGCCGTCTCTATTGCCTTCCACAACCCAAGGGGCCCTCTCATGTACCTATAGAACGTCTCTCTTCCAAGACAAGGGAGACCAAGGGAGCGACTTACTTCCCATAATTGTTGGTAACCAATGCCCGCCATCGCAAACGAAGCTATATATTTGGGAAGGAAAAGGGAGGATTGAGGGCCCTTTTTACTCGCCTTACCTGTTGTGTGGCCTCGCTTTGTGGACCAAAAATGCTCGACTTTGCCGCACTTGTCACACGCCCATTCAAGGCAAAAGCATGCCCAGACTTGCTTCCAGGACTTGAGGACCATTTTTCCCTTACATCCAGAACCTGTGCTGCAGCATACGCTCAATGTGCTGAAAAAACGGATGAGCTGCCGAGGGTCCAGCAAGCATACCAATCCATTGGGCATTGGACGCATGGTTGAGGGAAGTGGGTTGTCCGGTGACACCTCCGGTGCTTTGTCCATTTGCTCTCCTCTCCTGCTGATAGATGCAAAGTATGGAAAGAACACCAAGGTGCCAACCCTGAATCACATTCCCTCCCAATACAAACGAATGCAACACATATACAGACACTTCATCTCTTTGGTGTAGTGGTGTGAAAGATATGGAACCCCCCCTACCTGGCATGCGTTTCTTCACTAGCCGGGCCTGGCGTACAACCGCATGCTGTTGCCCCATTGGTCTCGGTGTCTTCCGAGGGCCCACCATTAGCCTGACATTCGCCAACCACCACATCCCCACCAGCCTGTTGAAGCCCCCCACTCCCATCTCCAATCCCCTCCAAAACACCGCCCACATCCGTCAATGCTCTCGGGGTTGCATGGCTGTTCATGACAGGCTCTTGGGTGTTCTCCTCGAGCTGCGCTTCGCCATTGGCCTCTAAGGGGGCACCTGCAAATGACAAGGCATTTGTCAATCCGGATCAGCTGTTGTGACGACCTTCATTGCTGGGTTCGCCAATGCTGGTCGTCCACCTCTTTTACGCCTATATTGCAAGGACTTACCTGAACTTTTTAAAGCCTCGTAGTTCACACCCTTTCTTGCTCCTCCGTGATGGAATCCCTTATCCGGTACCACCCGCCCCTTCTCATCTTTCTTGTACGTTGGTATCTGGTACTCAAAGTCAGGTGCACGACGGGGACTCCTATTCAGTATCTCCTTCACAGACTCCCCATCCCCCTTGCTCTTTCTTTGAAATTGGCTCCACTGTGCTTCAAGGTGGAGTTGTGCTGTGATGCGGGCACCGTCTCCACCAGTTCCTGACGTTTGAGTACCACAACACAGGGAGAGGGTGGCTTGGTGGGGTTGAGGGCACGGTGGTTACAAGCAGCAACACAACACCCGCAGCAACACTGTAGCAGCAACACGAGCTCTGGTTTCATGCTGCAATTGCAAGCAACAACATCACCACCTGGTATCTATGCTCCCCTTGCAAGCAACAACATGAGCTCTGGTTTGCTCCCCTTGCAAGCAGCAACAAGACCTCTGGTTTTTTATCCAGAACCATACACCCCCTCCCCTCCCCTCCCCTCCCCCCCCCCCTCCCCCCGCTTTTGACCATCGCGGCGTGCGTCATGAGCTCTGGTGTTTTTCCTGCCCGTGATGCAGGGGGCCAGTGTTCTTCAATTACTGGCCACAAGAAAGTGACCCCGCACCCATTAAAACCAGAGCAGCGCGCTGCTCCCGATTGCCCTCCGGTTTCACCCACTGCTCCTTTCCTGCAGCATCTGGGCAGGGTGTTTTTCGCACTCACCTTTACAGCGGCATCCTTCTCGGTCTGGTTTATACACTTCCTAAGCCCCCTTGCACCAAGTGGGATGTGAGCGCGGCACCCACCTGCTTGTTCCGCAGCAGCAAACATTTTCGACACAGCTTCTCCAGCCTCCGATGCGAGCAAATAGAGCACGTCATTAGCGCTTGCGACATAATCTCCTCCTCTAAGAGCCGTCAACCCACAGCGAATCATCGCCATAGGAATCAGCATGTGCTTTTCAATGGTCACGTTACGTTGCTTTATTGTATCCATGATGGGCTTGAAGCACAGTGGTCTGGAGTCGCATGCATGATTTGTGGCATTTGATCCTTCCGTCTCCACATCCACCTGGATTGTCGGAATGCGTTTTGGGATGTGGATTTGGTACAGAGGAGAGACATTTGGGTTTGGTGAGAGGAGAGCAGAGGCACTCTAGGAAAAGACAGAGAGGGGAGACAAGTGGGGCGGATGAGAAGAGCAGGGAGGGGAGACAAGTGGGCCGGATGGGAGGAGCAGGGAGGGGAGACAGGTGGGCCGGATGGGAGGAGCAGGAAGGGGAGAGAATGTGAGGGCGGAGGGGAGGAAAGGGGAGGGGAGACAAATGGGGAGGATGAGAGGAGCAGGGAGGGGAGAGAAGTGGGGCGGAGGAGAGGAGCAGGGAGGGGAGACAAGTGGGGCGGATGCTAGCAAAGGGGAGGGGAGACAAGTGGGGCGGATGAGAGGAAGAGGGTGGAGAGGTGGGAGGGACGGAGGAGAGAAGAGGGGAGGGGAGACAAGTGGGGCGGATGAGAGGAGCAGGGAGGGGAGACAAGTGGGGTAGATGAGAGGAAGAGGGAGGAGAGGTGGGAGGGACGGAGGAGAGAAGAGGGGAGGTGAGACAAGTGGGGCGGATGAGAGGAGCAGGGAGGGGAGAGAAGTGGGGCGGATGAGAGGAGCAGGGAGGGGAGACAAGTGGGGCAGATTAGAGGAGGAGGGAGGAGAGGTGGGAGGGACGGAGGAGGGAAGAGGGGAGGTGAGAGAAGTGGGGCGGATGAGAGGAGCAGGGAGGGGAGAGAAGTGGGGCGGATGAGAGGAGCAGGGAGGGGAGACAAGTGGGGCAGATTAGAGGAGGAGGGAGGAGAGGTGGGAGGGACGGAGGAGGGAAGAGGGGAGGTGAGAGAAGTGGGGCGGATGAGAGGAGCAGGGAGGGGAGAGAAGTGGGGGGGATGAGAGGAGCAGGGAGGGGAGACAAGTGGGGCAGATTAGAGGAGGAGGGAGGAGAGGTGGGAGGGACGGAGGAGGGAAGAGGGGAGGTGAGAGAAGTGGGGCGGATGAGAGGAGCAGGGAGGTGAGAGAAGTGAGGCGGATGAGAGGAGCAGGGAGGGGAGACAAGTGGGGCAGATTAGAGGAGGAGGGAGGAGAGGTGGGAGGGACGGAGGAGGGAAGAGGGGAGGTGAGAGAAGTGGGGCGGATGAGAGGAGCAGGGAGGGGAGAGAAGTGGGGGGGATGAGAGGAGCAGGGAGGGGAGACAAGTGGGGCAGATTAGAGGAGGAGGGAGGAGAGGTGGGAGGGACGGATGAGGGAAGAGGGGAGGTGAGAGAAGTGGGGCGGATGAGAGGAGCAGGGAGGGGAGAGAAGTGGGGCGGATGAGAGGAGCAGGGAGGGGAGACAAGTGGGGCAGATTAGAGGAGGAGGGAGGAGAGGTGGGAGGGACGGAGGAGGGAAGAGGGGAGGTGAGAGAAGTGGGGCGGATGAGAGGAGCAGGGAGGGGAGAGAAGTGGGGCGGATGAGAGGAGCAGGGAGGGGAGACAAGTGGGGCAGATTAGAGGAGGAGGGAGGAGAGGTGGGAGGGACGGAGGAGGGAAGAGGGGAGGTGAGAGAAGTGGGGCGGATGAGAGGAGCAGGGAGGGGAGAGAAGTGGGGCGGATGAGAGGAGCAGGGAGGGGAGACAAGTGGGGCAGATTAGAGGAGGAGGGAGGAGAGGTGGGAGGGACGGAGGAGGGAAGAGGGGAGGTGAGAGAAGTGGGGCGGATGAGAGGAGCAGGGAGGGGAGAGAAGTGGGGGGGATGAGAGGAGCAGGGAGGGGAGACAAGTGGGGCAGATTAGAGGAGGAGGGAGGAGAGGTGGGAGGGACGGAGGAGGGAAGAGGGGAGGTGAGAGAAGTGGGGCGGATGAGAGGAGCAGGGAGGTGAGAGAAGTGGGGCGGATGAGAGGAGCAGGGAGGGGAGACAAGTGGGGCAGATTAGAGGAGGAGGGAGGAGAGGTGGGAGGGACGGAGGAGGGAAGAGGGGAGGTGAGAGAAGTGGGGCGGATGAGAGGAGCAGGGAGGGGAGACAAGTGGGGCGGATGAGAGGAGCAGGGAGGGGAGACAAGTGGGGTAGATGAGAGGAAGAGGGAGGAGAGGTGGGAGGGACGGAGGAGAGAAGAGGGGAGGTGAGACAAGTGGGGCGGATGAGAGGAGCAGGGAGGGGAGAGAAGTGGGGCGGATGAGAGGAGCAGGGAGGGGAGACAAGTGGGGCAGATTAGAGGAGGAGGGAGGAGAGGTGGGAGGGACGGAGGAGGGAAGAGGGGAGGTGAGAGAAGTGGGGCGGATGAGAGGAGCAGGGAGGGGAGAGAAGTGGGGCGGATGAGAGGAGCAGGGAGGGGAGACAAGTGGGGCAGATTAGAGGAGGAGGGAGGAGAGGTGGGAGGGACGGAGGAGGGAAGAGGGGAGGTGAGAGAAGTGGGGCGGATGAGAGGAGCAGGGAGGGGAGAGAAGTGGGGGGGATGAGAGGAGCAGGGAGGGGAGACAAGTGGGGCAGATTAGAGGAGGAGGGAGGAGAGGTGGGAGGGACGGAGGAGGGAAGAGGGGAGGTGAGAGAAGTGGGGCGGATGAGAGGAGCAGGGAGGTGAGAGAAGTGGGGCGGATGAGAGGAGCAGGGAGGGGAGACAAGTGGGGCAGATTAGAGGAGGAGGGAGGAGAGGTGGGAGGGACGGAGGAGGGAAGAGGGGAGGTGAGAGAAGTGGGGCGGATGAGAGGAGCAGGGAGGGGAGAGAAGTGGGGCGGATGAGAGGAGCAGGGAGGGGAGACAAGTGGGGCAGATTAGAGGAGGAGGGAGGAGAGGTGGGAGGGACGGAGGAGGGAAGAGGGGAGGTGAGAGAAGTGGGGCGGATGAGAGGAGCAGGGAGGGGAGAGAAGTGGGGCGGATGAGAGGAGCAGGGAGGGGAGACAAGTGGGGCAGATTAGAGGAGGAGGGAGGAGAGGTGGGAGGGACGGAGGAGGGAAGAGGGGAGGTGAGAGAAGTGGGGCGGATGAGAGGAGCAGGGAGGGGAGAGAAGTGGGGGGGATGAGAGGAGCAGGGAGGGGAGACAAGTGGGGCAGATTAGAGGAGGAGGGAGGAGAGGTGGGAGGGACGGAGGAGGGAAGAGGGGAGGTGAGAGAAGTGGGGCGGATGAGAGGAGCAGGGAGGTGAGAGAAGTGGGGCGGATGAGAGGAGCAGGGAGGGGAGACAAGTGGGGCAGATTAGAGGAGGAGGGAGGAGAGGTGGGAGGGACGGAGGAGGGAAGAGGGGAGGTGAGAGAAGTGGGGCGGATGAGAGGAGCAGGGAGGGGAGACAAGTGGGGCGGATGAGAGGAGCAGGGAGGGGAGACAAGTGGGGTAGATGAGAGGAAGAGGGAGGAGAGGTGGGAGGGACGGAGGAGAGAAGAGGGGAGGTGAGACAAGTGGGGCGGATGAGAGGAGCAGGGAGGGGAGAGAAGTGGGGCGGATGAGAGGAGCAGGGAGGGGAGACAAGTGGGGCAGATTAGAGGAGGAGGGAGGAGAGGTGGGAGGGACGGAGGAGGGAAGAGGGGAGGTGAGAGAAGTGGGGCGGATGAGAGGAGCAGGGAGGGGAGAGAAGTGGGGCGGATGAGAGGAGCAGGGAGGGGAGACAAGTGGGGCAGATTAGAGGAGGAGGGAGGAGAGGTGGGAGGGACGGAGGAGGGAAGAGGGGAGGTGAGAGAAGTGGGGCGGATGAGAGGAGCAGGGAGGGGAGAGAAGTGGGGGGGATGAGAGGAGCAGGGAGGGGAGACAAGTGGGGCAGATTAGAGGAGGAGGGAGGAGAGGTGGGAGGGACGGAGGAGGGAAGAGGGGAGGTGAGAGAAGTGGGGCGGATGAGAGGAGCAGGGAGGTGAGAGAAGTGGGGCGGATGAGAGGAGCAGGGAGGGGAGACAAGTGGGGCAGATTAGAGGAGGAGGGAGGAGAGGTGGGAGGGACGGAGGAGGGAAGAGGGGAGGTGAGAGAAGTGGGGCGGATGAGAGGAGCAGGGAGGGGAGAGAAGTGGGGGGGATGAGAGGAGCAGGGAGGGGAGACAAGTGGGGCAGATTAGAGGAGGAGGGAGGAGAGGTGGGAGGGACGGAGGAGGGAAGAGGGGAGGTGAGAGAAGTGGGGCGGATGAGAGGAGCAGGGAGGTGAGAGAAGTGGGGCGGATGAGAGGAGCAGGGAGGGGAGACAAGTGGGGCAGATTAGAGGAGGAGGGAGGAGAGGTGGGAGGGACGGAGGAGGGAAGAGGGGAGGTGAGAGAAGTGGGGCGGATGAGAGGAGCAGGGAGGGGAGAGAAGTGGGGGGGATGAGAGGAGCAGGGAGGGGAGACAAGTGGGGCAGATTAGAGGAGGAGGGAGGAGAGGTGGGAGGGACGGATGAGGGAAGAGGGGAGGTGAGAGAAGTGGGGCGGATGAGAGGAGCAGGGAGGGGAGAGAAGTGGGGCGGATGAGAGGAGCAGGGAGGGGAGACAAGTGGGGCAAATGGGAGGAGCACGGAGGGGAGAGAAGTGGGGCGGATGCTAGGAAACGAGAGGGGAGACGAGTGGGGCGGATGAGAGGAGCAGGGAGGGGAGAGAAGTGGGGTAGATGAGAGGCGCAGGAGGGGAGATAAGTGGGGCAGATTAGAGGAGGAGGGAGGAGAGACAAGAGGGACGGAGGAGAGAAGAGGGGAGGGGAGACATGTGGGGCTGATGAGAGGTGAGACAGAAGGGTTTGTCAAGAGGGGAGCAAAGGGGAGACAAGTGGGGCAGATGAGAGATGAGGAGAGGAGAGATGGGATGGAAGGGGAATTGCGGTTGCGGTTGGAATGTGAGCGCGGAGGGGGAGGAGAGGAATGTGAGCGAGGAGGGGGAGGAGAGAAATGTGAGCGCGGAGGGGGAGGGGAGGAATGTGAGCGAGGAGGGGGAGGAGAGGAATGTGAGCGAGGAGGGGGAGGAGAGAAATGTGAGCGCGGAGGGGGAGGGGAGGAATGTGAGCGAGGAGGGGGAGGAGAGGAATGTGAGCGAGGAGGGGGAGGAGAGGAATGTGAGCGCGGAGTGGGAGGGGAGGAATGTGAGCGCGGAGGGGAGGGAAGGGAATGTGAGCGCGGAGACGAGGAATGTGAGCGCGGAAGGGGAGGGGAGGAATGTGAGCGCGGAAGGGGAGGGGAGGAATGTGAGCGCGCAGGGGAGGAAATGTGAGCGCGGATGGGGAGGGGAGGAATGTGAGGGCGGAGGGGAGGAATGTGAGCGCGGAGGGGAGGAATGTGAAGTTGCGGGGGGGAGGAATGTGAGCGCGGTGAGGGAGGTGAGGAATGTGAGCGCGGTGAGGGAGGGGAGGAATGTGAGCGCGGTGAGGGAGGGGAGGAATGTGAGCGCGGAGGAGAGGAATGTGAGCGAGGAGGGGATGAATGTGAGTGCGGAGGGGAGGAAATGTGAGCGCGGAGTGGGAGGGGAGGAATGTGAGCGCGGAGGGGAGGGAAGGGAATGTGAGCGCGGAGACGAGGGATGTGAGCGCGGAAGGGGAGGGGAGGAATGTGAGCGCGCAGGGGAGGAAATGTGAGCGCGGATTGGGAGGGGAGGAATGTGAGGGCGGAGGAGAGGAATGTGAGCGCGGAGGGCAGAGACAGTGAGCGCGGAGGGGAGGAGTGTGAGCGAGGAATGTGCCTTACATTGCGCCTTCTATTACGGCGACGAGTCCTCATCGCAGGCGACCCGGCGAATGCGGAGGGATTCAACCTACGGTACTATCCTACGCTATCTTGCTTTTCCGACGCGATTTTATCTCTATGTAGGTTTCTCTGAAATGTGTGTGAGTGTTAGACATGCGAGTAGGATGTGCTGCTTGCCGTGAATGGGATTGGCGTGATTGCCGCTAGCGTGATAGTTCAGTCGAGAGGGTGTTCTCCTCGGCTCTAGCCACTCCTACATTCTGTCTCAAGTTGTTTTGCAGATGTTTTGCATTTGGTTGTGCTGGGCTGGCGATTCTTTCCGTGGTTGAGGTCGCTCGAAGTCGCAGAATTGGTTTTCTGGGCTGGTTTGGTGAAGTGACCAATCAAAATGCATCACAACCCAACCTGTCACTTCGGCGCAATTAACATAGTAACCAGCCGTCAAGTGTTTTGCAGTTGACCACAATTTCCGGTACTTGAGATCCTGGCTTTAAAGCTCCGGTATACATTTGTAAGGAGGGGTTCAAAATCCTTAGGAACTTGAAAAGTTGCCCCAAACCTGTGAAGCACACTATACAAACCCTAAACCCCGCTGACAAATGTATACTGGAGCTTTAAAGCTGTCGTCTACATACCTGGCGGGAGAGGCTCTGGTTTATCACTTGAAAACCAGGTAGCCTTCCGCTTCAGTGGCGAGGTGTGTTTCCGAGTTTGTGACAACACAACCCCCGCCTGTAATTTCCCTGCTCATGATTGGCTAATTAATTTCGCCAAACCCCTCCCCAACCCAACCTCACGAAATTATCGCGAAGTCACCGAGGGTTGTTTCCCAACCGAACCAAATCACGACACTCCCTCGCACCTACTGATACTGGAAGCGAGTCATTCGTAAGCAAATCAGCGTGCGTCGTTGGGTGTGCATCCTAAATAACCCCGGAAAATACCTCGAGGAATGTAGACCGCAGCTTTAATAGTTTTACTGCCTTGCTTGCTGCAATCACATTTTCCAATTCAACTAAAGTGTTTGAATTTGAATGTATGTATGGACAAACAGCCTTCGTAACAATACGAGGTACCACAACAAGGAACACTAGCATGTACAGCAACCGTAGCACGAGTAGTGTATGATGCGTTGACACTGGTATGCCTCATGGCTTCCTCATGGCTTGCTGCATCCCCGCACGATGACAATTGGGGTTTGCTGATCCGCATTGCCTGCCATCACACACACACACAGGCACAGTCAGTCAGGCATAGTTAGTGAGTGAGCCAACTCACAATCAACAGCACGAGTTGTGCTGCCCAACCAATCAACAACCAATCATTCGCCCATGCATGCATCCTCCAGCTACCCAGCTCTGCCCACCTGACAGGTGCGCACCAGTGTTGTAGTTTCAGCAAACACTCTCACTGCACCGCACTGAACCCCTCACAACCTGAGTGAGTGCAGGCAGAGCAGCTCACCTGCTGGGTTGGGCAGCAGAGCTGTTGTGAGCCTCCCATGGTCCACCCCTGCTGATGCCTGCATGGTATGGCGCATGGGGGCATGGGGCATGGGGCATGGGGGCATGAGAATGCGGCAAATGAATGTGCATGGGGCATGGGGCAAGAGATAATTGCCTGGTTTCTTCAATCCTCAATAATCCCTTCAATGCTCAATACCCATGCACCACTCAGGAGGCCTTTAAGGCGCCTCCAAAGTCGATGACCACTACCCATGCACCACTCAGGTCAGGAGGCCCTACTGTGAAGATCGGTGCTCCCTTGAACCCACTGACATGCACCACCACAGCCCAGCTGCATCCCTCTTGACCTTGCATAACTGTTAATCACCGCTCTCCACCGCTCACCACCCATGCAGTCGTGGCAGCACTCACAGCGAGGATCTTCACTTTCTTGAGGTCGTTGACATCCACCACCGCCACAGCACACCCCAGCTTCACCCCTCATCACCGCTCTTAACCGCTCACCACCCATGTAGGTGCTCACAGCGAGGATCTTGACTTTCTTGAGGTCGTTGACGTCTACCACCGCCACAGCACACCCCAGCATCGCACTCAACCCCTTCACCGTCTCGTGCACGCTCAGCTGAATGGTGGGGAAGGGTAGCGAGAGAGAAAAACAGCACGCACGGGGCCGAGGGTGATGAACTGGTGTAGGGGGGCAGGGTGAGTGTAATGCGGCTGTATGTGTATGGGGCTATGTGCGCCTTTTGAGGCGCCTTAAAAAGGGTGTGTGCATGGGGCTACGTGCGCCTTCTGATGCGCCTTAAAAAGGTACGTGTATGGGGCTACGTGCGCCTTTTGAGGCGCCTTAAAAAGGTACGTGTATGGGGCTATATGCGCCTTTTGAGGCGCCTTAAAAAGGTACGTGTATGGGGCCATATGCGGGAGGGGAGAAGGACTCACGGGGCCGAGAGTGATGAACTGGTCGTATGGAGGGAGGGTGCAGGTGATGTCATCAATGAGCCTGGCCTGGTACCCTGCCAGCTGGTAAAACACCCCCCTCTGCCCCAGCAGCAGCCGCGCCAGTATTGCCACTATCACCGCCACTACCACCCGCACCACCCCCACCAAGTCTATCAGAACCTGTTGGGAGGGGCAAGGGGGAACGGCATGGGTGCGGAAGGGATGCATGGGTGCGGAAGGGATGCATGGGTGCGGAAGGGATGCATGGGTGCGGAAGGGATGCATGGGTGCGGAAGGGATGCATGGGTGCGGAAGGGATGCATGGGTGCGGAAGGGAGGCATGGGTGCGGAAGGGAGGCATGGGTGCGGAAGGGATGCATGGGTGCGGAAGGGAGGCATGGGTGCGGAAGGGATGCATGGGTGCGGAAGGGATGCATGGGTGCGGAAGGGATGCATGGGTGCGGAAGGGATGCATGGGTGCGGAAGGGAGGCATGGGTGCGGAAGGGAGGCATGGGTGCGGAAGGGATGCATGGGTGCGGAAGGGAGGCATGGGTGCGGAAGGGATGCATGGGTGCGGAAGGGAGGCATGGGTGCGGAAGGGATGCATGGGTGCGGAAGGGATGCATGGGTGCGGAAGGGATGCATGGGTGCGGAAGGGATGCATGGGTGCGGAAGGGATGCATGGGTGCGGAAGGGATGCATGGGTGCGGAAGGGATGCATGGGTGCGGAAGGGATGCATGGGTGCGGAAGGGATGCATGGGTGCGGAAGGGATGCATGGGTGCGGAAGGGAGGCATGGGTGCGGAAGGGAGGCATGGCTGCTGCTCCAGGAGCTGGTGGGGCTACGAGGTAGGAGGTGCGGTGGAAGGAGCGGCAGGCAAACCCATTCTGTTCTGCACTCCGTGCTCCTGCTTGCACACTCCAGCTGCTCGGCTCTGCTACCACCACCCCCACGCGCTGGAGTCATTCTTGAGAATTCTCAAAGTAACTGCGACGCTTCTCCTCAAAGTGAAATCCCAACATAGCTGCTCCTGCTTGCACACTCCGCTCACCTGCATGCCACAGGCCGTGGCGAGCGAGGAGGCGGGCAGGAAGCAGAGGCACGCCAAGCGGGCAAGAAGGCCCGGGGGCACGGAGTCCGGGTGGCGGAAGCCGCCCTGCATGATGGCCAATGGCGTCTCGCCAAGTGTCACCACGTCGCCCGGTTGCAGATATGGCGCTGCGTAGCTGGAGTGGCCGGGATGAGATGGGATGGAGTGCGGTGCAGGATGGTGGTGAAGCTTGTGAGGAAGTGAAATGTGGTGGGTGGTGTACTCAACAAGCTGGCGTCACAGGCCGATGGGTCAAACTGAACTGACTAAACTTGGGTGGGAATGAGTAAGAATGAGAATGAAAATGAGATTGAGAATAAGAATAAGAAAAAGAATGAGAGTGGGCATGGCGGCACGAGAGAGCGAGGGGCGTGTCTCACTGTCGCAGCACGAGGAGCGGGTCGTCCAGGTGGCACAGCAGGTGGTCGTGGAGAATGGGAGGGAGTGCGCAACAATAGGAGTGCGAGTAAGCGTGGGGGTGCGAGCGAGGGGGCGAGGGGCGAGTCTCACTGTCGCAGCACAAGGAGCGGGTCGTCCAGGTGGCACAGCAGGTGTGTTGGGACCGCCAGCACTGATATGCCTGATGCGATACTGCCGGGGAGAGAGGGGTGGGGGGACGATTGAGATGGTGTGGAGCAGAGAGGGATGGTAGCATCAGCATCAGCATCAGCATCAGCATCAGCATCAGCATCAGCATATCAGCATATCAGCATCAGCATCAGCATATCAGCATATCAGCATATCAGCATATCAGCATCAGCATCAGCATCAGCATCAGCATCAGCATATCAGCATATCAGCATCAGCATCAGCATATCAGCATATCAGCATATCAGCATATCAGCATCAGCATCAGCATCAGCATCAGCATCAGCATATCAGCATATCAGCATATCAGCATATCAGCATATCAGCATATCAGCATACAGCATATCAGCATATCAGCATATCAGCATCAGCATCAGCATCAGCATCAGCATCAGCATATCAGCATATCAGCATATCAGCATATCAGCATATCAGCATCAGCATCAGCATCAGCATCAGCATATCAGCATATCAGCATATCAGCATATCAGCATATCAGCATATCAGCATATCAGCATCAGCATCAGCATCAGCATCAGCATATCAGCATCAGCATCAGCATCAGCATCAGCATCAGCATATCAGCATATCAGCATATCAGCATATCAGCATATCAGCATATCAGCATCAGCATCAGCATCAGCATATCAGCATCAGCATATCAGCATATCAGCATATCAGCATATCAGCAGGGAGGAGCAGGAGAGATGGGGCTGAGGGTGAGTTGGGGCGGGGCAAGCAGCGGCGAGGGGCATACCTGCGCCACTGAGGGGCATACCTGCGCCACTGAGGGGCATACCTGCGCCACTGAGGAGCATACCTGCGCCACTGAGGGGCATACCTGCGCCACTGAGGGGCATACCTGCGCCACTGAGGGGCATACCTGCGCCACTGAGGGGCATACCTGCGCCAATGAGGGGCATACCTGCGCCACTGAGGGGCATACCTGCGCCACTGAGGGGCGTGAGGAGCAGATGGGGGCGGGCAGGGGGGGAAGGCGAGGGCCAGGATGACGTGCTGCACCAATGGCAGGCTGCCATGTGGCCCGTACGCCGGGTAATGCACGTCCAGCCTGGCCGCCTGGTGGGTGGGAGAAGATTGAGGGAGGGACGGAGAGGGTGGGGTGGGGGAGATGGTGGGGGGGAGATGGTGGGTGGGAGATGGTGGGAGGGAAAAGGTGGGTGGGAGATAGATGGTGGGAGGGACGCAAGGAGAGGGGTGTGTGTGGTGCGAAGGGAGGGGGGCGGTGAGAGAGAGGGAAGGAGGGAGTGATGGAGGAGTGTGGTTGATGCGGTGCAGAGTGTGGTTGATGCGGTGCAGAGTGTGGTTGATGCGGTGCAGAGTGTGCGTTTGAGAGACACGAGAGACAAGCAGGAGAAGATTGAGGGAGGGCGGGGGAGGGTGGGGTGGGGGAGATGGGACAGGACAGGCATGGGCTGCTGCTGACACAAGCTCAGATGCAAGAGGGAGATTGACTCTGCTCACTTCACTGCCAACACTCTGCCTGCCCCTTGCCCTCACTCACTCTAGTGCTTGACACTTCTCACTCTGGCCCCTGCCCTGCTTCACCCTGCTGGTTAAACTTGTACCTTGAGGTGGGAGAGGGTTGCACCGTCCCCTGAAGCTGAATCTGAGTCTGCCGCCCGGATCTCAACAGTGACCTCCATGGCTGTGCCCTTGCCCGCCCGGACGATGTATGCCGGCCAGTACCCGTCCGCTCGGGGAACAGGCGCGCCTTCCGGATGGCGCGGAGCGATCTGGAAGCGGCGGGGAGGCGGGCGGGGAGGAGGTGGTAGAGTGAATAGAAGACGAATCAGAGTGAACGGAAGGGGCGGGAAGAGGTGTGTCGCGCATTGACATACACCAAGCCAGAGGCGTCAAAGTGAGTGACACAGCAGAGCAGCTAATGGTGAAGTTGGGAGAGGAGGTTGACGGACCGAAATGGGCAAGGGGAACAAGAATGAGTGTGAGGGAGAGCGAGAGGTAGTGCGAGGGAGTATGAAGGAGTGTGGTGTGGGGGAGGTAGTAGCACTGACGGAGACGTGGGAGGAGATGCCGTGGAGGGAGTGAGAGGAGAGCAGCACGGCCACGCGTGCTGTCACATGTGGGAGGAAGATGTCCTGCTTGCGCCTCATGTTGTGGAAGCTGGGTGAGAGGGGCGGGGGGGAAGAGAAAAGGGGGATGGCAAAAGGGGGAACCTTTGAGGCAACTCAAAAGACACACATGCGGGAGGAATATGTCCTGCTTGCGCCTCATGTTGTGGAAGCTGGGCCAGGGCGGAGGAGGGAGGGGAGGAAGGGGGGACGGCAAGGGGGGACGGCAAGGGGGGAGCTTTGGGTCGACTCTAAAGTCACGTGTGGAATGAATATGTCCTGCTTGTTGGTTGCACATTCTTGCGCAACCAACAATGCTCTCTCCTCGCCTCATCTGCACCCGCCATCAGCCCCCCCTCACCTCATGACCCCCATCGCCCTCCGCGCACCTCATTCGCCCCACGAGGCGGTAGAGCGACGGGCCTCTCTCCTCCCATTGCCAGCTGCCACGTGTCAACAGCAGCCCCCCTGGCACATTGCCGCCCTGCACACGCACATGCGCATACAGGCACATGCACATACAGACACACAGGGGAAATGGCGGCAATATTACAACACGCCCTCTTCATCTCGCTCCCTTCATTCCTACTGCATCCCATCCCATCCCCTCCTTCCTCTCCCTCCTCCCCTCCCCACCTGCACAGTCAGCAGCCGAGCCTTCTCCTCAGAAACCCACTTCTCATTGCGTGCCACGTCATACGTCCCCGCATCCTCCAAAACGCCCCCCCGCGCTGCGGTCCCGTCCGCCTCCGCGGGATCGCTCGCCCACGCCGCGCCCGCCGCAGACGCCGCCGCGAATCCCGGACGGAGCATTTTATTTCAATGCGATGTGATTGTTACTGGGACTGTGTACGGTGGGATTCCGCCGAGGTTGCGGCGGGATGGGCGGAGCGGAAGCGCTGTGAGTCCCCCGTGGCGAAGTCGGGCGCGCGGAGAAGCAAGGGGGAGCGGTAGCGCACGGGGGCACGGGGAGGCGAGGGGGAACGGATGGGCGAGAGAGTGTTTTGAGACATCTAAAAAACCCGACTTTGATCAGGGGAAACGGATGGGCATGGGCGAGTGTGATGTGGGGTCTCGTGGGATTGCGTGATTGGTAGAAAATCGACGCATGACAGACAGAGACAAGACGCGACTGGTAGAAAATGGATTGCGTGAGCGGCAGGAAATGCAGGCAACATAAACAAATGAAAACGGTTGTTCGGCAAAAACACTGTTCATATATACAACTGGCGAAGGCAAATATGACTCCATGGCCCAATGGATAAGGCGCTGGTCTACGGAACCAGAGATTCTGGGTTCGATCCCCAGTGGAGTCGATGCTTTTGCCCTCTGTCAGTCCTCCCCGCACAATCCTTCCTAACCTCTTTTTACCCACCTCTCGCATCCATTACACGACTCCCCGCGTGCCATCTGCAATGCTCGCTCTGCGCCCTCTGCGCGTCGCTTCTCTCTCTCCCAGCCTTCCCCTCTTGCGGCCGTCCCGCGCGCTCGCTCATGCCTCGCGGTACCCGGGGAGGGCGGAGCCCTGTCCTGTTGCGCGCAGTAGGCGGAGAGATGGAGCGCGCCACGCGGAAAGTCGCCCCATACCGCGCCTCGCTATGAGCGCGGCGCCAATTGCGGCAGCCCTTGGAGCCACAGACGAGAAAGAAAATGAGCCGTTGGATCCTGTTACAGACTCCGAGAAGGAGGCCCTTGAACCGCCAGATGCGCCACTTGCTGCTGACGCGGCGGAACGCGAGCCCCGACCGGGCCGGGGGCGCGCAAACCCGCGCTCGGCTCCGCGGAGAGAAAGCCCCCGCGCGCAACAGGCGGGTGAGGGTACTCCCTCTTCGCGGAGTAATGCGGAGCTGATGGCGGAGGGGGGAAAGGATGCGGGGAGCGGGGGAGGGGGAGGGGGAGGCGGGGGAAGGCGGAAGACGGGGGCGAGCGTGGGGGTGGACTATGGCGGGCGGCGGACAGGCGTGGCAGTGAGCTACAGTGGCTTCGCCCCTCGACCAATCACGGTGAGGCTCACAAGCCAGTCAGTCAACCGTACACCACCCTACTGAACCTCAACTACATCGCATCGCATGCCCGCCCACCACACCACGCTCTTCTGCCATCGCTCTCTCTGCTCCCTTCCCATCCTTGGCTCACAATACCCCCTTGCCCTGCTGCTGTCTCTCTCCTCCTGAACCTCGCTCTCTTCCCCGCTGAACCGGTGTGTGCGGGCCCTGCAGGTGCTGACGACACGGGGCCCTCAACTGGTGGCGGACCTGCTGAAGCTGGCGCGGGATGAGGTGAGGGGGTGAGCGAAGGAGGAGAAGAATTTGTGAGGAGAGTGAGAGGGGATGGGGAGGAAGAGAGACGAGGGGGTGATGGATGCACATGCGGGAGGGGCAACAACGGAGGGGGCGAGTTATTCTTGAGGTGCCTCAGAACTCATGTGCGCACGAACGGGAGGGGTCGAGTTGTTGAGTCGGCAGACAGGTCTCTTATCGCCCGCCTGGCCTCAAGCTTTTTCCCCATCTCCCCACTCTCCCCCCTCCCTCCCCACTCTCCCCAGTCTCCCCCCTCCCTCTCCACTCTCCCCAGTCTCCCCCCTCCCTCCCCACTCTCCCCCGTCTTCCCCATCCCCTCTCCCCACTCCCCCCCTTCTCCCCCCTCTCCCCCCTCTCCCCCCTCTCCCCCTTCTCCCCCCTCTCCCCTCTTCCCCCCATCTTCCCCCGCTCTCCCATCTCCCACCTCTCCCCTCCCTCCCCCCGCGCCCAGGGGGCGGACGAGCTGGTGGTGGGGCTCTCCCCAACCCTCTGCCTTCCCTCCGCCTCTCCCGTCCCTTCCCCCCCCCTCTACTTCCCCCCTTCCCCCCCCAGGGGGCGGACGAGCTGGTGGTGGGGCTGCCAGTGTCGTGGGATCGATCCGAGGGCCCACAGGCCGCCACGTGTCGCCAGTTTGCGCAATCGCTGGCCAAGCCAGCTGCCGTGCAGTGAGTGTGGAGTGTGGTTCGGGTAACCTTGTTGTGCGTCATTGAAGAATACACGCCGTATCCATTCCCTTCCTTCCATGCGACTCATGTGCTGCCGGTGACACCCTGCGCTCTGCCATCAGTACTTCATGTCTCTCTTGTCTCTCTTGTCTCTCTTGTCTCTCATGTCTCTCATGTCTCTCTTGTCTCTCTTGTCTCTCTTGTCTCTCATGTCTCTCATGTCTCTCTTGTCTCTCATGTCTCTCTTGTCTCTCATGTCTCTCTTGTCTCTCTTGTCTCTCATGTCTCTCTTGTCTCTCATGTCTCTCTTGTCTCTCATGTCTCTCATGTCTCTCATGTCTCTCTTGTCTCTCATGTCTCTCTTGTCTCTCTTGTCTCTCTTGTCTCTCTTGTCTCTCATGTCTCTCTTGTCTCTCATGTCTCTCTTGTCTCTCATGTCTCTCTTGTCTCTCATGTCTCTCTTGTCTCTCATGTCTCTCTTGTCTCTCATGTCTCTCTTGTCTCTCATGTCTCTCTTGTCTCTCATGTCTCTCTTGTCTCTCATGTCTCTCTTGTCTCTCATATCTCTCTTGTCTCTCATGTCTCTCTTGTCTCTCTTGTCTCTCTTGTCTCTCATGTCTCTCTTGTCTCTCTTGTCTCTCATGTCTCTCTTGTCTCTCATGTCTCTCATGTCTCTCATGTCTCTCTTGTCTCTCATGTCTCTCATGTCTCTCATGTCTCTCTTGTCTCTCATGTCTCTCATGTCTCTCATGTCTCTCTTGTCTCTCATGTCTCTCATGTCTCTCATGTCTCTCTTGTCTCTCATGTCTCTCATGTCTCTCATGTCTCTCTTGTCTCTCATGTCTCTCATGTCTCTCTTGTCTCTCATGTCTCTCTTGTCTCTCATGTCTCTCTTGTCTCTCATGTCTCTCTTGTCTCTCATGTCTCTCTTGTCTCTCATGTCTCTCTTGTCTCTCATGTCTCTCTTGTCTCTCATGTCTCTCATGTCTCTCATGTCTCTCATGTCTCTCATGTCTCTCTTGTCTCTCATGTCTCTCTTGTCTCTCTTGTCTCTCATGTCTCTCTTGTCTCTCATGTCTCTCTTGTCTCTCATGTCTCTCTTGTCTCTCATGTCTCTCTTGTCTCTCATGTCTCTCTTGTCTCTCATGTCTCTCTTGTCTCTCATGTCTCTCTTGTCTCTCTTGTCTCTCATGTCTCTCTTGTCTCTCATGTCTCTCTTGTCTCTCATGTCTCTCTTGTCTCTCATGTCTCTCTTGTCTCTCATGTCTCTCTTGTCTCTCATGTCTCTCTTGTCTCTCATATCTCTCTTGTCTCTCATGTCTCTCTTGTCTCTCATGTCTCTCTTGTCTCTCATGTCTCTCATGTCTCTCTTGTCTCTCATGTCTCTCTTGTCTCTCATGTCTCTCTTGTCTCTCATGTCTCTCTTGTCTCTCATGTCTCTCTTGTCTCTCATGTCTATCTTGTCTCTCATGTCTCTCTTGTCTCTCATGTCTCTCATGTCTCTCATGTCTCTCTTGTCTCTCATGTCTCTCTTGTCTCTCATGTCTCTCTTGTCTCTCTTGTCTCTCTTGTCTCTCATGTCTCTCATGTCTCTCATGTCTCTCTTGTCTCTCATGTCTCTCATGTCTCTCATGTCTCTCATGTCTCTCTTGTCTCTCATGTCTCTCTTGTCTCTCATGTCTCTCTTGTCTCTCTTGTCTCTCATGTCTCTCTTGTCTCTCATGTCTCTCTTGTCTCTCATGTCTCTCTTGTCTCTCTTGTCTCTCATGTCTCTCTTGTCTCTCTTGTCTCTCATGTCTCTCTTGTCTCTCATGTCTCTCTTGTCTCTCTTGTCTCTCATGTCTCTCTTGTCTCTCATGTCTCTCTTGTCTCTCATGTCTCTCTTGTCTCTCATGTCTCTCATGTCTCTCATGTCTCTCTTGTCTCTCATGTCTCTCATGTCTCTCATGTCTCTCTTGTCTCTCATGTCTCTCATGTCTCTCTTGTCTCTCATGTCTCTCATGTCTCTCATGTCTCTCTTGTCTCTCATGTCTCTCTTGTCTCTCATGTCTCTCATGTCTCTCATGTCTCTCTTGTCTCTCATGTCTCTCTTGTCTCTCATGTCTCTCATGTCTCTCTTGTCTCTCATGTCTCTCTTGTCTCTCATGTCTCTCTTGTCTCTCATGTCTCTCTTGTCTCTCATGTCTCTCTTGTCTCTCATGTCTATCTTGTCTCTCATGTCTCTCTTGTCTCTCATGTCTCTCATGTCTCTCATGTCTCTCTTGTCTCTCATGTCTCTCTTGTCTCTCATGTCTCTCTTGTCTCTCTTGTCTCTCTTGTCTCTCATGTCTCTCATGTCTCTCATGTCTCTCTTGTCTCTCATGTCTCTCATGTCTCTCATGTCTCTCATGTCTCTCTTGTCTCTCATGTCTCTCTTGTCTCTCATGTCTCTCTTGTCTCTCTTGTCTCTCATGTCTCTCTTGTCTCTCATGTCTCTCTTGTCTCTCATGTCTCTCTTGTCTCTCTTGTCTCTCATGTCTCTCTTGTCTCGCATGTCTCTCTTGTCTCTCATGTCTCTCTTGTCTCTCATGTCTCTCTTGTCTCTCTTGTCTCTCATGTCTCTCTTGTCTCTCATGTCTCTCTTGTCTCTCATGTCTCTCTTGTCTCTCATGTCTCTCATGTCTCTCATGTCTCTCTTGTCTCTCATGTCTCTCATGTCTCTCATGTCTCTCTTGTCTCTCATGTCTCTCATGTCTCTCTTGTCTCTCATGTCTCTCATGTCTCTCATGTCTCTCTTGTCTCTCTTGTCTCTCATGTCTCTCTTGTCTCTCATGTCTCTCTTGTCTCTCATGTCTCTCTTGTCTCTCTTGTCTCTCATGTCTCTCTTGTCTCTCATGTCTCTCATGTCTCTCATGTCTCTCTTGTCTCTCTTGTCTCTCATGTCTCTCTTGTCTCTCATGTCTCTCTTGTCTCTCATGTCTCTCATGTCTCTCATGTCTCTCTTGTCTCTCTTGTCTCTCTTGTCTCTCTTGTCTCTCATGTCTCTCTTGTCTCTCATGTCTCTCTTGTCTCTCATGTCTCTCTTGTCTCTCATGTCTCTCTTGTCTCTCATGTCTCTCTTGTCTCTCTTGTCTCTCATGTCTCTCTTGTCTCTCATGTCTCTCTTGTCTCTCATGTCTCTCTTGTCTCTCATGTCTCTCATGTCTCTCATGTCTCTCTTGTCTCTCATGTCTCTCATGTCTCTCATGTCTCTCTTGTCTCTCATGTCTCTCATGTCTCTCTTGTCTCTCATGTCTCTCATGTCTCTCATGTCTCTCTTGTCTCTCATGTCTCTCTTGTCTCTCATGTCTCTCATGTCTCTCATGTCTCTCTTGTCTCTCATGTCTCTCTTGTCTCTCATGTCTCTCATGTCTCTCTTGTCTCTCATGTCTCTCTTGTCTCTCATGTCTCTCTTGTCTCTCATGTCTCTCTTGTCTCTCATGTCTCTCTTGTCTCTCATGTCTATCTTGTCTCTCATGTCTCTCTTGTCTCTCATGTCTCTCATGTCTCTCATGTCTCTCTTGTCTCTCATGTCTCTCTTGTCTCTCATGTCTCTCTTGTCTCTCTTGTCTCTCTTGTCTCTCATGTCTCTCATGTCTCTCATGTCTCTCTTGTCTCTCATGTCTCTCATGTCTCTCATGTCTCTCATGTCTCTCTTGTCTCTCATGTCTCTCTTGTCTCTCATGTCTCTCTTGTCTCTCTTGTCTCTCATGTCTCTCTTGTCTCTCATGTCTCTCTTGTCTCTCATGTCTCTCTTGTCTCTCTTGTCTCTCATGTCTCTCTTGTCTCTCATGTCTCTTGTCTCTCATGTCTCTCATGTCTCTCATGTCTCTCATGTCTCTCATGTCTCTCATGTCTCTCATGTCTCTCTTGTCTCTCATGTCTCTCTTGTCTCTCATGTCTCTCTTGTCTCTCATGTCTCTCTTGTCTCTCTTGTCTCTCATGTCTCTCTTGTCTCTCATGTCTCTCTTGTCTCTCATGTCTCTCATGTCTCTCATGTCTCTCATGTCTCTCATGTCTCTCATGTCTCTCATGTCTCTCTTGTCTCTCATGTCTCTCTTGTCTCTCTTGTCTCTCATGTCTCTCTTGTCTCTCATGTCTCTCTTGTCTCTCATGTCTCTCTTGTCTCTCTTGTCTCTCATGTCTCTCTTGTCTCGCATGTCTCTCTTGTCTCTCATGTCTCTCTTGTCTCTCATGTCTCTCTTGTCTCTCTTGTCTCTCATGTCTCTCTTGTCTCTCATGTCTCTCTTGTCTCTCATGTCTCTCTTGTCTCTCATGTCTCTCATGTCTCTCATGTCTCTCTTGTCTCTCATGTCTCTCATGTCTCTCATGTCTCTCTTGTCTCTCATGTCTCTCATGTCTCTCTTGTCTCTCATGTCTCTCATGTCTCTCATGTCTCTCTTGTCTCTCTTGTCTCTCATGTCTCTCTTGTCTCTCATGTCTCTCTTGTCTCTCATGTCTCTCTTGTCTCTCTTGTCTCTCATGTCTCTCTTGTCTCTCATGTCTCTCATGTCTCTCATGTCTCTCTTGTCTCTCTTGTCTCTCATGTCTCTCTTGTCTCTCATGTCTCTCTTGTCTCTCATGTCTCTCTTGTCTCTCATGTCTCTCTTGTCTCTCATGTCTCTCTTGTCTCTCTTGTCTCTCATGTCTCTCTTGTCTCTCTTGTCTCTCATGTCTCTCTTGTCTCTCATGTCTCTCTTGTCTCTCATGTCTCTCTTGTCTCTCATGTCTCTCTTGTCTCTCATGTCTCTCTTGTCTCTCATGTCTCTCTTGTCTCTCATGTCTCTCTTGTCTCTCATGTCTCTCATGTCTCTCATGTCTCTCTTGTCTCTCATGTCTCTCATGTCTCTCATGTCTCTCTTGTCTCTCATGTCTCTCATGTCTCTCATGTCTCTCTTGTCTCTCATGTCTCTCATGTCTCTCATGTCTCTCTTGTCTCTCATGTCTCTCATGTCTCTCATGTCTCTCATGTCTCTCATGTCTCTCTTGTCTCTCATGTCTCTCATGTCTCTCATGTCTCTCTTGTCTCTCATGTCTCTCATGTCTCTCATGTCTCTCTTGTCTCTCATGTCTCTCATGTCTCTCATGTCTCTCATGTTTCTCATGTCTCTCTTGTCTCTCATGTCTCTCTTGTCTCTCATGTCTCTCATGTCTCTCATGTCTCTCTTGTCTCTCATGTCTCTCATGTCTCTCATGTCTCTCTTGTCTCTCATGTCTCTCATGTCTCTCTTGTCTCTCATGTCTCTCATGTCTCTCATGTCTCTCTTGTCTCTCATGTCTCTCATGTCTCTCTTGTCTCTCATGTCTCTCATGTCTCTCATGTCTCTCTTGTCTCTCATGTCTCTCTTGTCTCTCATGTCTCTCTTGTCTCTCATGTCTCTCTTGTCTCTCATGTCTCTCTTGTCTCTCATGTCTCTCTTGTCTCTCATGTCTCTCTTGTCTCTCATGTCTCTCATGTCTCTCATGTCTCTCATGTCTCTCATGTCTCTCTTGTCTCTCATGTCTCTCTTGTCTCTCTTGTCTCTCATGTCTCTCTTGTCTCTCATGTCTCTCTTGTCTCTCATGTCTCTCTTGTCTCTCATGTCTCTCTTGTCTCTCATGTCTCTCTTGTCTCTCATGTCTCTCTTGTCTCTCATGTCTCTCTTGTCTCTCTTGTCTCTCATGTCTCTCTTGTCTCTCATGTCTCTCTTGTCTCTCATGTCTCTCTTGTCTCTCATGTTTCTCTTGTCTCTCATGTCTCTCTTGTCTCTCATGTCTCTCTTGTCTCTCATATCTCTCTTGTCTCTCATGTCTCTCTTGTCTCTCATGTCTCTCTTGTCTCTCATGTCTCTCATGTCTCTCTTGTCTCTCATGTCTCTCTTGTCTCTCATGTCTCTCTTGTCTCTCATGTCTCTCTTGTCTCTCATGTCTCTCTTGTCTCTCATGTCTATCTTGTCTCTCATGTCTCTCTTGTCTCTCATGTCTCTCATGTCTCTCATGTCTCTCTTGTCTCTCATGTCTCTCTTGTCTCTCATGTCTCTCTTGTCTCTCTTGTCTCTCATGTCTCTCTTGTCTCTCATGTCTCTCTTGTCTCTCATGTCTCTCTTGTCTCTCATGTCTCTCTTGTCTCTCATGTCTCTCTTGTCTCTCATGTCTCTCTTGTCTCTCATGTCTCTCTTGTCTCTCTTGTCTCTCATGTCTCTCTTGTCTCTCATGTCTCTCTTGTCTCTCATGTCTCTCTTGTCTCTCATGTTTCTCTTGTCTCTCATGTCTCTCTTGTCTCTCATGTCTCTCTTGTCTCTCATATCTCTCTTGTCTCTCATGTCTCTCTTGTCTCTCATGTCTCTCTTGTCTCTCATGTCTCTCATGTCTCTCTTGTCTCTCATGTCTCTCTTGTCTCTCATGTCTCTCTTGTCTCTCATGTCTCTCTTGTCTCTCATGTCTCTCTTGTCTCTCATGTCTATCTTGTCTCTCATGTCTCTCTTGTCTCTCATGTCTCTCATGTCTCTCATGTCTCTCTTGTCTCTCATGTCTCTCTTGTCTCTCATGTCTCTCTTGTCTCTCTTGTCTCTCTTGTCTCTCATGTCTCTCATGTCTCTCATGTCTCTCTTGTCTCTCATGTCTCTCATGTCTCTCTTGTCTCTCATGTCTCTCTTGTCTCTCATGTCTCTCTTGTCTCTCATGTCTCTCTTGTCTCTCATGTCTCTCTTGTCTCTCATGTCTTGTCTCTCATGTCTCTCTTGTCTCTCATGTCTCTCTTGTCTCTCATGTCTCTCTTGTCTCTCATGTCTCTCTTGTCTCTCATGTCTCTCTTGTCTCTCATGTCTCTCTTGTCTCTCATGTCTCTCATGTCTCTCATGTCTCTCTTGTCTCTCATGTCTCTCTTGTCTCTCATGTCTCTCTTGTCTCTCTTGTCTCTCATGTCTCTCTTGTCTCTCATGTCTCTCTTGTCTCTCATGTCTCTCTTGTCTCTCTTGTCTCTCATGTCTCTCTTGTCTCTCATGTCTCTCATGTCTCTCTTGTCTCTCATGTCTCTCTTGTCTCTCATGTCTCTCTTGTCTCTCATGTCTCTCTTGTCTCTCATGTCTCTCTTGTCTCTCATGTCTATCTTGTCTCTCATGTCTCTCTTGTCTCTCATGTCTCTCATGTCTCTCATGTCTCTCTTGTCTCTCATGTCTCTCTTGTCTCTCATGTCTCTCTTGTCTCTCTTGTCTCTCTTGTCTCTCATGTCTCTCATGTCTCTCATGTCTCTCTTGTCTCTCATGTCTCTCATGTCTCTCATGTCTCTCATGTCTCTCTTGTCTCTCATGTCTCTCTTGTCTCTCATGTCTCTCTTGTCTCTCTTGTCTCTCATGTCTCTCTTGTCTCTCATGTCTCTCATGTCTCTCATGTCTCTCTTGTCTCTCATGTCTCTCATGTCTCTCTTGTCTCTCATGTCTCTCATGTCTCTCATGTCTCTCTTGTCTCTCATGTCTCTCTTGTCTCTCATGTCTCTCATGTCTCTCATGTCTCTCTTGTCTCTCATGTCTCTCTTGTCTCTCATGTCTCTCATGTCTCTCTTGTCTCTCATGTCTCTCTTGTCTCTCATGTCTCTCTTGTCTCTCATGTCTCTCTTGTCTCTCATGTCTCTCTTGTCTCTCATGTCTATCTTGTCTCTCATGTCTCTCTTGTCTCTCTTGTCTCTCATGTCTCTCTTGTCTCTCATGTCTCTCTTGTCTCTCTTGTCTCTCATGTCTCTCATGTCTCTCATGTCTCTCTTGTCTCTCATGTCTCTCTTGTCTCTCATGTCTCTCTTGTCTCTCTTGTCTCTCATGTCTCTCTTGTCTCTCATGTCTCTCATGTCTCTCATGTCTCTCTTGTCTCTCATGTCTCTCATGTCTCTCTTGTCTCTCATGTCTCTCATGTCTCTCATGTCTCTCTTGTCTCTCATGTCTCTCTTGTCTCTCATGTCTCTCATGTCTCTCATGTCTCTCTTGTCTCTCATGTCTCTCTTGTCTCTCATGTCTCTCATGTCTCTCTTGTCTCTCATGTCTCTCTTGTCTCTCATGTCTCTCTTGTCTCTCATGTCTCTCTTGTCTCTCATGTCTCTCTTGTCTCTCATGTCTATCTTGTCTCTCATGTCTCTCTTGTCTCTCATGTCTCTCATGTCTCTCATGTCTCTCTTGTCTCTCATGTCTCTCTTGTCTCTCATGTCTCTCTTGTCTCTCTTGTCTCTCTTGTCTCTCATGTCTCTCATGTCTCTCATGTCTCTCTTGTCTCTCATGTCTCTCATGTCTCTCATGTCTCTCATGTCTCTCTTGTCTCTCATGTCTCTCTTGTCTCTCATGTCTCTCTTGTCTCTCTTGTCTCTCATGTCTCTCTTGTCTCGCATGTCTCTCTTGTCTCTCATGTCTCTCTTGTCTCTCATGTCTCTCTTGTCTCTCTTGTCTCTCATGTCTCTCTTGTCTCTCATGTCTCTCTTGTCTCTCATGTCTCTCTTGTCTCTCATGTCTCTCATGTCTCTCATGTCTCTCTTGTCTCTCATGTCTCTCATGTCTCTCATGTCTCTCTTGTCTCTCATGTCTCTCATGTCTCTCTTGTCTCTCATGTCTCTCATGTCTCTCATGTCTCTCTTGTCTCTCTTGTCTCTCATGTCTCTCTTGTCTCTCATGTCTCTCTTGTCTCTCATGTCTCTCTTGTCTCTCTTGTCTCTCATGTCTCTCTTGTCTCTCATGTCTCTCATGTCTCTCATGTCTCTCTTGTCTCTCTTGTCTCTCATGTCTCTCTTGTCTCTCATGTCTCTCTTGTCTCTCATGTCTCTCATGTCTCTCATGTCTCTCTTGTCTCTCTTGTCTCTCTTGTCTCTCTTGTCTCTCATGTCTCTCTTGTCTCTCATGTCTCTCTTGTCTCTCATGTCTCTCTTGTCTCTCATGTCTCTCATGTCTCTCATGTCTCTCTTGTCTCTCATGTCTCTCTTGTCTCTCATGTCTCTCTTGTCTCTCATGTCTCTCTTGTCTCTCATGTCTCTCATGTCTCTCATGTCTCTCTTGTCTCTCATGTCTCTCATGTCTCTCATGTCTCTCTTGTCTCTCATGTCTCTCATGTCTCTCATGTCTCTCTTGTCTCTCATGTCTCTCATGTCTCTCATGTCTCTCTTGTCTCTCATGTCTCTCATGTCTCTCATGTCTCTCATGTCTCTCATGTCTCTCTTGTCTCTCATGTCTCTCATGTCTCTCATGTCTCTCTTGTCTCTCATGTCTCTCATGTCTCTCATGTCTCTCTTGTCTCTCATGTCTCTCATGTCTCTCATGTCTCTCATGTCTCTCATGTCTCTCTTGTCTCTCATGTCTCTCATGTCTCTCATGTCTCTCTGTCTCTCTTGTCTCTCATGTCTCTCTTGTCTCTCATGTCTCTCTTGTCTCTCATGTCTCTCTTGTCTCTCATGTCTCTCTTGTCTCTCATGTCTCTCTTGTCTCTCTTGTCTCTCATGTCTCTCTTGTCTCTCATGTCTCTCTTGTCTCTCATGTCTCTCTTGTCTCTCATGTCTCTCTTGTCTCTCATGTCTCTCTTGTCTCTCATGTCTCTCTTGTCTCTCATGTCTCTCTTGTCTCTCATGTCTCTCTTGTCTCTCATGTCTCTCTTGTCTCTCATGTCTCTCATGTCTCTCATGTCTCTCTTGTCTCTCATGTCTCTCATGTCTCTCATGTCTCTCTTGTCTCTCATGTCTCTCATGTCTCTCATGTCTCTCTTGTCTCTCATGTCTCTCATGTCTCTCATGTCTCTCTTGTCTCTCATGTCTCTCATGTCTCTCATGTCTCTCTTGTCTCTCATGTCTCTCATGTCTCTCATGTCTCTCATGTCTCTCATGTCTCTCTTGTCTCTCATGTCTCTCATGTCTCTCATGTCTCTCTTGTCTCTCATGTCTCTCATGTCTCTCATGTCTCTCTTGTCTCTCATGTCTCTCATGTCTCTCATGTCTCTCATGTCTCTCATGTCTCTCTTGTCTCTCATGTCTCTCTTGTCTCTCATGTCTCTCATGTCTCTCATGTCTCTCTTGTCTCTCATGTCTCTCATGTCTCTCATGTCTCTCTTGTCTCTCATGTCTCTCATGTCTCTCATGTCTCTCATGTCTCTCATGTCTCTCTTGTCTCTCATGTCTCTCTTGTCTCTCATGTCTCTCATGTCTCTCTTGTCTCTCATGTCTCTCTTGTCTCTCTTGTCTCTCATGTCTCTCTTGTCTCTCATGTCTCTCTTGTCTCTCATGTCTCTCTTGTCTCTCATGTCTCTCTTGTCTCTCATGTCTCTCTTGTCTCTCATGTCTCTCTTGTCTCTCATGTCTCTCTTGTCTCTCATGTCTCTCTTGTCTCTCATGTCTCTCTTGTCTCTCATGTCTCTCATGTCTCTCATGTCTCTCATGTCTCTCTTGTCTCTCATGTCTCTCATGTCTCTCATGTCTCTCTTGTCTCTCATGTCTCTCATGTCTCTCATGTCTCTCTTGTCTCTCATGTCTCTCATGTCTCTCATGTCTCTCTTGTCTCTCATGTCTCTCATGTCTCTCATGTCTCTCATGTCTCTCATGTCTCTCTTGTCTCTCATGTCTCTCATGTCTCTCATGTCTCTCTTGTCTCTCATGTCTCTCATGTCTCTCATGTCTCTCTTGTCTCTCATGTCTCTCATGTCTCTCATGTCTCTCATGTCTCTCATGTCTCTCTTGTCTCTCATGTCTCTCTTGTCTCTCATGTCTCTCATGTCTCTCATGTCTCTCTTGTCTCTCATGTCTCTCATGTCTCTCATGTCTCTCTTGTCTCTCATGTCTCTCATGTCTCTCATGTCTCTCATGTCTCTCATGTCTCTCTTGTCTCTCATGTCTCTCTTGTCTCTCATGTCTCTCATGTCTCTCTTGTCTCTCATGTGCCTCCTGTGTGCCACATGCCACCTATCCTGTATGCCCATGCAATGCAAGCACAGGGGGGTGAGAATATTCCTACATGACGAGTACAGCACGTCACAAGATGCTCTCGATCTCATGATCCAATCGTAAGCTGCCACCTCAGCATCCTGCACCTGCTGCTGTTTCCTAGTCGTGGTAACAAGACATCTGCGTGTCACCTGTGTGAAGTGCTAACCTTCTTTGCTCTTCTCCTTTCACCTCTTCTCATCTCGCCTTCTCTCTCCGCCACCGCTCATCACATCAGTGGTCGTGGCAGGAAGGACCGGCAAGAGATGCTCGATGCCTTTGCTGCTGCTGTGAGTGCTCCTCCTCAGCTCCTCAGAACGAAGCTTAATAGGTTAACACACGTGTGACGAGATTCTTGCACACATTTAAACGGCATGTTTGTTTGTTCGCTTGTTCTCCCCACTTCACGCCTCTCAACCCATCCTCCGCGCCTCACACACTCGCCTCACACACTCGCCTCACACACTCGCCTCACACACTCGCCTCACACACTCGCCTCACACACTCGCCTCACACACTCGCCTCACACACTCGCCTCACACACTCGCCTCACACACTCGCCTCACACACTCGCCTCACACACTCGCCTCACACACTCGCCTCACACACTCGTCTCACACACTCGCCTCACACACTCGCCTCACACACTCGCCTCACACACTCGTCTCACACACTCGTCTCACAAAGTTCGTAACCTCCTTGGCCTCAACACACCGCGCACCCCCCCTCCCCCCCACCCGGCCCTCCTCCCAGGTTCTGCTGCGGTCCTACTTCGAGTCCCAGGGTGTCAACGCCACTGCAGTGCTGCCCAAGAGTAAACTGCTCCAACAGAAGCTCTGCTCCCGCCAACACTCTCCCGATGCCACCGCGCAAGAAGCCTCTGATGCGTCTGAAGCCTCTGCCCTGGAGACACCTCAAGGCTCTTCCGCAGTTAAAGCTTCTGCTGGAGACGCGACTGTGTCTGCAATGTCAGCAGCAGAGCAAGGGCGCCATACAGTCACACCGCACAGAGTCACGTTGAGCAAGAAGGGAGCTTCACGGAGCAGCAAGGCATCATCGATTGACAGTGTGCCGGGAGCTGCGGGGCTTAGAGCACGGTGCAGAGGCAGTGGCGAGAGGAAAAGGCCTGCTGTTGTTAGTAAGCCTCTCGCTACTAGGCAGGCTGTGAAGAGTAGAGATGCCTATGATGAGGATGATGATGACGATGACAGCCTATTTGACGGTGACTGGGAGGCTGCTTTCAAGCTCAAGTAATAACTGCCCACTCTCCTCCTTGCGGGCTTCAATTGGTTTCATTTATTGCCCTACCTGAGGTAGGAAGGCCTTCTTTTCACTCTTACCTTGAGCATTGAGCATGGGCCATGAAAACGACTGGCTCATACACACGGTCGTAGCAGCACAGCAGTCCATCCAAATACAGTCCATTACAGAGGACACGTACCGGGGGATGGAATAGTTCCTCCCGCCTAATCAATGAATGAAATTGCCTTTATGTCAGCCCACAATGTCAATACCTACGTACCTAACTACACCTACCAGTACAGCCGGTAGTATCACTCACTACACCACTAGCGCAAACGAGCACATGGTAAGGCAGGCAAGCTAAGGAGGCATTTTTTTCATTCTCAGGGACTAAAACACTGCCGCGAACAAGACTACCGGTATATGGTGGTAACCACCCTCACTCCTTGCTCAGTTCACAGGGGGAAGCGTGTCCATGGGGGGAAGGCCCATCCCCCCCACGCCTCCACCCATGCCCCCCACCACCCCCATGGGTCCCCCCATCTGCCCCGGCCGCTGCGCCGCATGCATGGGAGATGAAGTCCCGTGGAGCGGCGAGGGGGATGACGAGTGCAGCGCCCCTGCTCCTCCCCCCCCATGCATCCCCACCCCACCTCCCCCCGGCCCCCCATGTACGGGGTTCCCTCCCCCACCATGCAGCGCCTGGGGGGGGGCAGGGGGACCCCCTCCCACTCCCCCTCCCCCTGCCCCACCTCCGCCCCCCTGGTGCAGCGGCGGGCCGACGTTGATAAGGAGCTGTGCAAGCCATCGGCGCGTGGTGACGTCGTCCCGCAGACACGCCGAGAAGGTGGCGTCTCGCAGGAGATCGGGCAGGCAGGTGCGCAGGGCCTCGCCCGCGCGGGGGTTGTCGGAGAGGCGCAGGTAGCAGCGGATGATGTGCTTCAGGAGACGGACCGATGGGTGCTCTGCTAGTAGCTGCACCATGTTGCCCAGGACTGCACTCACCTGGGGGGGAAAGGGGGGGAAAGAGAGGGAAGGGAACAGGTAGGTGGGGCGGATGTGAAGTGCAGCACCATGAGGCTCAGGTAGCAGCGGATGATGTGCTTCCGGAGGCGCACTGACGGGTGCTCTGCTAGTAGTTGGACGCCCAGGACCGCACTCACCTGGGGGGATAAATCCAGGTGGGGAGGAGGAGAGGGGAATAAGAAGGCAAACAGGGAGACATGGAGAGGTAAAGGGCGGCACAGGTAGCATCGGGTGTTGTTTCAAGGTTAAAGTGACTCACCATGTCCTGCTAGAAGCTTCACCATGCACCTTGCCCCCTTACCCTCCTACCTCACAAAACAGCTCTGCACTGCACTGCACCACACGTGCCACAGCAGCAACACAGTTACACACCCCAGCAGCACTACACTCACGGCAAAGAATCTCTCGGCAGTGGCGCAGATGTAGGCGAGCCCCACGTCGTCCTGCAGAATCTTCTGCACTATGAACCCATGCCCGCTGCCCGCCCTATACCCCTGGACCTCCTACTGCACAGAACCGCTCTCCACCACCCCACATGCCCCAGGAACACCGCATCTAAGGCAGCACTGCACTCACAGCAAAGAATCTCTCAGCAGTGGCGCAGATATACGCCAGCCCCACATCGTCCAGCAGGATCTTCTGCACTATGAACGTGGCCACTGTCTTGGAGAGTTCCGACCCCATCTCCATGGTTCGCAGACACAGGGGGATGATCTCCGTTGAGAGCAGGAAGTTGACCACGTCTGTGTCGTCCACCTGAGAGGAGGGGGGAGAGAACCAATGGACAGCAACAGTTCTGTCTTGGAGAGCTCCGACCCCATCTCCATGATTCGCAGATACAGGGGGATGATTTCTGTTGAGAGCAGGAAGTTGACCACGTCTGTGTCGTCCACCTGAGAGGAGGGGGGAGAGCACCAATGGGGCAGCAACAGTTTCGTTAAAAAGCTCGGACTTCATCTCCTTGGTGTGCGTGCAGGCTAAGGCAAATGATCCACGACTGTGTCGTCCACCAGCAGTGAGCACAACAACAAGGATGAGGGATGAGTGGTGCTGAGCGGTCAACAGGAATGGTTCGCGGTGGGCAGGCCAAAGTGGAGATGGGTGCACGATGAATGAGCACGTGAGCAGCACTCCCACAGAGGGCTGTCAAGATGGCGGACCGCCTACAACCAATGAACTCTAACAGCTGGTTTGGGGCTGTTGATTTAAAATGGTTTGACCTAAAATGGTGATTTCCAGTGACTGACCTTGACAAGCGCGCCAATGACGCCCAGGGAGGTGAGGCGCAGGTACTCAAAGGGGCGCGTCTTGCTGACCGTGTTCAGGAACGGGTACAGGTACAGCGGTATGTGCGCTGGTGGGGGGGAGACGGGCGGGGGGGGAGGAGGAGAGCAGAGGGGATGGGATGGCTGGTTTAGCGACCGTGTTCAGAAAGGGGTACAGGTACAGCGGGATGTGCGCTGGTGGGGGGTAAGAGGGTGGAGGGGGGGGAACAGAGGGCATGGGGAGGTTGGTGTTGCTGACTGACTGTGTTCAGGAACGGGTACAGGTACAGCGGGGTGTGCGCTGGTGTGGGGGGAAGAAGGGAGGAACAGGGTGGGAGTGGGAGGGCGGAAGGAGGCTTAGGGTCCGTGTTGAGGGTAGCGGTACTGGAGCATGTGCGCTGGTGATGAGGAAATGGGTGGCGGAACAAGGTGCGCACAGTACAGGGAAGAGCACAGGGACGCGCGACACAGTGATGGGTGAAAGTGAGAGGGGGTTACCGTTGAGGAAGAGGACGCGCGTCTCAGGGTGCGAGGCGACGCACTGCAGCACGGCGAGCGCGTTGCACGCGCGGTTGGACGCGCCCGCTGTTAGCGTGGGCGGTGATAGCATGGGGTATATCGCCACTACCTCCTGTAGAACCGTGGTGATTGTACCGCAGCTGTGCCACAGAAGCAACGCGAGGTCGGGATACGCCTCCCGTCTCTGCCGCACACGACCACGCACACGAGCACGCAATCAGGAAACGCACGACGGCGCGTCAGAACACGGCGACCGTTGAGGCACCTCAAACGTCGCGAGGTGCGCGTTAGAACGATAGAACGCGGCGCTTATCCTCTCGCAACACCGACAAAGCTAGAATCGAAAGGCATTCTGCTGCTGTCCCACTAAGTGTCTCACTTTGCTAAGGTCCAGCAGCGCGTTCTCCCGCTGCTCGGGAATGCTAAGCTCCAGCACCAGCTGCTCCGGTGTAGCCATGGCTGCAGCCGCCGCGACTCACGGCGCCGCGAGGCAAGAAAACCTAGAGATGTCAGACCACTGAGTTCGAACGAAGCGAACGTGAGCTGGGAGAGACTGCGGGAGCCTATGAGTTCCCGATACAGGTATGCCCCGATATATGTATTAGTGGGAAGATTGGTCTCTGAAAAGACCTGGTAGGTGTTTTGGGAAAATCCTGAAATAACAGCTCCAGACGACGGCCTATCAGCAGCGAGAAGCTGCAGGTGGGAAGGACAGGAAAGTCACGGAGCCTCTAAAGTATGAACGAATAGTAAAAGGTAGGGGAACAGGACAGCGAGAGATGCTATCGAAGCGTTCGTAGCTGCACTATCTCGAAAGGAAGCTGCCTCACCAGACTGCGTGCGACTGAGATATACTCTGCTCGACGAGGTCGAGTCGCGGTTAAACAACTAAACGCGATGATCCACGGATTCGAGAGCGAAGGATTCCTGAATGATCGGAAGTCGTTGGAACGTTTTCCCCCTCTCCCATACACGCCGTCATTCTAGGCTAACCTTGGGCTACGTATCATTCCCTCCCGTCCGCAAAGTGCGGGACTCTCTCCCCAGCCTAAAATCTTCGCTCGGCGAAAGACTGCGTGAGTGAGGATATGTTGCCTCGAACCTAGAGAACGCCTGACGGGGATCTCCAACCCAACATTTTTATAACAAATTGTACTGCACATTTACAGGTACACCTATATTTTATTTCCAATCGTACATGCCTGGATTATGTAGGCATGCATGTTCCTAATTGTGCTGTACAAACCCAAATGGGGTCACTCTTCATCACTATCGTCGTATGCTAGACCAAGGAGACCAGGTCCTTGAGGTTCCGCTGTAACTGGTTTCGCTTCATGGTCTGTCGATGTGGCTTGCTTGGCTTCACATGATGGAGGAGAGCTTTTTGCGTCCTCTAGACTTGATGGGGTTGAGGAGATTGCTGAAGTACCCAGGCTGAACGGCTTGGCAGCTCCATGTGATGCTTGCCCGCTTTGTGCCGATGCTTCCCTTCCTTGGCTTGAGTCAAGCCGAGCCCGTTTTGGCTTCACTTCAACAATCGTTTTAAGGAGCGTTTTTTGCCTGCCACAAATAACACATCAGCAGAGAAGATCGATCAGAGAAATTACGAAACGAAAAAAAGAAAGAAATTGAAGAAGAACAGAAAAACGAGGACATGCAACGAAGTTGCGCCATCATCAAGTGTAGACAGGGGGGCAGTGTAACATGCTACCAGATCCAACAAAGAGTGTCACCACACCTGTTGGGGAGAGCTGCTTTAGGCGGTGCTGAGGGGGAGCTTGCAGGGCTAGCCAATGCTGGTGGCTGTGGGCTGTCACTCTTGGATGCAGCTGCGTGCATGGGCCAAGTCAACACAGAAAAATAGGTGGAAGCTATCAAGATAAAAAGCACAGGAGTGCAGACATGCGTGTGTGGAGTGGGGATGAGGATGACGGTTGGAAGGTGGAGGAGGAGGGGGAGGAGGAGGAGGAAGAGGAGGAGGGAGAGGAGGAGGAGGAGGAGGAGGAGGAGGAGGAGGAGGAGGAGGAGGAGGAGGAGGAGGAGGAGGAGGAGGAGGAGGAGGAGGTGGAGGAGGAGGAGGAAGGGGCAGGGTGGTCGAGAAAGATAGAGGCAATAACTCAGTGGCAGAAAGGGCAAGTGAAGGTGAGAGAGGAGCGTATCTTAAGAGCAGCGAAGGCCCTTTTCTCTGAGTGCTGCCTTAGCTTCTCCGTCTCTTCCTCCGCGCGGATGTGCTCCCTCAGGTAGTTTAGGTCATCATGGTCCAGTGCTGCTTGCACGGCGGGTTCAATCAAAAGGACAGCACAGCACGAGGATGGGGGTTGAGAAGAGAAATGTTTGGTGAATGCGTTGCGGATGAGTGACAGATGCTAAGTTGAGGCCGTTGACGAACATTTGGAGTTCGGACCCTGCACAGCTCAATGCTGGCTGGCTTTGGGGTGGTGAAAAAAGTGGAGACGAGAGTGACGGTATCAGATGCCACGAATGATACAGCGGCGAGGTTCCTCGCGCGTCTAGCTCACAGGTACTCAAGGAGCTCACAGATACTCTCAGCCTTTCCCGGGGCTTACCTCCCCGGCCGTGCAGGTACCCAATGGGTCGCGCCTCCTCCTTCATGAGCGCCATCAGCCGCTTGTACGCCGCCGCGACTTCGGAGACGCCTCAAACGTCGGTACTAAGAGGTACTCACGGGGATTGTCGACCTTCACCGGGGCTCACCTCCCCGGCCGTGCAGGTAACCAATGGGTCTCGCCTCCTCCTTCATGAGCGCCATCAGCCGCTTGTACGCCGCCGCGTCGCGGTCCTCCGCGCCCTGCTCCGCCACCGTCACGCGCCCGAACCGACCCACTGCGGGATCCGCGGCGATGAAACACGCGCGAGGAATCCGGGAGCGAGGCGGGAGATTTGGAAGGGTTTGGTTTTGCAGGGGAAATTTGTGTAGAGACAAGACATGCTGAAAGGAAGGAGCAACGTTGGTAGAAGGAAGTGAGATGCTGGCGGAAAGAGACTAGAAGCTCGACGATGGCTAACGGGATAAATGCAAGGAAGATTAGTTTATGTGGAGAGTGGTAAATGACGGAACGACCTTTCACGAGTGGAAGGTTGGTCGAATCGTTGTCCTCTCGCTTCCCCATGGCTGAATAATCCGACCACCAGAATAACGAGATGAGAAAAGCGACGAGCGATAAAAAGGGAGGCAATGAGGCAAGCAAGGATCGTGCTGGTTGATAGTGTGCGGACTTGGGAGTAGACGAATTTCAAGCATGCATGTGAGAAAGGAAGACGGGACGGCAATAGTGATGGGTGGTGTTGTGCGGACAGCAACTGACATGCTATATTGTACAGAATATCTGCCATACGATTATTCATTGTCAACAAATGCTCAATAACGGATACTCAAATGGTGGTGCAAACAGTCCCCCTCAGCTGCACCCACAAGAGACGAGTTTTTGCTGATTTCAATTGGGTTACGATCGGTTAGCGTAACTGGCCGAATGATTTTTGTAATATAAACGTAGCATCCAATCACACCTGATTTCGAAGGTGATTGAGGACAGGGAAGTCGCTACTAACGGGGAAATTGTGAACAGCACAACTTGGTGGCTGGCTTGCCAGACGGAACCGAACCAATTTCCATACGAACCAGACTGAAATCAGTACAGCTCGTTAGCGGATCTTTTGGTGGAACTGTGCAAGGCAGCCAATCTGGGAGAGCCGGCTCACGCAGAGCCCTAGGGCACACCGCCTGATAAAAATGATATCGAATGACCCAGAATCCGGAGGGTGTCAGCTCGTTATAGGTGGTCAGCTCTCTGGTTTTCATAAGCTGTTTGCAGCACCAGACAAACTCCATTTCTGACTGGTTTGTGACCACGGAGTTGACACGATTCTGAGCAAAACGTCAGAACCCACACCTGTCAAGTGTCCGGAGTTTGGCCAATGTGGTTCTGCAAAGACTTGAATGCCTCGTCACAAATATGGTTGGTGTCACTTCTCATCCCTCGTTCTTCGTTCTCGAATGAGGTTTCGTCGTGGGTTTTCTAAGGAAAGTGACGAACAGTATCGAACCACCTTCAGATGATTGATCCAGAACGGTGGACCCGTATTGTTAATTTGCGGGTCTCGTACTAAGTACAGTAGTGGTGGCCAGTCAATAAACGCACGGGTAGGGTAGCTCTGATTTTACACGTGAAGGGTGTCAAGAGAGTCAGACCTGCACGCGGATCATCCCTCTCGTTCAGGGATGCTTACAATTACTGGAGGCTCCTCTATTGGTTCTTTGCGTCCTTCACGTCCTACCTTAGGGTACATTCTTGGCTCGTGTCAAACTTCCGGTCAAACTTCGTGTTTTCCGAGACCAGGGGCAAAATTTAGCCGGAAGACCCGAAGTGGGTCTCGGATGACACAAAGTGGGGCCAACTGTGGGCCAGCTTCGTGTCATCCCCGGAAGACCGGAAGTATGACACGGGCCAGGAATGTACCCTTATCCTATCTGCTGCTAAATTTTCTTAGCCGGCCTTCACGGGGTGAAAGTAACGAGACCACCCTTCCCCACCCCCCACCCTCCAATCCAACCCTAACACCTACACCTGTCTCATGAAGCAGCATGTAGTTTCTGTCAATCCCTGTTTGGTTCACATTTGCAGGCTTTGTTCTCTCACCTGTCGCTGCCTATAGAATAACCACCTGTTACGGCGCAGATGATACTAGTACTACTACCAGGGCCGTAGAGCACGGGCCAAGCTCATCGCGAAAAGGGACTTGCCTGTAGGCTGCAGGAAACTTGCATAAAAGTTACTTTTTGGATACTTTGGTTTTGCAACTTGGCAGTGATGGACGAAGGTTGCAGAAATCCAAGTCACTGGAAAGTTGAAAGAAAGTTGCAAGAAAGTTGCATTTCTGCAACACTTCCGCAACTTCGCGGACACTCGATGGACACGTGAAGTATACATTTCAGCAACATGTATGCAGTTTCAATACTTGCCACGTGGCACGCGTACAGTTTCGACTTCGAAGTGTACGTACGCCGGTACGTTCGCGAAGATATTTTGCCACGTAAGCAAAGATATTGTGCCAGGTGTCAGTCTCGATATGTGATCGACAGCTTGCCATGTGGGCCAATCAGACATTAGCTTGACGTGTGTGAAAATTGATTTCTACTGGTCGCCGATTAGCCTGAACAGTACAAGCGGATCATTCGTTACAGCAGCTTTTTGTTACTGGTTTAGTGTGAGGGTTATAGTTTGGTGAAGATCTATAATATTTTTCACATTTGCATACATACGTATTAAGTATACACCTCGCGCTAACACTATGTAAAAACGTACACAGCTAACACCAAGAACTTGTACATAGCTTCACGTCTTGTGTGGAGGGCACAGGCTGCGAAAAAATGCTTCTTTCTAACGCCTGCAAACAGTACACACACATAATGTTAGAGCTTGGTTAGTCATATGCGCGTTCCCTACCTCAGTGACTTACCACCTGCGGGGCTTCACCGCCACTTGTAACATTGCTTGAACGTGCTTGGTAGCTTCTGCATATTGATGAGACAACTAGAAATAAAAGTTAACATCGCGTGACTTCCATTAACCCTGCACATGAAAATCAATCCTGAAACACTATGACCACCAGAACAACAGACATGAAAACGTTATCGTTAGATGCTGGATTCCATACAGCATGGGATAAGAAGGCGCATGGTGAAAAGCTCAAACAGAGGCAGAGAGATACCTGTGTGCGAGTAAACACCCTCCGCGTTCTCGCGCTGACGACGGCGCGTCCCCTACAATTCGCGGGCCGAAGGTCCTATGCAAGCAGTGAACATGCCGACGAGCAGTATTGGGAGGCTGGGGAAAAAAAGAAGCGCAACTGATTAATTTGAAGAGGGAATGGGAGGACTGGCAGGGGCGGGAAATAATGTACAAGTCACAAGCGAAGGCGAAAGATCTGCACACATATCGGGAAGATACGTGCAAGGCGATTGCTCGCGAAGCATAACCCGTGAGCATAGATGAACGGATGGAAACACATATAAGAGTTACAACCTAAGGCACACGCACGGAAAAATGATTGCTAGGTCTCGAGCTACAGAAAGCATGTGTAGCACACCTTTCGGCGCTTTGAGCGCGGAACCCGGCGATTCCGTTACTAGTCGCTGGTGCCACGTTCTCTGCGTGAGGAAAACGCTGATGTTTAAACTGTAAAAGGAAAGGTGAGGATTCGGTGTCAAACTTATATGGGTTACATTATCGTAGGCTACAGTGGGTTAGCCTTTAGGGGGTTCACAATTCTAGGAAATCATATTTGTACCCTCACTTGTTTCTAGTCACACACTTCTTCTTTCTAACATGGTATTAAGAGCGTAGGTTTAGACCTAGGATCGCTTACCTAAGGGCCCACCGTTCCGCTAGAAGCGCCCCCGAGCGCCTTAATGCATTAGCGCCCTCGAGCGCCTCTCTCCTAGTGCGCCCTCGTGCGCCTCTCTCTCTCCTGCTGCCCGTGCGCAGCTCGCTAGTGCCGCGCGCGGCCCTTTTTTCTTAGCGCGCGTAGCCCGCTAGCAGCCTGCGCGCGGCCTTTTCTGCGCGCGCATCGCCCGTTAGCCGCCCGCACGACCAGCGCCGCCCACGAGCAGCCCGCTAGCCACCCGTCGACTGGCCCTCCTGGCCGTCCAGAGCGTAGCAGCTCCGCCCGTCGGCCGCCGCGTCACCCGTGTAGGCCACCGCGTCACCCGTGTAGGCCGCCGCGTCACCCGTGTAGGCCGCCGCGTCACCCGTGTAGGCCGCCGCGTCACCCGTGTAGGCCGCCGCGTCACCCGTGTAGGCCGCCGCGTCACCCGTGTAGGCCGCCGCGTCACCCGTGTAGGCCGCCGCGTCACCCGTGTAGGCCGCCGCGTCACCCGTGTAGGCCGCCGCGTCACCCGTGTAGGCCGCCGCGTCACCCGTGTAGGCCGCCGCGTCACCCGTGTAGGCCGCCGCGTCACCCGTGTAGGCCGCCGCGTCACCCACTACTACTACTACTGCAACTATGGCTAGCCCCTCTGTACTAGCTTTCGATACTGAGGGCCGCCCACTGAAGTTTGAGACCTGGCTCGATGACCTGCACCTATTCCTCCAGCTCACTGCCAAGGAGGATATCTCACTGTACGATCACGCGCTAGGCCATGCTGCTGCCCCTGCTACTACTGCTGACAGTACTGCCCGTTCACAGTGGCAGACTCGTGACGCCCACACACGCTTCGCTATTCGCAACTCCCTGCCGATCGATGAGCGTGAGCACTTTGGCCAGCACAAAACAGCGCAGGCACTGTACACTGCTGTAGTGGCACGCTACTCCTCACCTGCTTCTGCTGCGCTAGGCCGTCTCTCGCTCCCCTACCTGTTCCCCGACCTGTCCGCTTTCTCCACAGTCGCTGACCTCATCACGCACCTCCGCACTAGTGAGGCCCGCTTCCGTGCCGCTATGCCCGCTGAGTTTCTTGTCACCCAACCCCCCCCGCTCTGGCTCACTCTCTACCACCTTGTCACCCGTCTCCCTTACTCTCTTCGTGCGGTCAGGGACCACTTCCTCGCTCGCTGCCCCACTGAGCTCACCGTTGACCTGCTCGAGAAGGAACTGCTTGCAGCTGAGACTAGCATAGTCGCTGTAGGTGCCTCTCGTGGCGACCCCCGCACCCCTTTCTTCGAGGGGTGTTCCCCTTCCCCCCTTCTCCCCTCTGTCGCCTCTGCTGCTGCTGTCGACCTCGTTGGTACTGAGCAGGTCGGGACTGCGTCCGCTCCGAGCTGGCGCCGCAGCGGCAAGGGCAAAGGGGGCAAGGGAGGTGGAGGTGACGGCGGGGGAGGCGGTGGTGGGGGCGGTGGCGGCGGTGGGGGCGGTGGCGGGGCTGGAGGGGCTAGTGACAGCGGTGGGGGTGGTGGCGGCAGCAGCGGAGGAGGTGGCCGGGGTGGGGGCGGTGGTTGGGGTGGCGGTGGACGTGGAGGCGGCAGGGGCGGTGGTGGTCGAGGTGGTGGAGGCGGCGGTGGTGGTCGTGGAGGCGCTGGCGGTGGCCAGAGCCAGCAGCACACTCTGTCTTCCCAGGAGCTTCGTGAGTGGTACTCTCAGCACGGGGGGGGGGGTGGCCTTAGCTGCACGTACGTCATCCGCACTGGTGACCGCACTGGCCAGACGTGTGGGAGGGCGCACACCACGCAGCGCTGCTTCTCCCGCCTTGACGACGCTTGGCGCACTCAGTTCCCTGCTGCCACTGAGCTGCCCCGCTGGGCTGACCTGATGAAGAAGAACATTGATATCTATGCTCTTGACTTTGATGCTATTCTCACTGCAATGTATGTGGTGTCTACTAGTGGAGAGAGTGCCCAGTACCTGCGTGTTCCGCCCGACCCGGGCATTCGGACCAGTGAGGCTGCCGCTCTAGGTGCTAGTGCGTCTGTTGCCCTAGGTGCTGGTGAGGCTGCCGCTCCAGGTACTCGCGTATCTGCTGCCCCAGGTGCTGGTGAGGCTGCTGCTCTAGGTGCTAGTGAGTCTGCGCCCCCTGGTACTGAGTCTACTGAGGCACTGCACACCTTCACTCTTGACTCAGGTGCTTCTCGCTGTTTCTTTCGTGACCGCACTGCCCTTGAGCAGCTTGCTCGGCCAGTTGCTGTCTCCCTCGCTGACCCCTCTGGGGGTCCGGTCATTGCGACCTCCTCCACTGTCCTTCCTTGTCCTGCGGTTCCGTCGGGCACACTGTCAGGTCTCCACCTCCCCTCGTTCTCTACGAACTTGGTGGCGGGTTGTGCGCTCCAGGACGGGGGTGTCCACCAGTTCACCCCTGCCTACGAGCGCGTGACACACTGCACGTGTGCTCGGACGGGCCGTCACCTGGCTACCTTCACTAGGCAGCCGGGGTCGGACCTGTACACACTGACCACTGAGTCCCCTCAGGTAGCTGCGTCTGCGTCTGCGTCAGGTCAGCTGTCGGCCCCCTGCTCGTGTCGCTCTCTAGCGCACGAGACCGTCCTCTGGCATCACCGCCTTGGTCACCCGTCTGTGCAGCGCCTTCGTGGCATGCACAAACGGTACCTTGTCTCTGGTCTTCCCAGGGTTCTCCCTCCCCTCCCACCCTCGCCTGCTCCTCCTTGTCTTCCCTGTGTCGAGGAGCGGCAGCGCGCCGCTCCTCACTCCTCCTCGTTTCCCCCGACGACTGCTCCCCTGCAGACGCTCCACATGGACGTGTGGGGCCCAGCCCGCGTCCGTGGACAGGGTCAGGAGAGGTACTTCTTGATAGTTGTTGACGACTACTCGCGCTACACCACGGTCTTCCCCTTGCGCACCAAGGGTGAAGTCCCTGATGTTTTGATCCCCTGGATCCGCGCTGCCCGTCTCCAGCTCCACGAGAGGTTCCACTCGGACTTTCCTGTCCTGCGTCTACACTCTGACAGAGGTGGGGAGTTTTCCTCCGACCTCTTGAGGGCCTTCTGTCAGGAGGAGGGCATTGAGCAGTCGTTCACGCTTCCGGCCTCTCCACAGCAGAATGGGGTTGCTGAGCGCCGCATTGGCTTGGTCATGGAGGTCGCTCGTACCTCCTTGATCCATGCGGCTGCCCCCCACTTTCTGTGGCCGTTTGCGGTCCGGTACGCTGCGCATAAGCTCAACCTCTGGCCCCGTGTCTCCTTGCCGGAGACCTCGCCCACACTGCTGTGGACGGGGAAGGTTGGCGCTGCGTCGCGTTTCCGGGTCTGGGGATCTCGAGCTTTTGTCCGCGATACGTCCGCGGACAAGCTCTCCTCCCGCGCTGTTCCTTGTGTCTTCCTTGGCTTTGTCCCGGACGCGTCTGGTTGGCATTTTTACCACGCCACCTCGCGCCGTGTCCTGCCCTCTCAGGACGTCACTTTTGACGAGTCGGTGCCCTACTACCGCCTCTTCCCCTACCGCACTGCCCCGCTCCCCCCCCCGCCTCTCTTCCTCGCGCCAGGTGCTGCTGTGGTAGACCCCCTTCCCCCTCAGGATGCCGCTCCCTCAGGTGTGTCCCAGGTAGACCCGGTTGAGCCTGTCGAGGTAGCTGTCGACTCTCGTCCTGCTCGGGGTGCTGAGCCTGAGCGTGCGGAGCCTGAGCGTGCGGAGCCTGGGGGTGCGGAGCCTGGGGTTGCGGAGTCTGGGGGTGCGGAGCCTGCGGGTGCTGAGTCTGGGGGTGCTGAGTCTGGGGGTGCTGAGTCTGAGGGTGCTGCGACTGAGAGTGCTACACCTGGAGGCGCTCTTTCCTCACAGCAGCTGCGTGAGTGGTACTTACAGTACTGCAGCCTCAGGAGAGGTGCTGCTGGAGCTCGTGCTCGTGCTTCCCCTCCTAGGCGGGAGCTGCCCTCTCCCCAGCGGCTCCGAGAGTGGTACGCTTGGCGCTGCAGTCTCCGGAGTGGCGCTACTAGTGTCGCGGACCCTGGAGCTGGAGCTGCTTCTGGTACTGGTGCTGCTGGTGCTGGAGCTGCTGGAGGTGCTGCTGCTGCTGGCGGTGCTGCTGGCGCTGCTGGAGGTGCTGCTGGTACTGGTGCTGCTGGTGCTGGTCTTGCTGGAGCTGCTGGAGCTGCTGGAGGCACTGCTGCTACTGGCGGTGCTGCTGGAGGTGCTGCTGGCGCTGCTGGAGGTGCTGCTGGTGCTGGTGCTGCTGGAGCTGCTGGAGGTGCTGCTGGTACTAGTGCTGCTGGTGCTGGTGCTGCTGGAGCTGCTGGAGGTGCTGCTGGAGCTGCTGGAGGTGCTGCTGGTACTGGTGCTGCTGGTGCTAGTACTGCTGGAGCTGCTGGAGGTGCTGCTGGTGCTGGAGCTGCTGGAGGCACTGCTGCTGCTGGCGGTGCTGCTGGAGCTGCTGGAGGTGCTGGAGCTACTGGAGCTGCTGGTCCTGGAGGTGCTCGTACTGGAGGTTCTGGAGCTGCTGGGACTGGAGCTGCTGAGGGGGTTGGAGCTGGAGTTGCTGAGCGGCCGCGGCCGTACTACGTTCCGCTCCTTCAGCAGGTTCTTGGTCTCCCGCCCTCTACTGGTCCTACTCCTCCCCTACTGAGTCCACCGCCTGTCCAGTCACAGTCACAGTTACAGCCTGCCTCTCCGCTGCCTGGTCCTTCTCCTTACACTGCGCCGACGGGTAGTCTTACTGAGCGTCGTGAGCCTGAGTCTCGTCCTCCGTCGCCTGAGTCTCGTCCAGAGTCGCCTGTGTCGCGTCCAGAGTCGCCTGTCCGGGCTGTCCGCGCTGGTCGTCGTGCTCCGCGTGAGCGTCCTCCTCCTGTCCTTGGCACTCACTATATGACCCTGCGTCCTTCCACTACTCCACAGCGCGTCCCTCTGCCGTCTCCTCCTGCGTCCTCTCTTCCTGACGTTGCTGACCCGCCGTCAGACCTTACTCGTGCCGCCAGTCCTACTGTCGCGCGTCTCCTTGCCACTGTTGTCACTGACCCTACCTTTGAGTCCCCTGCTGCGTCTGCTCTAGTCGCTGAGCTTGTTGACTTTGCTGCCGCCTGTCGTCTAGACTACGCCGCTAGCCTTGTTGCTGAGTCTGAGTCTGTCTGTCCTCCGTCCGTCGGGGGTGAGTGTGCTCTTGGCACGGACGTCCTTGAGGACAGACAGGAGGAGTTTGAGTGCTTTGCTGCTGCTTTACCTCATCTCGTGTCCATGCTGATTGCCCCTGAGGGAGACCCGGATGCACCAGACATCCCGACCCCACGCTCCTACGCAGAGGCGATGGAGGGTCTCTACTCCTCTCAGTGGCAGACAGCCATGGACGCAGAGATGGCTTCCTGGAAGTCCACAGGCACCTACGTCGACGAGGTTCCCCCACCTGGGGCGAACATCGTCAGTGGCATGTGGATTTTCAGGGTGAAGCGGCCGCCGGGTTCTCCGCCTGCCTTCAAGGCACGTTACGTTGCTCGAGGCTTCAGTCAGCGAGAGGGAGTTGACTTCTTCCAGACCTTCTCTCCGACCCCGAAGATGACCACTCTTCGGGTTCTGCTGCACGTCGCTGCTCAGCGTGACTACGAGCTCCACTGCCTTGACTTCAGCACTGCGTTCCTACAGGGCACCCTGCACGAGGAGATCTGGCTGCGCCGCCCACCTGGCTTCACTGGGTCGTTCCCTCCTGGTACCCAGTGGAGCCTCCGGCGGCCAGTCTACGGTCTCCGCCAGGCACCTCGTGAGTGGCACGACACACTGAGGACTACTCTTGCTGCTCTTGGGTTTGCTCCTTCTACTGCTGACCCGTCGCTGTTTCTACGCACCGACACCAATCTGCCGCCGTTCTACGTTCTCGTGTACGTAGACGACTTGGTCTTTGCTACTGCTGACACTGAGGCACTCGCCCACGTGAAGTCGGAGCTGCAGAAGAGACACACGTGCACAGATCTGGGTGAGCTGACAAGCTACCTTGGCTTGCGGATCACCCGGGACAGAGCACAGCGCACCATCACCTTGACTCAGTCACACATGGTGCAGCAGGTCCTTCAGCGCTTCCGCTTCACGTACTCCTCGCCTCAGCCCACTCCTCTGCCTACCGGTCACTCGCTCTCAGCTCTGCCTTCGGATGAGTCCGTAGAGCCGAGTGGCCCGTATCCAGAGCTTGTGGGCTGCCTCATGTACCTGATGACCTGCACTCGACCTGACCTAGCCTACCCTCTTAGCATCCTAGCACGCTATGTCGCTCCTGGCCGTCACCGGAAGGAGCACATGGATGCCGCTAAGAGGGTGTTGCGCTACTTGTGCAGTACGTCGGGCATGGGGCTTGTGCTTGGAGGACGGCACGACGTTGTCCTCACTGGACACTCAGACGCTTCTTGGGCTGACGACCAGGCTACGCAGCGGTCGTCTCAGGGTTACACCTTCAGCCTTGGCTCTGGCTCAGTTTCTTGGCGTTCTACACGCTCTTCCTATGTTCTCAGCTCCAGTTGTGAGGCTGAGATCTACGCCACAGCCATGGCTGCCCAGGAGCTTCGCTGGCTCACCTACCTGCTGACCGACCTGGGAGAGCGGCCTCGTTCTCCTCCAGTGCTGTACGTCGACAACAAGGCAGCCCTTGCCTTGTGTCAGGAGCACAGACTGGAGCACAGAACGAAGCACATCGCTCTGCGTTACTTCCTTGCTCGAGAGCTGCAGCAGCGTGGGCAGCTTCGTCTTTCGTACGTGGTCACTCGGGCCAACACTGCTGATGTGTTCACCAAGGCGCTTCCGCCTTGTGATCATCAGCGTTTCTGTACTGTTCTAGGCCTTGTGCGTACTGTCCCTCACTTGCTCACTTCTTGACTCTGCTTGTACTGTGATCTGTATATATATACCTGCATGCTTACACTTGCTAGGTTGTGATCACTGTACCTCTTGTTATATTATCAAACTGCATGTGAACTGGTCTTGTGACCACTTGCTTGTGCTCGGAATTTGTGTGGTATCCTTGAGATCCACCCTGAGCTTGTTTTGTTTTGCTTTGCTTTGACTGGTCTTGTGACCCCTTGTTCTCCCCCACTTTGCCTATGGGGGTGTGTCAAACTTATATGGGTTACATTATCGTAGGCTACAGTGGGTTAGCCTTTAGGGGGTTCACAATTCTAGGAAATCATATTTGTACCCTCACTTGTTTCTAGTCACACACTTCTTCTTTCTAACATTCGGAGGGGCGGAAGGGTAAAGACATAGATCTTGTTGTAAAGGACTGTCCTCTAGTTTGCAGGAACTGTGATTTGTTCTAATCAGTAGAGCACTCTGTTGGCTTTCCAACGAGCCGTAGAACACGTCGATCGCCTAAGTATCTGCCGAGATATAGGCGTTCACGTGAAGGCTATGCTCTATGTTTGAGGGATTGGAAACTCTCTGGAATTTGTGTCGACTTGCACTGTGTACAAAGTGATCCTCGATTTCAGTATGAAGCATGCAATACAAAGCAACTAGTTTTATAGCATGCAATCAACATCGAACCGCGTTCGTAACATCGCATCGCTACACTTCGCGAATGTTCTCGTAACATTTCGAAGGGGTGAAATTCGGCACCCGAATTTCACCGAACCGAATTCTCCTTGAGTCTCGAATGTTCCTGTGCAAGTCCTCCGAAGTCAACCAGCTCCTTCGCGAAACCTGCAGCGAAGACAATCTCCTTGGAACACTTGAGAAGCACCGTTCGGTGGTTGGGGGCAAACCTCCCCCCCGCGCAACCTCCAACAGATCTGAGTAAGCAGCAGTGATAAGATACAATAAAAAAAAAAAGTGCTGTCGTCTTCGGGTGCACACTTAGAGGCAGGAGATGTATGCAAGAATTGAAGAATCTCAACCAGTTGTGTGAAAATGAGGCAGGTGACGGGTGCTTGTACGGGATAGAGTCAAGTGCAGTGTGAGGGTAAGAAAGACAGATGCTTCTAGAGCTCGGAGGTGTGCTGATGTGTCGTCAAAAATAGCAGTGGATTTCGGAGGTAGGCAAGAGCACACCAGTGATTGGTTAGTTAAAAATCATTACGATGGACCACTTCGTTACGGGTTAGCTAAACCCTGGTCCGGGGAAGCCACGTCAGTACCTGGAATCTGAACACTTAGCATTGATTGAGTGTGACTTTGAACCCGTGTGCCAGTTGCCCGTTTCGAGTGTTGGTTGCACCTTGGCGAGATTTGTCCTGTTATGTATCCTCGTTACTGTGCTCGCAAATCTCGTGAAAGCGTTCATCGATCGGATACCAGCAGTATCACACCATGGGGGACTCCCAAGGGTCGGTCGTGACCAGGTGTACAGTTCGGTCAGGATGTTTCGAAGTTGACGCTAGAAATGCGCGGTTCGAGTAACCCACGAATCCAAAATTTGCGCCTCGGGTACCCCACGTACCCAAAATTCGCGGCTCGGTTACCCCTTGTATCCGAAATTTGTGTGAGTTGCAAAATTCAGTCAATGATTTTTGGATACGTTCCCGATACAAATCAGCAACTTTTCTGCAGCCTTCAGACTTAAACTCGATTTTGGGCCAAAGCCTTTTCCGCGATGCTGGCATGTTACTACCGGTGACATCACCTAAGAACGCACCATCGGATCCACCGCGTTAGAACACTTTTCAGGCAAGATGAAGGTGGAACCAATAGAGCGCTCTTACACGCCGCCATGCAAGGAATTTATGTGGGAGTACAGGCTTCTGCGGAAGCTTCTGGTGCTGCTGGCTGCTCTGCTGTTCCACTCCGCCAGTGCCGCCGCTGCCATCCCCTGGCACGCGTCGCAAGGTATCCGTTACCTTCCTAGACTTCCCGGGATCCCGGGACGCGTCGCACGTGTTCGCAGCTGTCACTTGGGCATGGACGACGGTCGTCGCAACAACTCCTTGGTACTACTATAACACCTCGCTACCCACTGGGTCAAAACGAGGGTGTTAATTTGGCGCAGCGGAATGCCCTTAACACAACCCACAGGCGTTACACTGTCAGGTCACCAAGTCGGAAGTGGGAAGCACAAGTTGCGTGTAAAAAGCACATGGCGTTAGTTTTCAAGAAGTCGACGTCGAAACGCGGCAAGGGCAGACGGTGCAGGAAACAGTGACTGGGAAACAAGGGCTCCATGAAACAGCTAACATGCTGATATCAAAATAACTCCGGAGGAGCTTTGCACCGCCGCGCCGTTTGGCTCCGGGGTCCAATAGGCCCTGATGATGAAGGTGGTATCGTTCTATTGGCCCGTCTGTCCATTTTGTTGCATCCCTCACTCATTCTACTCACCTCCTTCTCGTCCCCTTCCCTCTCCCCTCCCTTTTCCGTCACCCCCCACCTTGTTGCGTGCTTGGCAGTGCTTGCGATCCAGGACCTGCGGGCGGCATTGAGTGTGGACGGGCAGGTGGTTGATTTCACGGGACGATTGCACCACCGCTCAAGTGCTAACTTGCAACAGCACGGGCATGGTTGTCAGCATGTAAGGCGTGGTTATCAGGGTTCCAAGTAGCATGTTTACATGAGACATGTTTACCTACCAAGTAGCATAAAAGGGTTCCATCATCATGTACACGTGGGCATGTACCTGCGTGAAATATAAAAGGAGTGATCACCAGTACGTGGAGCATGGTTACCGCCATGTCATTGTTCTTACCCAGAATGTAGTGTAGGCGTCTAGTAGTGAGAATCTGTGATTACGAATAACGGATTCACACAATTTTACATTTGTTACTCACAAGCAAGCGGACTTATGTGCGTTGTGTGAACTGTTGTTCAAGTTACAGTTTCCTCCTCAATGCCAGTCGGAAAAGTTACCCTAGATTTCTTGTCCAGATTTTCGTCCGCGCTCCGAACATTTCTTCCTTGTTTGATTTCTCCTCCCTTCCTGTCTCCCACCCTTTCGGCCTATCCCTGCGTGGCTGTCCCTCTCCCTCTCGTCCCAGAGACCTGGCGAATGGAAACAAGCTCGACTCCCTGCCATCCAGCATTGGAGCCCTGCTGCACCTCACCTCCCTGTAACCTCCTCCTCATGCCCGTGCCACCATCCATCTCATGCCCGTGCCACCATCCATCTCATGCCCGTGCCACCATCTCATACCCCAATTTTAAAGACGTGGACTCCCTGTAGATATTGCACGACTTAAAGACTCCACATTCCTCGAATGACTCTCCATAACTTTCACCGAAGCAAACCTCGCGGCAGAATTCTGGTCGTCCTTCTTTCCCTTATGTGAGTTCATCACTCATAAGATTCACATCACAGTACAAGTAGAGCGTCGCTTCCTTGGCAACTCGCCAACTGCGTGCTCGTTTCTAGTTGTCTTTTCTTTCCAGCATCTGTACTCAAGCAAACGATTTGGTGCTTGTCATGGTGCCACCCAACCAACGTATGTCTTGTTGTGGGCATGCGCAGTGACCTTTCATACAACCAGCTCTCAGGCTCGTTACCGGCGTCAATCAACAACTTGGAAGCACTTGATCTGCTGTGAGTCAAATTCAACTTGCCTACTCATGGTCCTGGGCACACAAATCCTCACAGTCACTCATGTACCACCCAGATCCAGCACCGCTTCTAGTCCTCCATGCCAATGCTGTGCGTTGCTAGGCCTTATTTGAGTTATTTTATCCCATCCTTCGGCAGCGACCTGTCGAACAACCGCTTCTCTAGGACCATCGCTTCCTTCGACAGCTTGACCGCACTCACGTACATGTAAGGCAGCTCCCTAGAAGGAACCTGCACGCTCGCCCCACATCCACTGCCACTCTCAATCCACATAAAAGCTTTCGCCATTGACCGGAAAGTAGATTTCCATCTTAACTTGAACTGCCAAGAAAAAGGGCGATTTCTCTTATAAACGGGGAAATTTGGGTGTCTTATAGATTTGATATACGGGAGCTGTTTAGGGTACATATACTGTTTTTTCACGCCAGAAAAAGGGTGCAGATCCTCCAAAGCTGCCGGCTTTGGCAATCGTTGTGAAGACGCCGAGGAATGCCCGCTGACGCTGCACGAGGTAGTTTTTGTGTTTTCTGAGTCAGCACATGCACGGAATTGCGCACGCACAGATAAAAACGTACGCGCTAATTCTCAGCAGAGTATATAACTGTTTCAACTACCAGACAGATAGCTCTTGTATTTTACTAATAATTGAGTCCCTTATAATAGGCCCCTTTTTTTAATAAATTATACCCCAACTGAAGGCAACTGTGTCCTCCATTTGACACTGTCTTCTACCCGGACGATGACGGTTTGTCGAGCACGACCCATGTGATATGGTACCAAGACGATCCACTCTGATGTGCCCTCGTCACTCCCCACTCCTCTTCCCTCAGTCCCATCACTCCTCCTCAGTGCCTGCTCTCCACCCCCCCTCCTTGCCACGCAGCAAATTGGGCAGCAACAACTTTGCCGGCTCTGTCCCTGACTGCTTTGCCCGCCTCACCAGTCTACAAAAAATGTTAGCCACTCTCTCTCAAGCTTGGAACTTCAACTATGCGAGCCCCTCGCTCATAAGCTTCAGATCACAGTTCATAGAGAATTCGTTTCCTTGGCAGCTCGCAAACTGCTTGCTCTAGCTTGTTGCCTTGCTTTCCTCCAGCATCTATACTCGCTCACAAGCTTCAAACGGTGTGCTTTTTGTCATGGTGCCATCCAACCAACCTATGTCTCGTTGTGCACGTTCACATGCGCAGTGACTTGTCAAGCAACCAGCTCTCAGGCTCGTTGCCGGCGTCAATCAACAACCTGGAAGCACTTACTTGGGTGTGAGTCACGTTCAACATGCCTCCTCATGGACCTGCCTGCCTGGGCACCGATCTCTCACAATCACTCACAGTCCATGCATCCATATCCAGCACCGTCATCCAGTCCTTCTTTGAGTGCTGAACTGCCCTAATGGAAAAGGCAAGTTACCTGTACATAATTGATTCGAGTTTCCTGCCACACTCCCTGCTTCCCCCCCTCCCCACCCCCTCTTCCCCCCTGCCCCCCCCTGTATCTCCCTCCTCACGTCTCCACACATGCCTTTCTTCCTTGTTCTGTTCCGTTTAGGAAAACTGCCTTATCGAGCAAGCAACCTCCTCCCTCCCGACAAACCCTAAACCCAGCGTGCAAAGGAGGAACCTGCCAGCACAGCAGCTGCCCACAGCCACCGCTGGCCCCAGCAACCAACCGCGATCTGCTCAAATTTAGAGATGTCTCAAACTCAGTGACTCAGCCTGCAAAGGGGCAACCTGCCCACAGCCTCCTCTGCTCCCAGCAACCAACCGCAATGACCTGCTTACAATTGCCAGCCTTCTGTGACCTCTCCCCTCCTTCCACCCTCTCCCCTCCTTCCACCCTCTCCCTTCCTTCCACCCTTTCCCCTCCTTCCACCCTTTCCCCTCCTTCCCTACCCTCCTTCCACCCTTTCCCCTCCTTCCACCCTTTCCCCTCCTTCCACCCTCTCCTCCTTCCACCCCTTCCCCTCCTTCCACCCTCTCCTCCTTCCACCCTTTCCCCTCCTTCCACCCTTTCCCCTCCTTCCACCCTCTCCTCCTTCAACCCTTTCCCCTCGTTCCGCCCTCCCCCTCCTTTGCTCTCCCCTCCCGCCTTTCCGATGCAGTGACGTGAGCAACAAATACCTGTCTAACAATGATTTCCCTCGCCAGATATGCGACATGGCTGACTGGGAGGAGAATGTGAAGATCCGTAGCAACTGCCTCAACCAACCCTGTGATTTCAGCGACGCGCAACGATCATCGGATGAGTGCTCCGCCTTCTGCGGCATCTCGCCCTCCTCCGCGGCCTGTAACGGCCGTGGATACTGCTACTGGGACGGGGATCCTCCCTACTCTGCAGCGCAGGCCAAGTGTGTGTGTGATGCAGGGTTTCCTTACGTCGAGGACCGTGGGACTTGTGTTTCCACCAGCGGTACTCTGTGGCACGTCTCTCAGCGTAAGGATGGCTGGTGGCGTGGCTTGGAAAAGGGGGAAACGGTCTGACGATTGATTGTAGGAGCTGGGATCGAGAGGCTTGTTCCTGGGCGCTGTTTTACACCATATCAATTCTTCCCCTCTGCACATGCATGCGGAAAACGGCATGTTGATCACTAGCGCTGCTCACTTTCCTGCCGCGCATTCGTGCCGAACATGTGTTTGGGGGTGGCAGTGCCATTCCTTGCGGATTTGAGGAGATCGTGGATCGAAAGCTTGTACGGTGGCAGCACCCAAGGCTTCAAAGGCTGGCAGGACGGGGACGACTGCAAGACTGCAGACTTGCTCACCTGCGACAATGATGGCATGGTTACAGAATGGTGTGTCACAGTAGTTGAAAGTGCTGCTGCTTTGTTGCACCATTGTTACCATACAATGTTCCTTTCTTTCAATCCCTGTCCCATTATACTCCTCACGTTTGTCTTTTGACGTCGTGTCCCTGTCCCTTCCCTCCAAGATCCTCCCTGATAATAAAGTCGTTGATGGTGAAATACCCGAGTCCATCAGCCTCCTGTCAAGGCTATCTGTCATGTATGTATGCTTGTCCTTCCATGTCATGTATGTACGCTTGTCAAGGACATTGCATGCCCTGTGTCTCACTCCTCCCGTGCCGATCGCGTGTGATGCATGTCCACAGCCCCATGCCAATGCAATCCATATATGTATCTATGGCTGCCGTTGCATGCTGACCGCTTGTCATGTGTGCCCCTCTCTCCTTAACCATTGGTTGCAAGTCACATCTCTGTCCACCAGAGACATAGGCAACGCCTACAGCTTGTCTTGTTCTATTCCACAGTTCATAAGTCAGCTGACCAACCTTATTAAGCTGTAAGCAACTCTGACGTTTCATACCCTCCCACCCACAATACCCATCCTCCCTCCACTCCTGTCTTCATGGCTTGGTCTCTTTAGTAAAAGAACAAAACAAATGCCTGGCCGATTACGTGAAGCCGAGCACGTGCGGATGCGCCACTCATTTCAGGTTGGCTAATTCCTCTTTTACTTTCTTCGGATTGGCTTCAGGTCTATCAATTTTATTAATAGCGATTACAACTGGCACACTAGCTAACTGAGCATGGTTGATCGCTTCTCTAGTTTGTGGCCTGACCCCATCATCAGCAGCAACTAAAATAATAGCAATATCCGTTAGCTTAGCCCGGCGAGCACGCATTGCTGTAAAAGCTTCATGGCCAGGCGTATCTAAAAAAGCAATAGGCTTGCCTTTGTCTTTCCAAGCCATGCCAGGTCGAGTCTTGACCAACTGAGCCAAGAAAGAGGTTGGCTCAAGGCTTGAATGTATCAGCCTCTGGGTGTGGGTAGGGACAACCCAGACTGGCCTGCCAGAAGCTGAGCCGTCTCGCGTTCGCAGTCTGACCTATGACCTAGTTGCACCATCCTAACCCCGTACAATGCAAGCTTACTCACCCTAGACATAGTTCAGGTGAAACACGAGAGCAAGCAGGACAAATTGACTGCCATCACACACTGTGTGGTGCGAAGGGCTAGGTGCAAGGTCGAAATGCGAGGAAACAAGACGGAATGATGGCTGGGATGCAAAAATAGTAGAAGGGAGATGCTTTGGCTCGTCGACGAAAATTGGTCCGAACCAACCAAAGATACAAGCCGAGCCTGTGGCTCGACCACTCCCGCATGCCTAATTTGAGAGGTTTCACTTGTCAGGTTTTTTTGTCCGTGCCTGTAGTATAAGGACCCCTGCGTTTACTCTACTTTGAATCTCCTCACAGCACAGCTTGACCTGCACCTGTGCCTTTTCTTACTATTTGACTATGCAGAACAGTGTCAAGGGTTGAGGTCAAAGACAGCTTTCCTTCAGGGCTCTTTACTCTTCCACACCTCACCCACATGTGGGTTTCTCCCATCAGTATTCTATCCTGTTCAGTTTGTTTGTTGATATATATATGAAAATATATGTAATGTATATTTTGTGTATGCTCTGCATATTCACTGTGGTGTCAAAATTTTTGCTCTCGCTCTCTCACTCAGGTTGCACAATTCTGCTTCTAGTAATGTCTTCCTGCACGCCGCTTGAAGTATCTTTCACGCAGAAAAGGAAGCAGGTGCTATCCAACCCAAGCATTCTTTCTTGTCTTGGCAGAGTCCTTTCGGATGCATTTCTTCCAGGGACAGTGCCTGCAGCGATTTCAATGATGACATACCTGAAGCACCTGTAAGTTCTTCCTTCCTGTGCAACTGCTCCTTTCTTTTTCTGTGAGACAGCTGTCTTTTTCCTGTGTAACTGCTTCCTCTCAAAGTGCAAGTGCCCGGGGGAGAGTGTCCTTGCCATACGGCTGGATCTGGGATGCAATGCAACACATCCTGAGATGTCTGCCAGCACGCTGCACGCGTTTCCATTCGGCCTATTGATTGTTTCAATCTTGTCTCAAGCTGTAATCGATCTTACCCACACCTAATCACCTACCTCCGTCACCCTCGTCTGTATAATCCCCTGCTATATCTTCAATTCACCTACCATTACAGCGGTCTTAGTTGTAATGGCTTCTTCGGCACTTTTCCTGGGGTCACAGGCTTGGTCCAGCTCAGCTACCTGTAAGCTTGGTGCTAGCATTATATCTTGCTGGTAGTATGTAATCTTGCTTTTAGTGAACTGGAACAATGGTTTTCTATTGTTCTCTCTCTTCTCGATCTTCCCATCTTGCTTGTCCTCTTCATGCGTGTCTTTCCATGCCTTTCTCCCGGCAGAGACATCTCGTACAACTACTTCACAGGCTCCATGCCAACTCTGACTAAAATGAGCAGCTTGGTATCTCTGTGAGTGTGCATGCTCACAGAATGCTGTGCACACTCAGCTCAGGTAGTGCTTTGGGGGTGCGCTTGTGATGCTTTGCAGGTGCGCACACCCAGCCCAGGTAATGCTTTGCAGGTGCGCACACCCAGCCCAAGCGTTGCTTTGCGAATGCCCGCACACACCATCCCTCCGCCTCTGACCTCCATCTCTCTCTCACCTCACCCCACTTCTCTTCTCCCCTCACATCTCCTCCCTTCCCTTCCACGCAGCTCACTACGCAACAACTTCATTTGGTCTGGAATTATCGCGGGAAAGGTTTGCGAAAGCGTCAAAGTGGACGTGCGGAACAACTGCTTCGCGCCGGAAGATGTGCCGTGCCTGTTGGAGGTCGAGCAGCTCGCCACGTGCTCCGACTTCTGTGGGATGATTGGCTCCTCCGTCCCCCCCTATGCCGGCCACGGCTACTGCTTTGGCGAGGGGTGGGGTGAATGGTGGGGCGCTGGCCAGATGCAGTGCCAGTGCTTTGAGGGATACGTGCCTGGGCCTACCGAGATGTCCTGTGTTTCTGTGCTGGAGAGCTCACAGGGTGCGTACTCATGCTGGGTGAACGGAGATTGACGTCTTGTTATCCTCAGACTTGCCGTCATGCAGAGAATCAAAACGAAATAGAGCTATGGATGGATGGACTCACTATGTATCCGTGACCCTCATCATAAAGGCTCTCTCTTCCACAGCTTTGTTTTCCTCACGATACGATTCAATGTTCATATCAACTTCTTCCTCCCGTCTGAACGTGTGATTCTGCCAGTGCAAGTCCTGGAAGCCCTGTTGGTATTGTGGGGCAGCCCTCGTGGACCGTGGCAGTCAGAAACCCCAGTCTCCCTCCTCCGCTTTGTCGTTCCCGATTCCGAAAAGTTCATCGTCAGTCTGTAAGTGGAACATGCTTTTTGCTCCTGTGTGAGTGTCGCATGTGTTACAGTATGCACTAAGCTGGGTTGTGATGTGTAGGATGGCAGTGACGTTTCTCCGCAGCTACTCCCATCTTCCCTGTGCAAGTCTGAGGCACCTCTTGCCTCTTCCATTTTGTCCCTCCAGTCCCGTTGCTTGTGCTCGGCCCTTACTGTCCCCTCTTAGCCACCCACTTTCCCACTTTGGAACCTTCCTGCTATCGCCTGTGTGTGTACGCTCCCTCCCCATCTCCCCCTCTTTTACCTTCCCTTCTCACTCTTTCCTCATTTCATCTTCATCCTTCTCCTCCTCACTTCAACCTTATCCACTCCCTCCCCACCTACTCTGCAGTGACTTATCAAACCAAGGCCTGTTTGGACCCATCCCACCCATATTGTCACTGCTCACTCGTCTCACACGCCTGTGCGTACAGTACAGTTGCACTGCTTAGTATCACACAGTACGTATCATTCTAGTTCACATCGTTTGCATTTCCCAATTCTGCATAAGATCGTTATGTGTTGCAAGACCCAGTACGTATGGCATGATCCTCACTTCTCCAGCATACAACGTTAGATATTTCGTGCAGTTTTGTTTATATATACCTCATGTCTGCATGAACGCTTTCCTGCAGTACCCAGGTCCCTTGCATGTTGTTGCCCTCAGACCGTATACGAACCTCATCCCGTCTCTCATCCACCAGTCTTTCCTCCACATTTATTTACTTCTGAGTCGACTCTAATGGCTCAACACACAAACAGCCCATCACTGGTGCACTTTATTGAATGACCAGTCTTTCCTCCACATTTGTTGTTTGACTCACCACCTCTCCGTCTCCTCCCATTGCTTGCCTTGGGGCATGCTTCTTGCTGCTGCTGCTGCTGCTGCTGCTGCTGCTGCTGCTGCTGCTGCTGCTGCTGCTGCTACTGCTGCTGCTGCTGCTGCTGCCACTCGTCCTTATTCATGCCGGTTTTCATACCGCCAGTGGATGGACAATTCGCTGAGTTCCCTCATTCGTTTCCTTGCTGTCGCTGCGGAGATAACTACTACAACGGGAGCTAGACTACGGGCTAGGCACGGGTGCTCGTGTGATCTCTGCGTTCGTTGGTCCTTAGTCGTTTTCCTAGTGCACACACTGTTTGCTAGTTCACGGGGCAAGTTGGCAAGAGTTTCACTAAGAAAGGTTGACAACAAAGGTACAATGAAGTTGGCATGGCAAGACTACATCAGAGCTAGCATTCAGGTCGGTCGACCGCCAGCACAGCATGGTCGACCGCGTTCCAACACGACTTGGTCGACCGCGCTCCAGCAGTGCAAAGTCGACGGCGTGCCAACGCTGCAGGTCGACGGCGTGCCAGCGTAGCTCCCGCAGTACAGTATCGCACCAGCTTCGCAGGTGCTCGCAGATGATTGGCGTGCTGAGCCTTGTCACCTGTACAGCGCACACACCAAGTCATCCTCGTGCTGACGACTCCACCTGATCCGCCACGTCGACCTCGGGATACCACCACCGAGGTCAGTCTCGCCAACATCGCCTGGGCGACCGTCGCACTCTTCCGCAGAACCTCGTCACCCAGGTAACCTGGTCGACCGGGCAACCACGTCGACCAGGTGCTCCTGTATGTGCTCGTCGACCTCCCAAGTCGACGGCCACCTCTAGTCGACCTCACCAGGTCGACCACACCCCTGGTCGACCACCTCCAGGTCGACGTCACTCCTGGTCGACCAGCTCCACGTCGACCAGCACAGTCGTCAGCCGACCACCCAAGTCGGCTACCCGAAGTCGGCGTCACCAAGTCGACGCCCCTTCTACGTCGGCGCCGACTTCCGGGCCGACCTCTTGCAGTCGGCGACCTTGCAAGTCGGTGACCTTGCAAGTCGGCGACCTTGCAAGTCGGTGACCTTGCAAGTCGGCGACCTTGCAAGTCGGTGACCTTGCAAGTCGGTGACCTTGCAAGTCGGCGCCGACTTCCACGTCGACGTGCCACATCGCCGACCACCAGTTGAAGTCGGCCGCCGGCTTCCCAAGTCGGCGGCATTGCAGTGGCCCCGTGCAAGTCGACCAACCGTGTCGACCAGCTCGCCCAAGTCGGCGTCGCCCACTGCTGCAAGTCGGCTGTACCTCCCGTACACCCAACCACGAAGTCGGCTCCGCCCAAGCGAGGACGGGGCCAACAACAACTCCCGTTGACACTCCCCTGCCGCGTTCACGCTTGGGCCCCCAGCCCACACGGCATCACTGCTCGTAGAATAGCTCGTCGGCGTGCACCCAACACACAGCACGCCGGTCACCGCACCAGCCATGCAGGAGGGCATGGCACCTACTGCTGCACGTCCTTGTCCCCGTCGCCCACGTCGGCCAAGCGCACCTGGCCAATGGCAACGGAGCACCGGTTGAAGGCCGGATAGTGCAGCGCCTTCGTCAGGAAGTCGGCCGGCTGCTCAGCTGTCGGGATGTACCTCAGTGAGAACTTCCCGCGCTTCACCATGTGCTGCAGCCAGGCCTGTCGCCGCTCCATGTGCTTGAGGTTTCCCGTCAACCCCATGCCCTCGGCGACAGTGATGGCCGACTTGTTGTCCACTCGAAGGACGGTCGGCTTCCCGGCATCCAGCTGCCGGAATTCTGCAAGAAGAAAACGAAGTCGACGTCCCTCCTTGCCGGCTTCCGTTGCCGCCACATACTCCGAATCGGTCGACGACAGCGTTGCGCACTTGATGCGCTGGCTCGACCAGGAGACTGCGGCCCCTCCGTAGACGAACACGTAGCCGCCCATGCTCGTCCTGTTCTGCTTGTCACCGGCGTCGTCGGCGTCCACGTAGCCGACCAGCTCCATCGACTCAGGTCCACCGCCGAACTCCAGGGCGGTGTCACGCGTGTTGGCGAGGTAGGCGAGACAGCGGTCGACCTCGCGCCAGTGCTGGTCGCTCCTCACCGTGAGGCCGCTCCCCAGCTTGCTGCAGGCGAAGGCGATGTCTGGCCTTGTCGTCATCGCCGCGAACTGCAGCGAGCCGACCTTCTGCCGGTACTCCTCCTCCTATCGCTCCTGTGCCTCCTCGTCATCGAAGGTGAGCTCGGCGTAGGCGTCGACCGAGACCGGCGTCTTCGGAGTGCGACCGGTCTGTTCCTCGTCGATGAAGCGCCTACGCAGCTTGTCGGCGTAGCCCTGCTGATGCAGCCACAGCTTCCCCGCCAACCTGTCGCGGACGATCTCCAGCCCGAGGTACTTCTGCACCGGCGAGATCTCACGCAGCTCGAAGGCGGATTCCAGCAGCCCCTTCAGCTCCTTCAGCATCTCGGTGCTGCTGCTGGCGGCGAGCAGGTCGTCGACGTAGACCAGCACCCAGCAGGCCACTCCGTCGTCGCCGACCTTGAAGTACAGAGCCTCGTCGACCTGGCTCTTCTTCCAGCCGGCGTCGACCAGCACGTCGTTGAGTGCCAAGTACCACAGCAGCGGCGACTGCTTCAGGCCGTACATGCTCTTCAGCAGCTTGCACACCCGGCCGGTCCCGTCGTTGAAGTAGTCCGGCCGAGACATGTAGAGCACCCGGTCGAGCTTGCTCTGCAGGAAGGCGTTCTTCATGTCGAGCTGCATCAGGTTGAGGTTGAGGACGGCGACGATGTTGAGGAAGATCCTCAGCATTACGTAGCTGCCCACCGGCGCGAACGTTTCGTCGTAGTCGGCGCCATACACCTTGGTGAAGCCCTTCACGACCAGCCTCGCCTTCTCGCGCTCGACTGTGTCGTCGACGTGGTACTTCGTCGTCAGCACCCACCGGTTCTTCATGATATTCACCCCCGGCGGGCGTTCGACCAGCTCCCACGTGCCCATGTTGATGAGGCTGCGAGTCTCCTCCTCCATGGCGGCCTTCACCGCCGGGCCCTTCCAGCTTGCCAACGCCTCCTTCACCGTCATCGTCGAGATGTCCCAACGGTGCTCGGGGTCGGCATGCATGTCGGGGTCGAGCTCCGGAAACTCCTCATCCTCCTCGGCGTCGTCATACGCCAAGTCGTCGTCGTCCACGTCGTACACCGTGGTGAAGACAGCGGGGACAAAGAAGTCGGGAGGCCTCCGAAATCGGCCTGACTTCCGGGGTTCAGGCGGAACCTCCACCACGTCACTCTTGGTGGACTCCTCGGCGTCCTCCCCCTCGTCATCCTGCTGTAGCTCAGTCGACTTCCTGGCCGACTTCTCCCCTGTGGTCGGCTCCCCTGCCGACTGCCCGGTTGTCGAATGCTCCGTGGTCGGCGTCACTCCTGCCTGCTCCCCTGTCGACTGCTGCCCTGCTGCCTGCTTCGCCGACTTCACCCAAGTCGGCTGCACCTCCTCGACCTGGTCATCCCCAGTCAACGTCGATTTGACTCCCATGTCGACTTGCCGCTCGTCACGTCGGCCACCGGCGATGCCCATGGCCGGCGCCGAAGGCGACGTCCCACGACTCCCCTCATCGCCGGAGGCCGACTCAGAAGTCAGCCCACGCAGGTCGGCCACGAGGGGAGGGGCAGAGGTCGGAGGGAAAGGGGAAAAGGAAGGAGGGAGGACGTCCTCGACGTCCTCAGCGGCAAGCTCCCCGACCTCGGCGAGTAGAGGCAGCGTCGCCGTCGAGGTGTCGGTCGGCAGGGTGGTCGGCGTCTGTCCTGACACCGGCCCGTGCTCCGACTTCCACTCGGCCAGCGACAGATCCTCGTAGAACACCACGTCCGACGTGGTGACCACCCGGTTGTCGGCGATGTCGAGGAGCTCCCAGCCCTTGCTCTCCTTCGACACGCCGAGGTGAAGGCCCCACCTGGCCGTCGGCTTCAGCTTCCCACCACGCTGCTGCTCGGGGACAAGGAACTGCGCCATGCAGCCCCACACCCGCGCCAGCGACAAGTCGGGCTTCTGCCCGGTCAGCAGCTGGTACGGCGTCGTCCCCGACGGTAGCGTCGACCTCTCAAGGCAGTTGCGGACCCAGACGGCCTGCCGCAAAGCGAGGTGCCACCAGTGGTGCTGCACGCCCATGTGCAGCAGCATCGTCCGCACCGACTCCACCACCGTCCTCATCTCCCGCTCCGCCATGCCGTTCTGCTACGGGGTGTACGGGCAGGTAAGGTCGTGGACGATCCCCTTGCCGTCCACGAAGTCGGTGAACTTCTTCCCGAGGAACTCCCCTCCTCGGTCGGAGCGAAGCATCAGCACCGACTTCTTCGTCTGCCTCTCCACCAACACCAGCCACTTCTGGAACTCCAGCAGCACATCCGACTTCTTAGCGACCGGCCTCACCCACACGAAGCGGGTCTTGCGGTCCTTGAGCAGCAAGAAGTACAGGCTGCCATCCTTGGCAGCCACCCGGAAGGGCCCGCACAGGTCAATGTGGACGACGGCCAGCACGTCGTCGGCGTCGGAGCCTTGGTCGGGGAAGGTGTGTCGTGCCAACTTCCCGCCGACGCACGAGACACACGGTGAGTCAGTGCCCGACGTCGACTTGAGGTCCAGCCCAATGGCGACCTCGTGCTTAGCCGAGCTCCGGATGGTGTCCATGCCGACGTGCGCAAGCCTCGCATGCATTCTGTCCGGCGTCGACTTCGTCGTCGAGACGATCGCCCGCAGGGCCACAACCTCCGGCGTGGGCGACGTCGACCTCGTTGGGCAGGGACGCAGGTCGGTGCAGAGGACACGCCCGGAGTACGTCGCCCGACCGAGCACCTCTCCTGCCGCCGAAACGAGCAGCATCCCGTCGCCGTCCTCCTGCAGCTTCATGCCGTGCTCCTTCAGCTGGCCGGACGACAGCAGGTTTGCCCGCACACCCGGAACGTACAGCACGTCGGGGATGAGCACCTGCTTCCCGGCCTCTCCCTGCAGGGCGACGGTGCCACGGCCCTGGACGTCCTGCAGCGCCCCATTGAAGCCGCGCACATGCTTGATGGAGCCGCTCGGGTGCAGGTCGACGAAGACTTCCTTCGTTCCCATCAGATGGTGGGAGCAGCCGCTGTCGAGCAGGACTACCGCCGGGTTTGCCTGCACAGCTGCCGCCACCGCCTGGAAGTCCTCTCCGGCCTCCGGTGCCAGCGAGACGGTCGGCTCCATGACGCCGACCAGCGAGCACGACGCCGTCTTGTCGTCCCGCCCCTTGCCGCCAGCAGAGGAGTCGACGTCCTTCGTCGAGGTCGACGTCGTCGACTGCTTCTCCTTGCGCGGCTTGTTTCCTCCTCGACGAGGACGACGACTGCCAGACCTCCCGCGGCCTCCCTTGGCGTCGTCGTCGTCGTCGGAGTCACTGCGGTCGGGGCACTCGAAGGAGAGGTGGTCAGGGTCGCCGCACAGCCAGCACTCCCGACGTCGACTTCCTCCTCCTCGACCGCTGTCCTTGGTCGACTTCTTCTTGTCGACCTCCCTGGCCGTCTTCCAGCCACTGCTACCACCGCCGCCAGACTGTCCGCGCTGCCCCGGTCGTCCTCCTTGCTTCGCCGGGGCGACAAAGTTCGCCTGTGCCAAGAGCTCCTGGGACCGCTCTGCCTCCTGCATCGCCTCGTCCTGCAGGATGTACGAGGTCAAGTTGTCCTCGTTGAGCGTCGTCCTCGTGCTCGGCGCCATCGACAGCCGCTTCAGGAGGTTGTAGCCGCTCGAGAGTCCCTGCATGACATGGGTGACGTACGATGCCGTCGAGTACTGCGCGCCGGCCATCCTGATGGTGGCGAGAATTCGCCGGGCTCGGTTGCAGTAGTCGGTCGCTGTCTCCTCGTCGCCCATACGCAGGTGTGTCAGCTGCCCCTCCAGCTTTGCGATGAACAAGTCGTCGGTGACTTGGTAGGTCGACTCAATGAAGTGCCACGCCCAGTGGCCGGCGTCGAGGTACTCTCGGCACCACTTCAGGGCGATCTGCACGCTTGGCGAGCAGCACCGCGAGATGACCGTGAAGGTCAACAGCTGCACGGCGCGGAACTCCGCTCGTAAGTCGGCGTGGTGCTCCTCCGGCGTCGCCACGGTCCCTCGGGCGAAGCCGATCAGCCCAGCTATCTCCAGCTGGGGCTCGATAGCTTCCTTCCAGGTGAGGATGTCAGGTCGACCAGTGAGCGGCGGGGTGACCAAGATCCTGTCCGGCGTAAACTTGAAGTAGCCGTAGCTCGGTGCTATCCCGCCCGCCGTCACCTGGGTCGCCGACATCGGCGACAACCCGCTTCGTCGACCTCCGACGTTGCCATGCAAGGAGCCTGCAGCCGCCGACGGCCGCACTCCCTGCGCCTGAATGCCGCCGACTTCATCGGCTTGTATCACACCTCTCTGCCTCGACGTGCCTCCCGCACTGCTGCCGACCTGGTCACCACCGGCGTTGACGTCGACGTCGACGCCGCCCTCTGTGTTCACCGGTCGAGGAGACACAGGTTGAGGAGGGTGCAACGTCGCCCACATGGTGCGAATGCCAGCCTCCACAACCGCCCAGGGGATCGTTCCATACTCCTGGGCCCCATGGCGTGTCCTCGCGTCCTCTAGCTGTGCTTCTAGGGTCTCCATTCCCTTGGCGTCACCTACGCGCACGCTAGTGACTGCACGGCTGCCGGCCTACGAACAACTTAGGTAAGTGACCTCTACGTCGACCTGACTGAAAAGGTAAGTCGTGTGCCGTCCACGCTCACCGCACCATGCGGAGATAACTACTACAACGGGAGCTAGACTACGGGCTAGGCACGGGTGCTCGTGTGATCTCTGCGTTCGTTGGTCCTTAGTCGTTTTCCTAGTGCACAGACTGTTTGCTAGTTCACGGGGCAAGTTGGCAAGAGTTTCACTAAGAAAGGTTGACAACAAAGGTACAATGAAGTTGGCATGGCAAGACTACATCAGAGCTAGCATTCAGGTCGGTCGACCGCCAGCACAGCATGGTCGACCGCGTTCCAATACGACTTGGTCGACCGCGCTCCAGCAGTGCAAAGTCGACGGCGTGCCAACGCTGCAGGTCGACGGCGTGCCAGCGTAGCTCCCGCAGTACAGTATCGCACCAGCTTCGCAGGTGCTCGCAGATGATTGGCGTGCTGAGCCTTGTCACCTGTACAGCGCACACACCAAGTCATCCTCGTGCTGACGACTCCACCTGATCCGCCACGTCGACCTCGGGATACCACCACCGAGGTCAGTCTCGCCAACATCGCCTGGGCGACCGTCGCACTCTTCCGCAGAACCTCGTCACCCAGGTAACCTGGTCGACCGGGCAACCACGTCGACCAGGTGCTCCTGTATGTGCTCGTCGACCTCCCAAGTCGACGGCCACCTCTAGTCGACCTCACCAGGTCGACCACACCCCTGGTCGACCACCTCCAGGTCGACGTCACTCCTGGTCGACCAGCTCCACGTCGACCAGCACAGTCGTCAGCCGACCACCCAAGTCGGCTACCCGAAGTCGGCGTCACCAAGTCGACGCCCCTTCTACGTCGGCGCCGACTTCCGGGCCGACCTCTTGCAGTCGGCGACCTTGCAAGTCGGTGACCTTGCAAGTCGGTGACCTTGCAAGTCGGCGCCGACTTCCAGGTCGACGTGCCACATCGCCGACCACCAGTTGAAGTCGGCCGCCGGCTTCCCAAGTCGGCGGCATTGCAGTGGCCCCGTGCAAGTCGACCAACCCTGTCGACCAGCTCGCCTAAGTCGGCGTCGCCCACTGCTGCAAGTCGGCTGTACCTCCCGTACACCCAACCACGAAGTCGGCTCCGCCCAAGCGAGGACGGGGCCAACAACAACTCCCGTTGACAGTCGCACCTCACAGTGACCTGTTGTTCAATCAGCTGTCTGGCTCGATACCTTCCTCCTTCAGCCTACTGAAGCGTCTGCAGACACTGTGAGAAGAGCAGCTCACTAAAGCATTTTTTGTTATAACGATGTGCGTTCTATAACCTCACTTTATCTTTGTTATCTATCATTATTCCTCATGCACTGGCAATACGCAGCTCTGAATGAGGCACTTGGAAATCTCAACTTCACTGGTCATGGTTGAGACTTGGAGCTAGGCACTATTCGTCGCAGCACCCTGCTCTTGCTTTGAGACGCCTCAAATCTCAAGTATTCATCACAGTTACCTGCTCTGTCGTTGGTATATTCTCCGCCCCTGGTCACCGCATCCAAAGCAGCCTAATCTCAAACCCAAGCACGCAAACCTGGCTGCATTTCCCTTGTCAATATTCCCTTGGCAGGGCTTTGCGCAGCAACTACCTATACGGAGGCATGCTACCCACCACCATGTGCACCTCATCCTCCTCCTCCTCGCCGCTCGCCCTCTCCCTGCAAGCCAACTGCTTCCCCTCCGACGCCGTCCCCTGCGCCCTCCCCCACGCCCAGCGCCCCCCCCTCCAATGCTCCGCCTTCTGCGGCCTCTCCCTTCCCTCCACCCCGCCCTGTGCCGACCGCGGCTACTGCTTCTGGGATGGGGGGGAGGCCACAAGCACTGCCACGTGTGTGTGCGGGGAAGGGTACGATAATGGAGCTGATCCTGGAACGTGTGCTTCCCTAATTCCGCAAACAGACTGTAAGGCGTTGCATACATGATGCATGCATGCTGACGCTTGGGATGGAGTACTGCTTATAGACATTTTTGTGAATTTGTGAAGCACCACTTCATTGAGGGCAGCACTGGCTTCCCAGCTTCTCACACCATCATTTTGAATCTTCCAGCCTGGAGTCTTCCGGACTCTGTGATAGTGGGGTGGGTTGACTGTAGGTTGCCTGTGGGGAGCAATGACATCGGCTGCCTTGAGTGCGTGCGTGCATGCAGGGAGCGTTTTGGAATTTCTCATGGCCGCGTGGGGAGGCTTTGATGGCGATGGCACGTGGAAGAGTGGCGTGCCGTGCGAGCGCATGAAGTTCATTTCATGCGATTCCACCAACCGCATCGAGACACTGTGAGAGCCGTGTTGAGCTGCTGTGAGAGAGAACCAATGCGCCGCGCATAGTGCATGCATAAGGGACATCACATGCCATTCGTGTCGACCAGCAGTACCTAGCCAACAACCAATGGGTAGTATTGCTGCCATTGCTCTTTCGTTGCATCCGAAGGTTGCATCCCTCTGTGCTCCTAACAGCTTTCATGTATCTTCCATTTGTCCGCACTCACATCCTCCCCGTTCACCCATCTGCCCTTCACTCGTTCTGGTTGCCCCCTGCCCTGCCATGGCAGCAACGTGTCGGGGCAGGGAATCCCAGGGTCCATTCCAGACGCCATCAGTGGTCTCAAGACCTTGCGTGTGCTGTGAGTGCACGCCACTCCCCGCTTGCTGGATGGATTATTTGTAATGCTGAAGGGGGTCAGCATCACGCGTCAAAATGCTACATTCTGACACTTGACGCTATGTTTGAAGTTTGACGCTGCTTGAATAAAGGCAGCCCGAAGTTGTTATCGTGGTAGTGGTGGTGGTCGTCGTTGCTGCATGGACACTCACATGCACACTACAACAGTAATGCTAGTGCTCCTTTCATTCTGGATGTATGCAATTGACGAGTGGCTTGTGCAGGGATTTGTCTAGAAACTACTTGACAGGTTCACTGCCAAGCTCTATCAGCAATCTCTTGAACCTCGACATTCTGTGAGTGCACCTCGTGACTTGGGTTTAATGACACATTGTTTCCAATGCATAAGGGATAGTTGCCAATAAATCTCTCATGCTGTCAATATTTGCTGTCCCTGATGATCCAGCATTCAAGATGACTCCTCCCTTTCTTAAACAAATCTAACAATTTAAAACCCCTACACATGGCTTGCACTGCAGGTCCTTGAGCAACAACTACTTCTACTCAGGAACTCTGTTCAAGACAATATGCAGAGTCACCCTCTCTCTGCATGACAACTGCTTCCCCTCTGCCGCCGTCCCGTGTGCCCCCCCCCACGCCCAGCGCCCCCCCCTCCAATGCTCCGCCTTCTGCGGCCTCTCCCTTCCCTCCACCCTGCCCTGTGCCGGCCGCGGTTACTGCTTCTGGGACGGGGGTGAGGCCACAGGCACAGCCACTTGTGCATGCTGGGAGGGGTACGGTTATGGAGTTGATCCTGGCTCATGCATCACGCTATTGCCAACTTCGGAATGTGAGCCTCTATTGTCTCATCTCTTTCGCATTTACATCTGCTCTGACATTGAGCGTTTTCCTCTTCACGTTACTCCCCATTTCATGTGTGCACATGCACAAATGTAAGTGCACATGCAGCTGACAAAAACGTGTAGACTGCTAGAAAGCCAGATAAATTGTGTTTGCAATGCATGCCTCCCAGTTTGCAAGTCCCTTCTTGTAACTGTCTTCGACTGCTCTCTGAATGCAGGGCTGGTTCTGGATGCACTGAAATCGGCTTGGGGTGGCTTCGATGGGGGAGGCACGTGGAATGAGAGCACCCCGTGTGAGCGGTTGAAGCATGTAAAGTGTAACGACGACAATCACATAGTGGCCCTGTGAGAAACACTCCCATGGTTGCTAGGTGCCTCAAACTACCAGCCTTTTAAAGCGCCTGAAAATTCCTTTGGTTGTTTGCTAGGCGCCTCACGGGTCAAACTAGCAGCCTATGTGCATGGTTCTATCTCGTGAACCATGCAATTAGGGCAGTCACATTGTGGGCACGGGCTACACGATCATTGTTCGCCCTCTTTTGCCTTTGTTTCTGCCCCGTCTTCCTCACATACACATTGCGGGTACATTCTTCCCACATGTACCTCCACCATCCACGGCTTGCAATCAAAACATAGATGTTCCCCCTCTCCCATCTATCGGCCAACAGGAATGTTTCTGGGCAAGACATAGCAGGGTCCATTTCAATTAACATCCAAGACCTGCTGCATGTCACGTTGCTGTGAGCATGTCACGTTGCTGTGAGCATGTCACGTTGCTGTGAGCATGTCACGTTGCTGTGAGCATGTCACGTTGCTGTGAGCATGTCACGTTGCTGTGAGCATGTCATGTCGCTGTGAGCATGTCACGTTGCTATGAGCATGTCACGTCGCTGTGACCATGTCACGTTGCTGTGAGCATGTCACGTCGCTGTGAGCATGTCACGTCGCTGTGAGCATATTAATTCTAGAACACATCATTGACGTACGCAAACAACTTCTGTAAGGGCGTAGCTTTTGTGAATGCATGCTGGTGGATGAAGGCAGTGTGCAAACGTCCAGTGTGGATGCATGGGGCGTGCGTGCATGGGGGGTGCGTGCATGCATGGGGCGTTCGTGCATGCATGGGGCGTGCGTGCATGCATGGGGCGTGCGTGCATGCATGGGGCGTGCGTGCATGCATGGGGCGTGCGTGCATGCATTGGGGGTGCGTGCATGCATGGGGCGTGCGTGCATGTGATGGGGGGTGCGTGCATGCATGGGGCGTGCGTGCATGTGATGTGAACGCATATGTGCAAGTTCTGTTGTGTACGTCAGCTTCTTAAAGCTATGTATTTCTAACATCTGTCCCTCCACTTGTTCCCTGCTTCCTTCTTGGTTCTTCCATCCCCTCTCTCTCCCCTCGAACCTCCCTCCCTTTCCTCCTGCTTTCTTCCTCGCATCTCTCTGTTGTAGCAATCTGTCCGGCAAACACCGTACCGGGGCCAATTCCAGACACCATCAGCAGTCTGGTTTGGCCTGAGTGAGTAACCCCGTTGGGTTTTTCCTCTGTAAGCAGGGTGTCACACAACCAATTATCTGGAAATTTTCCAAGTGGACTCAGCAGGTTGCAAGGGCTGCTCACACTGTAAGTGTTTTTTGTTTAGGCAGATGGGCACACCACACCACCTTGCATGGCAGCAGTGGGTGTTCACAACCAATAATATTTAACTCGAATGTATGTGCATTTCTTCCACGCTCTATCTCCCTTTCATGCTGCTGCAGGTCTCTGCGCAGCAACTACCTGTACGGAGGCGCACTGTCCACCACCATATGCGTCTCATCATCCTCGCCGCTCGCCCTCTCCCTGCAAGACAACTGCTTCCCCTCCGACGCCGTCCCCTGCGCCCTCCCCCACGTCGAGCGCCCCCTTGACGAATGCTCCGCCTTCTGCGGCCTCTCCCCTCCCCTTACCCCGCCCTGTGCCGGCCACGGCTACTGCTTCTGGGAGAAGGGGGAGGGGGGGGGCGGGCACAGGCACAGCCACGTGTGCATGCGGGCCGAACTTTAAGATGGGCAGCACTCCTTGGAGCTGCGACGGCATTCTTTCGAATTCAGAGTGTAAGGCTATGCTCGATAAGTGACTGGCTCTTGTCGGATGCAAATTAACACCGGCTTCTGTCTTGCGAATTCGCTAGGCACCTCAAAGCCATGCTAACCTGTTTCATGTGTCCCCCTCTGCTCTGACACACAGGGGCAGCACTGGAAGAATTGACGAAAGCCTGGCGAGGGTATGATGGGAAAGGCACGTGGATACGAGATGGCAAATGTGCTAAGATGAAGCACATCACTCGTGACGGTGACAACCATATCGATGGCCTGTAAGGGATTGGCAGCTCTGGCAACAGAATTGTCAGGCTGTAAGGGGATCAGTGGAGATGGTCGTTACACTGCCAGTCTGCAATGGCTGATGCATGGAAACGAGTTGCTGCTTCAACACAAGGCTGGATGCTTACTTGCATTGCATGTAACCATCCACATGGCAAAAAAAATGGTTTGAAGCTATGTGATTGTGCAAGCTATCTGGACTTGTAGAAATGTCAATTCTTATAACCACACGGTAGTTAGCCTGCTTCTGATGGTTTTCTGACATGCTGACCGTTTTGCACAGGGAGGTGAATGAAGTTCGAGTTGCAGGCAGCATACCATCGCTAATCAGTGATCTCGTCCATCTGACCAAATTGTAAGGCCACATCCATCCACCTGCCAGCACTCCATGCACCAAGTCCCAGGGTTCAGGACCCCATGCACCGAATTCCACCTGCCAGCCAGCACCCCATGCACCGTACCCAAATCCCACCTGCCAGCACCCTGTGCACCACATGCATCTGACTATACAGCACTCCTCATGTCAAACCCTTATCTTCCAACCTTGATTGTCTGTCGTAGGGACCTTTCCAGGAATCGTTTCAGTGGCACTGTTCCATCGGCTATCGGACAGCTTACCAATTTGGTCTACTTGTAAGGGGCTTGGGCTCTGATCTGATATTGAATCGAAATAGTGATGACCACAATGCTAGCTTGATGTCTACCCAGTATTGCTTTCCTGCCTTGCAACTGACTTTTCAACTGGAAATACAACTGTACTCTTAAGGCGGCTCAAGGCGCAAGGTTCGACGCGATCGTTACAAAAAAAATTCTGAGGCGCATTTGAGAGCGTTTGTGCCATCTGGATGCCTGTGATGTGATCCTGCTGCCTTGGACCGTTGGACGCCATCCATCCGATTCCAATGCTTGTGATGCTGTACGACCTGGTGTTTGCTTGTCGCAGGACTTTGCCGTACAACGCGTTCACAGGCGACCTTCCCAAGACCATCTCAGCGCTGCGACGACTGGATACGTTGTGAGCAAATTTGTTCAGTTTCAATATGAGTCATTGAAAGAAGCGATTTAAGTGAGACTCGGAGGGCAGAAGGCAGATGTACTTGAGGGATGTCAGGAGCGGCCACAGTGTGGGTATATTTAGCACATGCAAAGTGCAGAACAGAGAAGAGTGCAGAAAAGGGGCATGCATATTGCCACAAGTTATGCACGCAGTGCGCTTAGTGTGTACGAGCAGAGTTGTATACAGGTGGCGAGCAGAATGCAGATGGAATTGCGGGATGTGAGATGGAGGTTGCTCAATGTGTGTGTGGCCATTGCTGCTGTATAATCTCCGTAAAGACTAGTGACCAGCAGCTGTAAGGAAAAATGGTTCGTCTGATGGTGCACAGATTCGTTCGATTGATAAAAAACTGCATGCGAGATGTGGTTTGTCTGCTGCTGGTGCAGGGATCTTGGTGCAAACGCGTTCACTGGTCAGATTCCACAAGGAGTCTGTAGCATGACAAATGCACAATGCATGTGAGTGCACTTCGTCCGCGCACTTCGTGCACTCCCATGCGCTCACTCCTGGTAAAATCTCCAACGAGGTGCTGTTGTTGACCGCTATTAAAGACGTGATTCCTATACCTCATAATGGATGTAAGTAAGCCCCCAAACGTAGGCGAGTGCGCTATATACTTCAATTCACACAGCACGCCAATCCCCCAGCTCCTCAATCTTTGTTATGTTGTTTCTGCTTGCCATGCCAGCATTTTCGCGGAGAACAGCTTCACTGGGTCTGTTCCTGACTGCATCTCAAATTTGATAAAGCTTGTTATGTTGTAAGTCTACGCTTCTAGTCAGTCTAGCATGACATATGGGCTTAAAGCAGTTCACACTTCTGGTCGCCGTTTTGCATCAAGGCTTAGGGCGCATTGAGATAAGAGCAGAAGGGCAGAACTTCTGGTGCCACAATTGCGGCAGTAGAGCATCATCTGTTTCCGAGAAATTTCTGAAGGAGTGCAGCGCAGTGCTCCCTGCTACTTATCATGATCACCATTACGCTCCCATACATTACGATGCCGACACATGATGGTGGGTGCTTCTGAGCTCAATATAGCTGCGTTTACAAATGCCATTGACGTTTCATTGTTCATGGCATCCCTAGTTGAGTTGAGTTGGGACCTTGATCCCTACCGGGCAACTTCTTCCCGATTAGGGAACTCCTTGACAATCAGCCAACTGTTCCCAATTAGGCAACTTGTTCCAAATCTAACCACTTCATCCCATTTGGCACTTTGTTTTCAACTTGGCAACTTATTCCCAATTAGGCAACTTGTTCCCAATCAGGCAGCTTGTTCCCAATCAGGCAGCTTGTTCCCAATCAGGCAGCCTGGCAACGAGTTTCCAGTTAGGCAACGTGCTCCCTAAGTACACAATATTTTCCCACGTAGCAAGGTACCGAACTGAACCGGTTTGAATCCAAACCGAACCGAACCGGTTTGTTATGAACCTTTCAAGGGGTCGATTCATGGTTTGTTCTTGAATCAACGAACCGGCGCGCCGGTTCGATTCAGATATAGTATCCGGAGTAAAGCTGTAGCCTCAGTTGCGAAATGTGCTTGCGCTGCACAGCAACGTGTAATGTGCAAAAACACTGGTGAAATGTGCATTACATTTGGGCCTTTTTTTTTCCAAGTAGTGCCGCGTCCGTATTTCGCAACTCTGATTTTGTCAGTCCTCTCATCCAGTCAACTCCACCCAAAATGCCTCGTACCCCCAAGTAGGGATGAGCAAAGAAACGAACACCTGTTCGGTTCGCCTCGAACGTGTTTGAGGCGAACCGAACAGGTCTAGTTTTTCAGCTTAAATTGTTCGCCCGAACGTGTTCGAGGTTCGCCCGAACACGTTCTTATTCGTGGCGCTGCTGCAGAACGCCCCGTGTCGAACACGAACGTGTTCAAGGTTCGCCCGAGCACTCCTTCACATGCGAACGCCGAACACCCTTTTTTGGGTAAGTCGTTCGGCGAACCGAACAGTGTTCGGTTCGCCAAACGTCCATGTTCGTGCAAGGGCGAACGCAAACATGTTCGCGTTCGCCCTTTGCTCAACCCTACCCCCAAGCATCGCGAGCCGCGCTGGTTTTCACGACGAACCGTGATCTGTTTGTTGCGCACGACTCGGTTAAAACATGTAAACAAACCAATCGAACCAATGAACAGGTTCGTAACGACCTGGGCATAGAACCCAACCGAGCCGTACCGAACCAAACTGCGGTTCAGTAAGGTGCTCACGTCTATTCCCAGGTACACAACGTCTTTGCATATTCCTCAAGTTGCACGAACCCCCCGTGTCCCGCCGCGCTGTTGCCTTGTGTCCACGCATGCCCAATGGCTATTCTGCACTGCAGGGCTTTGCAGCAGAACCACTTGTATGGGCAGGTGCCCCCCTATCTTAATCCGCTCAGACAGCTTCAAACTTTGTAAGTCGTATTTTTGTCAGGCTAAAGCATTAAGGCGGTTTTCCAAGTCTGGCCATCTAGTGTGTGTGTGTGTGTGTGTGTATGTGCTGTAATGTATACACTATTACTCTGATGAGGCAAATGTGTTATCATTGTTTGTAGCTTAGCACACTTGCCTTTATCCTCCGGAAAGCTGGAGGATTGAAGGCACATGGCAACAAGGTTCATATCCACAAGCAAGCTAAAAAAAAACTCTTGTTTCTTCTTCAAGCTGTTTGCCTCGAAGTTTCAACCCCTTCGACCAGTGAAGTGAAAATTTGCCTGTGAACCCATTTTCTCATGCTAGTGAGTGTTGAGTGTGTGATTTAATGGGTGGGAGAATAGACTGACAGGGTGGCCGGCAGCAGAGGTTAAAAAGCAAGAGCTAAATTGCGGGCACCTCTTCACTGTAACCGAATGGTGGCAGGCATCCTTGCCCTGTATGGTTGAATTGGGACACTGGTTTCATTGCACAATGTGCAAAAGGCAAGTCACTCATGTACGTCCAGAGGCAACTGGATGGATGCTCATGCATGGATGCGTGCATTCCAATCGTGCATGCCCATCATGTGTGCATCATTGGCAAAGCAGAGATTTGAGTTACAACCGGTTCTCAGGGAGAATACCTTCCAATATAAGCTCATTGGCTTGTTTTACCAGAATGTCAGCAACTCTCACCATAATGGAAGTGGCACTCACCAGCGTGTAATTTCTCCCTCTGATCACTCTCAGAACATCTTCTACTGGCCAAAAGTCATGGAGAATATAAGGTTCTAACGATAGACAATGAAGTTTGTGCATCCCACTTGCCACGAGGCCAGTCTGGATCAGTAATGTGGATGCTGAGGGGCTTTCCACAAATTCTTTCCCATAGAATATAATTCTTATAGCATATAGCATAAATTTTGGATTGCTTCTCCAAGGACTAAGCAGCCAAATCCCTGTGTTGCTTGCACCCCCCCTGCCCTGACCACCACACACAACACAGCAATGTGAACAACAATATGCTCACTGGAGCGCTGGTCCCGCTGCGACGCACCATCATATTCACGGCACACACGAACTACCTTTCTGTTTCTGCCTCCGAGCCCAAGTCCTGCAAACCAGACCTCTACCAAGACAACTGCTTCACTTTCGAAGGGAACTCCGCGAAAAAGGCTTCGTCCTGCTCCAAGATCCGCCAACGGCCCATGAGTGAATGCGCCCCGTTCTGCGGCCTTTCCAGCAAAAGCCCTCCGTGTGGGGATTTTGGCACGTGCGTTCTTAAAGGGGCTGCTGAAACGCCTGTGTGTAACTGTAATGAGGGGTACATCACAGGAGAGTCTCTAAGCACCTGTATCCCTGAAGGTAAGGAAGATTGCACATGACTCCCAAATTGATTTTTGAGTGAAGTGAGAATCGTTGTGTGCCATGATCCCATGTTTTCATAAAAGTCCGCCATACGAATGGCACATCACTCGAGTCTCGACTGTAGAGGTTATCGCGAGTCATAGGCACGAGCATTTTAAAAGTCGATTTGGTTTAGCCTGTTTTAGTTTTACTGGACTCGGTTTAGCCTGACTCAATCGACTTTCAAGGCACGAGTGAGATAAATCTGAAAGACCATCTCACCCATGGTAGTGAGAGATCCGCGTGTCAGATTTTCAGATTTGCACAGAACTGTCGGCAAAGTGCATATTTTGCGCGAAGTGAACAATTATTTTATCAAGTATCTCTGTACTCGTCGAGTAAACAATGCGCGCACACACTTGTCTCAAACTGTCAAGTTGAAATAAGGTTTCTGTTTACTGAGCCGAGTATCCACTCGGCTTGTGTGCTCATGCCTACGCTATCTCAGCTTGACACATTTGGAGCATGCGCTGATGTGCATACCTCAACTCCATGCTTCCACAATCATTTCACCCTGTTATTTTTCACGGAAATGCTCCACCACATGGTAGGAAACATGTATCCCCAATCAACCACGCTGATCCAGGCCATGGTCACCCTCACCGACCGCACTGCACCGTCTCGCGGATCCTTCTTCTCCAAGACGCCCTTGAAGCTCTTCTCCTTCGACACCATCCGGGATGGCTGTGGCCTTGAGTTTTACTTCAAGGCCAATTTCTCCTTCATGATGATTCCAAAGATTGGTGGCAAGGGCGGAAACGGGCTCGCGTTTGTCGTTTCCGCAACGAACGAGACTGCTAGCGGCGCCGCCAGCGGCGTGGGATATGCAGGAATGAGCAAGCGCAGCGTGGCAGTGGAGTTTGACACGTGGCTGAACCAGGAGCACAATGACACGAGCGCAAGCCACATAGGCATCAACCTGAAAGGCAGCCCTTTTTCCCAGGTGACTGCCAAAGTTTCAACGGCGCTGAACAACGGAAGGATGTACTTTGCATGGGTGGAGTACAAACCTGAGGAGACAGAGAGCTTGAAGGTGTTTCTTGCATCGGCGTTCAGTGCTCGCCCGAACGAACCCACGCTGTCTATGAAACTCTCTCTCTGCGACGTGCTGCAGCCCACGCGAGCGTCCTCCTCCTTCTACTTTGGCTTTGTGGCCGCGACACGGCTGCATGCGCAGAAGCATGCTGTGGCCATCGAATCTGTTGAAAGAGGTAAGCTTTCTTGCAGCAGCTAACAACACCACCATGCATGCACTGCACAAGCACAGAAGGCAGCAAAAATAAGACCATAGTTTCAGGAAACCCCTCCAAGTATTCCACGTCACAATAATTGTGTTCGTTCTAAATCTCAAATGCCTTTCTTCTCAAGTCTCAAATGGCTTTCGAAATCTTGAATGCCTTTCTTCTCCTGGCAAGATACGCTGAGCCCCCACCACTTCCAGATTTTCGAAGTAAGTTGTGCAGCACCGTCCTTGGCGCTCCTGGCTAGAGATGCTCCTAGTTCTTGCGCTAGGAAGTTCATGGTTGGCATGAGCACGAACCGAACCAGAATCGGTTGAGGTTGAACATGTGGCTGTGATTTGCCGGTACTTGACCCGACCACTAGTGCTCGAATTGGTACTGGTTTGAACCGAATTAGAGAGGTGGTTCGGTTCGTTCGAAACGGTCCTGGTTCGTCCGTCCAGAACCTTCATAGTATCATTTTAACTTTCATCTTTCTATGCTAGAAGGTTAATTCAAGTGTCAATCTTAACACATAAATTATGTAGCTTGAAAAATAGCTCCAAACTCTGAGTTCTTGCCTGAATCTGAAATTCCACGGCTCAAACCGGCCGCAGTTGGATGCAATTTGACGTGCCTCGGAACCGAACCAGTGGGACTGGCCAAAATGAGACGAGTCCAACCAGAACTGACCTAATCCCGGAGGCAACCCCCCCCTCCCCCCCCCCTCTTCCCCCCCCCCTCCCCCCCCCCACCCCCCCTCCTCCCGCCCTTCTCCCCTCTCCCCCCCCTCTAGGGCGAACCGGTTCGCCTTGAACTGAACCGAAGTTGGTAGAGTGCTGATGCCCAGTGCGCGGCACAACATTCCTGAGAACTCATGGCGCATCCTAACAAGCCTCGCTGAGAGCTCATCGCAACCTAACAAGCCTCATGGCGCCCCTTTTGTACTCACATTCCAATCACCCCTCACTCGCCCCCACGCCCCTGCAGGCTACTGTCGCTCCCTGCCTGCAGCCACCCGTCCAGACTTGGATGCAATTCGCTCTGCTGCATTCAATCCACCCCTTCGTTCCCAACCCCTCGCTCCCACGCCCCCTGCTGCTGCTCCCTGCCTTCCTGCAGCCACATGCCTTAGCGTGGATGCAGAGATGTTCCGCCCCAACACCACGAGCCCCTTCACACGCTACGTGAGCGCGGGGTACGGCGGTGAGCAGGATGAGCAGGACTCGTGGCGAATGCCGACCTACTCCACATGGGCCGTCGACCCGCGCTGGCTGCCTGAGGACCAGGGCTTCTCCTGCGGTGAGGCTTGGTGACATCTGAGTCGAGTCAGCAGGTTAGCGTGGTGAGCCTTTTGGCCGCTGTGCCTTATAAGTATACCCGCACCACCTATGGCAGGCTGCAGCCTTGGGGCTCTGCACCTTCCCTTTCACTATACTTAAAGCAACAAAGGCAAGCTCGGGCACGCCGAGGACAAAGGCTCGTGCGGTGGCTTCCGTCAGTTTCTAGCTTCTGTCGATTCATTGTGCTTGCGTCAGCTGCTGACCTTGTCCCCGGCTCCTGTCTCCACCACTCTCCCTCTCCACGCATGCAGAGGGCTGCTGGGCGTATGCGGTGGTGGCAAGCATAGAAGCAGCGTACGGCATCGTGAATAACAGCATCAAGTCCTTCCCATCGCTCTCCATCGACTCCCTCTACCAACTCATGGGGCTCCCTGGCTGCACCAGCGGCTCTCCCACCAAGGCCTTTGAGGAGCTTGTCAAGGCTGCCGTGAAGGGTGGCGGCCTCAGTGGGACCTCAACCAATGCCTCCCCCCCCACCCCCTCCTCATCCTCCTCCTCCTCCTCGTCCTCCTCTCTCTCCTGCCCTGCGTCCCTGACCTCATCTGCAGCAGCACCGCACCCTCCTTCTCTTGAAGCAACTGCTCTCGCTTCACCATCAACACCACCTGTATGCACTCCTTCCCTTCCCTTCCATCGCTGCTGACATGCTCCTCACCTATCCTCGCATTCCTCGCCCTTAGCCTTGCATTCCCAGCAAGAACGAGGTGGTGAGCACCTCGCATTTATCTGAAATGGCACCAAGTCATTATGCGTGCCTGTGTGCATATGCATATGCTTGTGCATGTGCATTTGCATGTGATGTGAATGTGAAATGTGAATGTCGTGAATGTGCATGTGCATGTGCATGTGAATGTCAAAGTGAAATGTGAATGTTGTGAATGTGCATATGCATATGCATATGCATATGCATATGCATGTGCATGTGATGGGCATGTGAACGTAAATGTGCGCGCGGCATGTGCGTGCCTGTGCATGCAGGCAAAGTTCCCCGTGCGGGGGTTTGAGAGGACAGCATTCAAGGGGTACTTTGGGCTCATGCTGGCAGTGTGGCGCCAGCCTGTTGTTGTCCACATCGAGGCCAGCGCCGCCTCCTTCATCGACTACAATGGGGTATGCATCAACTGAATTCTGCTGCATCTCCTACGATGGGATATGCGTGAGCTGAATGCATTCTTATTATTACCAATGATGGGGAGATCTCTGAATTCCATTGTGTCACTGCCGATGGGGTATGAAAGGCAAAACGATGCTATCGATGTAATCCATCCACAAACGAACCAAATGCACTGTGCTATACGTGTGATCAACCACACCACACAACACGTCTTATCGATCCTATTTATCAAGAACGAGAGGCTTGATTTCTTTTGCGACTATGATCACAATGTGGTGTGCGTGCCTTCCTGCCATCTTTGCCTCACCAACTTTGCACACACCCTTCAACCTGTGCCCCTTGTGCCCTGACCTCCGTGTTGGAGTGTATGCATGCAGACAATCAAGTACCAGGACCCGGGGTGCTACACGGGCAACCTCAACCATGTTGTACTCGTTACAGGCTTTCTCATGGTCGGCACCGATACCAGCCGCCCGACCATCTCCCCGCCCTTTTGGAAGATCCGCAACTCGTGGGGCACGCAGTGGGGGGCGAGTGGGTACATGTACATGGGGATTGAACCTGCTGATGGCATCTGCGGCATCAACGTGCTGCCTAGCATTTACCCTGTCATCCGAAGTGAGTCGCTGGGGGCACCTCAGGTCGACCAACCGCCTTCACTCTTGAGCCAAACTTCAAGCCAAACGCGAGGTGCCTTAGCCAACCGATAGGCTTCTCGGCTAGTGCTTCAGCGTGGCATCCCTGTCTTGCAACCCTTTGCCGTCGCGAGCTCGTCATTATGTCTGCTAGGGAATCCTGCTAGTCATCCTCCCTTTACATAACTCTGCCGATGCATAATAGTAAAACTTGGTGCTAGTGTCTGCTCCTTAATCGCGTCAATCCCTCATTTGGCCCCCCCTACCTCATCAGTCCCCAACGACCCTTGCATGGTCAAGGCGTACAAATTCGGCGAAGATCAATCGTCAGTGATGAACCCATGTGGCTCCTTCCCGTGCCGTGTGAACGGCAGCTCTAACAGCTGTGTCTGCAAGCATCCCTTCGTTGAAGCCCCCAATGGCGACGGCTCTCGATCCTGTGCCTATGGTGGGTGCCTCTCGCTCCTGTGATGTTTTTTTTTTTTTTTTTTTTTTTTTTTTTTTTTTTTTCGATTCCAATTCATGCATTGACCATAATTTCGAAAAAAAGAAAAGAAAAAAACTGGTATTTCCTGCTTACGCTACTCGCACCCTGCCTGCCTGGTATTTTCTGCTTTCGCCATGCAATGCACTCTCATTAAAAGTACATAACAATACCACCCTAACATAAATATATCTAGTGATTATGTGCTCGGTCTGGCGCCTCGCGGGATTGTCAAGTGTCGCGACTTTTTTTTTTTTACCATTTGTCAAGTAAGAAAAGCTGGTGAACATAAAAAACAACGATGCAAAATATGAGTGAAAAGAGTTTGTTCTTACTCAACGAGTTCGACTTGGTCGAGTAAAAAAAAAAAAAAAAAAAAAAAAAAAATCAAACAAGGACTCTTAATCCGTTTCAGTCGAGTAAAACAAGTGAATCAAGTTTTTGCTGGACTCATGTCCGTCTGCCTGCCCGCCCGCCCACCTGCCTGCCTTCCTGTGCGGCTGCTTGTGTGTCTCAGTGGATGTGTGCAGTGGCAGTACGCGGAACCCATGTGAGGTGGGGTCGTGTATCAACGACAAGAAGGGCTCATACACCTGTGTGTGCCCGCCCACACACGTTTTGGACTCCACCGTCGATGGCTTCCCCACCTGCTCCAGAGGTTGGTTGTCTTCAGTGGGCAATTTCTGGAACATTTTCCAGTATGGTGTCATTTCTCCATAGCTACATCTCCCACAAGAAAGGACATATGGATTTTGACGTGTTGCAAAGCATTGGTTCACAACTCTCTTTTACTCGAACAGGCTTTTCTCCTTCTTGCATTCACTCACCTCTTATAACATGCCTTTTCCACACGAAGTTCCCGTTTCCACGCAGCCCTTTTCTTAAGAAACCTCCTTCTCTCTTCCCACCCTGTCCTTCCCCACTGAAAGTGAAAGCTTTCCCCTTTCATTCCCGCTCTAAAAGTTGCTCTTTTGTTACCACTAGAATAGTTCATTGTGTTGCCTTGTTTTCCCTACCCGTGTCCCCTACCCAAACGTGTCAATCCTTTTATCCACCATGACTCGTCCCTCAGTCCTTTTATCCTTCATTTTAGTCAAACACAGTGGACAATGATAGTAACTAGCCTTTCTATAGCTTGATTTTCTGCTTCAGTAAAGAAAGCCTTGTTGCCTGTCCCCTCCCCCCTCCCATCATCCTCCTTGTCTCTTTGCCCCTCTGTTGACCTCTCCCTCCTCCCGCGTGTATGCTTTGCCTGCCTCCCGGCCTCCCTCCCTTCCATCGACAGGTTGGGGCAGTGCGTCCACACTGATGGTGAATGGCAGCAACTGGCAGTGCGCTGACGTGCTCTACCTCTTCGGACTCACACAAAAGGAGTTCCAACTCATGAACACGGTGCCGTTTGACTCTGAGTTTCATTCCTCACCACCATGTTGCTGGAATGCATTTCACTGCTACGTGCCTCATTACCAAATGCTGCTTGCTTTAGATGCACCAACAAGTCAAATCATGTCCCCTTTTGTGCTTACGTATGTGAAGGAATTTGAAAATCTGTAGCAGCAGATTAGCATTCCAACTACCACCGCGCGAGTTGCACAAGTACAGATTCCTTACATGCTAATATTGAGAGTGTGCTCACCTGCTGTTGTAAATGCAGGGTGTTGACTGCTCGAAGCCCCTTGAGAAGATTAAACTCAATATGACAAAGACAAATCTGATTGCATGCTCTGCTTATTACTGCATTCTGCTTATTAGGTGGCCTTTTCTGGTTGGTTGCACACACATTTGTCACAGGTGTTCCTTGATAGGGCTCTTGTTTGGTGAAAATTCTTTTGTTAGTGTCCATCTGATGTCCAATGTGGATATTTGGTTGGTTCTCTTTTGTAGCGCTTAATCGATTACAATGTGATTTTCTTGAATCTGCACATTAGCATTAATTGCTCAAAGGGTAGGGGGGATGCAATTAAGATGGGGGCTGTCGAAGAAAGGATGGGGGCTGTTGAAGAATGGATGGGGGCGGGTTAAAAAGGTGGGTTGGGGGTGTCAAGCAAAGGATAGGGTCTAGACACGACATTGGTGTTGGGAAAGGTGATAAGAGAGTAAAAGGGGTGGCCCTTGGAGAAGGGGTGGGGGAAGTCTAAAAAGGGATAGGGGGCAACAATAAAAGGGTTCACTGCGTCAAAAAGGGGATGGACGATGGCGAAACTGTCAAACTATAAACATGTGTGTTACTTCTAGGCTAGACTGAGTGAGATGCTTCTTAAAACTTGTTAAAATTCATATTTCTATCCCCTTTCATTGAATACACCCCACATCTTCTCGACACAAAGGGATGAAGGAATTTAAAGAAGGGTGTGCATCAAAAGAGTGGGAGGCATTGAAAGAAAGGCAGGGGGCAAGAAAGATGGGCAGAGGGGGGAAGGCATCCATAACGGGCCATGGGGTGCACAGTCTATTGGTGATGGCATTTACGTAGAGAGCACCTGGCAGCCCAGCACAGCATTTGTTAACACCAACTCCGACCCTTCTCCCCTCACTCTGGCCCAGGTATCACCTTCACCGGTATTACCACCTCCTCATCCCCCTCCTCCTCAAAAACCTCATCTTCCTCCTCCCCGTCACTTCTTCCACCTCTCTCCTCGTCATTCCTTCCTGCCCCTTCAAACAAAACGTCTCTGCCTCGTCCCCCTCCACACATCCCCCCACACACTCGTGTCTTCCCCCCTTTCACTTGTCACCACCCCTTTGTCTCTCCTCACCCTCGCCCTCCCCTCTCTCGCCCTCCTCCTCCTCTGCCGCTCCAGCGGTCTCAGCATGGGTGGCAGAGGGGCCATCACTAGCGACCTGTCCGACAGAAGAAGACAAATGTGGTCCAGGAAGCAGACAAGCTGCACCTCCCACGGCTTGTGGGACATGACTGGCAGCTTGCCGACCCACGTCCAGGAGTGTGTGTGTGGGTCCCATGCCTTCAATCTGTGTTCGTCTCCAAAGTCAACTATAAACATGTGCCCCTGCACCAATGCTGTTGGGCCCTGCCATCCCTGGAGAGCGAAAAGGGGAAAGGGTGAGCAAAGGGCAATCATTCCATGCCACCACACCACAGCAAGCAAAGTCAAATATAAACATGTGCTCTGCACTGCTGCTGTGCGGCCCTGCCATCCATGTGGAAGAGGAGGGGCGAGGAGAGGAGAGGAGCGGAGAGAGGAGAAGGGCGGAGAGATGAGAGGGGCCGAGAGAGGAGAGGGGCGGAGAGAGGAGAGGGGCGGAGAGAGGGGAGGGGCGGAGAGAGGAGAGGGGCAGAGAGAGGAGAGGGGAGGAGAGAGATAGGGGACGAGGGGCGAGAAGAGGGGATAATTGAATGGCAGCATAGCAGCACTCCCCCGAAACCACCTGCTTAGGTAAACAACACATTGCCATGCGGGTTAGACGCCATGCCCCATCACTGCTCTATGCCCCAGCCTTGCACATATCGCCCACCCCACCACGCTGCACCACCAATCATGCCTCACCTGCAGCATGGCAGGTGGCAGCTCAGTGACGGTGTTAAAGCGCTGGTTGAATGCTACACCTAGGCGCTGCTCTGTGCCCCACCACTCATTGCACATACCGCCTGACCACACCTCACCAGCCAGCATGGATTACCTGGACCACGGGGCAGCACTGCGCACGCACCTGGACTATGGTTGGGGGCAGCTCGGTGACAGCGTTGGAGCGCGGGTTGAAGGCCACACCCAGGCGCTGCCCCCATCTGATGTTCTTTGCCACGAGACCCCCCCCCCTCCCCCCCCCACCGCCTGTCATCAGCTCCGCTCGTGCTGATGCCACTGCTGTGCCCACCTGCACGAAGTGGGGGAGTGGGAGGGGACGTGGGAAAGACAAAAAGCTGTCTTTGTTCCACAGAGAGCACAACGACAGGGCGTCAGGACCATTGAGGCGTGTCACAACCCCGACAGTGTCATCAGCTCCGCTCGTGCTGGAAGAAATTGAAGTCCCGATCCTTTTATGTTGCTTTAAGCGTTTTTCAGGCTTCAGGGGATTGATTCTGTTCCACCATGAGCGAGGACCATTGACGTGCGTCACAGCCTTGGCTGTGTCATCAGCTCCGCTCGTGCTGATGCCGCTGGAGTGCCCACCTTCCCAAGAGTGGGAGGGATGGAATGGCACGCGCAAAAGACTAGCTTTGCCTTGCAGAGAGAATCACAGCAGGAAAGGAGGATCTTTGAGGTGTCTATTGAGGCCAGGAGGTCCTTAGAGGCTCCTCAAGCTGTGACCGCTTGCCCGGGAGTGGAGGGGACACGACGGGAGGAGGTACAAGAGGGGCAGGAGGAGGGGTAACGGGGATAGGGGATGGAGGGAGGAAGTATGGCCGAGGGCGTGAGTGCAAATGGAGGAGTTCAGGGAAGAATGGTAGCCCACGGGTCATCACCCGCGTGCACCAGTCGTCACCGCTCCTCATCGCTCCTCACCTACGTCCATCGCCCCTCACCTGCATCCACCGGCCCTCGTCCACACCATAGGCCTCCACAGAGCCCACCAGCGCCAGGCTAATGGACGTGCTGATGCTGTTTGAGGTGCCTCAAAAGTCGGCATTGATCCTCACATGCGTCCACCTCTCCTCACCTGCGTCCACCGCTCCTCACATGCACCCACCGCTCCTCACCTGCGTCCACCGCTCCTCACATGTGCCCACCGCTCCTCACCTGCGTCCACCGCTCCTCACATGCACCCACCTCACTTCACATGCGTCCACCGTTCCTCACATGCCACCACTGATCTTCAATCACGTCATAGGCCTCCACGGACCCCACCGGCGCCAGGCTCGGATGTGTCGATGCCGCCCGCCACGTACAGCCGCCCGCCCACCACGCCAAACATGCAAAACCACCGCCTCGTGCCGATCGCCGCCACCCGATTCCACTCGTTCTTGCACAGGTGGCACTAAGGAAGGTGGATGTGGGGGAGGTGGCACATGGGGGGGAAGGAGAAAAACGTAGAAGTGGCAAGTTGGGAGGTGGATGCGAGAGATGGCGCGTGGGCGAATGAGGGGACATGAAAGGTGGTTGTGAGAAATAGTATGTGTGGATGTGTGTATGTATGTGTGTGTGTGTATGTATGTGTGTTCGTGCGTGCGTGCGTGTGTGCGTGCGTGTGTGCGTGTGTGTGTGTGCGTGCGTGCGTGCGTGCGTGCGTGCGTGCGCGTGCATGCGTGCGTGCGTGCGCACGTGCGTGTGTGTGTGTGTGTATGTGTGTGTGTGTGTATGTGTGTATTTGTGTGTGTATGTATGTGTGTGTGTGTGTGTATGTGTGTGTGTGTGTGTGCGAGTCCATGTGCGAGAGCGAGGGTGTCAGGACTCTAAGGCTGACACCTAAGAAGTACTGACAGAGGGTGTAGAGTGGGATCAAGAAGGGCACTTGTATATTTGTAAATAAGCGAGACGCTCAGTAGCGGGGAACTGCAACGGCAGAAGTGAAGCAGGGCGGTACACTCGGCGAGGGGATGGCAGCTGGCAGGAAAAAAGGGTTGGCAACTCCACGTAGGCGGTGGACTGAACTGGGGGGGAGGTGTGCTGGCAGGATTGGCAGTGAGATGACGTGGGCGTGATATGCGAATGTGTGGTGTATGGTGTGCATGTGTGGTGTGTTTGTTTTCCTTGCAGACACCGAGTCCAGGAGGAAGCTGGAAGTCAGCGAGGCCAGCTGGAGGCAGGCAGAAGTACCAAATGGATGGCTAGCTAGGCAGTTCAGCAGAACCGCAATCGTGTGGCTAGGCTAGCTAGGGTTGTGATGGGAAGCTTAAGGTTGGTTCCTGGGCCATGGGACTGCCACTGCATGTATGTTTTCGTGAATTACTACAAATTACTACTACACAAGCAGTGAGCAACGAGGCCATAACAAGCAGTCAGGATGAGTTAGGAAGGGTCTGAGCTTACATACATGCAGTCTGGATTTATGAAATTACGATCGGGTAGACTGATAGAAGGAGCGAAGTTAAGGCGGGAAGAAAGCCAGCAAATGGAGAACGAGGGAGAAGATAACCAGGCGGCGAATCAGTCGCTGGAGACGGGGAGAACAGCAGGACGGAACGGGCCCGGCGAAGGAGTGAGTGGGCTGCAAGACGGCACTCGCGTAGAGGCAGGGGATGGCGGGAATAACGCGTCCGGAGGAACGGAAGAACGCCAGCGGAGTCAGCTGCCGACGCGCTCGCAGCAAGGGGGGACCAGTGGGTACCAGCGAAGCGCCTCGTGGCAGGGGACGGAGGAGGAGACGGTGGTTCAGCGCTGGAAATATACGCAGCTACCGAAGGTCGAGGTGCCGGAGAGGTTCTCAGGGGATGTTAAGCGCTACGGGCCCTTGCGTACGCAGCAGCTGGTGCAGACAAGGTGGTGGTGGGCGGGCATGCGGCAGCAAATCAAGGAATAGGTATGGAAGTGTGACGCCTGCTGCAGGAACAGAGCCGTGCTGGAAAGAGAGAAGGCGGAGCTGCAGCCCTTACCCATGGTGAGTCTGGGCTATCGGTGGTCCTTGGACATGGCGGGGGAGCTGCCGGTTACGACGAAGGGACGGAGATACATACTCCTGATGGTGGAACACGTGAGCAAATGGGCGGAAGCCAAGCCGCTGGTGAACAAGACGGCGGAGGCAGTGGCAGAAGCCTTCGAGGAAATGGTGGTTACGAGGCTGGGGGCATGTGGAGAAGTGCTGACAGATCAGGGCACCGAGTTCGAGGGGGCATTCGATCAGCTACTGAAAGCCAGCGGCATCAGGCACAGGACCACCTCACGATACCATCCACAGAGCGATGGGCTGACGGAGAGACTGGTGCAGACCGTGAAGCGAAGACTGAGGGCCTACGGGGAAGAACATAAGAGGGACTGGGACAGGAAGCTTTGTTGGGTAATGGCAGGATACCGCTATAGCAAGCAGGCGGCACTAAAAGATGTGTCGCCCTACTACCTCCTGTTCGGCAAAGAGCCGGTGATGCCAGTGGGGGCACCAAAGCTGCTGCAGGATGTGGTGACCACGGGCTCAGCAGAAAAGTGGGTGGCTGTGGCAGAGGTGCGGGCGGCATACTTGAGGCACTTGCTGCCAGCAGCGCTAGAGAACTTACACGTTGCGCAGTTGCGGGACATTGAGAGGTACAAACAGAGGCAGGAGACCAACGGAAAAGGGGCATCAGCGGGAGTGCAGGAGGAGGAAGAAGTATACCTCAGGAGGCAGCGTAAGCACGCCTTGGACGTGGGGCTCTCACAGCAGCGGTGGACGGTTAAGGAGGTGCGGCCGTCCGGGGTGATAGTGCTAGAGGACGGGAAAGGAAAACGGGTGGCGGACCACGTTACCAATGTGGCCAGGATTCGCACGGAGAAGGGCAAGGGCGGACCACAGGGTCCCATGACGCGCGCGAGGACGGCAGCAATGCGCCATGGAAGGGGGCAGGAAGGGTCCGAGAAGGGAGACAACAAAGGCAAGGGCAAGGAGAAGGTGGGGTAGAGACAAAAAGGAGAAAGGCAGGGAGTGGCAGAGAAGAAGCGGCAGTCAGAGGACGAGCTGTCAGGGAGAACCAGAGGAGGGTGAGAAAGAGATACACGGTCGAGGAAGAGAGGGGTAGGAGTACGGTTGAGGCACAGGGGACACGGAGGGCTGGGCAGGAGAGAGGAGGAGGCAGTGGGGCAAGGGGGGGGTGGCACTAAGAGAGGCACAAAAGGGGAAGGGGGGGGGGGAAGTTTCCGACAGGGGTGTGCATGCCATGGTGCGTGCCGTATCCGCGAATGCCGCTGTCACGCCGTTTCGAGGCCGCAGGTTCGCGTACAACCGGCCCGGGCATCGCTTGGAGAAGTATAGTAAGGGAGGTGAGCAGCCTAAAGAGTATGAGAAGAAGGGAAACACTGAGAGTTTGTAGCAGACGGGAACTCTACTGACAAGCCTCGCGGCTCGCCCAACCCTACCGCCCCTCACCGAGTGACAGTGCCGATTCATGCAGTCGTCCACACACAGTTGAATAAGGAGGGTATTGTGGTAGACATGCCCACACAACTCAAAGGGTAAATCCACACCGATTTAGTTAAAAATTTCGTTGACGACGAAGCAAGCCACAGCCTGATCAGCAGCGCAAACGCTAGAAATCTGCGAACTGTGCCAGCTGGTTCAGGCCGGGGCAGCTGTTTGAGTTAGCCATGTCCCCACCCAGCTGGGTCATTTGGCTTATTGTTGCGTCAGCAGGTGGTCCCCACGAGCAGCTTAGGGAGCTGTTTGAGTTGGCCATGTCCTCACCCAGCTGGGTCATTTGGTTTAGTGCTGCGTCAGCGGGTGGTCCCTACGAGCAGCAAAGGAACGACATCCCAGTCAGGGCTCGAAGGGTCGGGCTTCGGATTTTTTTCACTAGGAGGGTCGGCTGAGTGGGGCTGTGCCAGGGGAGTGCCAGCCTGGTTTCCCTCGCGTGGCCCGAGTCACGACCAGGGCTTATGTTAGGATTTTTGCTAGCTCGGATAGTTTGGGCCCTATAAATTTACCATGTAAATTTTGAGCTAGAGTCGAAATAGCCCTGAAAGATATCGGTTTGAGCCAGAAAGGGCAAAAGGGCCTGATTGTCATCGATTTTGAGGGGTCTGGGAGCAGATAATAACAACATTGCTAAAAAAAACACAACTACTCTCTCTGAAACATTTTGTACGAAAGACATATGACCCAGTAAGTTGGTAATATCGGGCAGGGGGTTTTGTTGGAAGATTTAGTGGGGGGAGAGACGGAACAGAACCAATAACATGAATATGAGAAGGCTTTGGTGTTTAAACGAGACACGAAGGAGAGAGTCAATGATATAATGTCTTACGAATAACACATAAGAAAAAATCACCCTATGACTTTCAGGGCCGAAAATAACCCATTTAAAAACAGGACTGCATTGAAAAATACAGGAATACCTTGTTATTCTCAGCCAAGACTGGGTATTTGCCTTGTTGACGTGGGCAATGGTCACAACGCCGAGATCATTTGGCCTCTCTTGCACCCGATCTCGCGAGGAAGACGACATCCTCGGCTTGTCTAGGGTCGGTCAATTCCAGTTGCATTCAAAAATTGCAAGTGTCGGTTTGCAAATGCATTCCTTTGCTTGTATTGGAGGAAAGATGTCGGCCGGTCGGGCAACACCATGCCATTATCCGTGTTTAGGGTTGAGGCTTCCCTATCGCATGCCATCCATATGTGGTTTATTTTTTTCTGACCGCGGGCAGATAATGAACCGGTTTGCGATGTCTTTAAAACAGTGAGTCCGGTATCTAATCCGAGAGTCCGTCAGCTTCTTCCGGTTTGAACTGTCGAAGGAATGCATTTGCAAAATAGCACTAGCAAAATCTGAATGGAGTTGATATTGGCCCGTCGAGGGTGCGTGAAGTTCCACCATTTCTGCGTGACCTTTTTACAAATTATCCGCGTCTGCATCGGTGGCTGACAAATTGAGCAGTCAGCAGGAGCTAATTGATTAGGTGCTGACTCCTCCCTGCTCACACGCGTCCTTAGCCAGATGGTTCGTGCTTGTGTTGTTGTGTATTGTTTATCAGTAGACTTTCTCATGCTCGCAGAGACCCACAACGACCCGTAGGAGGCTGTATCATGGAGCAAAACCGGACCGCACGCCACCATTTGCTGCCTCGTTCTTTGTCGTCACGACATAGTATAACGACAAAGAACGAGGCTAGCCTCGTAGTAGTTGTTAGTTCCCTTTTTTTTTTTAAGCCAGTCGTGGCGATGTGTCACTTAACCCTACGTAGTACTAGTGATAGTAGTAAATGCCGAGTACTAAGACACGGTCCTGAAGTCTACCCGCCAAAGTCGCACCGTATTTGGCAACACACCATCACGAATGGAACTCCCTTCACCGAGGGCCAGGGACATGCCTGGGCTGGGACCTTGACCTAAATAAAAGGTTTGGTCGCACGTTCAATATATCGACATTTGCATGCAATCATCATGTTGCTAGTAAATGTTCAAAACAGTTGCTAGTAACGTAGTCAGTCGTTTGGCAGGCCACCAGGCACGCTGTATGCGCGTGGAGGGCGTCAGCATCATCAATGCAGGCAACGTAGTCGTGATTTTTGAGTCGACTCACGTTTGGCAGGTCACCAGACACGCTGACTCAGCGTGTGGAGGTTGTTGATGATCAAATGCGGCGGTGCTGACTCCGTCTGCTCCTACTTGCAGCGTCCTTTCTCTGGATACTTCTCAGACTCTCTCGTGCGCACGGAGACCCCCAACGACCTGGAGGCGACCCATGGCCTCATTTTCACTTCTCGCTGTTACCGGTCATGGTGCCTACTACAATCTCCTTGCTGCCATGGACATCTGAGTCGCGAGACTGGTAAAGGAGAGCGAGGGACGCCACACGGAAAGGATTTCTGCTTAGTAGAGCTACCTCCCGGTACAGGGACGTCAGAGACACAGCGCCGTTCCTTCCAGTACTAGTAGTAGTACCGATAGTAGTAGAAGTAGCCACGATGAAGAGGCGTTACTCGTATAGCAGGCGTCAGCTCGAACCGTTACAACTTCTGTGGGAGATTTTGCTCCGCGCGTTGTTGCTGGGTCCTCTGCTGCCCGACTTCGCCAGTGGCATTCCCTGGAATACATCTCAAGGTAACGGGGAGCCTTAAAGCTCACATTCATGGGAGCCATTGTGACACAATTCTGACGCAGTTGTCCCCTCTTGGACACGGTATCGTTTCTTGACTTGCTTTTCCAAAAGTAGCATCATTGGCTTTGAGACGACCAACCTCGCTACCCACTGGGTGAAAACGAGGTTCACCCTTCACCACTTGTAAGCTGGCAGGCGTTACACGACCTCTGGGCTCTGGTAATATTAAAATAGTAGTAATGCTTTTTAAAGGCCGCTCTTCGTCTCAACTTACTTCCTCCGTCACCTGGTTTATTGTCCCCACCTCCTGTTGCTGCTGGACAGTGCGCGCGATCCAGGACCTGCGAGCGGCAATGAGCGTGGGCGGTCAGGTGGTTTCGTTCAAGGGGTGGAATCAAGGGGACGACTGCACCACCGCTGAAGTGCTGACTTGTGATGCCGAGGGCATGGTTAACAGCATGTAAGGCGTGTTAACAGCATGTAAGGCGTGTTAACAGCATGTAAGGCGTGTTAACAGCATGTAAGGCGTGTTAACAGCATGTAAGGCGTGTTAACAGCATGTAAGTCGCGCTGTCCGCATGTACTAAAGTGTGATATGAGCATACACTAGGGGTGTGTTATGCGCACGCATCGCATGCTCTAGTAAGGTGTATTATCAGCATGCGCTAAAGTGTGTTATCCGCATGCACTAAGGTGTGTTATCCGCATGCACTAAATCGTGATATCCGCATGCACTATCCGCATGCACTAGGTTGTGTTATCCGCATGTACGAAGGTGTGTTACCAGCAAGGCGTGATTGTAATGTAACAGCGTCCTGGATGTAAGTGTAAATGCATGGTTAGTAGGGCATCGTGTACGGTTTGGGTATCAAGCAAGTGGAGTATGTGAACAGCACGATCTTTGATTCTCGCCAGTGTAAAGGAAATCTCTCGCTTACCTTCTCATTAATTTCCAGAAAGTTACAGACATGCATTTTTGTCGTACTGCAAACTACACATTTCTCTTTCTGTTTACCTTCTCAAACGGTCCTTGCGTTGATAAAGGCATTATATACCAGTCATGCACTGTGATCATGCGGCAATACTCAACAAGCACAAAAAAGAGCTAACAAAACCTACCAAAACTAAACAAAACCAAACAAACAAAACTAAACAGGGACTACCTACCAGCCCAGTCCCCTAGGGGAGCTCCAATGCGGGCTCCAGTATGGCGAGGCAGTCCCCGAGGGACATGCCTTCGCCCGGGGCGCCCACTTGTGGGTTCTCCACCTGGGCTGCCTAATTTCACTTCGTTTCCGAGGGACATTACCTTCTCTTTCTCTCTCCGTTTCCCCTTTATCATTTTTCCTATTTCCTTCCTGCCTCCTTCCCTTCGTCCTGCCTGCGTGTCTGTCCCTCCCTGTCGTCCCAGAGACCTGCGAAACAAAAATATGCTCGGATCTCTGCCGCCCAGCATTGGAAACCTGTCGCGCCTAAGCTACTTGTAACGCCCTTGCGCCCGTGCCACCATCTCATGCCCATGCCACCATCTCATGCCCGTGCCACCATCCCATGCCCGTGCCACCATCTCATGCCCATGCCACCATCTCATGCCCGTGCCACCATCTCATGCCCATGCCACCATCTCATGCCCGTGCCACCGTCTCATGCCCGTGCTACCATCATGCACGTGCCACCATCTCATGCCCGTGCCACCATCTTATGCCCGTGCCACCATGGCACCATCCCATGCCCGTGCCACCATCTCATAGTACCCGTGCCACCATCTCATGCCCGTGCCACCATGGCACCATCCCATGCCCGTGCCACCATCTCATAGTACCCGTGCCACCATCTCATGCCCGTGCCACCATGGCACCATCCCATGCCCGTGCCACCATCTCATAGTACCCGTGCCACCATCTCATGCCCGTGCCACCATCTCATGCCTGTGTCACCATCTCATGCCTGTGTCACCATCTCATGCCCGTGCCACCATCTCATGCCCGTGCCACCATCTCATGCCCATGCCACCATCTCATGCCCGTGCCACCATCTCATGCCCGTGCCACCATCTCATGCCCGTGTGAGATGGTAAAGAAGAACAAAAAAAACGTCTGTGAGTCAGAACCTGTGGTGCCGTGTGATGGGCTCAGTCGTGAGAGTATTTGACCATGACGGTCCCATGTGTGCGTGACGTGTGCATGCCATGCAGCATTGCGCAGTTGAAGCAGGTTCGGGCACCAAGTGGGGTCCTCATTGAGCATGCCGTCCCCGTTTCTCTCACTCAACCACCTGACTCCCCTTCCCTCTCACAACTCCACAACCCCCTCCTGGCCTGCTCATGCCCCTGCTAGCGACCTCTGGCACAACCATTTCAATGGGACCATCCCTTGCTTCGGCAACTTGACGACGCTCGCGTACCTGTAAGCCGGCTCCCTAGACTGCTTTCCTCTACATGCGAGGACTCTTTCAAATCTAGGTTTGGGGTTATTTGTGCGTTCGCAATAGTGGAAAACAAAGAGAGCATTCTCACCCTGATACGTTTCCCTACCACGGAGCTTCTCACTGCCACGCACTTAACACTGACTACTCCTCTCTTCCCCTCCTTGCCGTGCAGCAACTTAGATGACAACAGCTTTAGTGGGACCATCCCAGACTGCTTCTCCAAACTCTCCAGTCTTAAATTCATGTGAGGATCTCTTCTAACGTTTTGTATGCTTGAGGCCATGGGAGCCCCTCCCTCACAGGCTTCAATCAAGCCACAGCACAGATCGGATAGAATGTATTTCCTCGTCGGCTCGTCACATGCTTGCTGTCTGCTTTGCTTGTCGGCAATCATGCTTCCTTTGAAGCACCTTAAAGAGAGCCTGTGGCATCTACATGCATACATGCATAGAAAGAGTTTTTTTTTTTTTTTTTTTTTTTTTTTGTGTTTTTTTTTTTTTTTTGCTGGTCCCATCCAAATGATCTGGACCTTCGCAGCTATATAACAAACAACGAACTCTCAGGCTCATTACCCGCTTCAATCAGCCACTTGAACGCCCTTGGAGTCCTGTGAGTCGAGCATGTTCCGCCAGGCACATTTCGGCTCACCACTGAGCTCCAGCATCAGCTCTGTTCACCCATGCCGTGTGCCATGTCATGCCTCGCCTCCTGTTCAAGTTCTGAACTCGTCTGAATAGCAGAAAATTGAAGAGTGCAAGTTACAGATACACAAGTGACCTGAGAGGCTCGATTGATATGACCAGCCGACTAAGAAGCCGCAAGGCCTTCCCATGCAAGTTTGCCTCCCCGTGCCACCAGTTTCCCGTCTTCCCCCCCTCTCACCATGCCCGAGCTACCGTCTCATGCCCGTGTGAGATGGTAAAGAAGAACAAAACAAACGTCTGTGGGTCAGAACCTGTGGTGCCGTGTGATGGGCTCAGTTGTGAGAGTATTTGACCATGACGGTCCCATGTATTCATGAGGGTCCTATGTGTGCGTGACGTGTGCATACCATGCAGCATTGCGCAGATGAGGCAAGTTCGGGCACCAAGAGGGGTCCTCATCGTGAGCATGCCGTCCCCGTTTCTCTCACTCAACCACCTGACTCCCCTTCCCTCTCACAACTCCACAACCCCCTCCTGCCCTGCGCATGCCCCTGGTAGCGACCTCTCGTACAACCGTTTTGATGGGACCATCCCTTGCTTCGGCAGCTTGACGACGCTCACGTTCCTGTAAGCCGGCTCCCTAGACAGCTTCCAAGTACATGTGAGGACTCTGTGAGTTAGCTGCCAATCTAGATTTGGGGTTGTTTGTGCGTTCGTCATCGTGAAAAGCACAGAAAGCATTCTCCCCCTCAATCCGCATCTCCTCGTTCTCTCACCCATATGGTTCCCTACCACGGAGCTTCTCACTGCCACGCACTCAACACTCACGGCTCCTCTCCTCCCCTCCTTGCCGTGCAGCAAATTGAAGTACAACAGCTTTAGTGGGACCATCCCGGACTGCTTCTCCAAACTCTCCAGTCTTAAATACATGTGAGGATCTGTTCCAACTTTTTGTATGCTTGAGGCCATGGGAGCCCCTCCCTCACAGGCTTCAATCAAGCCACAGCACAGATCGGATAGAATGCATTTCCTCGTCGGCTCGTCACATGCTTGCTGTCTGCTAGCTTGTCGACAATCATGCTTCCTTTGAAGCACCTTAAAGAGAGTCTCTGGCAGGCATCTACATGCATACATGAAATTTTTATTTGTTTTTGGCTGGTCCCATCCAAATGATCTGGACCTTTGCAGCCAGCTATCACGCAACGACCTCTCAGGCTCATTACCCGCTTCAACCAGCCACTTGAACGCCCTTGAATACCTGTGAGTCGAGCATGTTCCGCCAGGCGCATTTCGGCTCACCACTGAGCTCCAGCATCAGCTCTGTTCACCCATGCCGTGTGCCATGTGCTGCCTCGCCTCCTGTTCAAGTTCTGAACTGAACTCGTCCGAACAGCAGACGAGTGAAGAGTGCAAGTTACACATACACAAGTGACCTGAGATGCTTGATATGATCAGCCGACTGATAAGCCTCCCCTCCCATGTCAGCTGAGCAATACAAGTGCACTTCCCTGTACCACCATTTACCCCTCTCTCCCCCCTGCAATCCTCTTCCTTCGTCTCTCGGCACGGCATGCCTCTTGTCCCTCTCCATGTAGGGAATCCTCTTATGGAGCAACCCTTTCTGTCGCTCCCCTTGTTGCATGCACTCCCCACAGCCCACTCCTCTCCTCCCCTTTCTTGCCACGCAGGTCCTTAGGCCGCAACAATCTTAACGGGTCTATCCCCGACATCTTCTCCGGACTCTCCAGAATAACACACATGTCAGCCCCTCTTCTTTCTTGAACTTGAGGCCATGTGAGCCCCTCCCTCACAGGCTTCAATCAAGCCACAGCACAGATTGGGTTGGGCAGAAAACATTTTTTTGGCGACTGAACACTTGCTTGCTGTTTGGTATGTGGCCTGCTGGTAGACATTCCTTCGATGCACCTCAAAATTGCTCCCAGTATCTATATGCATGCATAGGGTGTGGGTTTACTGCTGGACCCATCCAACTTATCTGAACGTCCGCAACCCATCCACATCTCTCTGTTTCTTAACCAATACAGTACTCTCGATTCTAATCGCTTCTTCGGCCCTTTTCCCAACGTTGCAAGCCTGGATCGGCTTGATTTCCTGTAAGCATGTGACGTTGCTGTTAGCATGTGACGTTGCTTGCTGTTAGCATGTGATGTTGCTGTTAGCATGTGATGTTGCTGTTAGCATGTGACGTTGCTTGCTGTTAGCATGTGACGTTGCTGTTAGCATGTGACGTTGCTTGCTGTTAGCATGTGACGTTGCTGTTAGCATGTGACGTTGCTTGCTGTTGGCATGTGACGTTGCTTGCTGTTAGCATGTGACGTTGCTGTTAGCATGTGACGTTGCTTGCTGTTAGCATGTGACGTTGCTGTTAGCATGTGACGTTGCTGTTAGCATGTGATGTTGCTGTTAGCATGTGACGTTGCTGTTAGCATGTGACGTTGCTGTTAGCATGTGATGTTGCTGTTAGCATGTGATGTTGCTGTTAGCATGCGACGTTGCTTGCTGTTAGCATGTGACGTTGCTGTTAGCATGTGACGTTGCTTGCTGTTAGCATGTGACGTTGCTGTTAGCATGTGACGTTGCTGTTAGCATGTGACGTTGCTGTTAGCATGTGACGTTGCTGTTAGCATGTGACGTTGCTGTTAGCATGTGATGTTGCTGTTAGCATGTGATGTTGCTGTTAGCATGTGACGTTGCTTGCTGTTAGCTTGTGACGTTGCTGTTAGCATGTGACGTTGCTGTTAGCATGTGACGTTGCTGTTAGCATGTGACGTTGCTGTTAGCATGTGATGTTGCTGTTAGCATGTGATGTTGCTGTTAGCATGTGACGTTGCTTGCTGTTAGCATGTGACGTTGCTGTTAGCATGTGATGTTGCTGTTAGCATGTGATGTTGCTGTTAGCATGTGACGTTGCTTGCTGTTAGCATGTGACGTTGCTGTTAGCATGTGACGTTGCTGTTAGCATGTGATGTTGCTGTTAGCATGTGACGTTGCTGTTAGCATGTGACGTTGCTGTTAGCATGTGATGTTGCTGTTAGCATGTGATGTTGCTGTTAGAAAGTGAGCGTGCTGTAAGTGATGCAGGTTCTTGCATGTCTTTTCATGAATTTCTCTGGGCAGAGATCTCTCGTACAACTACTTGACAGGATCCATTCCAACCCTGGCTAATTTGACCAGCTTAAGTTTTTTGTGAGTACGACAGACAGACCCAGTTTTTTTCTGCAGACACCCACGTATTGTTGCACACACCCACCCATGTATTGTTGCACACACCCACCCATGTATTGTTGCACACACCCACCCATGTATTGTTGCACACACCCACCCACGTATTGTTCCACACACCCACCCATGTATTGTTGCACACACTCACCCATGTATTGTTGCACACACCCACCCACGTATTGTTGCACACACCCACCCATGTATTTTTGCACACACCCACCCATGTATTGTTGCACACACCCACCCATGTATTGTTGCACACACCCACCCATGTATTGTTGCACACACCCACCCATGTATTGTTGCACACACCCACCCATGTATTGTTGCACACACCCACCCACGTATTGTTGCACACACCCACCCATGTATTGTTGCACACACCCACCCACGTATTGTTGCACACACCCACCCATGTATTGTTGCACACACCCACCCACGTATTGTTGCACACACCCACCCACGTATTGTTGCACACACCCACCCACGTATTGTTGCACACACCCACCCACGTATTGTTGCACACACCCACCCATGTATTGTTGCACACACCCACCCACGTATGCACACACCCACCCTTGTATTGTTGCACACACCCACCCACGTTTTGTTGCACACACCCACCCTTGTATTGTTGCACACACCCACCCACGTTTTGTTGCACACACCCACCCTTGTATTGTTGCACACACCCACCCACGTTTTGTTGCACACACCCACCCATGTATTGTTGCACACACCCACCCACGTATTGTTGCACACACCCACCCACGTATTGTTGCACACACCCACCCATGTATTGTTGCACACACCCACCCAGGTATTGTTGCACACACCCACCCATGTATTGTTGCACACACCCACCCACGTATTGTTGCACACAACCACCCTTGTATTGTTGCACACACCCACCCACGTTTTGTTGCACACACCCACCCAGGTATTGTTGCACACACCCACCCATGTATTGTTGCACACACCCACCCACGTATTGTTGCACACACCCACCCATGTATCGTTGCACACACCCACCCACGTACTGTTGCACACACCCACCCATGTATTGTTGCACACACCCACCCATGTATTGTTGCACACACCCACCCACGTATTGTTGCACACACCCACCCACGTATTGTTGCACACACCCACCCATGTATTGTTGCACACACCCACCCATGTATTGTTGCACACACCCAGGTACTGTAGCACACACTCAGGTATTGTAGCACATTCCCAGGCATTGTTGCACACACCCACGTATTGTTTGCAAGCGCACGCACCCACCCATCCTACTTTCATCCGCCCCTCGTCCTTCCATCTTTCTCACCCCACCTTTCCTTGCCTGCAGCTCAATAAGCGGCAACCACTTTACGTCGGGGACCATTGCACGCAATATCTGTTCCCAGGCCTCGGGAAATGTGCGGAGGAACTGTTTTCCTGCAAATGATGTGCCTTGCAAGCTGGAGCAGGAACAGCGATCAGACTGCGCTGACTTCTGTGGGATGATTGCCCCTTCGGTTGACCCCTGTGACGGTCATGGTTACTGTTATGGCGGCGACTCTCTTAAATCGCAGGACCTCAATATGACGTGCCAGTGCTTCGACAAATACGTGCTTGGGCCTACCGCAAAGTCCTGTGTTTTGATGCTGGAGAGCTCACAGGGTAGGCACTCATGTTGGGTGAAGGGGTATTAGGGAACGGAACAGATGACATCGTGTTAACATCGTCCTTGTCAATCGCTTTGCTTGTTCTTCTTGTTCGTCACTCACCTCTGACTCTTCCATTACAAATCTTCGCATGGATGGTCCATTCCTATGTGTCTCTTCCCCCCATCACTAAGGATCTCTCCCCCACAAACAAGGCATTGCTCCTCCCTGCTGCACGTGTGATGGGTACCATCTGAAGTCTTGAAGGACCTGCTGGGATTGTGGGGCTCAAGCCCTGGCGGACCCTGGGAGAATGAAACCCTGGATTCTCTCCTGCGCTTTCTCACATACGATTCTGACAACTTCATCGTCAGCCTGTGAGTGGAAGGCGTGATGTTTTCTTCTGCAAATGATGAGGTTGTGCAGGAGGTTGGGATGTGAACGCTGCTAGTAATAATTTCCCTAGCCTTGTACTTCCATCCTTTCCGTGCGTGCGTGCGCCCAATTTTCCTTCGTCCAATCTCTTTTCTCCACTCCGTTTTCCTGTCCTCTTCCTTTTGTATTCCCCCACGTCCACCCAATTTTCCTCTTGGAAACTTCAAGCTGCTGCTTGTGCACGTACCCTCCCTCTTCCCTCCCAATCACCTCCTGCTTTAACTTCCCTCCTCACCTTTTCCTCATTTGTTCTCATATTTTCCTCATGCTCACTTCAACTCAACTTTCTCCCATTCCCTCCCCACTATTTCCATAGTGACTTATCGAATCAGAAATTGTCTGGAACTATCCCATCAACTATGTCACAGCTTTCTCGCGTCACACACCTGTGCGTACACCTACTGAGTAGAGCCATGAAGTTTATTGCATGATGCATCACTTACGTTGAGTCGCGTTTTACGATTCCGCTCCAGCACTTCTGCACTGAACTGACAATGTACTGCACTTTGCAACATTGTCTTCCACATGCTTTGATTGCACTCCACTCATGCAGGGATCTGTCGGGGAACTACTTAACAGGTTCCTTGCCAAGCAGTCTAAGCAGTCTGTGGGACCTCGACACTCTGTGAGTGCACCTCGTCATCTAGGTCACATGAGTTTTTGGGCACGAGAAGATGGAGCCAACATCTTGTTGCAAATATATATATATATGTATATATGTAAAGATATATATATACCTATATATAAACGGTCTTACAAGATGTTGGTTGATCTTGATAATCGACACCTTCTTGTGGACCATCTTTGCCCTGCCCCCTTCACTACACGTGTGCATGACTTGTGCTCACGAGGTGCAGGTCTCTGCACAACAACTACCTCTACTCGGGAACCCTTTTCAAGACAACATGCAGACTCAAACTCTCCCTGCAGGACAACTGCTTCCCCTTTGACGCCGTCCCCTGCCCCCTCCGCAATTACACCCAGCGACCCTCCGAAGATTGCTCTGCCTTCTGCGGCCTCTCAGCTCCCGCTCCCACCACCCCACCCTGTTCCGACCACGGATACTGCTTCTGGAAGGAGGAGGCAGGCACACGCACAGCCACGTGTGCATGTGGGGGGGAGTATGGCAATGGGTTGGATCCAGCCACATGCAAGACACGATTGCCAAAATCGGAATGTATGCCTTAATTGTCCACAGCTCTTTTGCTTCTCCATTTCTTAGCACGACATTTTTTTTCGAGTGCGAGCGGTGCATACAGTTTGCACGTCCTTCTGAAAGGTGTGCCTTTGGGTGTTGGCTGCTCGCAGGGGTGGTGCTGGACGATCTGAAAACGACTTGGGGTGGCTTCGATGGGGGAGGCACGTGGAATGAGAGCACTCCGTGTGAGCGGCTGAAGCATGTGACGTGCAACGCTGACAACTACATTGTGGCCCTGTGAGCAACACTTTCAAAGGGTTATCCAGCATGTCCATTGTGAAGTCGTGGCATGGTCAAGGAGGGCGTTTCACATTGTGGCCTTGCTAGGTTGCATGGTCATTGTTGCCAGGGTGCATTATCACCCTGTCGACCGCACGCATGGTTCATTTCAAGCTTCCACATGTACATGCATCTCACAGCTGTCAAGCATTGCATTCATCCGCGCTCCCCCTTTGGGCAGGAATTTTTCTGAGCAAGGAATAGAAGGGATCATTCCCAATTCCATTCAAGCCCTGGTGAACCTCACGTCTCTGTGAGTTGTTGAACACTGTTGTAGGCTGAAAGGCAAGTCACATCACCTCGAAAGCCATGCCAAATCACCTCAAGATGCATTCAACGTCTCGTTAAATTGCATCCCACATCACCTCAATAGACATGTCGCATTGCTCTGAGCTGTTGCATCTAGGTACAATCTTAGGTCACATCACTTATTCCCTAAGCAATCATATGTAGGAACTGCACAGGCTTTGCAAGGACACGGTTTTTACGTAAGCACAGTCTTGTGCAAAACTACAGCTTTTGCTGGTGTGTGTGTGTGTGTGTTTGCAGTGCAGGTACTTATGACGTGCATGCATGTAGATGCACACATGTGGGGTCATCAGCTTCTTATCTACAATATGAACAGTGTTTCTTTCCTCATGTTTCTTTCCACCGTTTTTTTTCCCCCACTAACCCTCTACCCTCCTCCCTGCCACATTCCCACCCCCTCTCTCCAACCCCCTCCACCCTCTTCCCCGTATTCCGCCCTTAATGCAGCAATCTTTCGAACAACGCCATAGCAGGGTCAATCCCTGACTCCTTCAGCCTTCTGCAGCTCCTCCAGATCTTGTGGGTTTGGGCTGGCAAAGTGATTCTTGTGGGTAATTCACTAGGGCTGGGAAATCACAATCGACTGCTTGTGGAATGGCAAATGAGTTGCTAGTGATTGTAAACTATCTAGCTGGTTGTGTAGAGTAATGTTGTCGTTCAGGATGTCTAACCATTTGCGGATTCTTCTCTTTGGCAGGGACATGTCACACAACCAGCTCTCGGGAATTATACCAAGTGGATTCAGCAACTTGCAAAATCTTGTCAAGCTGTAAGATGGTGTCTAATGAGCAACGGCTTCTTGCACAGAAAGGCTTTGCTTCTGTTTTAATTATCGTTCAAGCAGACTCGGAAAGATCACTCAAGCTCTCACCTAGCGAGGTCCTTTTCCTCTCATCTGAACCTTGGGGTTCGTCTCATTGTCCTAAGACACACGTATCTACTGAGTTTATGGAAGTATGGCCTCTGCAGCCCACCTGTCTTTTTCTGACAAGTTCAGCAGGTTGCAAAGGCTTGTCAAAGGAGTGTCTAATGAGCAGCGGCTGCTCACAGAGACAGGCGCGCTACCTTGCATCATGGCAGCAGGCGAAGTGGGCTTTTCATAGTCCAGCCAGCCTATCCTCATCCGAGCATTTTCCGTGTCTCAAGATGTCTCGCAACTCGAGCGAGTGCTGTGTGTGTGTGTGTGTTTTCCACGTGTGTTCCCTCTCCCATGCGCCAGGGATCTGAACAGTAATGATTGAGTTGACTCAATAGTTACCTTTTCCACGTGTGTTCTCTCTCCCATGTGCCAGGAATCTGAGCAGCAACTACCTGTACGGTGGCACGCTCCCCACCACCATGTGCAATTCCTCCTCAACTTCACTCGCACTCTCGCTGCAAAGCAATTGCTTCCTTAATCTCAGCTTACCCTGCGCTCTCAACCGCACCCAGCGCTCCGATTGCTCAGCCTTCTGCGACCTCTCCCCTCCAGTCACCCTGCCCTGTTCTGGACGAGGCTACTGCTTCTGGAAAGGAGGGGAGAATTCAGGCGAAGCCACATGTGCATGCAGGAGAAACATTGAGATAGGAGGCACTTTCAGTGCGTGCGACGGCATTCTCTTGGATTCTGAGTGTAAGTCTCTGCCAAGGGATGGCGTGCTCGACAAGGGATGGCCGCTTTCTGGGTGCTATGCAAAGTCATGCTGCCGTGTTTCCCACAATGTTTTTGGCGACTCAGACGTCATACTGGCCTGTTGCTCCCTCAGATCATGCAATCTTGTCTGACACACATAGGAAGCACTAGAAGCGATTGAGCTGAGTAGAGTATTTGGCCTGTTTCTTTGTTCCTCTCCTCCTGCCTGACACCCAGGGAAAGCATTACAAGCAATAAAAGATACCTGGCAAGGGTATGACGGGGATGGCACATGGAGGGAAGACGGAAGATGTGACGGCATGGCGAACATCACTTGCAACAACGAATACCAGGTTGTCAGCCTGTAAGGAGAACAATAGTGCTGGCAACTTCATTGCTAGGCGGAAAGGCAGTGTTGGTTGCTGTTTTGTCTGTCTGATGGTTGAGGCAAGGCTGGATGGTCAGATGCATCATGCATGTGAATATCCACACAGCAGAAAGAACAGGACTGAGTCAACAATGAGCACAGATCTGTTCCCTTCAGCTTCGCGCACCTCGACTATCCGACATGGGCACGAGTCAGGAAAACACAAGAATGAAGTCAACTCAATCTCGATTGATATTTCGAGCTTGAGACTCTCAATATTGAAACACGTAAAGTTACTTTCAGATATGAACGTATGTTGTGGCTAAAAAAACAGAAAAGCTAGTAGTGTCAACCCTGCACACAAGGCAGGTTTATCGAAATCAGCATGGGTCGAACTGAATCAGGTGATGCATCGGCCCCCTATTTTTTTAAGCCGTGGCAGGTCGAGTCATTGGTCCACTCAATAGCCCGTGTCTTTCCTTTGGTATTCTGGCATGCCACTACCCCTTCATGCCACTAAACATGCCCCTACTTGCCACTGCCCCTACTTCCTATCCTAATGCCGCTCTTTGCCCCTCCATGCTGACACTGTTTGGCACAGTCGAGTAAAAGATGCTGCAGTTTCAGGAAGCATACCAACACTTCTTGGGAATGTCATCCATCTGACAGAACTGTGAGGCCACAACTCTCAGCACCACACTCCACCTGCCAACACCCATCTATGCACTGTACTTGCACACAATCTCTAATCTAGCATAAAATATATCAATGGTCAAATCCTTTTAACAATCTCCCATCTGCCAGCACTACTCTGTGTATGCACCACATCCATCTGAGTAACCGTACAACACTCCTCCAGTCAAGTTCTTGACCTTGTTGTATTCCCCTATGCGAACTTGGACTGCATGTTGTAGGGACCTTTCCAACAACCGACTCAGTGGCAACTTTCTATCGACTGTCACACGGCTGACCAACTTGGTAAAATTGTAAGGGACCATGGGAAGCTGTCCAGGGTGGCCTCTTAAAAGAGACAGTATACATCTCTGACAGATCTCCGGGTTGGCAAAACCAATTCGCCTGTGCGAAAAAATAATATAACTGAGAGGAATTATGTTCGCGAAATTCCGAAACCTGAAACCACGCAGGCCGATTTCAAAACATCCAGCTTTCGTCCTGCCAAATGTAGACGGTTGTTTGATGCATTCTTACCAAGTTAGTGATAACTGTGAGCCAAATTGAAGTCAGCCTGCCTGCCTCCCTTTCAACGGAGCCACTCGGCCGTCCTCTTTGAGATGGTTACAATAGTCCGATCGTGTGTGTACTTCCTTTCATCCTATCCACCTCCAGGCCAGGCACCCAACTAAAGGTTGGGTTCGAAATTTGGTCGAGATTAGTTATATATGTATTCTGCCATGCGTTCTGAAATAAAAATGCCTTTTACTGAATTCTCTCCATCTGCATTTCACCATTCGGCCAAGGGCCAGCCTTTTCTCATGCATATCTCATCCTTGTGTTATTATGAGCACTCGTCACAGGAGTTTGCGGAGTAATTTGTTCAAAGACAACCTGCCAGGAGCCGTTTCAGGATTGACTCTATTGAAAGAGTTGTGAGTGCTGTGGCTCGCTTGCTGATTTGCCTTTGCTATTGTGTGAGCGCTATTTTTACAAATGCTTTTTAGGAAGGATCAAGAGTGAATCTGGTTAAGGGAAGAAGGTGTTGTACGTTGTATGAAGTGGGTCGGAGAGGAGAACGCGGATGAGGGGCCGTGGTTTGTACAGGAAGATCTTCGGAGAAAATCTCAGCAAGATGGCGATCAAAACACTGGTTGGAACTTGGAATGTGTGCTTCATTCATGTTGTTTCGATTGTGCATAGGCATTGCTGCTAAGGAATTTCCTCCATGAGTAGGATTCAGTAGCCACAAAGAATCACAGAAAGTCTACTAGTGAGCTTTATATATATATGTATATATATATATATATTTACTCGATATTCTTTATCCCTTCAAGGTTTTCTTAACTGCCTATGACATGTGCATCGTCTGCTGATGTTACAGGAACATCAGTGCGAATGAGTTCACTGGTCAGATCCCACAATGGATTTGTGGCATGAAGGGCCTGACCTACCTGTGAGTGCGCTTCTTCCATGTCTGGGAGGTTGTGACTGCTGAACACCATCTCTTCCTTCCTACTCCTGGCATTGCATAAATCTGGTTCTTAAACAATTACCACTTATGCATTGTTCTTTCAGCCCTCCTCCACGTGTGTACTGCATCAACCCAGAGCTAATTACTAATCACCCATCATGGACCTGCCGTCCATCCTGAAATATTTCTCCACTTTTTTATGCTTTCGCCTGGTATAGCTCTGAAGGTGCTTTGCAATGCTCTGGGTGTTGCGAACAGAACATTGGCAGGCTCTTTTTTTTTTGCCTTGTCTCTGTATGGCAGAATGCTGGGAGGAAACATCTTCGACGGGCCCATTCCTGAGTGCATGTCAAGTCTAACAAATCTTATTACTCTGTAAGTCCACCCATGCCAGACCAACATAGCATGGGCACTCAGAAAAGTGAGCTTTTAGTCAGTCCACCTTAAGGCTTCTGTGGCTGCACCTGCACGGTGTGGCCGCCGTACGGCATTGCCTGCTGTCAAGGATTTCAAAGGCAATGATTACAACGCTCTCAGGTTCTGGTGATCATCATTTACAGTCTTGGAGGCTTAGACAAATGCTCTGATTATGTAGTAAAGAGAATAAATCGTTTATTTGTATGAAACAATATGAGAGGTTTGGAGACAAGCAGGTAGGAAACTTGGTAGAAACATTTTTTGTAGTGTTAGCAAGTCCCTCAAACAGCACATAACCCCCATGTCCCCGTGACCAATCTGCAGGTCCTTGCAGCGAAATCGTTTTTCTGGAGAGGTGCCCTCGTATCTGGGGTCTTTTAAAAGCCTTAAAAATCTGTGAGTCCGACCCTTTCTTCATTGTGCGGTCATGTGATGTATTCTGTTCATCATGGTCTCATTACCTTAATGACCTGTTTCATTGTTGAGCGGTTCCTTTAAAAGCGTTTTATCCTGCAATGTGGGGTATACTAATGCATTCGCACTCACTTGGTAGAGGGTACTACATAGCTCAAATTCGCATTCTCGTGCATAGCAATAGAAGCATGCATACCAACAAACGCATTTATACCAATGAACGCATGCACACCAATCAATGTCCGCATACTAATCAAGACATGAAGGAAAGTGAACACATGTATACTATTGAACGCGTGAACACCAATGAACGCACATGTATACCAATGAACACATGAATACTAACGAACACATGTGTATTAATGAAGTATGTATACCGATGAGCGCATGCATACGAATGAACGTGTGCACACCAGTACACATTAAGGTATGCATACAAATAAACACATGTATACTACTGTAACACATGGATTATAACGAACGCACGTATACCACGCATGCGTACCAAATGAAGTATGCATACCAACAAGGAACACATGCATATCAACAAACACATGTACACCAATGAACGTATGTACACCAATGAACGCATGCACACCAATAAATGCGTGTACACCAATGAACGCATCTACACCAATGAACGCATCTATTCCAATGAATGTAAAGATTCCTATGAATGTATCTATTCCTATGAATGTATCTATCTCAACGAATGTATCTATTTCAACGAATGTATTTATTTCAATTAATGTATCTATTCCAATGAATGTATCTATTTCAATGAATGTAAATATTCCTATGAATGTGTATATTCCTATGAATGTAAATATTCCTATGAATGTATCTATTCCTATGAATGTATCTATCTCAACGAGTGTATCTATCTCAACGAATGTATCTATTTCAATTAATGTATCTATTCCGATGAATGTATCTATTTCAATGAATGTTTCTGTTCCAATGAACGTATATATCTCAATGAATATATATGTTTCGATGAACGCATGCATGCTAATTATTACATGCATGCCGCTGAATGCATGCATGGCCTTGTGTATGAATGACAAAGCAGGGATCTAGGCTACAACCGTTTCTCGGGAAGCATACCATCTTCAATACTGCTAATGAAGTCTCTCAGATATGTGTAAGCATCAGAATTCCAAGGTCCCCCCTCCCTCACCACTCTCAGAGGACCCTCTGTTTGCCAGAGCCACAAAGAGTCACGCTTCTGAACAGAGTGAATCCTTGGCATCCTAACGTTCTCGTCACATGCTCGGTCAATATTGCCTCTAAATTAGTGTTGTCGTTTTGTGTATTTCAACCCTCTTGATGTAAATTGAATTATTATTATTTTCCTGTAAATCCACCCTCTTATCTTGCGACACACTCACAGATCGTTGCATAACAATATGCTCAGTGGAGCCCTGGTGGTGCCGCCACCGACCGTCACTCTCACTGCGTACAACAACTACCTTTCCGTTTCTTCCTTCAATTCCACGTCTTGCAACAAGGGTCTTTTTGAAGGCAACTGCTTCACTTTCAACAACTCATCCAATTGCTCCAATATCCGCCAACGACCGATGAGCGAATGCACTCCAGTCTGTGGGATTTCCAGCAAAAGCCCTCCCTGTGGGGGGAATGGCACCTGCATTCTTGAAAATTTTACTGAAAGGCCTGTTTGTGTTTGTGAGGAGGGGTACGTCCAAGGAGAATCTCCAGCCACCTGCATTCTTCAAGGTGAACAATTTCGCATGCCACCTTTCACAGATCACCTTCACATGTTGCCATTGTTGCCTGTGCCAACAACAACCACAGCAGTCCACGCCAATGGAGAGTATCAAAGCAAATGCATTTCGGCAAATGCCTCATGAGTCAAATGGTTGCATTCTGTGTCGGACAAATGGCACATGATCCAGATTTACTGACAATTCCAACTCCGTGAGCATATCCTGACTCCATGTTTATCGCATCCTTCTGTGACTTCACAATCAAATTCAACCTGCCACATTTCCTGCGTTTCCTCTGAGACTTTGCAGCGAAGAGGTACCCTCAATCCACCACTCTGATTCCAACCATGGTCACGCTCACCGAGCTCAAAGCACCGGCGCGCGGATCCTTCTTTTCCAAGAAGTCCCTCAAGCTCTTCTTGTTTGAGATTATCCGAGATGGCTGCGGCCGCCAGTTCTCCTTCAATGCCAGCTTCTCCTTTTTCATGATTCCGAGGATTCGTGGCAACGGCGGCAACGGGCTCGCGTTTATCGTTTCTGCGACAAACAAGACCGCCAGCAACATCGGCAGCGGCGTGGGAACTGTCGGCATGGACAGACGCAGCATGGCAGTGGAGTTTGACACGTGGCAGGACAAGGGGCACAAGGACCCGAGCGCAAGTCACGTGGGAGTCATGTTGAATGGCAGCCCCTTTTCGGAAGAAAGGACGTTCAACACCCCCACTGCACTGAACGATGGAAAGATGCACTTTGCATGGGTGGAGTACAATCCTGAGGACGAGGCAGAGAGCTTGAAGGTGTATCTCGCGGATTCATTCAGTGCTCGCCCGGACAACCCTGTGCTGACCATGAAGCTCTCTCTCTGTGAAGTGCTGAAGCCCACGAACACGTCCAACTCGTTCTACTTTGGCTTTGTGGCCGTGTCACGCCTTCACGCGCAGAAGCATGCAGTGGGCATGGCATCCGTTATAACAGGCAAGCCTGCCGCCGCTAGGAAGGCAGAACCGTCCAAACATTTGCAGTGATCAAGTATGCAGTACTATGCATGCGTGCACGTGCAACATGTGATTGCTTTTGCAAACACAGTTTGTGCAAAGTTCGAACCATACAAGTCAGGAACCTCGACTTGAAATCCGTAACCCACTTCCAGGCTAGACCTAAACTTCTTCTCTTCACTGTTTATACATGCCTTCTGTTTCCTGGCAGGGTACAACTTGCCTCCGCCGCTTCCAGTTAAGAGAAGTACGTTCTTATGCAGCCGTCGTTTTTGTTCCTTGATAGAGCATCTCGTAGGTATTGCACCTGTGAGTGACTTACGAGGAAATGATCCGCTTACGCTTGCACGCATGTGAATCTTACGGGTGTATCAAGCGCCATCACAACGTTGCTTGCAGCCGGCAGCAGTAAGTGCAACACCCAACACAGAAAACTATGCATGCTGAAAGCAAGATGTAACATAGCAAGCCTGATAGTACCTTCGTTCTGCATTGTTCAATCCTTACTCCCATGCCCCTTGCTGATACCCTCTGCATGCAGAGACGAAACTGCTCGTGGACTTAGATACGTTCAAACCGCGCACGACAAGCCCGTTCACGCGCTATGTGAGCGTGGGGTACAGCAAGGCACAGGACGACCAGGACTCGTGGCGAACACCCACCTACACCACTTGGACCATTGACTCAAACTGGCTGCCCAAGGACCAAGGCTCATGTGGTGAGCCCGGATGACCTTTGAGTTGACTCGAAAGGCTCATGCAGTGAGGCAGGTGTTGCAGTGTGGCTGCAGTGCTATCCACATGGCAGGCTGAGAGCGTGCAGCATCCGCACCTCCCTGCCAATGTGTGTCACTCCTCCTGCTGCCCTCTGGACTTAGTAGATTGTGGCTTCCTCCCATTTTGCCTCTGCACATTTGCTCTTCAAGGCTCTGTGATTTTTTCCCAGAGCCTGCAAGCCTCATGCTGGTACGTGTCCTTGCCCTCGGCTCTTGTCTGCAACGCTCTCCCTCTCCACACGTGCTGCAGGGGACTGCTGGGCGTATGCGGTGGTGGCGAGCATAGAAGCGGCGTACGGCATCGCGAGAAATAACCTGACGTCATTCCCATCGCTCTCCATCGAATCCCTCTACGCCCTCATGGGGGTTGCTAGATGCAGCAGCAGCTCTCCCACCATTGCATTTCAAAAGCTCGTTGACAAGGCCACTTTGAACAAGGACGGCCTCACTGCAGAGCCAACCAGCCCTACCACCACCACTTCGCGTGTCACTTCCCGTTCCTCCTTTTCGTCCATATTTTCCTCCTCCTCCTCCTCCTCCTCCTCCTCCTCCTCCTCCTCCTCCTCCTCCTCCTCCTCCTCCTCCTCCTCCTCTCCATCATCTCTCTCCCCTTTCTTTGCCACACTCTACTCATATTTATTCCTGGCCTCACCTCCAGTAGCACATCACCCTTCTTCTCTTAAAACTATTACTCCCACCGCATCTCCACCACCACAACCGGTATGCACGCTTTCCCTTTTACCTCTATCTGCTCATTACCAAATGGCTCCAACCCTGGCGTCTCGATATAATGGCCATTGGCAGAAGAAAAGAGCATAAGGAATTACTAAAAAACGTCTGAAGTGATGCCATGTCTGTTCACATGTTGAGGGTCAACTAGCCAACAATATGCGCTCATAATGCATGTGCATGTGGATGCGCACGACGCACGTGCATGGGGCATGTGCCTGCAGGTGAAATTTCCGGTGCATGGGTTTGAGAGGACGGCATTCAAGGGCTACTTTGGGCTCATGCTGGCAGTGTGGCGCCAGCCCGTTGTGGTGCACATCCAGGCCAACGCCGCCTCCTTCATCTCCTACGATGGGGTATGCATGAAGTTAATTCGTGTCCATCTCCTGCTATGGGGTATGCACTGATTTGCACGGCATGACTTACGATGGGGTATGCATGAAGTGAATTTGTTTCCATCTCTTGCTATGGGGTTTGGACTGATTTGCACGGCATGTCTTACGATGGAGTATGCATGAAGTGAATTCGTTTGTATCACCTACTATGGGGTATGATCTGATTTTTATAGAAGAGATATGGATGAAGGCTGACAAATTGGTCAGTTGCTACTGTGGTCCGATTGAGGCCACAATATATAGCATGCCATAAATACTCACTACCACGCGTTTTAACGGTCGTATTACTCAAGAATCGCGGGCGTTATTGAATTCACATTGAGAGGTTAACTGGGTTATTAGGCCCGTCCCCATGCCTTGCGTTCTGCCGTGTGTCAACCATGCCTTGTGGTCTTTGCTGGGTGATTTTCACCTCGTCCCTCTCCGTGCCCTCTCTGCCCTCCATGCCCTCTGTTCCCTGCTGGTGCATCCAGACATTCAACTACCACGATAGTGATTGTTACACAGGCAACCTCGACCGCGTTGTACTCGTTACAGGCTACCTCACTGAAGGCACTGACACAAGCCGCCCGAGAATCTCCGCACCGTTCTGGAAGATCCGCAACTCATGGGGCACGCAGTGGGGGGCGGATGGATACATGTACATGGAGATAAAAGCGGGAGATGGCATCTGCGGCATCAATGTGCTTCCCGGCATCTACCCTGTCATCCGAAGTGAGCCCTTGATGCTTTGAGGAGTGTCAAATTGGATGACACAACCTCAGTGCTCTGGTCAAGTTTCAGTCACTTTGGCATACATTCTTTTCAAACAGCCTGGCATTTTCGTTCTGCAATCTTATGCCCGCAGCACCTTGTCATCATGGGTAGTGGTGTCTGCCGGTCCTTGTCATTTTGCATTTGCGCCAATGCATGAGAATGGCACCTGCTGCCTGCTGCTGGTGACTTCTCACTCAGCGGTCACTCCCTCCTCTCACCCGTCCCGACCCTTGGATCAGATACCGGTGACCCTTGCATGGTCAATGCGTACAAGCTCAAGGATGATAAATTCTCCGTCATGAACCCTTGTGGCTCCTTCAAGTGCTCCCTCCCCACGAAAGGCGAATCTCTCAACAATTGTACCTGCACGTCTCCCTTTGTTAAGGCAGACAACGACGACGGCTCTAGCTCCTGTGCTTATGGTGGGTGCCTCTCGCTCATCGTTTGAAGGATCAGCTGTTAAGTTTACATTCTCTTCGGCTCCCTAGGTAAAACATTTGGACGGAGATAAGGCTATGACTTGTACATTCAATGACATCCGATAATGGGCGTCACATAGTCAAATTACCAGCCCAAAGTTTTCTGTAGTATATTTACCTGGAGTTCCATGCAGTGCGCTCTCAGTGAGTGTGGTTTGGTGCAACACATGTGATATTCAATTTCTCCTTCGTTCTTCCTTTCTGCTACTGAATGCCCACCGGTCTGTGTGCCCCGCCGCTCGTATTTGACAGTGGATGCGTGCAGTGGCAGCACGCGGAACCCATGCGAGGTGGGGTCGTGTATCAACGATGAAAAGGGCTCGTACACCTGTGTCTGCCCGCCCACACACTATCTGGACTCCACCGTTGATGGCTTCCCCACCTGCTCCAAAGGTAGTTTCATTCAATCGTGTCATTTCTGTAAGGGTATGGCGAATTAAATGTAACACAGCTTCGGCAACCTAGGAATGCTGTGTTCTCTCCTGCCATCCACACTTTCTGCCCTCCTCGCTCCCTGTCGTCCGTCCTCCCTTCTTTCCGTGTGCAGATTGGGGCAATTCCTCCAAGCTGGTGGTGAATGGCAGCAACTGGCAGTGTGCCGATGTGCACCCCCTCTTCGGACTCACCATTGAGGAGTTTATAAGCAATAACAAGGTGTAGCTTCAGCCTTCACCTGCCTATTTCTGCATCCACCCTCACTTACCACAATGCCGTGCTTTCTGTGGTCTGCTCTTGCTCTGATTTTCTGCTGCCTCTCACCTCACCAAAAGGGATCAAAACACTATTAGCACTATGGATACGACTGCATGAATTGCAGATCACCTTTCACAAGTATTGAATTGTTAACGCTTCGATTTGGAGAGTGTGCTTGGCTGCTGTATCAATTGCAGGGTGTTAACTGCTCGAAGCCTCTTGAGAAGAATAAAGAGCTCAACATGACAAAGGGAGGCGTGACTCCCTGCTCTGCTTTCTACTACACTCTGCCAGTGAGTGCTGCTGCTTAACTCACGAATGTATGCTGCTGCTTGGTTCACGACTGTATGGTGTTTCTTGACCAATGGCTGCTCTGCTGCTCTTGACCCTGCCTTATCCACCAGGGGGACAAGTGCTCCACAATCGAAACTTTCCTCGATATCAAGGAAGGCTCGCTGCAGAGGCTCAACCCAAACATCAGCTGCTCGTCTCTCAGCACATCCCGCTCCCTTTGCATCGAGCGCAACGCTACAAATGCAGGCACTGTACCCAGTTGTCTCAAGGCTTCGTCTATACGAGACAAGGAGGGCTGCACGTCTTTGGTGAATTCGAATAAAATCTCCATGGTGGAGCTCTACCAAATGAACCCGGGGCTCGTTTGCAACGCTCCTGTTAAGACTCTGGGTAACGATGCGAGTGGAAGTGTGCAAGTGCCGGTAAGAACATGGGTGGATGGGGTGCATTATGTTTGCAGGGAATGGTGCTGATGCTGATGTGGCCGGGGTCTGGGTTGGTGGGTGGGGCTATGGTGTTGTGAGCGGCTGCAAAATCTGGTGCCCATATCTCTCTACTTATCATGCTCTTTTTCCCTTTGACTGTGGCTGCAGGTTTGTGTAAGAGCGGAATTTCTGGAATATTCAGCTGGTAGATGCGGCGACAAGGCAGTAGTCAAGTACTTCGCCGCCCGCTCCTCGTGCCTCGTTGTCTATTCCCGAGGATTTGGCAGCAGTCAGGAAAAGTTAGAGAAATATAACAATAAATGTTCAGACAACATCGGTGGGAGGCCAGGGCAAATGGTACCTGTATGTGTGCCCAAGTAGATAGCTGGTTAGCTGTGTTACCGTATTTCCCGGTAAGAACACCCTAGAGTGTTTCATGTGATAAGAATGGGTACATTGGAACAAATGCGTATAGCACTTGGGGCAGATTATGTCATTCACGTGGAGAGCACCTGGCAGCCCAGCACCGCGTTTGTTAGCACAAGCTCCGACCCCTTGTCCCCCCCTCCCGGCCCAAGTATCACCTTCACCTGTATTAGCTCCTCGGCATCCCCCTCCTCCTCCTCCTCCTCCTCCTCCTCCTCCTCCTCCTCCTCCTCCTCCTCCTCCTCCTCCTCCTCCTCCTCACTCCTCACTCCTTCCACTCTCCACGTCATTCCTTCTTGCCCCTTCAAACAACGCATCCCCACTCTCCTCCACACATCCCCCCATACACTCGTGCCTTCCCCCCCTTCGTCTCCCCTTCCCCTCGCTCTCTCCTCTCTCGCCCTCCTCCTCCTCTGCCGCTCCAGCGACCTCAGCACGGGCGGCAGAGGGGCCATCACTAGCGACCTGTCTGGCAGAACAAGACAAATGTGGTGCAGAAAGCACACAAGATGTGCCGCCCATGGCTTGTGGGACATGGCTGGCAGCCGAACCTTGCCAACCCACGTCCAGGCATGTGTATGTGGGTCCCATGCCTTCAACTTGTGGTCGTCCCCAAAGTCTACTATAAACATGTGCCCCTGCACCGATGCTGTGGGGCCCTGCCATCCGTGCAGCAAAGAGGAGAGGGGACGCGAGTGGAGCAGAGGAATGCATATGCAACCACGGAAGGCAGAGTCAACTATAAACATGTGGCCCTGCACTGCTGCTGTTGGGCCCTGCCATCCCTGCAGCAGGGGGGGCAGGGCAAGGGCGAGGGAGGAGAATTAGTTCTATGCCACCACAGCAGGCAAAGTCTACTAATACTATGAACATGTGCCCCTGCACTGCTGCTGTCGGGCCCTGCCATCCCTGCAGCAGGGAAGGGGGGGAAGGAGAGGGGCGGTTATTGATGCTCCTGCTCATGCTCTCCACGCCCATGCACACAGCTGGCACGCCATACACAACACCCCTACAGTTTCACCTGCTCAAGAAAACACCAATGCGCCGCCAAATGCCCTATGCCTTACAAGTTAACCGCCATGCCCTATGCCTCAGCGTGGCACGTATCGCCCCACCACGCCCCACCAAACTGCACCACCAAGCAGGCCTCACCTGCACCATGGGGGGGGGGGGGGGGGGGGGGGGGGGGGGGGGGAAGGGGGGGGAGGGAAGGGGGGAGATCAGTAAGGGCAGCCTGCACGAGCAGATATGGATCCGCCGCCCATATGGCTTCATTGTGTCCTTTCCTCCTGGGAACCAGTGGACTTCGGCGGCCCGTCTACGGCCTGCGTCAGGCTCCTCGTGTGTGGCACGACACTTTGCGCACTACTCTCGCTGACCTCCGCTTTTTACCGTCCTTAGCCGACCCTTCTCTGTTCGTTCACTCTGGCTCGTGTCTTTTCTACGTTCTTGTCTACATTGACGACCTGGTCCTTGGCCTGCAAATCACCAGGGGCAAAGTAGCGCGCACCATCACTCGGATCAGTCAAACATGGTGCGGCAAATCCTTCAGCGCCTCAGCTTGGAGTTCTCCTCTGCACAACCCAATCCTCTGCTTGCTGGCCACACACTCTTGCCTCTTGCCCCTGACGAGTCAGTTGAGCCCATTGGTCCGTGCGCTGAGCTGGTGGGGTGCCTAATCTACTTGATGACCTGCACTCGCCCAAACCCCGCATATCGTCCCAGCACCCTTGCTCGCTTTGTTGCGACTGGGTGACATCGACTCGAGCACATGTCAGCTGCTAAGAGGGTAGTGCGCTATCTGGCGAGTACATCGGGCATTTGGCTCGTGCTTGGAGGACGACATCCAGTTGCACTTACTTAATACACTGGCACACCGTGGGCAGACGACATCGACACTCTCAGGTCCTCATAGGGCTACTGCTTCAGTCTTGGCGCCGGAGATGTCTCGTGGAGTTCCACTCGCTCTTCGTCGGTGGCACAGTCCACCTATGAGGCAGAGGTTTAGACCGGTGCTATGACTGCTCAGGAGCTCTGCTGGCTAACATTCTTGCTCACTGACTTAGGTGAGCTGCCTAGCTCTGCCCTGGTCCCATTTGCTGATAACTGGGCCATGATCCTCCTATGCCAGGAGCCTAGATTGGAGGGCAGAGCGAAACACATCCAGTTGCGGTACTTCCTGCTGCGTGTGCTGCAGCAGCGCGGCCAGGCACACGTAGCATTCTTGGCCTCAGGGGCCAAAACCGTGGATATCTTCACCAAAGCACTCTAGGCTCGTGATCATCAGCGGCTCTGCATTCAGCTTGGCCTTGTCCTAGCCGGGCCTCACTTTGTAGGACCTTAATCTCACTTGTTTATTTATACTCATTGACTGACCTGGTGGCCCTTATTCTCAGAGGCTGGGCTAGTAGTACCACCCTGAGTTGTACCTTATACACTTTGTTGTTCTTGCTAACTAGCCTTGTTGCCTCTTGCCTCAGTGGTGGGACTAATAGCTCCGCCCTGGATTCTATTTCACTTACCGTATTCTCCCGTATATAGGACCCTCCGGTTGAAGAGTCCCACGGGTCTTATATGGGGGGGGAGGGTGGGGGGAAGGGGGGAGGGGGTGGTACGCTTTAAAGACCAATTTGTGAGGACCCCCCTTTTTATATCAACAATTTTAAGACCCCCCTCTTTGGTGTGAACTGTGCAGTCCTTTTCACATTTGCACGTCAGATCATAGCTGATTAAAGCTCGAGGCCCGAATTGCGAATTGCGCTAGGCAACTTTAGTAAAGCTGATCGAGAGTTGTTTTGCATGTGTTTTTGTTTTTGCGAATTGGGGTTACGAATTGTACAAAAGCAGCTGATTGGCCAGTAAAATTGAAACAGTGTTAATAAAGCGGGTGGGGAGGGAAACTTGCAAGACTAATATCTGTGCAATATGGGACTCTCGCAACCAACGCTAGGTCGCCCCTAGGGTCCGCTGAGTCAACGAAAAACAAATTGAGTGTGGCGAGAAGCTGAGCGAAACCAAAGCCCTCAACCCACCCAACACCTCAACTTTCCTGTCCAACTCCCTCACCACCCAACGCCCAACTTTAGTAAAGTTGAACATTTGGGTCTTGAGCTGGCATTCTGACTTGGTCAATGCGTCAGACTCGAAATCTGACGCATTGACCGTACCAGATCGAAGGTTTGACGAGGCAATTTCGCGAATGGTTTTTTGTGATGCTCGTTTTTAGTAGAAAAAAACTTACTGTATAGAGAAAAACGGTTCCTTATGAGTAAAATATATGCATGGGGGTCTTTTCTATTTCCATTCTCCATGATGTCCACCCTAGCTATTTTTAATCAATTTTTGGAAACTCCCCCCGGTCCTATACACGGGAAAATGCAGTACTAGGCACTGCCCCTTACCTAGCCTAGGGGGTGTGCAGGCCCTCAGAAGTCAGGAATTTTACCCTGAATTCCTGAAGTTTGACCCCCGTTTTTTATCATGACCCTGATGCATCAGCCTTTTTTTTTTTTACGACTCTGATGTTTCAGTGTTTTTTTTATTTCAAACTCTGATTTTCCAGTGTTTTGTGTTTGAGGACACTGACGAGTCAGTGTTGCATCGGGGTCTACACTGAAACCGAAAACTCCTTGTTTTGGCGCGCCGTCACCGTGCACCGTGCACCAATAATTGCCCGCCAATAATGCCAACTCCAATAAGTGAGTGGCAATAATTCTACTCCAATGATTGTAGACTCCAATGATTCTAGCCCTACAATAATTGTGAAAATCATTGTAGGACCTGGAGGCTTATCAAGGTGACTACACTAAAACCGAATAGCATAGGTATACAGTATCTGTTTTACAATATTCGTATTTCCAACACTCCCCCTTGTTGTGGGTTTTAGCAAATTTGGTATTGTTTGGAGGATGGAGTGGATGAGGTGGTTGACCATCTTTGAGGCAGAGGTGCTCCCAAAGCAAGGTAGGGTTTGGTGTTTGTCAAGTTGTTTGTCACTGTAGCACGTATCCTCTTCCCAAGCTTTTGGTCCTTTCAAACTCCAACCAAACCACCTTCCCTTGTGTTTTTTAATCCCTCCTTCCAATATCGACGTTCTAGATCGAGATCCAGAGAGCAATGGCTGCTGCTGAGGAAATTGTAGCGTATCCTTGGCGAAATATTCTCTTAACCATGGCGGAATGCCCTTAGCGCACATAGAATTGCTGACAGTATACTGTACGACTTGCGACTGTCACTGCTGCTGACTATATCGCATGCCTGCTGCTGTACGGCGCGGCGACTGCAGTTGACGTGCGTCTGCGACGACTGCAGTTACGGATGATGCGAATCTGCAGCGGATGACGCATGGCGTGCTGTTGGTGGATTCACATGTGCGCTTCAAGTATGCAAAAATATGCACTCCAAGTATACAGAAATGTGTACTCCAAGTCCGCAGAAATGTGCACTCCAAGTATGCATAAACGTGCACTCCATGTATGTAGAAATGTCCACTCCAAGTATGCAGAGATGTGCACTTCAAGTATGCAGACTCCCATGTGTACTCTCCACTCAAACATGATGGTGTGTGAACACTCTTCCCTCGGGTGGTGCAGCTCATCAGCAGCAACCAATCGCACGATACGGCTGCATCAGAGGACGAGGGATGGCAACCGGATGCATCCTTTCTGCCTGCTCCCACTGCCTATTGGAAACACATGAGCAGGTGAGTAGATCTACCCCTTATGCTTCGTGACTTGATGTCCCACTCCAGTGCCACTCCACTCCCCCCCCCTCCTCCCCCCCCCCCCCCCCCCCCCCCCCCCCCCCCCCTCCCCATCCCCCCCCCCATGTGCTTGTAGTCATGCACGTGACCATGTACACAACTACAAGCACATGAGTGAGTGGATTTAGGTGTTGACATGTTGTGCAGCATAGCTTGAGGAGGCCGCACAGGTGAGTACAGCGGCAGCACCCTTGACTTGATGACTGGCTGCCGATGGTACACCAGGGGGAATCGGTTGAAGACCATTTAGCAGACTGCGGGTGTGATGCTGCCCGCTTGGCTTGTCCACTTGCCGTTTCCCAAACAACACATTCAGTTATGTCATTCTGTCTGCACCTTGATCAACCAGCGGAATTCCCTTATGTAGGTAGGCAAAGTCACAAATGTGACTTGTATCATCTCCCACATCATTGTCTTCAACGCCTTCCAGAATGGAGACACCTGTCGCAGGTAAGTCATCAGTTGCACCTCTGCTTCCTTTGGCTGCACTGGCTTCATCAGCTGCGTCAGCTCCAGGTAAGTCTTGTTTTGTAGAGTCTGCTCCTTCGCCTCCATGACCTTCAGTGGTTGAGGATGTAGGAACCAAATCCACTGCGGACCTTTTCCTTCTCCCCCTGAAGTCCACACCAGAATGTGGGGTGAGAATCCATCGGCGTGATGCTGGACTTTAAGCAAAAATCCAGCGTCCAGCAGCATGTCATCAAAGGACCGCGGTGAGTGAATTTCCGTGTCAACATTACGTGCCGGGTCCTACACGTTCCAAGCTTTGTGTGCCATGCGGTATGGAATGGATGCATGTGCGGAACGAGCACTCAAGTGCACTCCAGGTGTGCAGAGAAGTGTGCTCCTCTGAGTATCCATATGCACTCTAGGTGTGCACAAAAGTGTACCCCCTTCACGGCCATGCTCATTTGATGATGCATCATCACGGGAATGACCAGGAGCCTGGGCGGATGTAAGTGCAGACTCATATTGCACCATGAGCACCCGTGCACGTTCTTGCCAAGTCCAATCCGCACACACTCATCTCCATTAGGCATGGTGGTTTTGGTGTCTCCATAACCAGTGGTGTTGATGTGAGCCCCCTTTTTCAGCATCTGACAATAGGAGAGCAGGTTGTTCTTCAAGCCAGGTACGTAGAGAACTTCAGTATAGTGAACTGTTGTCCCATCAGGTGCCGTTGCTCTGATCGTTCCCATCATTGTGCTGCTTAGATAGCTCCCATCGGCAAGCTCCACTCGTCCAACTCTTTTAACTCTTCAAACCAGCACTTGTCCGAAGTCATGTGTTGGCTGCATCCGCTGTCCAGCAACCAAAAGGACCCTCTAGACGAGGGTAAGGTTTCTTGTGGCGATCGCGCCGTTGCAATGCAGGTAACGGTGTGTTTGTAGTCTCCCCCGGCTGCCCCTTGCTGTTTTGACGCATTGTTGTCATGCTTTGGGGCTGCCACTCCTTTGTGGAGAGATTAGACGGTTCTTGTTGTTGCGTTGGTTTGTTCTACCGTGGGTAGGCGGTTCCCACCCTGGTGGTGACCAACCTGGAGGTGCTTTGGTACACTTGTAGAAGGGATGGCCTGGCTCCTTGCAGTACCAACACACAAGTGTTGAACGTCCCGCACCTCCATTCTTGGCTTGCATTTTCTCCCCAACGGACACATGCTGTACTTTTGGTGACCTTGCCGAATTCAGCTCCTCCTTGTTCTCGGTGCTTCCCTTAGCAGTTGGAGAAGTTGAGTGGTCTCCACGCGCTTGTCTTGCTATGCGAGGTGGATGCCAGTCACGGTTTGCCTTGGTAATGAGCTATTGATATCTCTGCTCCTGAATTATCATCCGCTGCAGAGTAAAGTTGTCCGCCACATCGTGGAACATTGCTGAATCCCTCAGATCCTCCCAGTGCGCTGGCAGTCTGGTGAGCAGATTCATGGTGAAGGTATCTACATCCACCATTTTCCCCGCAAGTGCTAACTTGTCCCGGATTGCCGTTGCGCGGTTGACGTATTCCTCCACCCTTTCATGGTTCCCCGTTTTTAGATTGTCTAACTGCTTCAGAAGTGAAAAATTTGACAACGAATCTTTGGCCTGGTATGTGTCCATTAAGTACACCCATGCTTCAAATGCCGAGCAGTAGGATTCCTGGAACATGTCCAGCTGCAGCTAAATTGTAACGCTCACACTGTGCAGTGGGGCCCAAATAGCGAGTGTTGCGCGTTGTGAGTAATCCGCGTGTAGCATTTCCAGCTGCTCCATGGCGTCGTGAATGTTGCCATTTACCATGGTAATGGGGTACTGTAGCGTCACAAAGAACTCCCACACATTTGTGACTCAAACGTTTATAACGAAACCGTAGTACCCACTCGCGGAAATTGGAGCGGTCAAACGGAGTGATGGTGAACGCATTGTCCACCGTTACTCCCACCATTTTGCGTGACAGTCGTTCCTTTTCTTCTTCCGTATATTCACGTGGAGCGGGGTCAAAGAGAGTAGGCACGGTTGATGGTCGAGGTAGCTGTACCGTGCGTTGCGTGTCTCCATTCTGTCCACCCCGTTGGCTTTCCAACACTTCCACTTGATTTCTGCGCATGACACCACTTGACTGCATTCCGTGTCCCATCCGCCCCATGCTTTCCACGGAATGTACTCCAATCAATGGACGCGGATGTATGATATTTCTGCCATGAAGATGAGACCTGGGCATGGGAGGAACTCCAATGGGATAAGAGTTACTCGTAAGTCATCGTAATGGGGGAGCACCAATAACGTTGGAGGCAAATCCCATACGTTCCATGCCCACTTGACCAATTCCGTCACTCTATTGCCCAAATTGTCCACTTCTCATTCTACCATGCTCTATTGCGTGCATTTCAATCCCATACTCATCATTAGTCCCCCGTGCTTCCCTTTGCATGCATGATTGAGGTGCGGGATTGGAGCTCCCTTCTTCTTGGGATGACTCTCCTCCATGGGGTATGCTAATTTCCCCTTCACCATCAATTCCTGCAATGATATTGGGAACATGGGTTTGGTTAGTACGTGGAGTGCTTGAATGAGATTGTATACGAGTGGGCGGATTGCTGAACACGTGAGAGTGTGTTGTCGTTAGCACGTTGAACTTGACTCGTACTAATGCCTGAAGTGCTGGTGGTGCCTTTACGATCATGTTTTCTAGGTGCTCATGCTGAGCAAAGATGGCTTCTTCAAAAGACGCATATCCAGCATCCAGTTCGCCATCGAACTGCCCCATAATCTTGATCAAACCGTATACCAGGTGTGTGATAAAGCGCAAGTGTACTACGGAAGTGAACACCAAGTGTACGAAAACGTAAACCAGGTGAGCGGTACTCTGAGTGTATGCATGTACCTATCAGTGACTGTCAACAAGTTTATGGACCAAATTTGGCAGCATGCCCTGTAGAGTAGCTCTGATACAATGCTAGAAAGGCATAGTGCCAGCGTAGCGGAAACATGTTTGTAGAAAATAACAAGATGGAAAACTTGCATTTGAAATAGATTGATCACTGAATGATGAAGAAGTGACACTGCAGGGTATTTATGCATCCATCTACCCTTCCCAGGATGGCCCCATCCACACCAATAATTGTCCGCTAATAATGCCAACTCCAGTAAGCGAGTAGCAATAATTCTACCCCAATTATTCTAGACTCCAATACTTCTGGCCCTACAATAATTGTGACAATTATTGTGGGACCTGGAGTAGGCCCTCAGCTTACCTTTGGGCCACGCTTTTTTATCAGTGTTGGTATTGGTTAAAACAAATTCATCAGGGTCGCTTATAAAAAAACAAAAACGTTGGAAAATCAATGTTGGTGTCAAAATAAAATAAAATTGTTCAGTGTTGGTACAATTTCTTTTGGTTGATTTAACAAGAGCACAGTAAAGGTGTATATAGAGTTGGTTTGGGTTGGTTTGGGTGTACTGGTTTGGTGGATTTGGGCGGGGGAGGGAGGGAGGAGAGGGAGCCAATGGACAAATAATATTGATAATAGGTTTGCCAACATCAAACTACCACATTTCGTCATCTGACACAGCATCTACATCTAAGTCTACTGGGTTGGCCTGGTCTCCAGCCTCTAGCTCCTTCCCTCTCCCCCTGCGCTCGTCCTGCCTGTCAATGATGCTGTTGTTGAAGGGCTTCCTTTTCTTGTAGTTGCGTCAGATCTCAACGATCTCGTCCCAATTGAGCTCGTACTTAAGCAGCAACATGCACATCAGGTTACTGAGCTGTGCATCCCTCAGGCTGCCTCGCTACCAGGAATTGATGATGTTCTGGCGCAAGAAACCTTGCTCGCACTCAGCAGTACTCAGCAGAAGGACTGCCACTGACACCCATAGCCACACCAGGTTTGGGTAGTGCTCCTACCAGTCCTTGGTCTTCAAGTTGGTGGACAGACCTGTGTGGAATCCACACTCACTCTTCGGTGCAGCTGCAGTGACGGGACAGAACATTCGCAGCTCCTTCACTGCCTTCTTCTTGTTAATCCCTGCAATCAGATCATACACGCATAGAACATGTATACAATCTGAAATACACACTGGATTCCCTAGATGCTAAGCCTCGAGCAGTCTCACCAGGTAGGATTTTGTCAGACTCATCAGCTCGGAACAAAGTAACCAGCGACAGCAGCCACTCTACACAGTTTGTATGCCGCTCATGTCTGCCATGAGGCCAGCTGTCGGGAGTGAACAACCACACACCCGACAGCTTGTCTAAGTCCCCCAACCTAGCTAGAAGGTTGACGACGATGAGCTTAGCGAACTCGGTACTATCGAGGCATGCGTCGTAATGCCCGGGTCCAGGATAGCCATCCAGACGATCTTCGTGCTGTGTGAATGTGAAGGTCGTCGACGTCCATCAGAGTTGACGCCCTCGATGCAGACATCCCGAGTGCCATCCGGACCATGCTTGTCAAGCCATGGTGAAAGCCGTGTACTGAGCCCACCTCCAAACTCATCCCCGCGGTCGACGTAACGGGCCTCCATATGGCTTGTTGTGTGTCAAATCTGTGCATGAACAGCAGACATATCAAGCTGGGGTGGAAGAAAGGCACAGGCAAGGGAAAAAATGGTTATCATTGGAAGAAAGACAAGGTACATGGTCGCATCAATGTTCAAGGGGGGAGCGGGACTTGTAAACGAAAAACATACCTCTCGTTGCTGGAACGTCCTGCTCAAGACGTTCATCTGATCAAGCACGTCAGAAAGGAAGAGGAGGAGAAATTAAAACCTGTAACTTTTGACCACAGCGTAAAGCTGGGGATTCCACTCCTTCATCATTGTGATGACTGCAGGCAAAACTGCCAAAAACCTGGCAATGGCATCACCACGTGATAGCCATCGGATGTTGTGTATGACCTGCAGTTCCAGAAAGGTTTCGGTGAAAAACCTCCCGAAGGTCCATGACGCGCTGATGCCATGGACCGGATCTGCCCAGATGCTATGAGATAGCACGGATGGTGCTATTGATCATGTCGAAGACAGACAGGCTCTCTGCTTCGTCCTTTGCTGCAAGGGCCTCACTGCAACCACATGCAAGAACACATTAAATTATATAGCATTAAATAAGTCACCATTAAAAAAAGCACGTAGGCAAAAGCGATAACCCGTTACCGGTAGGCAATGCAATGACAAGATACGAGATGGGGAATGCGAAGACGCAGCCATGCCACCAAGTCCGACTTCGGAACCATCATCACAGAAGCCCCGTCTGTGCTGATGCCCGTGATGCGCCGAAGGTCCACGCCAACCGACTCCAAGTGGGACAACAGCAACCCCAACAGCGACGCTGCATCTGTCTTGTCGACCGTCAACACTGCCATGAACTCGGTTACAAGACGTGAATCGCGGATGAACATGGCGAAGAGAATCATGTGTTTACCTCTGCAGCGGTCGGTGCTCTCGTCACATGATATACCAATGTACGGACCGGCGAGAATATGCTCGAGCTGTGTTATCTGCAGCCAGGTCACCTCGCCAAAGCCGTACCTGAAGTTTGAACAATCAAAGGTAGGTTAGACAAGTCAGGAAAAAAATACACGAGTGAAAATGTTTAAAGCTATAACTTACGAAGTGTAAGTCCCATATCCTTTTGTCGGGAAGTCGGCAACCCCCTTCTCGGACAGGTACCGAACCAAATTCACCCAAGTCTCCATGGGTGTTGCTTGCCTGCTGACAAAGAGGGGAGAATCCAGCAGAGCGACGACCCGTGTCTTCTCGCTGTCATGCGCGAGCGGATGCTCGTCAATCCGCGGCTGCCTCGTCGCTCCAACGAGTGCATCCTGCCTCTGGATGGCGAGCTTGTGCTTGGTGGTAGTGGCACGTCGTTTGGCGGCCTGCTTTTGAATGTCGACAGCTCTAGTGCCGCCTCTACCGCACTTGCCCGACTCTCCTGTATAGTCAGAGCACACTGAGCATATAAAGCAGGGAGACCACTACATGTTTCGTTAGTTGCAACCAGGCGAAGGCATCTTGCCAACGATCGAGTGCAACAGCGTAGAGTTCCTTGTTAGTTGCGGTCGGCGCATTTGAGGCTGCAGCTCCGGGCACGGGAGGCAGCGGGACGTCGGCATGTACCGTTGAGGGCGTAGAAGGTTGACGTCTCCAGTTGAGCTTCGACTGCTTGAAGCGATAAGCAGGAGACGCCAATGGTGTATTTCGGTGGAATCGGGCGAGAAGGTGGTGACTTGTCAGGGTGAGTTGAAGGTGGAACTGGGAGAGAAGCCGGAGACGCATGGCGGTGAGTTGACGGTGGAACCGGGAGAGACGCCGGAGACTCATCAGGGTGAGTTGACGGTGGAATCGGGAGAGAAGCCGGGGACGCGTTGGAGTGATTTGACGGTGGAATCAGGACAGGCACCGTGCTCGCCATGAAAGTGTCGGTTAACGTATCTGGAGGTCCAGATGTGACGGTACGAATGGGTGTTGCGGACAAGGATTTAGCCTTGATACATGGCGGACTGCGTGCTGCTATCAATAGAGAGCACAAAAGGAGGTCTAAACCAGTACGAGCAATTTTGTTTCGATGTCGTCGGGGTCGTCATCGTCGGCTATCCCCTCGACGGGTCCTGCCACGGCGGCAGTGGCGAGACAAGAGCAAAAGCACAAACTGAGGGGAGTCTGCCGAGTTAGCTAACGGCAGACCTAGCAAGAATGGGGACGAGACGAAGACGAAGAACGGGATGAAGACGAAGACGGGAGGACCACGAGGTGGTTCCCTGCATGAAGAATGGGATGACCCCCTTTGAGCCATCCAAGAAACTGAATGGGCCTCTTGTTTACGGCATGTACCACAAGTGACAAAGTTGACAACCGTGATGCTGTGGAATCTTGCCTGTGCGGGGCACGTGATTGGTTGCCCCATGTAATTAAAAGCAGCTGCACAATCCATTGACAGATTGGCAGATTTCCGCGACAGCACGTCAAAGGCCAATGCGACGCCAGGTAGAGTGAATATTCCTTATTCTTGTGATTGACACTGACGGCAGATTTTTTTTCGCGAAATTTTCGGCAAATCCCAAGAATCCATGCAATTTCACCAACAGGGATCGGTTCGATACAGTGGTTTCGAATCAGCGTTACAAGCCAAAAATACACTAAAACCGAACTGCGTAGGTATATGTTTTACAGTATTCGTATTTCCAACATAATACAACTATTACGGTAACACAGCTAACTAACTCTCTGTTTGACTTTGGGCACACATACAGGTACCATCTGACCTTGCCTCCCACCTATGTTGTCTGCACAATTACGGTTATATTTCTCGAACTTTGTCTTACTGCCACCAAATGCTCTGGAATAGACGACGTTGCATGAGGAGCGGGCAGCGAAGTACTGGACTTTTGCGCCGTCGATGCATTGACCAGCTGAAAATCCCAGATATTCCGCTCTTACACAAACCTGCAGCCACGGTCAAAGTATAAAGATTTGGGCACAAAAATTTGAGACCGCTTACATCACAGCCCCACCCACCAAACCAGACCCCGGCCAAACCAGCATCAGCACCATTCCCTGCAAAACATGCCTTAATATTTCCAAACATCATGCACCCGATCTCATCCATCCATGTTCTCACCGGCACTTGCACACTTCCACTCGCACCGTCACTCAGAATCTTGACAGGAGAGTTGCAAACGAGCCCCGGGTTCATTCGGTAGAGCTCCACCATGGAGATTTTGTTTGAAGGATTATTCACCAAAGACTTGCAGCCCTCCTTGTCTCGTATAGACGCTGTCTTGAGACAGCTGGGTACAGGGAGTGAATTTGTAACGCTGTTATCGATGCAAAGGGAGCGGGATGCGCTGAGAGACGAGCAGGTGATGTTTGGGTTGAGCCTCGCCAGCGAGCCTTTCTTGATATTGAGGAACGTTTCGACTATGGAGCAGGTGTCCCCCTGGTGGATATTAGAGGGTCAAGAGTAACAGAGCAGTCACTGGTCAAGCAACAGTGGAGCAGACGAGTCAAGCAGCAGCGTACAGTCGTGAGTCAAGCAGCGACGTACAGTCTTGAGTCAAGCAGCGGCACTCACTGGCAGAGTGTAGTAGAAAGCAGAGCATGGAGTCATGTTTTCTTTTGTCATGTTGAGCAATGTTTTCTCCTGAAGGGGCTTCGAGCAGATAATACCCTGCAAGTGATACAGCAGCCAACCACACCCTCCTAATTGAAACATTAACGATTCTGTACTTGTCAAAGGTAATCTGAGATTCATGCGGTCCTATCCTAAAAGTGTCTTGCTTCCTTTCCATACGTAAGAACAAATGGAAACGTGATTTGTTGGAATGCCTGAAATAACTAGTAGAAGTAGGGAGGTGACCAGTGAATAGTGATTTACCTCCGACTGACTGAAATAGTAGAATAGTGATTTTTTGTAAGCAGCAAAAATTAAGAGTCAGAGTCAATGTACAAAAAGCACAGAATTGTGATAAGTACAACGGAGGCAGAAAAGAAATAGAAGGGTGAAGCTTCACCTTGTTGTTTCTAATAAATTCCTCGATTGTAAGGTTGAAGAGGGAGTGCACGTCAGCACACTTCCAGTTGTTGCCATTCACCAGCAGCTTGGACGCAATCTCCCAATCTGCCCACGGGAAGAAGAGAGGGTGGAAGGCAGGGGGAACGAGGAGGGTAGAAAGTGTGGGTGGCAGGAAGAAGAGAACAAAGCATGCTTTTATTGCTGAAGCAATGTGACTTATGTGATTCGCCTTACCTTTGCAAAAATGACACAATCTGATCAAACTAACCTCTGGAGCAGGTCTGGAAGCCATCGACTGTGTAGTCCAGATAGTGTGTGGGCGGGCACACACAGGTGTAAGAGCCCTTTTCATCGTTGATACACGACCCCACCTCACATGGGTTCCGCGTGCTGCCACTGCATGCATCCACTATCACACACGAGCGACAGGGCACACAGGCGGGTGAGCAGTCACAGCTGATTCTTCAAACAAAAACTCTAACTAGAGGTAGTAGACATAAGTCCCAAATCACGACCCACCATAGGCACAGGTGTGAGATTTGTCACGATTGACAACATTAACGAAGGGAGGCTTGCAGGTACAGTTGTTGTTGAAAGTGTCTTTTATGGTCTTGCACGTGTAGGAGCCACATGGGTTCATGACGGAGCCTGGTTCACTCTTGAGCTTGTACGCCTTGGTCATGCAAGGGTCTTCCTCGACTGATCCGAGGGTCAGGACGGGTGAGGGGAGGGAGTGACCACTGAATGAGAAGACACCAGCAGCAGGCTGCAGGTGTAACTCTCATGCATTGGTGCAGTGATGCAAAACGTGAATGACCATCACACGTGAGCATGGTGGCACGATCCAGCGGGCATAAGATTATAGAACCGAGATGCCAGGATTATTTTTTGAGTGACCAGCCTGTTGGCCAAGGCGACTTGAACTAGACCAAAGCATGGAGGCAGTGTCGTACAATTTGAGGAGTAACAAGGGCTCACATCGGATGACCGGGTAGATGCCAGGCAGCACATTAATGCCGCAGATGCCATCTCCGTCTGTTATCTGCATGTACATGTACCCATTCGCCCCCCACCGTGTGCCCCAGGAGTTGCGGATCTTCCAGAAGGGCGCGGACATGGTTGGGCGGGTATTGTCAGTGCCGGCAATGAGGTAGCCTGTAACAAGTACAACATGGTCGAGGTTGCCCGTATAGCACCCTTTATCCTCGTATTTGAGTATCTGCATGCACCAGCAGGGTACAGAGGGCACAGAGGGCACAGAGGGCACAGAGGGCACAGAGGGCACAGAGGGCACAGAGGGCCACGAGCTGAAAAGAACCCAGCAAAGACCACAAGCACAGTTGACATGACACTAAGGCAGAACACAGGGCATGGGGCTAATAAGCCAGTCAACCTCTCAATGTGAATTGAGACATACCCGCAAATATTGAGTAACTAGGACCGTTAAGACGTGTGGTAGTGAGTATTTATGGCATGCTATATATTGTGGGCCTGAATTGAACCGCAGTAGTATCAGGTGTCAGATTCGTCAGCCTTCATCCGTATCTCCTTTATGAGTGATAATAGATCATACCCCGTCGTAGCTGATAAAAACTATTTTACTTCATGCGTACCCCGTCATATGTGGTGAAGGAAGTAGCGCTGGCCTGGATGTGCACCACAACGGGTTGGCGCCCCACTGCCAGCATGAGCCCAAAGTACCCCTTGAATGCTGTCCTCTCAAACCCATGCACCAGATATTTATCCTGCAGGCACAGGCACATGCACATGCACATGCACATGCACAGACACATTCACACACACATGCACAGGTACACACAAGGCAGGATTTGGTGGCAGTTCTTCTGAGCGCGTAGTGCTGGCTAGTTTACCCTCAAATGGAACAGACATGGCATCACTTCAGACGTTTTTGAGTAATTTCTTACCCTCTTTCTTCTGCCAATGGTCATAAATGATAACGCCAGGGTTGGAGTCACTTGGCAATGAGCAGATAGAGGTAAATGAGAAAGAGTGCATACCGGTTGTGGTGGTGGTGACCCGGTGAGAGAAGTTGTTCTAAGAGAAGAAGGGTGATGTGTTGCTGGAGATGAGGCCAGGAATAAATATGAGTTGAGGGTGGCAAGGGAAGAGGAGGGAGAGGATGGAGAGGCGGAGGAGGAGGAGGAAAAGAAGGACGAAAAGGAGTAGGAACGGGAGGTGACACGGGAAGTGGTGGTGGTAGGGCTGGTTGGCTCTGCAGTGAGGCCGTCCTTGTCCTCGGTGGCCTTGACAGCGAGCGTTTGAAAGGCAATGGTGGGAGAGCCGCTGGTGCAGCCATCCATTCCCATGAGAGCGTAGAGGGATGTGATGGACAACGATGGAAATGATTTGGGGGTGTTCCTCGCGATGGCGTATGCCGCTTCTATGCTTGCCACCACCGCATACGCCCAGCAGCCCCCTGCACGAGTGGAGAGGGAGGGTGATGAAGGCAAGAGCCGAACTGAGGTTTGCAGGCTGGGGAAAAAACCACAGAGCCTAGACGAGCAAATGTGCAGAGGCGAAAATGGAGGAAGCCACAATCTATGAAGTCCAAAGGGCAGCAGCAGGAGTGACACGCATTGGCAGGGAAATGCTGATGCTGCACGCATTGGCATGGTCAGTTCATGGATAGCACAGCGGCTGCAAGGCAACACCTGGCTCACTGCGTGAGCCTTTTCATTCAACTCAAGATTCAACCAGGCTCACCACAATCGCCCTGGTCCTGGGGCAGCCAGTGCGGGTCGATGGTCCAGGTGGAGTAAGTGGGTATCCGCCACGAGTCCTGGTCGTCCTGCGCGCTGGCGTAATTCACGCTCACATAGCGCGTGAACGGGCTCGTCGTTTGCGGGTTGAACGTATCGTAGTCCACGAGCAGACCCGTGCCTGCATGCAGAGAGCATCAGCAAGGGGTGGGGGTGAGGATTGAACATCGCAGAACTGGGTCACCAACAGGATTGCTACGTTACATCTTGCTTTCAGCATGCTTACCTTTGTGTGTTGTACCTACTGCTGCCGGCTGCAAGCAACGTCGTCACGCCGTTTGATACACCCATAAGATTCTTCACATGCATGCAAGCATAAGCGGGTTTTTCCTATCAAGTCACTCACAAATGCAATACCTACAAGCGGCTATACCAAGGAACAAAAACAACAGCTGCATAACATACGTCTGTCAACTGGAAGTGGGGGAGGGACGTTGTATCCTGCCAAGTAACACAAGGCATGTATAAATAGTCAAGAGAAGAAGTTTAGGATTTAGCCTGGAAGTGGATTTCGAACGTCAAGATGAGGTTGCTGACTCGTATCGTTCGGACTTCGCACAATCTGTGTATGCGCAAGCAATCACATGTTGCACGTCCATGCATACTACTGCATATCTGGTCTCTGCAAGTGCTTGGATGGTTCTGCCTTCCTAGAGACGGCAGGCTTGCCTGTTACAATGGATGCCGTGGCGACAGTATGCTTCTGCGCGTGAAGGCGTGAGGCAGCTACAAAGCCAAAGTAGAAGGCGAAGAGCGACTGTGTGGGCTGCAGCACGTTACACAGAGAGAGGCTCATGGACAGCACGGGTTCGACCGGGCGAGCATTGAATTCATCCGCGAGGTACACCTTCAAGCTCTCTGCCTCAGGAATGTACTCCACCCATGCAAAGTACATCTTTCCGTTGTTCAGCGCAGTAGGGGTGTTGGCAGTCTCTTTCGAAAATGGGCTGCCATTCAAATTGACTCCCACATGACTTGCGCTCGGGTCCTTGTGCTCCTTGTCCGGCCACGTGTCAAACTCCACTGCCATGCTGCGATTGTCCATGCCAGCATTCCCCACGCCGCTGCCGATGTTGCTGGCAGTCTTTTTTGTCGCAGAAATGACAAACGCGAGCCCGTTGCCGCCGCTGCCAGGAGATTTCGGTTTCATGATGAATGAAAAGTTGGCGTTGAAGTAGAACTGGCGGCCGCAGTTATCTCGGATGGTCTTATACGAGAAGAGATTGAGGGCCGTCTCGGAGAAGACGGATCCGGTGGATGGTGCTGTGAGCTCGGTGAGGGTGACCGAGGTTGTGATCAGATCGGTAAATAGGGGGTAGCCCTGTGCTGCAGAGTCTCAAAGAAAACGCAGGAAACGTGGCAGGTTGAGTTGATTGTGAAGTCACAGAAGCATGCGATACGAGCGTGGAGTCAAGATCTAATCACGAAGTTGGGATTGTCAGTAAAGCTGGCTGATGTGTCATTTGTCCGACACGGAATGCAAATGATTGACTCAGGAGGCTTTTGCCGAAATGCACTTGCTCTGGAACTCTCCATCAACAAGGGATGCGCTGATTGTGGGCACAGGCAACGAAGGCGATATGTGAAGGTGAAGGATGTAGAGGTGACATGTGTGAAGGTGATATGTGAAGTGACATGTGTGACGGCGATATGTGAAGTGACACGTGTGAAGGTGATATGTGAAGTGACATGTGTGAAGGCGATATGTGAAGTGACATGTGTGAAGGTGATATGTGAAGTGACATGTGTGAAGGTGATATGTGCAGGTGACATGTGACGCTGATATGTAAAGGTGATGTGGGAGAAGTATGTAGTCATGGCATGCATAATTTGTTTACCTTTAGAAATGCAGTTCCTTTGAGACTCTTCTTGGACGTACCCCTCTTTACAGTGACAAACAGGCTTCTCAGGAATGCCTTCAAGAACGCACGTGCCAAACCCCCCACAGGGAGGGCTTTTGCTTGAAATCCCGCAGAATGAAGAACATTCACTCATCGGTCGTTGGCGGATTTTGGCGCATTTGGATGATCTTTTGAAAGTGAAGCAGTTGCCTTCACAAAGATTCTTGCTGCAAGATTTTCGCTTGAAGGAAGAAACGGAAAAATAATTGTTGTACGCAGTGAAAGTGGCCTTCCGTGGCGGCACCACCAGGGCTCCACTGAGCATATTGTTATGCAACGATCTGTGAGTGTGAGGTATTGAAAAATAAGAGGGTGGCTTTACACCAAAAATTTGACTTACAGCATCATCAATCTACAAGCAAGATTGTCTAAGTATGGCCAGGATTGAATCTGTTCAGATGCGTGAAGCTCTTGGGTCTGGCGAAGAGGAGGTCCTGTGAGAATGGTGAGAGGAGTTCTGATACTTACATATGTTTGAGAGACTTCAGATGCGGAATTGCAGATGGTATGCTTCCGCAAAAACGGTTGTTGCTTAAGTCCCTGCTTGCCATTCATACACAAGGTCATGCATTATTCATTGAGATAGATGCATTCAATAAGATACATGCGTTTTGCTGTGTATGCGTTCATTGGTATACATGTGTTTATTGGTATGCATACTCTCATCGGTGGACATGCATTCATTGGTAGACATGTGCGTTCATAGGTTCAATGAAATGGATGCGTTACATTAGTATACATGTGTTCATTGGTATGCATACATTAATTGCTTTTGATATGCATACGTTCATTCATACACCTTCGTTGATTGGTATACATACTTTCATTGAAATGCATGTGCTCATTCGTATGCATACATTCATTTGCATACATACGTTCATTGGAAGACATGTGCGTTCATTGGTATCCATGTGTGTGTTGGTATGCATGCTTGTGTTGGTATCCATGCGTGTGTTGGTAGTATGCATGCGTGTGTTGGTATCCATGCGTGTGTTGGAATTGCTATGCCCAAGACGCGGATTTACTGCCACGCAGTACACTCTCGCATGTGAATGCACATTCATTGATACACCCACGCTGCAGGATAAAACCGGTTTTAAAGGAACCGCTAAACAATTGAAACAGGGTTGTCTAAGTATTGAGGCCATGCTGAACAAGATAGATCACATGACAGCACGATGGATGGAGGGTCAGGCTCACAGTCTTGTAAGTTTTTTGAATGATCCCAGAAACGAGGGCACCTCTCCAGAAAAGTTATTGTGCTGCAGGGTCCTGCAGATTGGTCACGGGATATGGGGGTTATTTGCAGTCCGAGGGACTTGCGAACACTACCTGAAAACATTTTCTACCAAGTTCCCTACTTGCTTGTATCCAAACCTCTCATATTGTTTCATACATTAAGAATTTGTTTGTTTCCTATATAATCAGAGCGGGAAATAAGAAATGATCGGAACCTGAGAGCGTTGTGATCATTACCTTCGAACTCCTTGACAGCAGGCAATGCTGTACGGCGGCCCACCATGCAGGTGCAGCCACAGCACGTTTCAGGTGGACTGATTAAAAGCTTGGAGTGCTATGTTGAGTGTTATGTCCATGCTATGTTGCGTGTGAACTTACAAAATTTTGAGTTTTTTTAAACTTGACATGCACTCAGGAATAGGACCGTGAAATCTGTTGTCCCCGAGCATTCTGTCATGCAGAGAGGCAAAAAAGGGAGCATGGAAAATGTGCTGCTCGCAACACCCGGAGCATTGCAGAACAATTTTGAGGCTAACCAGGCGCTAGTATATAAGAGTGGAGACATATTCCAGGGTGGACGACCGGTTTACAATGGGTGGTTAGTAGCATATTCTGGGTACATGCAGTACACACATAGAGAAAACGATGCAAAAGTAGTACTTGTTCCAAAAAATGCATCCATGCAACGCCAGGAGTAGGTAGGAAGGAAGGGATGGTGTTCAGCAGTCACACAACGTCCCATACCGTGGAAGAAGCGCACTCACAGGTACGTCAGCTTCGTCATGCTGCAAATCCATTGTGGGATCTGACCAATAAATTTATTGCCACCGATCTCCCTGTAATAGCAGCAGAAGATCCACATGTCATAGGCGGTTTAGAAACCCTCTGAAAATAAACAAGAACAAAACTCACTAGCAGACAATCTGTATGTATTCCTTCATGGCTACTCAATCCTACTCATGAATGAGATTATATAGCAGCTGTGCCAAAACACACTCGCAACAACATGAATCGCACATCACACATTCCAACCAGTGCTCTAATCGCCACCATGCAGAACTTTGCTTGGAGGATCTTCCCGTATAAATCACGTGCCCCACTCATCTGTGTTCTCCTCTCCAATCCCCACTTCATCCGAAGTATAACACCTTCTTTCTTTTACCAGATTTCAAACAAATGTTTTTCTCTATAACTGGTTTTAGCAAACAGCTCTCACAACTACCAAATGCAAATTAGCAAGCAAGCAACAACATGACTCACAACGTCTCCAATCGACTCAGCACTGAAACGGCTTCAGGCAGTTCACCATTGTAGAAATTATTCCGCAAACTCCTGTGACGAGTGCACATCATAGCATAAGGATGAGATTTCATAGGCACAGGTCGGCCCTTGGCCGGCTTGTGAAATGCAGATGGAGAAATTTTAGTCCAAGGTAGTACGAGTACAGAACGTATTACATGAACGAGTTTTTAATGTGGCTGGGAAAAATAAACTATACATATATAAATATGCATATTTGTATACATATACATGTACATGTACATGTACATATACACATACATATACACATACACATACATACACATACACATACACATACATATACATATACATATACATATACATATACATATACATATGCGCATATGTATATTCAATCTCAGACCGAATCTGAAATCCAACCATGGAGGTGGAATTTTGGTGCTGTGACTTGGATGAAATGAAGTACACACACGATCGAACAAATGTAACAATCTCTAAGAGTACAGAAGAATGCCTAAAGAGGCCACCTTGGAGAGCTGTACATTGTTCCTTACAATTTGACCAAGTTGGTAAGCTGTGAGATGGTTGATGGAAAGCTGCCACTGAGACGGTTGTGGAGAAGTTCCCTACAACATGCAGGCAAGGTTGGTATAGGGGAATTACAACAAGGTCAAGGGAGGAGTGTTGTACAGTCAGTCAGATGGATGTGGTGCATACATATAGTGGTGCTGGCAGATGGGAGATATGGTGCATAGATTGGTGCTAGCAGGTGGAATGTGGTGCTGAGGGTTGTGGCCTCACAATTTGGTCAGATGGATGAGATTCCCAATAAGCGCTGGTATGCTTCCTGAAACTGCAACGTTTTCCACTTGACTGTGCCAAACGGTCAGCATGGAGGGGTAAGTAGACGCATTAGAAGTTGGGGAATTGAGAAGTAGAGGCAGTCGCGAGGGCAGTGGCATGAAGGGGCAGGGGCATGCCAGAATACCAAAGGATAGACATGGACAAATGAGTGGAGCAACGACTCTGACTCAACTCGAGAAAGAAGGGCCGATGCATGGCCCGACTCGATCCGACCTATGCAGATGCCAGTAATCGTACCTTGTGTGCTGTGCCGACTACCATATTTTATATATTTTTAGCCGCAACACACTTTCATACCTGAGAGTAACTCTATATGTTTTAGTCTTGAGTCGGTCTCAAGCTCGAAATGTCACTACCTCGAGATTGAGTTTACTTAATTTGGCTCGAAATTTCTTGACTCGTGCCCGCGTCAGCTAGCCGAGGTGCCAGAGCTGAAGAGAACAGATTTGTGCTCATTGTTGACTCAGTCCATCCAGCCTTGCCTCAACCATCACAGACTGACTATGTAACAACCAACACTGCCTATCCCATCAACAACGAAGTTGCCAGCACTGCCGTTCCCCTTACATGCTCACAATCTGGTATCCTTTGTCGCATGTAATGTGCGTGATATTGGCACATTTGGTGTCTTGCCTCCACGTGCCATCCGCGTCATACCCTCTCCACGAATCTTTCAGCGCTTTTAATGCTTCCCCTGTGTGTCAGGCAGGAGAAGAGCAACAGGCCAGAATGACGTTTGAGGCGTCAGAAACATTGCGGGAAACAAGGCAGTATGCATTTGCATCCGGAGACTTACACTCAGAATTCAGGAGAATGCCGTCGCACGCTCTGGAAGTGCCTCCTGTCTCAATGTCTACCCCGCATGCACATGTGGCTGTCCCTGTTTTCTCCCCTCCTTTCCAGAAGCAGTAGCCTCGTCCAGAACAGGGCAGGGTGGCTGGAGGGGAGAGGTTGCAGAAGGCTGAGCAATCGGAGCGCTGGGTGCGGTTGAGAGCGCAGGGTAAGCTGAGATTAAAGAAGCAATTGTTTTGCAGCGAGAGGGCGAGTGATGTTGGGGAGGAATTGCACATGGTGGTGGGCAGCGTGCCACCGTACAGGTAGTTGCTGCTCAGATCCCTGGCGCATGGGAGAGACAACAAATGTGGAAAAAACACACACACAGTCGCTCAAGTTGCGAGGCATCTTGAAACACGGAAAAGGCTCGGATGAGAATAGGCTGGACTATGAAAAGCCCACTTCGACTGCTGCCATGACGCAAGGTAGCGCGCCTGTCTCTGTGAGCAGCCGTTGCTCATTAGATACCCTTTTGACAAGCCTTTGCAACCTGCTGAACTTGTCAAAAGAAGACAAGTGGGCTGCAGAGGCCTTATTTCCATCAGCTCAGTAGATATTTGTGTTTTAAGACAATGAGACAAACCGAAAGGTTCAGGTGAGAAGAAAAAGACCTAATTAAGTAAGTGCTTGAGATTTAGTGTGTATCTTGAGAAGCCAGCGTGAGAGATCCTTTAAAACAGAAACAAAGCCTTTCTGTGTAAGCAGTTGTCGCTCATTATCTTACAGCTTGACAAGCTTTTGTAAATTGCTGAATCCACTTGGTATTGTTCCAGAGAGCTGGTTGTGTGACATGTCCCTGTCACAGAGAAGAACCCGAGAAGGTTTAGTCATCCCAAACGACACCATTACGCTACACAACCAGATAGATGATCAGTTTACAATCACTAGCAACTCATTGGCCAATACCCACTAGAATCAAGTTGCCACCCCAAACCCACAAGATCTGAAGGAGCTGCAGAAGGCTAACGGAGTCAGGGATTGGCCCAGCTATGGCGTTGTTTGACAGATTGCTGCAACAAGGGCGGAATACGGTACGAGGGTGGGAGGGGGGAGGGAGGAGGTGGGGGGGTGGGTTGAGGAGAGGGGGTGGGGATGTTGATGGGGAAGGTAGGAGGAGGGCCGAGGGTAAGTGGGGAAAGCAAGAAGGTGGAAGGGAACATGAAGAAAGAGACTATTAATAATGTAGATAAGAAGCTGATGCACACACCATGCGTCCATCTACATGCATGCACGGCATACATACCTGCACACACACACTGGCAAAAGCTGTACTCTTGCACAAGAATCTGGTTACGTAAACACCGTGTCCGTGCAAAGCCTACAGTTTTTTGCTTAGGTGAAACCCTAGGTTGGGAAACCTAGATGCAACAGCTCACAGAAATGCAACATGCCTATTGAGGTGAGGTGGCATGCAATCTACGAGACGTCGCATACATCTCGAGGTGATGTGGCATGCCTTTTGAGGCAATGCGGCATGCCCTTTGAGGAGCTCACAACAGTGATTCAACGACTCACAGCGATGTGATATACACCAAGTCTTGAATGGAACTTGGAATGAGCCCTCCTATTCCTTGATTACAAACATTCCTGCCCGGAAGGGGAGAGCGGATGAATGCAATGCTTGACAGCTGTGAGATGCATGTACATTTGGAAAATTGGAACGAACATGGCAACAACGCTCATGCACCCTGGCGATCCCACATATGAAACGCCCTCTTTGGCCATGCCATGCCTTCAGAATGGACATGCATTGCTAGTCAGGAGTCAGGACCACCCCTCGGAGTGTTGCTCACAGGGCCACTATAGAATTGTCGGCGTTGCACGTGACATACTTCAACCGCTCACACGGGGTGCTCTCATTCCACGTGCCTTCACCATCGAAGCCACCCCAAGCTGCTTTCAGAGATTCGAGCACGAGCCCTGCGAGCAGCCAACACCCAAAGGCACATCAGTCCGAGAGACGTGCGAATTGTGTGCACTTGAGCACAAATTCTTCTGTTAAGTACTTATTGTCCTTTATGTTTGCTGGAAATTTAGTTCAGTGGTTTATTTACGAGTTATATCATGTATGCATTCGTTAACATAATAATAGTGTAGACATTAAGGATCGAATCATATTCGTTATAGGGTGCTCCCTGAGTGCTCTTATAAAGTTCTAGCTACCCCAAATTCGGCTCTAGGGCACCTCAGTACGTTTCCCAACATTGGAAAAGCGGCTCCAGCTTGAAATTCGCGTTTCCAATTCGTGGAAACGCGGTTCCACTAGAGGGGGCGCTTCCAGGCCCACTTTGAGGGTCCCTCACGTCCCCATCTTGACTGTGGGTGACTTGAGCACCCATTTGGCCACCCCAAGTCCCTTGGGTACCAATTTCCTCACCTGAATTAGCCTAAGTCGCCTCCAGTATAGCTCTCTTCACTCTCTGCCTATTTCAGCCCAAGTTTTGTTTGTATTCATCACTTCAATCTGATTACTGTTTTTAGAACATTTCAGATTTCTGAACCAGCTTCACATTAGGTCCGTGCACATTAGGTATGTTTTGTACACATTCCAATCAAATGCATGTGCAGAAAAAGGAGAAGTAAAACAGCTGTGGACGATTAATGCTTACATTCCGATTTTGGCAATCGTGTCTTGCATGTGGCTGGATCCACCCCATTGCCATACCCCTCCCCACATGCACACATGGCTGTGCGTGTGCCTGCCTCCCCCTTCCAGAAGCAGTAACCGTGGTCGGAACAGGGTGGGGTGGTGGGAGGGAGAGCTGAGAGGCCGCAGAAGGCAGAGCAATCTGATGAGGGTCGCTGGGTGTAACTGAGGAGGGGGCAGAGGACGGCGGTTGAGGGGAAGCAGTTGTCCTCCAGGGAAGGTTGGACTCTGCATGTCTTGACGAGGGTTCCCGAGTAGAGGTAATTGTTGTGCAGGGACCTGCACCTCGTGAGCACACAAGGCATGTGAGCCGCGCATGTGTAGTGAAGGGCGAAGATGGTCCAGAAAGAGGGGATTATTATGTCGATTACCCAACATCTTGTAAAGAACGATATTATCTTCTGCAACAAGATACGGCTCCATCCTCTCGTGCCCGGAAACCCAGACGACAAGGTGCACTCACAGAATGTCAAGGTTCCACAGACTACTCAGATTGCTCGGTAGCGAACCTGTCAAGTAATTCCCTGACAGATCCCTGCATGAGCCAGTCGTAAAATAATACACACCAGAAACAGGGAGATTCTGGGGTTAGAAGATGATTGTGCAAGCGGTGCCATTATGCCAACAAAGTATCTGTGTAGGGGAGAGATGGCACGAGCATGATGAAGTATGCAGGTGAGGCAGGCAGCAGGGAGAGGTGTGCACTCACAGCACGCGCAAGGTCTTAAAGCCACTGATGGCGTCTGGAATGGAACCCCATATGCCTTGCCCTGACACGTTGCTGCCATGCCAGCATGGGGAGGAACCAGTGAGGGCCGATAAGTGAAGAGGGCAGATGGCTGAAGATGGCAGATGGGAACGGGAATGCGATGGTGAAAAACGACACGAGCATGGAAGCTACCAAAGGCGTGTAGCTCCTCCATGACAGAAACTGCTTGGTTTGGTGGCATCCAGCAAGTTGACTTCAACAAAATAGAGCTAGCAGCAACAAGTGGCGCAGTGGTTTTCACAGCAGCTCAACACAGTTCTCACAGCATCTCGATGTAGTTGGTGGAATCGCATGAGATGAACTTCATGTGCTCGCACGGCATGCCACTCTTCCACGTGCCGCTGCCATCAAAGCCTCCCCACGCGCCCATGAGAGATTCCAATACGCTCCCTGCACGCACATGTGCACATGAGAGCAATATGGTTGATATGAAAAGCTGGAAAGGCAGTGCCACCACCACAAGGCAATGCAGCCATCACAAGGCAGTGCCGCCATCACAAGGCAGTGCTGCCGTCAAGAGGCAGTGAGTCATGCAAAGGATTTGGCATGTGCAACGTCTTACATTCCGTGTCTGGAAGCAGGGGCGCACACGTTCCACTGACAATTCCAGTGTCAAACCCCTTTCCACATGCACACGTGGCTGTGCCTGTGGCATCCTTTCCCTCCCAGGAGCAGTCGCCGTGGCCGCCACAGGGCGGGGTGGAGGGAGGGGAGAGACCGCAGAACGAGGAGCATTGGGAGGAATTGCGCTGGTTGTGGGAGAGGGCGCAGGGGACGGCGCCGGAGGGGAAGCAGTTGTCGTGCAGGGAGATGTCGAGCGGCAAGGAGGAGGAGGAAGTGCACATGGCGGTGGGGAGTGTTCCTCCGTAAAGGTAGTTGTTTCTCAGAGACCTGTTGAACAGTGACCAGTGGAACGCCGCATGGCTTGTGTGCTCAATATCGAACCAAGGCTGCTGAGGACTTGCTTATTAAAGCAGAGATGGCAAGAGAGATACTATGCAAAGAGAAATAATGTTACTGGCTTGGCCCCAATTCCACTACGACTGGTGGTTCGAAGGCTGGCAGGACCATCGCTTAGAGAGATGAGTGCTGTCTGTACATGGTGGAGGCGAAATCACAGAATGGTGAGATAGATAATTGCATATCATTATATAGAAGGAATGCGTTAGTGAGCTGCTCCTCTCACAGTGTACGCAGTGTGCTGAGGGAGGATGGAATTGATCCAGACAGCTGATTGAACGACAGGTCCCTGTGAGTGAGGGGGTTCATGGCAAGGATGAAGAGATTGTGAGTGTCGATGTGCAGGTCCCAGTGCAGATTGTCCCTGTCTGTTGATGGGGCTGTCTGCGCGCCAGTGCGTGCACTAGTAATGGGACTGTTGAAGAGAGTAGTTTTCGTACCTGGTTTTCTATGCTGTGCAGTGCGGCGTGAAATGGTGTGGTGTGGCATGCGGTGTGTGGCGGTGCTCTTCTGTGCTGTGCTGTTCGGCGCTGTGCGGCTGTGCGGCGCTGAGACGTGCTGTTCTGTGCTGTGATGTGCCGTGGTCTTCTGTGTTGTGCTGTTCCGTTCGGGTCTGTGCTGTGTAGTGGTATGGAGGCTCAGGTCACCATTCAGGATCTTGCACAATACGAAAGAGAGCCGTGGAGTGCAAGGAAAGAACGTGCAATGAAGAAGGCAGTGCATTATCCGTTCAGTGCACAAGTGCTGGAGCGGGATTGTGAAGAACGATTCAACACACGTGATGCAACATGCAATGCACTGTCGTGTACTCTACTACGGTTGTACACACAGGTGTGTGAGGCGAGTGAGCTGTGACAAAATGGATGGGATCGTTCCAAACAAGCCTTGGTTTGATAAGTCACTGCAGAAGCGGTGGGGAGGAAACGGAGACGGTTGAAGTGAGGAGGAAAAGATGAAGATTAAATGAGAAGAGTGAGGACGGAAAGAACAGGAGGAGGTAATGAGGAGGAAAGATCAAGCACAAGTGGCAGCTTGAAGGTTTCAAGGGGGAATGTGGGTGGACAACGGGACATTGAAAAGGCAGAGAACAGGCAAACGAAGTGGAAAAACAATATTGGATGAGGGCACTGTTGGTTCAAAAATATGACATTCAGAGCGAACAATTTCCCAACCTCGTGCATAGCCACCACTGTAGAGAAAGATGGGCATCTCATTTCACTCACAGACGGATGATGTAGTTGTCAGAGTCATAGGAGATAAAGCGGAGTAGAGAAGCCAGGGTTTCATTCTTCCAAGGTCCATGGGGGCCTGAACCCCACAATTTCAGCAAGCCCTCCAATACTCGAGCTGGCAGCATCACATGTTCAGATCAGACAGGAGGAGCAATGCCTTGTGAGGAGCAATGCTTTGAGAGGAGCAACGACTTGTACGGAGCAATGCCTTGAGAGCAAAAAATGTTTTTCAAGGACTTTCATTGTGATGGGAACGACAGATGAGGACCATCAATGTACTGTTTCAGCATGGAAGTGCCACGAGAGAAGAAAATTCCTGTTCCATGGAAAGAAACTTGTGAACCAAATGACAGAGTTGACGACAACAAGGTAGTAGCATGAATACGCACATTGTGCCCTCTCCATCTGAAAAACACAAGACATGCCGGTTTCCCCATGTATGTATCCGTCAAAGCACTCGCACTGGGCCTCTGATTCGTCCCATGACGGCTCCGTGTTTTGAAAGCAGTAGCCATGACCGTCGCAAGGGGGAACGGAGGGTTCAACCATCCCACAGAAGCCAGAGCAATCTGATCGCTGCTCATCATTCTTGAAGCACGGCAGGTCATTCGAGCCAAAACAATTTTGTTGAACTTGCACAATTGCCTTGACACAAATTTTCGCATCAACGATCCCCGAAGATATGTAATTGTTTGATATGTACCTGCCCAGTTGAAAAGCAAGCACAAAAGTCGCATGTGAGAGGAGGACAGACAATGTGTGTGATTGGATGGTGGGTGGGTGTGGGTGGGTGGGTGTGTGGGGGAGGGGGGGGCTGTGTGCGAACTCAGAAAATCAACGTCTGGATTGCGTGCGTGTGTACAGCAATCCGCACGTGTGTGTGTGTGCACTCACAAATATTTCAAGCTGCTCATTTCAGACATTGTTGGAATAGAGCCTGTAAAATAGTTGTATGAGATGTCTCTGCCAGGATAAACCAAGAAGTGAAGAAAACGGTGAATAAGCAAAAGGAGATAAGCGACGCAAAGAAGAGGAAAGCAATCAAGAAGGAAAAGTACAAGAAGAAGAAAAAAAAGCTTGGTTGTATTTCATGCTAACAGCAAGCTTACAAGTTAAAGCAGGCTCACACCTAACAGCAAGGTTACATGCTTACAGCAAGATCAGATGCTAACACCAAGCTTACATGTAACTTAGTTGAACTAAGCCTGAAAATCAGGGATAGGGCCGAAGAAACCATTACTGTTGATCTGGCTGTACAGGTAAGCATACCAAGTGAGGAATTATGAGGATATAGCATGGCAGATAACAGACGCGGCTGAAGAAGGGCGATGTCAAAAGTGAACCAAGATTGTGTAAAGCTTGAAACAAGATTCTAAAAGGAAAGCCTCAAACGTTTGAATAAAATTGCTGAAATTCACAATGGTACCAGGAAGATACATCACATATAGGGAGCCGCCTTACATGGACTTCAGGGCGGTCAAGGTGACTATGGAAGGAAAGGTCCCCTCAAAGTAGTTGTTTGATAGGTTGCTACCAAGGGCATGGAGGGAGGTTGGGGTGTGGGAGGTAGAAAAGGGTTGTTGTGTGTTTGAGGAAAGAATGGACGATGCATTTTCTTAATAAGAGAACCGCCCATTTGACTGACTCCCCTGTACACAAAACAGTCAGACCAGTTGAAGCCCATGTGCAGGGCTCAGCACTACAGGACAGGGCTTAAGTTGCAGACAGGGACCCGAGCATTATAAACACTGAGAGGGCCTTAATACGGCTCCATGCAAATGGTTGGCTTAGGGAGGCTAGATACAATAACTCACAGTCGACATGCCGTTTGACGCGACATTGCAACATGCTTTCTGATTTCACGTCACGCAACATGTATTTCGATGTAATGCGACATGCCTATTGAGGTGATGTGGCATGCACGTGGCATACATCTCGAGGTGATGTGGCATGCCTTTTGAGGCAATGCGGCATGCCCTTGGAGCTCACAACAGTGATTCAACGACTCACAGCGATGTGATATACACCAAGTCTTGAATGGAACTTGGAATGAGCCCTCGAATTCCTTGATTAGAAACATTCCTGCCCGAAAGCGGAGAACGGACAAATGCAATGCTTGACAGCTGTGAGATGCATGTACATTTGGAAACTTGAAACGAACCCCCGGCCCGGTTGGGTCCATCCGGATCCCCACCAGGCTTGGTCCGGACCCCCAACCATGCACCCTGGCGAGGCCACATATGAAACGCCCTCTTTGACAACGCCATGACTTCAAGTGGACATGCATTGCTAGTCTGGAGTCAGGACCACCCCTCGGAGTGTTGCTCACAGGGCCACTATAGAATTGTTGGCGTTGCACGTGACACACTTCAACCGCTCACACGGGGTACTCTCATTCCACGTGCCTTCACCATCGAAGCCATCCCAAGCCTCTTTCAGAGCGTCCAGCACCAGCCCTGCGAGCAGCCAACACCCAGAGGCACATCAGTCAGAGAGACGTGCGAACTGGCCACAGATCCTGTATGCACCTGGCCACACATCCTTGTCAGATTCATGCAACCACGTGAAAAACGTGAAGCAGGGGGATAGGACTTATGAAGCTTACATTCCGGTGATGGCAACACTGCGATGCACGTGCCGGGATCAACTCCATACCCGTATCCCTCCTCACATGCACACGTGGCTGTGACTGTGGCCTCCCCGCCCTCCCCGGCCTTCCAGAAGCAGTAGCCGCGGCCACCACAGGGCGGGGTAAGGGGAGGGGAGAGGCGGCAGAAGTCGGAGCATTGGGAGGAAGTGCGCTGGGCGTGGGGGAGGGCGCAGGGGACGGCGTTAGAAGGGAAGCAGTTGTCGTGCAGGGAGATGCTGAGCGGCAAGGAGGAGGAGGAGGAGGAGGAGGAGGTGCACATGGCGGTGGAGAGTGTTCCTTCGTAAAGGTAGTTCTTTCTCAGAGACCTGCCGCATGGGAGAGCGAGCAAAGGAACGCCACAAGGTTTGTGTGCTCGAATTTGAACCAAGGCTGCTGAGGACTTGCTTACAAAAGAAGAGACGGCAAGAGATACCATTGCCTACCAAGGCCCCCCCCAATGAGATACCATTACCATTATCAGAAATGGTAACTAAAGTTCATGCTTCCAACAGTATAAGTGGTGGTGCTGAGACTGGCAAATGCCTCATTCAAACAGGCGAGCTGTTAGTGCGTGATGCACCCAATTGTTCTTTAGCAGTGTGAGATTATTGGGTGAACATCACCAACACAAAAACATCTTTACACACGTGCTGCTCACACGTCGTGAAAACATCGCAGTGTGCTCAGGGAGGATGTGCTGAGGGAGGAAAGTGCTTTCTCACAGTGTGTGAAGGTGTTTTCTCACAGTGTGTGAAGGTGTTTTCTCACAGTGTGTGAAGGTGTTTTCTCACAGTGTGTGAAGGTGCTTTCTCACAGTGTGTGAAGGTGCTTTCTCACAGTGTGTGAAGGTGTTTTCTCACAGTGTGTGAAGGTGTTTTCTCACAGTGTGTGAAGGTGTTTTCTCACAGTGTGTGAAGGTGTTTTCTTACAGTGTGTGAAGGTGTGCTTTCTCACAATATGTGAAGGTGCTTTCTCACAGTGTGTGAAGGTGCTGCAGTGTGCTGAGGGAGGATGGAATTGATCCAGACAGCTGATTGGACGACAGGTCCCTGTGAGTGGGTTCATGGCAAGGATGTCGATGGAGTGTCATGGCAAGGATGATGATGGAGTGTCATGGCAAGGATGATGATGGAGTGTCATGGCAAGGATGATGATGGAGTGTCATGGCAAGGATGATGATGGAGTGTCATGGCAAGGATGATGATGGAGTGTCATGGCAAGGATGATGATGGAGTGTCATGGCAAGGATGAAGATGGAGTGTCATGGCAAGGATGATGATGGAGTGTCATGGCAAGGATGAAGATGGAGTGTCATGGCAAGGATGACGATGGAGTGTCATGGCAAGGATGATGATGGAGTGTCATGGCAAGGATGATGATGGAGTGTCATGACAGGGGAGTGCGCTGCCTCAAGGATGACTGGTGAAGAGTGCTTCGCGCTCCCTTCATGACAAGCACACATGCTATGCTGCATGGTTTTTACGCATGCAACAAGGTAAGCAGTGGTACTTGGAGTATGTTGGATAGCATACCCACCAAACTTCGCCTGCAAGATCAAACCCACAAGATCTGGAGGGGCTGCAGAAGGCTGAAGGAGTCGGGGATTGGCCCTGCTATGGCGTTGTTCGACAGATTCCTGCAACACAAGGGCAAGAAGGCGAAGAGAGGGGGTGTGGGGGTGTGGAAGGGGGGAACGAGGGATGGGGAAAACAAGTTGGCAAGATATAGGAGAGACTATCTACCTATAAATATGCTAACGCAACACGACATGTGTGCACTCACATGCATGCACACCTGTATGCATGCCAACCACATCCATGCACGCACGAAATGGGCACCGGACAGGCTGGGATATGAATCCACATGTATGGGTGCCAAATGCATGCATGCCACGTGCATGCATGCCACGTGCATGCATGCCACGTGTATCTGCACATCCAAACCACTTGTGCCATCACTAAGCCTACTCTTGCAAGAACTGCTTCCCTGAGGCATAAAAAATGGTTCCTTGCCATCCCTAAGCGTGTGACACAGATGGTTGGTGCCATCACTAAGCATGCGACACAAAAATATGCCCATTGTGACATCGCACATGCGACATGCTTTTGAGATGCAACACTCCTTTTGATGTGATGCAACATGCTAAAAGTAGCGCCTATAAAACGACGTAACAGCTCACATCGATGTGGCATGCAGGAGGCCTTGGATGGAGCTTGGGATGGACCCTTAATACGGCTCCATGCAAATGGTTGCCTTAAAGCCGGAAGCCCAAATTGCACAAGTTTTAAAAGGATGACGCGAGGGGTTTTTCCTGGTTTGGGTGTTGGCGAGTTATTCCGATTTCGGGCATTTCGTTTTTTTCGCCAAACCCAGCCAGCCCTCGTATTTCGCCCTGGGGGTTGTGTCAGCACCCGAAAGTCCCAAATTGCAGGTGCGCTACTTTTCAAAGCTTGCACACAGCACTTCGTCAAGTTTTAAAAGCATGACCCACGCGCCTCGCAATTTGGGACTCGGGCTTTAAGGAGGCTAGATACAATAACTCACAGTCGACATGCCGTTTGACTCGACATTGCTTCTAATGGACTGCAACATGCTTTCTGATTTCACTCAACATGTATTTCGATGTAATGCGACATGCATATCGAGGTGATGTGGCATGCAATCTACGAGACGTGGCAGGCATACATCTCGAGGTGATGTGGCATGCCTTTTAAGGCAATGCGGCACGCCCTTTGAGGAGCTCACAACAGTGATTCAACAACTCACAGCGATGTGATATACACCAAGTCTTTAATGGAACTTGGAATGAGCCCTCCAATTCCTTGATTATAAACATTTCTGCCCGGAAGGGGAGAGCGGACAAATGCAATGCTTGACAGCTGTGAGATGCATGTACATTTGGAAACTTGAAACGAACCCCCGGCCCGGTTGGGACCATCCGGATCCCCACCAGGCTTGGTCCGGACCCCCAACCATGCACCCTGGCGAGGCCACATATGAAACGCCCTCTTTGACAACGCCATGACTTCAAATGGACATGCATTGCTAGTCAGGAGTCAGGACCACCCCTCGGAGTGTTGCTCACAGGGCCACTATAGAATTGTCGGCGTTGCACGTGACACACTTCAACCGCTCACACGGGGTGTTCTCATTCCACGTGCCTTCACCATCGAAGCCATCCCAAGCCTCTTTCAGAGCGTCCAGCACCAGCCCTGCGAGCAGCCAACACCCAGAGGCACATCAGTCAGAGAGACGTGCGAACTGGCCACAGATCCTGTATGCACCTGGCCACACATCCTTGTCAGATTCATGCAACCACGTGAAAAACGTGAAGCAGACGGATAGGACTTATGAAGCTTACATTCCGGTGATGGCAACACTGCGATGCACGTGCCGGGATCAACTCCATACCCGTATCCCTCCTCACATGCACACGTGGCTGTGACTGTGGCCTCCCCGACCTCCCCGACCTCCCCGTCCTCCCCGTCCTCCCCGTCCTCTCCAACCTCCCCGGCCTTCCAGAAGCAGTAGCCGCGGCCGCCACAGGGCGGGGTATGGGGAGGGGAGAGGTGGCAGAAGTCGGAGCATTGGGAGGAAGTGCGCTGGGCGTGGGGGAGGGCGCAGGGGACGGCGTTAGAAGGGAAGCAGTTGTCGTGCAGGGAGATGCTGAGCGGCAAGGAGGAGGAGGAGGAGGAGGTGCACATGGCGGTGGAGAGTGTTCCTTCGTAAAGGTAGTTCTTTCTCAGAGACCTGCCGCATGGGAGAGCGAGCAAAGGAACGCAGGCTTGTGTGCTCGAATTTGAACCAAGGCTGCTGAGGACTTGCTGACGGAAGAAGAGACGGCAAGAGATACCATTGCCTACCAAGGGCCCCCCCAATGAGATACCATTACCATTATCAGAAATGGTAACTAAAGTTCATGCTTCCAACAGTGTAAGTGGTGGTGCTGAGACTGGCGAATGCCTCATTCAAACAGGCGAGCTGTTAGTGCGTGATGCACCCAATTGTTCTTCAGCAGTGTGAGATTATTGGGTGAACATCACCAACACAAAAACATCTTTACACACGTGCTGCTCACACGTCGTGAAAACATCGCAGTGCGCTCAGGGAGGATGTGCTGAGGAAGGAAAGTGCTTTCTCACAGTGTGTGAAGGTGTTTTCTCACAGTGTGTGAAGGTGCTTTCTCACAGAGTGTGAAGGTGCTTTCTCACAGTGTGTGAAGGTGCTTTCTCACAGTGTGTGAAGGTGCTGCAGTGTGCTGAGGGAGGATGGAATTGATCCAGAGAGCTGATTGAACGACAGGTCCCTGTGAGGGGGTTCATGGCAAGGATGTCGATGGAGTGTCATGGCAAGGATGATGATGGAGTGTCATGGCAAGGATGATGATGGAGTGTCATGGCAAGGATGACGATGGAGTGTCATGGCAAGGATGACGATGGAGTGTCATGGCAAGGATGATGATGGAGTGTCATGGCAAGGATGATGATGGAGTGTCATGGCAAGGATGACGATGGAGTGTCATGGCAAGGATGATGATGGAGTGTCATGGCAAGGATGATGATGGAGTGTCATGGCAAGGATGATGATGGAGTGTCATGGCAAGGAGGACAAGGAAAAAAATGATGGCATGGATGAGTAGTCCAGCTAAGTGGGCATGAGATGGGGCTGTCCGCCTAATGACGTAGGTGTGTGCTACTCCGTGTTTGCAATGTAGGTGTCCGCAATGTCGCTTTTGAAAATTATCAAAAGCGACTCAGATTTAGCATTGTGCTACAGTGTTGTGCTGTTCTGTGCTGTGCTGCTCTGTGACTCACATGATCGTAATGCTGATCAAACTGTCAAGGAAACCTGGGACATTTCCTGAAAACTCGTTTCTTGACAGGTTTCTTCACAGGGAAGTGGAAGGGGTGGGGTACGGTGAACGGTGGTGAGATGGATTCATGGTCAAATAAGGTCGAGGGACAAGCACAGTGGGAATGCAGAGCAAAACCGTGGAGTTAATAGCACGCTGATGCATACTGCAGTGCACTATTATGCATAATGCAATGCCCTCTAAGTTCAGCGCACAAGCAATGGAGCAGCGTCATTGGATACAATGCAATGCAAGTTTTACCGTCGTGCACGCACAGGCTTGTGAGGCGAGTGAGCAATGACAAAACGGATGGGATGGTTCCAGACAGGGCTTGGCCTGATAAGTCACTGCAGACTAGTGGGAAGTTAATGGAGAAGATTGAAGTGAGGAGGAGGAAAGTATGGCGACAGAATGGGGGAGGAAAGAGTGAGAAGGGAAGGTAAAGAAGGAGGTGATTGGGAGGGAGGAGGAAGGGTACATCCACTCACCAGAGAAGTGAGTGGACAACGGCGAATAGAAATGGCATAGGATAAGCAAAAGGAGTGGAGGAAAGGAATTGAATGAGGGAACAGTTGGTTGGCTCATGCATGCATGAGACGAATGTGATTAGGCTAGGAAATGGACACTGGCAGAGTCCAAATCGGCTCGTTCATAGCCACGACTGACAAGAAAACAGCACTTTCAACTTACAGACTGACGATAAACATTTCGGAATCAAAAGAGACAAAGCGGAGGATAGAGCCCAAGGTTTCATCCTCCCAAGGTCCACTATCGCTTGATTTCCATAACGCCAGTAGGCTATTCAAGACTTGAGCTGGCAAGATCATATGTTAAGACGGGAGGAGGAGCAATACAAGTGAGGAGTTATTGTGTGTTTGAAATCTTATTTGTGACAGCAATTGCAGACACATAGGAACCATTCGTCTGAAGTTTTGTTATAAAATATTCATGAAGGAAGTTAAGATAGCAAGTTGAACAAAATAGCAAAAATAGCAATAACACAGCCACGATATGTGTTCAGCAAACATGACTTCTCACTTTGTGAATGTTCCGGCTCTTGGAGACAGGACGTATTGGCAACCCCAGGCACGTATCCGCCGAAGCATTCGCACTGCATTTGCAAAGAACTGCGCCAATCAGTGGCACCAAAGCAGTAGCCATGGCCGTTGCAGGGAGGAACTGACGGTGCCATCCCACAGAATTCGGAACAGTTTGGTCGCTGAAATTCCTCCAGGGGCAAGGCACACTGGAATTATCCTTGGGGAAACAGTTTCTCCCCACGTTCACCACACTGCCATTGGCGCCGCAAATATGTCCATCAATGGTCCCCGAATCAAAGTAGTTGTCAGTTAGCCAGCTGTGTAGTTGACAAGCAAGTGCACGAGGTGTGAAGGAGGGGTGTGTGTGTGAGGAAGGTGTGTGAGGAAGGTGTGTGTGTGACATGACAGAGTGAGGTGTGTATGACAGAGGTGCGTGCGAGCAGCGTGCGTGCGTGTGTGCATGCGTGCGTGCGTGTGTGCATGCGTGCGTGCGAGTCTGTGTGCGTGTGTGAGTGTGCGTGCGCGTGCGCGCGGGCGTGTGTGCACTCAGAAAGCAACGCCTGGACTGTGTGTGTATGGCAATCCGTGGGTGTTTGCACTCACAGAAATCTCAAGCTGCTCATTTCAGTCATTGTTGGGATAGAGCCTGTAAAGTAGTTGTACGAGATGTCTCTGCCAGGGAAAAGTTTAAAAAAAAAAACGTGGAGATAAGCAACTCAAAAAAGAGAAGCCATGCACAGAAGAGGAGGCTAGAATGAAAGTGCAAAATGTATCTCATGCTAACACAAGCATGCATGTTAATATCAAGCTTACAGTTGAGCCAGCTGAACCAATCCTGCGATGTCAGGGAAAGGGCCGAAGAATTTATTTCCCTTGATATCGCTGTATTGGTCAGAATACAGAGGGGTGGATTGATGATATAGCAGGAGGGATAACACCGACCGATGCAGATGAGGGAGGGTGATGTCAAGAGTGAACAAAGATAAGGTACAGATGAAACAAGATTCGGCAAGGAAATTTCTCGGATGCCTGTAGGCTGCGCAAAATCTGATGGAATTACGTGCCTATCTGAAAGGAGCTGATAGCGGGAAGCTACATATAAAACGTGTCAAGGGAGCTGCCTTACATGGACTTCAGTGCGGTCAAGGTGACTAAGGAAGGAAAGGTCCCCTCGAAGAAGTTGCTAGATAGGTCGCTACCAAGGGCATTGCATAAGCAAGGAGGGACGTGGTGTGCGGTAGATTAGAGGGAAAAAAAAGGGCTGACATAACCAAAAAGTTTCTTGTGAGAACTTGCCGCATACACCTTGATGCTCAGTAAATTGCTACATGGTAGCACACGTGTAATGCTACTTGGTAGCACACGTGCAATGCTACATCATGGTACCAGACGTGCAACGCTGCATCTCAGGAACATGCACAATGCTGCATTGGAAGCACACACGCAATGCTGCTTCATAAGCGCACACACTTGCATCAGCCACGTCATACTGAGTAATGTGCAGCAACGCTCACCGTTCACGATGGTGAAAGAACGAAGCCCAGAAACAAGAAACAGGCGCACACAGTCGACCTTCATGCACATGACCTACTACATGCACTCATGGGACTCCATGCACACATGGGGCCTGCACGCACCTACCTGCACGCACCTACATGAACGCACCTACATGCACACATGGGACCTGCATGCACCTCCATGCACACATGGGGCCTGCATGTACACATGAAACCTGCACGTATCCATAGTAAGCACATGTGGGACCTTCGTGCACCTTCATCATGCACAAAAACACTCACAAATAAACCCAACGGCTTGGAAGCCAAAGTGCTGACGCACTGGCGGACTCACAGATGCACCAGGTTGACAAGGTCGGTGATTGATGCTGGCAGCCATCTGAACCAGTTATCGGCTACTACACTGTTGGATCGGGAAAAGGACAAGGGGGAGGAGGTCGAGGAGGTCATAGAGAGAAGGGAAAAGATTGATTTCCAGACTTTTGGGTGCAGGTTTGATCGGTTCATTCTATCCATGAACAGTGAGTCGTCGCACGAGCATGAGATGGGTGGCATGGGCATGAGGAGGTTACAGGGAGGTGAGGTGCACCAGTGATCCAATGCTGTACGGCAGGAAGCCAACAACGCTTTGTCTGGCCATGATTCTGGGGCACGGGGAGGGGACATGGACACAGGGAGGGGTGAAGAGACTAAATTAAGGAACGAGAAACATACCTGCCATTAAACAACGATGGCTTACGTGGTAACGAAGCTTACAAGCTATTAGGCTGTGCTCTAGTACTAGGTAGTACCAGTCGCCTCGCTAATAACCACGTCTCACATAGTAGCACGCCTTACACGCTGATAGCCATGTCTGACATGCTCATAACCATGCCTTACACGCTGATAACCATGCCTTACACGCTGATAACCATGCCTTACACGCTGATAACCATGCCTTACACGCTGATAACCATGCCTTACACGCTGATAACCATGCCTTACACGCTGATAACCATGCCTTACACGCTGATAACCATGCCTTACATTCTGATAACCATGCCTTACATTCTGATGACCATGCCTTACATTCTGATAACCATGCCTTACATTCTGATAACCATGCCTTACATGCTGATAACCATGCCTTACATGCTGATAACCATGCCTTACATGCTGATAACCATGCCTTACATGCTGATAACCATGCCTTACATGCTGATAACCATGCCTACATGCTGATAACACGCCTTAGAACATGCTAAATACTATGCCTTGCATACTAATAACACGGCTTACATGCTGATACTAACGCCTTGCATGCGGATACAAATGCTGATAACACGCCTTACATGCTGATAACACGCCTTGCATATAACACACCTTGCATATAACACGCCTTAAAAGAACACGCTTTGCACGCTGATAACACGCCTTACATGTTGATAACACGCCTTGCATGCTGATAACACGCCTTACATGTTGATAACACGCCTTGCATGCTGATAACACGCCTTACATGCGGCATGCCTTGCATGCTGACAACACGCCTTACATGCGGCATGCCTTGCATGCTGACAACACGCCTTACATGCGGCATGCCTTACATGCTGATAACCATGCCCTGGGCATCACAAGTGAGCATTTGAGCTTTGGTGCAGTCGTCCCATTGGTTCCACCCCGTGAACGAAACATCCTCTCCGTCCGCGCTGCTTATTGCCGCTCGCAGGTCCTCGATTGCAGGCACTGCCGGGCATAGTAACAGGTGCGGGAAGCGAGGGAGAAATGCAGAACGAGTTGAGTTCTGTGGCAGAATGAAACAAGCGGGGCCGCGAGGGCTAGTAGAATGACTTCAGCTATACTACTAGCACTACCATCCAATGCCGGACAATCAACTCAGAGCTTTTGACTAGACCTAACTCATACTTTCTACTACATGTTCCTGTAGTCCCTGGGCCGTCCGGGGTGCTTCCAACAATGACCAAGCGGAACTTGCGCTTCAACTGCCGCGGCGGCGACATCATGTTGCAGACAATGGCTACACATGGGAGATGATTACCTTCCGACGCGTTCCAGTAGACGATGCCTTCAGCGGAGTGGAGCAGCAGAGGAGCCAGCAGCAGCATGCCGAGCAGAAACTTCCAGTGGAACGGCTCGAGCTGGCGCCTCCGGCTGTACTCCGCGTAATGCATCTTACTCTCCTTCATCTTCTCTTACCGGCAGGCTGCCGGTATTACTGGTTTCGCAAGGTGATTCCGTAGCAAAACTTCCGTAAGTTGCTGGCCTAGTAGTAGCAAACTTCCGTAGTAAGTAGCTGGCCTAGTAGTAGTACCACTCTTGCCTGACGTACCAAACACTTCTTTACTCTCGGTTTTCCCATAAGAACAGCGACAAGGTGCCCAACAATCACCGACCATGATGCCACTGCGAAACCACTTCAACAAGTCGTTGGGGGTCTTTCCGAGTCGAGCAAGCTAGCAGGCTGGATAATGAAAAAACAAATATCAGAAAAAGGTTGCGCATACAGTCCGGCCACATGTCTTCACGTGCATACTCAGCATCAGTCTGTTTTTGGTGACGTGCTGTCTCAGCAACACCATACGCGTAAACAGAAATTGCTTTCTGAAGTCGAAGCAACGCCGTTGCTTAGGTGGTTGCCTCGTTCCAGCAATGAATGACTGGAGCGGCCGCGAGTGTACTCATTGGAAGGGGCTTTGATTTGCGGCGGGAGGTGTGTTTGTAAGAGCAGGATGCTTGCGAGTCATGGGAGTTTTTTTGTTTGGCGTTTGGGACGAGGGCTTCGCACACTGATTGACTTGGTAAGACAAGTCAGGTACCAGGTGAGTCAGCAAGGCTGTAGCCTCTGCGTGTCGTATTTGGTGAATAAAGACAAGCCCGAAATTACTTCGGTAGGTGGCGCGCGTGACGAGGGTCACGACGACGAGCCCCAGCTGGCGGAAAAAGCAGTCCCCCGATCCGTCGGTGTGGGGCCGACGTCGGGGCCGACGTCCCTGGCAAAGGGACCGACGTTCGTCCGCTGAGACAGACAAGCCCGAAATTACTTCGGAAGGTGAAATTGGCTCAGGCTACGCAGCTAGAGATACTGCCAAGCTTACAGCACAGCGAAAGGGTCTTTCATGCAAGAGGGGCATGACACACTCACGTCACCACTTCAATCGGTGTCCTTGGAGGTCTCCTTTGGCTGACTCATCAATTGTCGTTCGTGGAAGATGGAAGTGGTGGAATATGAGTTACATAGTTGCTCGGAAAACGAATATAGAAGCTTTGATTAACTGAACTGAGAATACAATCAATGCACATGATAATATAGTGATTTCCCTAGCTAGGCGAGAACCTCGGGAATACGAGGTTGGGTGCGGGTTTGGCGAAGGTAAAACCGAAGGCGACGCGGGGTAGCCTCGGAATCGTGGATGTCGGCCGAACGTGCGATAAATTGACTTATAATTTAGTAGTTTGAATATTAAAACACTACAGTAGTATCGTACGTAGTATTATCATGTCTAACGGTTAGACCACTGGGATAAAAATGACTTTCTCTCAGTTGAATAGGTAAGTGTCATTCTTGACGGTCTTCATCTTCGTAGTAGTAGTGTCCGTCAGTGAGTGGGTTGTTGTACCCCACTTCTGGTTGAATTAGCTCGCCGGCGGGTGTGTCTTCTTCGTCTGGTGACGTAGCTCGTGGGCGACGCCTTGACGCCATGTTCGCGATCACGTTTCTTGTTGTTCCCGTCTGAGTCGCTTGTGACTGCTGCTGTTGTTGGTGAGCAGGTGGACGGGGAACTTGGTGCTGCGATTGCTGTCGAGCATCTTGTTGGCCAACCCAGTTGTTTTGGTGAGTGGAATTCTGGGGGCGATTGTTAAACCGGTATCTGCATCGGTCCGTTGAGTAACCAAATATTTTGCATATTTTGCAGTAATGGCGCAGCGGTTGTCGTCGCTCTTCACGGTTGTCGGCGTAGAAGGCGAGTTGGTCGCGCCGCGGTGCAGGAATCCCTTTGCTCGAGTCCATGTCTTGTTGCTTTGTAAGTAGAGCGGCGCAGTGGGCAGCTTCTAAGATTACCCCTTTTTGTCGGAGTTGCGCCTTGCAGGGCTTCCACTCGGGCCCAAGTCCTTGGGGCACGATGTTGACGAAGATTTCTTCCGAAATCGCGCTTCCATGCTTCGTGGTTTGATCACGGACATTCCGACAACGGTTGATGTATGAATTTCCTTTCTCCCCGTGCCCCATATCTCCATGAGTTGCTGCAGGAGCCTGCTGGAGGTGACTGAGTCCTTCGGTTGATAAACCTCAATGAGGTGCTTCCAAGCTTCCAAGGCTGGAGCGGCGCTCTCTTTGTAAGAGCGAATGCCGAGTTGCTCCGCGGGCGTCATATTTCGCAGCAGCACGATGTACGCCATGAGGGACTCACTGTATTACTGAGCCCGGGCGTCTTCGGTGTCTTCCACCAGTTTAGGATAGGAGCCATCGAAGTAGTGGTAGATCTGCGCTGTCTGTAGGAGGAGCTCTAGCTCAAAACTCTATGTGTAAAAGTCCTTCCCGTTAAACGTGGTATTTGTCTTGATTTTGGAGACGCTAAGAAAGCGTGCTTGTGCAGAGTTGATAACTTCATCAGTTGGACGGGGGGCTGATGGTATTGATTTGTCTGTGTCGAGGGAGAAGGTGTGCGGGGCGGTGCGGTTTGCGGCCGGCTGAGCAGGTTTTGCTGGTTGTGAGGAGATCCGCGTGTCGCTTTTCCGCAATGCTTAAATGTCTTTCTCCATAGTTGATAATCGCGAAAATAATTGCTCGAGTGCAGCAGTGCTAATCGTGGTTGTCGCCTCATTTGTCGCAGCCGGGTTGGCTTGTCCTTCAGCCGTTAGATTCGTTTGGCCTCCGGATCCTCCGGACATCTTGGTCTTGGAGCGTGTGCCGCTCGCCAGATCTTGGTTCGGCGAATTTTACGGAAGTGTTGTTGCAAAGAATCCCTGAGTAGCTCTCATACCATGTTACAATCCTAAACAGGACTTAGCGAATGATCGTCTCAGGGTTGATCGCAGGTAGTTTGTTGCAGCGGAAGTGTGGACCTCAGGTCAGAGTGGATGTAAATGACTGGGATGATAAAAAGCATGCATACATCGTATTTATATCTAGGATACAGGGAATACAAAACGACCTAGACTAGCCATGTACTCTAAGGGGTACATTCCCTTATTACATCGAAGTTCAAACCGTGCGGCGCGGGAACCCGTTTCAAGCATGTTCCCGCTCTTTTCATTTCAAATGTTTCTGCCCGCATCGGTCTTGATCTGACGGTTTCTGGTATCGTTTCGACTCTTCTGACTCCTCGACTTCATACTCTGTAGAGTCGGCTCCTGCAACATACAGGAATGCCTTCTCATTGAATTTCGTATCGTAACAGGTTTGGCGAAGGGAAAACCGAAGGCGACGCGGAGTAGCCTCGGAATCGTGGATGTCGGTCGAACGTGCGATATATCGACTTACAATTTAGTAGTTTGATTAGTAAAACAATACAGTAGTATCGTACGTAGTATTATCATGTGCGTATTGTCAAATTGCATTTGTTATCTCTAGGATGTAGTGGGGCATACTCTAAGGAGTACAACACCTTAGGTCATTCCTAGTACTTGTACTCACCCTTCCCTACTAGTCAGCCATTCCTACGTACTATTTCCGACATGGTAATCAGAGCGGGTCCATCCTTTGTAGGACAGCTCCATTAGGGCCCACCGATATTTTAGACCTGCCCGAACTGCCCGAACTGCCCGTACTGCCCTGCCCGAACAGCGTTCCTCACGCTGCCCTGCTTGCGCTGCCCCACGCGCTCTGCCCTGCCCGCTTGCTGCCTAGCGCGCGACCCGCACGCTGCCCTGCTCGTGCTCTGCCCTGCTCTGCGCTCTGCCTACACGCTGCCCTGCACTGCAGCATGTGCGCCGCCCTGCCCTGCAGCCCGGGCGCCGCCCTGCCCTGCAGCCCGCGCGCCGCCCTGCCATGCAGCCCGTGCGCCGCCCAACCCTGCAGCCCGTGCGCCGCCCTGCCCTGCAGCCCGCGAGCTACCCTGCCGTCGCCCTGCCCTGTAGCCCGCGTGCCGCCCTGCCCTGCAGCCTGCGCGTCGCCCTGCCCTGCAGCCCGCGCGCCGCCCTGCCCTGCAGCCCGCGCACCGCCCTGCCCTGCAGCCCGCGCGCCGCCCTGCCCTGCAGCCCGTGCGCCGCCCTGCTCTGCAGCCCACGCGCCTGTTAGAAACTGAGAGAGAACGAGAATGAATGAACTAGCAGAAAGTTGGGTACAAGTAGGAAACCCTAAGTTTGTTGTACCCCCTAAGGCTAAACCCACTATAGCCTACACAATGTAAACATATAATGTTTGACACACCCCCATTGGCTAAGTGGGAGACAACCAGAGGGTCACAAGACCAGTCAAAGCAAAGCAAAGCAAAGCAAAGCTCAGGGTGGATCTCAAGGATACCACACAAATTCCGAGCACAAGCAAGCGGTCAAAAGACCAGTTCACATGCAGTTTGATAATAAACAAGAGGTACAGTGATCACAACCTAGCAAGTGTAAACATGCAGGTATATATAAGGAGATCACAGTACAAGCAGAGTCAAGAAGTGAGCAAGTGAGGGACAGTAGGCACAAGGCCTAGAACAGTACAGAAACGCTGATGATCACAAGGCTGAAGCGCCTTGGTGAACACATCAGCAGTGTTGGCCCGAGTGGCCACGTACGAAAGACGAAGCTGACCACGCTGCTGCAGCTCTCGAGCAAGGAAGTAGCGCAGAGCGATGTGCTTCGTTCTGTGCTCCAGTCTGTGCTCCTGACACAAGGCAAGGGCGGCCTTGTAGTCGACGTACAGCACTGGAGGAGAACGAGGCCGCTCTCCCAGGTCGGTCAGCAGGTAGGTGAGCCAGCGAAGCTCCTGGGCAGCCATGGCTGTGGCGTAGATCTCAGCCTCACAACTGGAGCTGAGAACAGAGGAAGAGCGTGTAGAACGCCAAGAAACTGAGCCAGAGCCAAGGCTGAAGGTGTAACCCTGAGACGACCGCTGAGAAGCCTGGTCGTCAGCCCAAGAAGCGTCTGAGTGTCCAGTGAGGACAACGTCGCGCCGTCCTCCAAGCACAAGCCACATGCCCGACGTACTGCACAAGTAGTGCAACACCCTCTTAGCGGCATCCATGTGCTCCTTCCGGTGACGGCCAGGAGCGACATAGCGTGCTAGGATGCTAAGAGGGTAGGCTAGGTCAGGTCGAGTGCAGGTCATCAGGTACATGAGGCAGCCCACAAGCTCTGGATATGGGCCACTCGGCTCTACGGACTCATCCGAAGGCAGAGCTGAGAGCGAGTGACCGGTAGGCAGAGGAGTGGGCTGAGGCGAGGAGTACGTGAAGCGGAAGCGCTGAAGGACCTGCTGCACCATGTGTGACTGAGTCAAGGTGATGGTGCGCTGTGCTCTGTCCCGGGTGATCCGCAAGCCAAGATAGCTTGTCAGCTCACCCAGGTCTGTGCACGTGTGTCTCTTCTGCAGCTCCGACTTCACGTCGGCGAGTGCCTCAATGTCAGCAGTAGCAAAGACCAAGTCGTCTACGTACACGAGAACGTAGAACGGCGGCAGAGTGGTGTCGGTGCGTAGAAACAGCGACGGGTCAGCAGTAGAAGGAGCAAATCCAAGAGCAGCAAGAGTAGTCCTCAGTGTGTCGTGCCACTCACGGGGCGCCTGGCGGAGACCGTAGACTGGCCGCCGGAGGCTCCACTGGGTACCAGGAGGGAACGACCCAGTGAAGCCAGGTGGGCGGCGCAGCCAGATCTCCTCGTGCAGGGTGCCCTGTAGGAACGCAGTGCTGAAGTCAAGGCAGTGGAGCTCGTAGTCACGCTGAGCAGCGACGTGCAGCAGAACCCGAAGAGTGGTCATCTTCGGGGTCGGGGAGAAGGTCTGGAAGAAGTCAACTCCCTCTCGCTGACTGAAGCCTCGTGCAACGTAACGCGCCTTGAAGACAGGCGGAGAACCCGGCGGCCGCTTCACCCTGAAAATCCACATGCCACTGACGATGTTCGCCCCAGGTGGGGGAACCTCGTCGACGTAGGTGCCTGTGGACTTCCAGGAAGCCATCTCTGCGTCCATGGCTGTCTGCCACTGAGAGGAGTAGAGACCCTCCATCGCCTCTGCGTAGGAGCGTGGGGTCGGGATGTCTGGTGCATCCGGGTCTCCCTCAGGGGCAATCAGCATGGACACGAGATGAGGTAAAGCAGCAGCAAAGCACTCAAACTCCTCCTGTCTGTCCTCAAGGACGTCCGTGCCAAGAGCACACTCACCCCCGACGGACGGAGGACAGACAGACTCAGACTCAGCAACAAGGCTAGCGGCGAAGTCTAGACGACAGGCGGCAGCAAAGTCAACAAGCTCAGCGACTAGAGCAGACGCAGCAGAGGACTCAAAGGTAGGGTCAGTGACAACAGTGGCAAGGAGACGCGTGACAGTAGGACTGGCAGCACGAGTAAGGTCTGACGGCGGGTCAGGGACGTCAGGAAGAGAGGACGTAGGAGGAGACGGCAGAGGGACGCGCTGTGGAGCAGTGGAAGGACGCAGGGTCATATAGTGAGTGCCAAGGACAGGAGGAGGACGCTCACGCGGAGCACGACGACCAGCGCGGACAGCTCGGACAGGCGACCCTGGACGCGACTCAGGCGACTCTGGACTAGACTCAGGCGACGGAGGACGAGACTCAGGCTCACGACGCTCAGTAAGACTACCCGTCGGCGCAGTGTAAGGAGAAGGACCAGGCAGCGGAGAGGCAGGCTGTAACTGTGACTGGACAGGCGGTGGACTCAGTAGGGGAGGAGTAGGACCAGTAGAGGGCGGGAGACCAAGAACCTGCTGAAGGAGCGGAATGTAGTACGGCCGCGGCCGCTCAGCAACTCCAGCTCCAACCCCCTCAGCAGCTCCAGTCCCAGCAGCTCCAGTACCTCCAGTACGAGCACCTCCAGGACCAGCAGCTCCAGCAGCTCCAGCACCAGCAGCACCTCCAGCAGCACCGCCAGCAGCTCCAACACCGGCAGCACCTCCAGCAGCTCCAGCAGTACCAGCACCAGCAGCACCAGTACCAGCAGCACCTCCAGCAGCTCCAGCAGCACCTCCAGCACCTCCAGCAGCACCAGCAGCACCGCCAGCAGCAGCAGCACCTCCAGCAGCTCCAGCAACACCAGCACCAGCAGCACCTCCAGCAGCGCCAGCAGTACCAGCTCCTCCAGCAGCTCCAGCAGCACTAGCACCAGCAGCACCTCCAGCAGCAGCAGCACCTCCAGCAGCTCCAGCAGCACCAGCACCAGCAGCACCTCCAGCTCCAGGGTCCTCGACACTAGTAGCGCCACTCCGGAGACTGCAGCGACGAGCGTACCACTCTCGAAGCTGCTGGGGAGAGGGCAGCTCCCGCCTAGTAGGGGAAGCACGAGCACGAGCTCCAGCAGCACCTCTCCTGAGGCTGCAGTACTGTAAGTACCACTCACGCAGCTGCTGTGAGGAAAGAGCGCCTCCAGGTGAAGCACTCTCAGTCGCAGCACCCTCAGGCTCAGCACCCCCAGACTCAGCACCCCCAGACTCAGCACCCGCAGGCTCCGCACCCCCAGACTCAGCACCCGCAGGCTCCGCACCCCCAGACTCCGCAACCCCAGGCTCCGCACCCCCAGGCTCCGCACGCTCAGGCTCAGCACCCCTAGCAGGACGAGAGTCGACAGCTACCTCGACAGGCTCAACCGGGTCTACCTGGGACACACCTGAGGGAGCGGCACCCTGAGGGGGGAGGGGGTCTACCACAGCAGCACCTGGCGCGAGGAAGAGAGGCGGGGGGGGGAGCGGGGCAGTGCGGTAGGGGAAGAGGCGGTAGTAGGGCACCGACTCGTCAAAAGTGACGTCCTGAGAGGGCAGGACACGGCGCGAGGTGGCGTGGTAAAACTGCCAACCAGACGCGTCCGGGACAAAGCCAAGGAAGACACAAGGAACAGCGCGGGAGGAGAGCTTGTCCGCAGACGTATCACGGACAAAAGCTCGAGATCCCCAGACCCGGAAACGCGACGCATCGCCAACCTTCCCCGTCCACAGCAGTGTGGGCGAGGTCTCCGGCAAGGAGACACGGGGCCAAAGGTTGAGCTGATGCGCAGCGTACCGGACCGCAAACGGCCACAGAAAGTGGGGGGCAGCCGCATGGATCAAGGAGGTACGAGCGACCTCCATGACCAAGCCAATGCGGCGCTCAGCAACCCCATTCTGCTGTGGAGAGGCCGGAAGCGTGAACGACTGCTCAATGCCCTCCCCCTGACAGAAGGACCTCAAGAAGTCGGAGGAAAACTCCCCACCTCTGTCAGAGTGCAGACGCAAGACAGGAAAGTCCGAGTGGAACCTCTCGTGGAGCTGGAGACGGGCAGCGCGGATCCAAGGGATCAAAACATCAGGGACTTCACCCTTGGTGCGCAAGGGGAAGACCGTGGTGTAGCGCGAGTAGTCGTCAACAACTATCAAGAAGTACCTCTCCTGACCCTGTCCACGGACGCGGGCTGGGCCCCACACGTCCATGTGGAGCGTCTGCAGGGGAGCAGTCGTCGGGGGAAACGAGGAGGAGTGAGGAGCGGCGCGCTGCCGCCCCTCGACACAGGGAAGACAGGGAGGAGCAGGCGAGGGTGGCAGGGGAGGGAGAACCCTGGGAAGACCAGAGACAAGGTACCGTTTGTGCATGCCACGAAGGCGCTGCACTGACGGGTGACCAAGGCGGTGGTGCCAGAGAACAGTCTCGTGCGCCAGAGAGCGACACGAGCAGGGGGCAGACAGCTGACCTGACGCAGACGCAGACGCAACTACCTGAGGGGACTCAGTGGTCAGTGTGTACAGGTCCGACCCCGGCTGCCGAGTGAAGGTAGCCAGGTGACGGCCCGTCCGAGCACACGTGCAGTGTGTCACGCGCTCGTAGGCAGGGGTGAACTGGTGGACACCCCCGTCCTGGAGCGCACAACCCGCCACCAAGTTCGTAGAGAACGAGGGGAGGTGGAGACCTGACAGTGTGCCCGACGGAACCGCAGGACAAGGAAGGACAGTGGAGGAGGTCGCAATGACCGGACCCCCAGAGGGGTCAGCGAGGGAGACAGCAACTGGCCGAGCAAGCTGCTCAAGGGCAGTGCGGTCACGAAAGAAACAGCGAGAAGCACCTGAGTCGAGAGTGAAGGTGTGCAGTGCCTCAGTGGACTCAGTACCAGGGGGCGCAGACGCACTAGCACCTAGAGCAGCAGCCTCACCAGCACCTGGGGCAGCAGACACGCGAGCACCTAGAGCGGCAGCCTCACCAGCACCTAGGGCAGCAGACACACTAGCACCTAGCACGGCAGCCTCACTGGTGCGAATGCCCGGGTCGGGCGGAACACGCAGGTACTGGGCACTCTCTCCACTAGTAGACAACACATACATTGCAGTGAGAATAGCATCAAAGTCAAGAGCATAGATATCAATGTTCTTCTTCATCAGGTCAGCCCAGCGGGGCAGCTCAGTGGCAGCAGGGAACTGAGTGCGCCAAGCGTCGTCAAGGCGGGAAAAGCAGCGCTGCGTGGTGTGCGCCCTCCCACACGTCTGGCCAGTGCGGTCACCAGTGCGGATGACGTACGTGCAGCTAAGGCCACCCCCCCCCCCCCGTGCTGAGAGTACCACTCACGAAGCTCCTGGGAAGACGGAGTGTGCTGCTGGCTCTGGCCACCGCCAGCGCCTCCACGACCACCACCGCCGCCTCCACCACCTCGACCACCACCGCCCCTGCCGCCTCCGCGTCCACCGCCACCCCAACCACCGCCCCCACCCCGGCCACCTCCTCCGCTGCTGCCGCCACCACCCCCACCGCTGTCACTAGCCCCTCCAGCCCCGCCACCGCCCCCACCGCCGCCACCGCCCCCACCACCGCCTCCCCCGCCGTCACCTCCACCTCCCTTGCCCCCTTTGCCCTTGCCGCTGCGGCGCCAGCTCGGAGCGGACGCAGTCCCGACCTGCTCAGTACCAACGAGGTCGACAGCAGCAGCAGAGGCTACAGAGGGGAGAAGGGGAACACCCCTCGAAGAAAGGGGTGCGGGGGTCGCCACAAGAGGCAGCTACAGCGACTATGCTAGTCTCAGCTGCAAGCAGTTCCTTCTCAAGCAGGTCAACGGTGAGCTCAGTGGGGCAGCGAGCGAGGAAGTGGTCCCTGACCGCACGAAGAGAGTCAGGGAGACGGGTGACCAGGTGGTAGAGAGTGAGCCAGAGCGGGGGGGGGTGGGTGGCAAGAAACTCAGCGGGCATAGCGGCACGGAAGCGGGCCTCACTAGTGCGGAGGTGCGTGATGAGGTCAGCGACTGTGGAGAAAGCGGACAGGTCGGGGAACAGGTAGGGGAGCGAGAGTGTGAGGATCTGGTTTAGGAAAGATGATTCTATTGAATCATCCACCTGGGTACAACACGTTATATAGCCTCGACACAAGGCCAGTTACCCAGGTGTTACGCGAATGTTCTGAGGGTCGCGAAGCGTCCCGAACAGAACCTTCCCGAACTCAGTAGAAAGCAATTCGGTGGAAACCGAATAGGCTTGAGTTCGGTACACGTAACCTGGTTCGGTGCTATAACTATAATAACATATAGGAATGCACCTAACCTAGGAAATCAAGCATATCTATGCATGATAAATAAAACCTAAGCTAGTAATAGCATAATAAAGTCCAGGCAAGCTAGCAAAGCCAGCATAAGCCGTCGTACTCTCACACGTCCCCCCCTCAAAGCTGGGTGGCGTGAGATACACCCTGCTTGACAAGATAGTCCTTGAGAGCACGTCGTGCGTTGCCCATATCAGCTTCTGCAACCCAACTGTCCTCCGATGGTTCATATCCCTTCCAGCGTATCAGGAACTCGAGCGTGTTGCCACGTCTGCGTCGATGAGCGAGCACTCGTTCCACCTCGTACTCTGGTTCATCCTGTACGAATACAGGTGGTGGTGGCGGTAACTGTCGTCCCTGGAACTGTTGGTTGGGGTCCTTGTAGGGCTTCAGTAGCTGAACATGGAAAGCATTGTGAAGCTTCCAAGTAGTAGGTAAGCGCAAGCGGAATGTTACTGGTGTCACCTGTGCCTCAACATGAAAAGGACCACAGAAGCGAGGCCGGAGCTTGGATGGTAGGTGAGACAGGTTCAAGTTACGCGTGTCGAGAAGCACCTGATCTCCGACTGCTACGGTGTGATCACGTCGATGGCGATCGGCATACTGCTTCTGGGAGGTCTGCATCGTGGTGAGACGTCGCTGAGTCTTCTCCCATAGCTGCTGCATGGTGGTGACGAAGTCATGTGCGGCCTGGACGTGTGCCGGTGTGGTTGGCTGTTGTGGTGTAAGTGGTTCCCGTCCATAACACAGGAAGAAAGGAGTTTCCCCTGTAGCCGCATGTGATGCGTTGTTGTAAGCGAACTCTAGGGTCGGTAACTGTGTGTCCCAGTGGCTGACGTCGTCCTTGCAAGCTGTGCGCAGTAACTGTTCAACCACTTGATTGAGTCGCTCTGTCTGTCCGTCAGTCTGTGGGTGGTATGCTGAGGACATCGCAAGTTTGGTCCCCAATAATCCCATGAGCTACTTCCAGAACTTACTCGTGAATTTGGGGTCTCTGTCTGAGATGAGTGTAGCGGGGATGCCGTGGATGGTGATGATGCGGTCGAAGAAGAGGCGAGCAGTTGCTTCAGCTGTAGCCGTGGTATTGGTCGGAATGAAGTGACCCATTTTAGAGAACTTGTCGATCACCACGAGTATAGCGTCATGCCCTCGTGAGGTCGAAGGTAGTCCTGTGACGAAGTCGAGGCTAACGACCTGCCATGGCTGCTCCGGTACGGGTAGAGACTAAAGTAACCCTGCCTTTTTTCTGCTTGCTACTCTTCATCCGCTGGCACGTGTCGCATGAGGCGACGAACTGCTGCACGTCTGCTACGATCCAGGGCCAGTAGTAATAGTTTGCTATTCCCGCTAACGTCTTGTTGCTCCCGAAATGTCCCGCGTATGCTACGTCGTGAAACTCCTCCAGTAAGATCTGTCGGAGCGGGGCAAAGTTCGGTACCCAAATCTTTCCTGTTCCCTTTCTTACAGCTAAGTCCTTCCCCCACTGTAACAGCTTCTGTTTCTCTGCCGTAGTAATCTCTGCGTCCACGGAGTACCCATGTTGGAATAGACCTTTGAGTAGAGGGTTCATCTCCGCCTGGAACGTCGCCGGTGCGTTGCACAGTCCGAACGGCATCATTAAGTACTTGTAGGAGCCGTATCTGGTACGGAACGCCGTCTTGTGGATCGAGTTGTCCGCCATCTTGATCTGCCAGTAACCCGACCGTAGGTCCAGCTTCGAAAAGACTGTTGCACCACGCAGTTGGTCCGATAGGTCGTCTATGAGCGGTATGGGATATTTGTTCTTGACTGTCTGTTTGTTCAGTGCACGGTAGTCGATGCACATCCGTAAACTGCCGTCTGGTTTTGGAGTGAAGAGAACTGGTGCACCGTAGGGAGAGGTGGATGGGCGGATCAGTTGTCTGTCCAGTAGATACTCTATCTGCTTCTTCATGTCTGCCAGTTTGGTCGGACTAAGGCGGTATGGTGCACGTGAGACGGGTTTCGCACCTGGTTCCTCCACGATCTCGTGCTCGTGGGTGCGTGCTGGAGGTACTCCCGCAGGTAGGTCGTCGGGCATTATATCTTTGTACTGCTCCAAGACCTCCTTCACTGCTGCAGGTAGCTCCGAACTCGGCTTCTCCTCCTCTGCTGCTGCCATAACCAGTGCTAGGTAACTCGTGTTACTGTCGTTCACCGCCTGTTCGAACCGTGGCAGTGTCGTTTCAGAAACGCTCCCTGTATCCGTCCAGCTTCGCAGCTCCACTCGTTTCCCGTTGTTGTAGATGTACGCCTTCTGGTTGACCCAGTCGATCTCGAGGTTGAAACGCTTCAGAAAATCACGCCCCAAGATGAAATCTAATCCCTTGGTGTTCGTGATCGGCAACGTTGGCTTCCACCTTAACGCTCCTGTCTGCAGCTGCAGTGTTGACTCGCCGTGGATGGTAAGCTTCGTACCGTCCACCATCGTTGCTGTAAACTGGGTCTCTTCTGAGGATTCTCCAATTTTCTCCAACGTCCCGCGGTCGCACACCGAGTAGGACGCACCACTGTCCACCAGGGCCTGGAGGCGACGCCTGTTGCAGATCACCTCGAGCACTAGTGGTTGCTGCTGCTCCGAGTAGCCGTAGATGGTGTTGCTTATAGGATCATAGGGTAGATCAAATGTATCATCCCTTGGTCCTGCGCTCGAAGCTGCTGTCTCAATATCAGGTATCACCTGAGTAGGGTTAGAAGGATTTATCCGAGGCTGGTACAGCTTCTCTTGAGCCTGGAACCTTCCCCTAAACCTTTGCAGCTGTGTAGGCTTCATCTGTGGGGAACAGGGAGCCTTTAAACAGTGCTGCTGGGAGAGAATATTAACTCCTCGGAACGCTCGACCCGTATTAGCGCTCTGGAGTAGGGTCCCCATATTACCCGGTACCGGTTTAATTTCTGACTCTCCCTTAATAAAGGCTTGAAACCCACGATAAGTAATATTCTTACTTGTCGGGGTGTACGGCTGGAGTTTCCCAGTCGGTGCAGGGTCTTGTTTCGCGGATCCTCCTTTAGTCTCGGCGATTTCCCCTGGTGCCGGCTGGTCGTGACGTTTTAAATTCGCGCCACCATATTCTCATTTTTTCGCCCTCTCCGAAGTTGCCATGTTGTCCATTTTCTGCTTCGGGGGTGCCACACTGTTCTTGTCCCTCAGCTCTGCACGCGCTTTCTCTATTTTCCAACACGCCAAGAAACGATGTCCTGTAGCGCCGCAAAATTCGCACGTCCCATTTTTTGCTAGCCGCTGCTCCACATCGCCCTTGTCGTTCTCCATCGGGTTGGCAGTCGTTGTCAGAATGTTATTGTATACATCACTTTATAACTGCCTGCAATGTAGACTTAGTGTAGTTACCTTGCTTGTTAGGTGGTGCACCTTGCTTCACTTCTTTCATATTTGTACCCTTGAACCTATAGTGAAACCCTCATTCCCCTTCACAACTTTCTCGACACTCTCCTCACCCTCGAACTTAACTACCAAGGCTCCTAAGCTATGGCTCCCAAGCCCACCTAACTCTACCTACTTCTCTCACATGGAATCAGAGCGACTACGCTCTTGGCCTGTGGGCCCCACGTGCTTCCGCTGCTTTCTTTTCTGTCGCGCGCCCCGTGGCGCGCGACACTTTTTTCTTCCCGCCACGCGCTCGGGGCGCGTGGCGGTTTTCCGCACGCCGTGCGCCCCGGACGCGCGGACGCCGCCCTTCTCGGCCCCTCACGGCCTCTTCGCGGCCCCGTCGCTGCTCCTCTCACGGCCCCTCGCGCTACCCTCGGTGGCCCCGTCGCCACACTTCGCGGCCCTGTCGCCGCCCCATCTCGGCACCGTCGCCGCCTTTAGCGGCCCCGTTGCCGCCCCTAGCGGCCCCGTCGCCGCTCTTCGCGGCCCCGTTGCCGCCCCTAGCGGCTCCGTTGCCGCCCCTTGTGGCCCTGTCACCTGCTCGTTGCGGCGCACCCCCCCCTGGCCGCCGCCTCTGCCTCCCTTGCGCCCGTGCCTGCTTTGCAGCAGCGCGCGGGCCTGCCTTGCAACAGCAGCCGCCCCTGGAGCAGCCACCCCAGCAGCAGCCGCCCCAGCAGCAGCCGCCCCTGGAGCAGCCGCCGCTGCAGCAGCCGCCCCTGGAGCCGCCGCCCCTGGAGCAGCCGTCACTGCAGCAGCCGCCCCTGGAGCCGCCACTGCAGCAGCAGCCCCTGGAGCAGCCGCCCCAGCAGCAGCCGCCCCTGGAGCAACCGCCGCTGCAGCAGCCGCCCCTGGAGCAGCCGTCACTGCAGCAGCCGCCCCTGGAGCCACCACTGCAGCAGCAGCCCCTGGAGCAGCCGCCACTGCAGCAGCCGCCCCAGCAGCCGCTACCCCTGCAGCAGCCGCCCCTGAAGCGGCCGCCCCTGCAGCAGCCGCCCCTGGAGCAGCCCGCAACTGCAGCAGCCGCCCCTGGAGCAGCCTGCACCTGCAGCAGCCGCCCCTGGAGCAGCCCGCACCTGCAGCAGCCGCCCCTGGAGCAGCCAGCAACTGCAGCAGCCGCCCCTGGAGCAGCCCGCACCTGCAGCGGCCGCCCCTGGAGCAGCCCGCACCTGCAGCCCGTCCCGTTCCCCCCCCCCCCCCCCCGTGCATTCCGTGGTGCTGGGGGTGTGGGGTGCCGAGCATGGGGGTGGCGGGTGTGGGGGTGGCGGTTATGTGTTCCTCCCCTTGCTCCTCCTCCTCCCTCGTCTCCCACTGCTGCAGCTGTCGCTGAGGGGGGTGGGTGTGTGGGAGCCTAGGGTTTAGGGTTTAAAGGGGGTGCTGTGGGAGTGGAGCTAGGGTTTGAACAGGGAGTGTGTGAGAGGGGAGTGGGGCAGCTGGGGGAGGTTGTGTGAAGGTAGCTGTCGTGTCGCCTGCAGCGCCTGTAGTCCGTCGCCCTTGCTTCGGTAGCCAGTGAGCCTGTTGCACCAGTCGCCAGTGGGTCCGTTGCTCCTGCCGCTCGTCTATAGCCGCGGAGCCAGTCACTCCAGTAGTCCGTCGCCCTTGCTTCGGTAGCCACTGAGTCAGCCGCTCCTGTACCCGTGCCTCTGCAGCTTCAGTCGTTGCCTCGCATCTTCTCTTCCTCCACAGTCTCTCCTCCTCATTTGCCCTCTCTGTCTGCTGCGCTCTACTTGGTGTACCCCTTCCGGGGGTGTTTCTGCACATGGTTCTTCACTGCAGGCAGTTAGGGGGTGTGTCAGAATGTTATTGTATACATCACTTTATAACTGCCTGCAATGTAGACTTAGTGTAGTTACCTTGCTTGTTAGGTGGTGCACCTTGCTTCACTTCTTTCATATTTGTACCCTTGAACCTATAGTGAAACCCTCATTCCCCTTCACAACTTTCTCGACACTCTCCTCACCCTCGAACTTAACTACCAAGGCTCCTAAGCTATGGCTCCCAAGCCCACCTAACTCTACCTACTTCTCTCACAGTCGTGGGTGGTGCCAATCGCCCCATGCCACTATTTGGCTTGTTGCGTTGTGTTCCGTAGTAGCTACTGTTCAACGCGTCGAACTGTTCGATCAGTGCTGTACGAAACTGCGCCCACGTCCCCTCGCCTTGGACTATTCTGTTGTTGATCCACTCTAGAGCTGGGCCTTGTAACAGTGTTGCTGCGAGCCGTATGCGCATTGCGTCTTTTGTCGGGGTCGTGCATCCAACGGCTTCGAAGTAAATTTCGAGTTTTGCTACAAATCGATGAACGTCGCTCCTTTTAACTGTAGGATTGAACGCCTCTGGTTGCCTCGGCTTCGCTGCTTCGAGGTAAACTATAGCTGCTGCCGTTGTCGCAGGTAGAATTGTCGGTGTCGCCGCTGCTGCTGCTGCTGCTGCTGCTGTCGCTGCTGCTGTGGCGGTTGCCGACTGATTCGAAAGGAGTTTTTCGAGTCGTGGGAGCGCCGCACGTATTTGCTTATGCTCAGCACGAAACTCCGCGATTTTCTGTACTGAAATATCTCCTTTTCCCTCCATTTGGCGATTTACAGGAAGATGCGCGACGAAAATACTCGAATTCTAGGTGCTGATCGACTTACTGCGAGTCGAGCTGACTGTAGAATCGATGAGCGCGAATTCTGTAGGTCGCGTAATTCTCCCTTAGTCGAAATTCGCGTTCGATCTCGGCCGTTGAGGAGAAACTCGATCCGACGCTCCAAATTCCAACCTTTCTGGGCGAAATTCTCTGGGCCGTTGAGATGAAAAACGATCGAACGGTCGAAATTCCAACCTTTTCACCAATAAATCTGAGGGTTGTTCGAAAACCGGATCGAGGGGGACTTAGAAAAATTGCGCGGAACTGGTTTTACATACCCGTATCGGCGCTTTCGTCGTCGCCCCCGCGGTTTTTAAAGGCCGGTTCTAAGCGGTTGAAGACCCCGCGTGTAAACCGGCTCTGATTACCAAGTGTGAGGATCTGGTTTAGGAAAGATGATTCTATTGAATCATCCACCTGGGTACAACACGTTATATAGCCTCGACACAAGGCCAGTTACCCAGGTGTTACGCGAATGTTCTGAGGGTCGCGAAGCGTCCCGAACAGAACCTTCCCGAACTCAGTAGAAAGAAATTCGGTGGAAACCGAATAGGCTTGAGTTCGGTACACGTAACCTGGTTCGGTGCTATAACTATAATAACATATAGGAATGCACCTAACCTAGGAAATCAAGCATATCTATGCATGATAAATAAAACCTAAGCTAGTAATAGCATAATAAAGTCCAGGCAAGCTAGCAAAGCCAGCATAAGCCGTCGTACTCTCACAGAGAGACGGCCTAGCGCAGCAGAAGCAGGTGAGGAGTAGCGTGTCACTACAGCAGTGTACAGTGCCTGTGCTGTTTTGTGCTGGCCAAAGTGCTCACGCTCATCGATCGGCAGGGAGTTGCGAATAGCAAAGCGTGTGTGGGCGTCACGAGTCTGCCACTGTGAACGGGCAGTACTGTCAGCAGTAGCAGCAGGGGCAGCAGCATTGCCTAGCGCGTGATCGTACAGTGAGATATCCTCCTTGGCAGTGAGCTGGAGGAATAGGTGCAGGTCATCGAGCCAGGTCTCAAACTTCAGTGGGCGGCCCTCAGCATCGAAAGCTAGTACAGAGGGGCTAGCCATAGTTGAAGTAGCAGCAGTAGCAGTAGCAGGAGTAGCAGTAGCAACTGTAGCAGTAGTAGCAGTAGTAGTAGCTGGTAGGGCACAGTAGGGCGGCGCGACTCGGCCAGGGCGGCGCGGTTCGGTTCGGGCGGCGCGGCTCGGTTCGGGCGGCGCGGCTCGGTTCGGGCGGCTCGGCTCGGTTCGGGCGGCTCGGCCTGGGCTACGTGGCGGAGCGCGACAAGGGGCTTGCGCGTGGGCGGCTGTAGCGGGCGGGCCGTGGCTGTGCGTGGGCCGGACTAGCGCGCTGGCGGCGGCCTAGTGGGGTGTCGCGGCGGCCTAAGGGCGGGCTGCGACTCTCTGGGCGGCGGTCGACGGGCGGCTAGGGGGCTGCTCGTGAGCGGCGACGGTCGCGCGGGCGGCTAGGGGTCGGCGCGCGCTAAAAAAACGGTCGCGCGCGGGCTGCTAGCGGGCTACGCGCGCCAAGAAAAAAAGGGCCGCGCGCGGCACTAGCGAGCTGCGCACGGGCAGCAGGAGGAAGAGAGGCGCACGAGGGCGCACTAGGAGAGAGGCGCTCGAGGGCGCTAAGGAGATACGGCGCTCGAGGGCGCTTCTAGCGGAACGGTGGGCCCTATCGATTCGGTCCTAGGTTATGACCTAGGCTCGCGATACCATGTTAGAAACTGAGAGAGAACGAGAATGAATGAACTAGCAGAAAGTTGGGTACAAGTAGGAAACCCTAAGTTTGTTGTACCCCCTAAGGCTAAACCCACTATAGCCTACACAATGTAAACATATAATGTTTGACAGCGCCGCCCTGCCTTGCAGCCCGCGCGCTGCCCTGCCTTGCAGCACGCGCGCCACCCTGCCCTGCAGCCCACGCGCCGCCCTGCCCTGCAGCCCGCGCGCCGCCCTGCCCTACAGCCTGCGCGCCGCTCTGCCCTGCATCCCGCGCACCTCCCTGCCTGCGCGCTGCCTTAGCTGCCAGCGCGCTACTCTAGTTGCCCACGCTCTGCCCTCGCCACTACACTGCCCGTCATGGCAACGCCACCGGTCTTAGAGTTTGACGCCGACAGACGCTCGCACCGGTTCGAGTTCTGACTTTTGTGCCTGCGCTTGCATCTCCGACTGGTGGTGCCACCACCTGCTGGAGCAGCGGCAGCAGAGTCAGTCGGAGACCCCCTCGCCGCAGCAGCTTCGGGAGTGGTTTTCTCAGCGACGCGTCCCTGGTAGTGTAGAGGCTTCTAGTCTAGGTGCCTGTGAGCCTGGTAGCACTATTGCAGCACTTGTGGAGGCTTTGCACACCTTCACGCTTGACTCAGGCGCGACTCGCTGCTTCTTCCGCGATTGCATCACAGTCACACCGCTCACTGCACCTGTCCCGGTCAGTCTGCCTGACCCCTCTGGGGGCTCAGTCGTAGCACGTGCCTCCACCGTTCTCCCGTGTCCGGCAACCCCCTCAGGCTCCCTCACAGGTTTCCACGTCCCCTCGTTCTCTAAGAAGCTGGTGAGTAACGCTGTCCTCCAGGACCAGTTTGTCACTGTGACCACTCCTGGGGGTGAGCTTGTGGCGATATGTACGAACTCACGCACTAGCGAGCACCTCACCACTTTTACTCGGAGCCCTGGGTCTGGCCTGTACACACTGACCACTGAGTCTGCATAGGTAGCTGCGTCGGGTCAAGTAGCTGCGTCGGGTCAGTTAGCTGCGTCTTGTTCGTGCCGGCTACTCTCGCACCAGACTCTCCTCTGGCACCACCGTCTTGGTCACCCCTCCCTGTCGCGCCTGCGTGGCATGCACTCTCGTCTCCTTGTCTCTGGCCTCCCCAGGTCACTGCCCCCGCTCCCACGCTCGCTTGCACCGCTGTGCCCTCCCTGCGTCGAGGGGCGGCAGCGCGCCGCTCCTCACTCCTCCTCGTTTTCGCCGACCACCGCTCCTCTGCAGACTCTCCACATGGACGTGTGGGGCCCGGCCCGCGTCTGTGGACAGGACCAGGAGCGCCACTTTCTCCTGGTTGCTGACGACTACACGCGCTACACCACGGTCTTCCCCTTGCGGAGCAAGGCGGATGTCCGCGGTGTTTTGATCGACTGGATCATCGCTGTTCGTCGCCAGCTGAGCGCTCGGTTTGAGCAGGACCTCCAGGTCCTGCGACTGCGCTCTGACAGAGGGGGTGAGTTTTCCTCCGGCCTCCTTCGAGACTTTTGTCGTGAGGAGGGCATCGCCCAGTCGTTCACGTTTTCGGCCTCTCCACAGCAGAATGGGATTGCTGAGCGTCGCGTTGGCTTGGTCATGGAGGTTGCTCGCACCTCCATGATCCATATGGCTGCTCCCCATTTTCGGTGGCCGTTTGCGGTCCGATACGCCGCGCAACAGCTCAACCTCTGGCCTCGTGTCTCTGTGCCAGAGTCCTCGCCTACACTGCGTTGGACGGGGGAGGTTGGCGATGCGTCGGCGTTTCGGGTCTGGTGCGCGCTCTCCCTTGTCCGCGATACCATCGGGGGCAAGCTCTCTCCTCGCACTCTCCGCTGCGTCTTCCTTGGCTTCCCCACTGACGCCCTGCCCTGGCAGTTTTACCATCCTGCCTCGCGCCGCGTCCTGTCCTCACAGGACGTCACCTTTGACGAGTCGCTCTGCTTCTACCGTCTCCACCCGCACACGTCTTCCCCACTCTCCCCGCCGCCTCTCTTCCTGGTCCCTGGTCCCCCCCCGGTAGACCCCCTCCCCCCACAGGGTCCTGCTCCCTCAGGTGTGTCTAAGGTCGACCCACCCCCCTTGGTTGAGCCTTTGGAGGTCTCCCCTGACACCTCTGGCCCAGCTGAGGGGGGTGACCCAGCTGCTGACGACACGGCGGCGACTCGCCGCTCCCCGCGCTTGGAGAACCCTCCTGGTTTTCCGCCTCGGCCGTCTTCGCCGCCTCCGCAGCCTGTCGCTGTGGACTCTGGTGCTGCTGAGGGTGGTGACACTGGGGGTGCGGACTCTAGAGGTGCTAGTCCTGAGGTTGCTGACTCTAGAGGTGCTGAGTCTTGGGGTGCTGGTTCTGGGGGTGCCGGTTCTGGGGGTGCTGACTCTCGGGGTGCTGCGAGTCCTAGTGGTGGTGGAGTCATAGATGCTCCTGTTGGAGGTGCTGGAGCTGCTGGTTCTGGAGGTGCTAGAGCTGGAGGTGCTGGAGGTGCTGGAGCTGGAGGTGCTAGATCTGGAGGTGTTGGAGGTACTGGAGCTGCTGGTGCTGTAGGTGCTAGAGCTGGAGGTGCTAGAGCTAGAGGTGCTGGAGGTACTAGAGCTGCTGGTGCTGGAGGTGCTAGAGCTGGAGGTGCTAGATCTGGAGGTGCTGGAGCTGGAGGTGCTGGAGGTACTGGAGCAGCTGATGCTGGAGATGCTGGAGCTGCTGGTGCTGGAGGTGCTCGAGCTGCTGGTGCTGGAGGTGCTGGAGCTGCTGGTGCTGGAGGTGCTAAAGCTGGAGGTGCTGGAGGTGCCGGAGCTGCTGGTACTGGAGGTGCTGGAGCTGCTGGTGCTGGAGGTGCTAGAGCTGGAGGTGCTGGAGGTACTGGAGCTGCTGGTGCTGGAGGTGCTAGAGCTGGAGGTGCTGGAGGTACTGGAGCTGGAGGTACTGGAGCTACTGGTGCTGGAGGTACTAGAGCTGGAGGTGCTAGAGGTACTGGAGCTGTTGGAGCTGGAGGTACTGGAGGTGCTAGATCTGGAGGTACTGGAGGAGCTGAAGATGCTGGAGCTGCTGACGGTACAGGCACTGCGCCGCGCCGACTGTTTTTCTACCCGCAACCCGTCCGCACCACCGCCTGACTCGGCACTTCGTTAGGTTCTTAGTCTTCCGTCTTCCACTGGCCTTACTCCGCCTCTCCTGTGTCCTCCGCGTGACCAGTCACAGCCGCAGTTACTGCCTGGCTCTCCACTGCCTGGTCCTTCTCCCTACCCTGCACAGACTGGCTCCCAGGCTGAGCGTCGTGAGCCTGAGTCTCCTCCTGCCTCCCCTGTTCGCACTGTCAGTCGTGCTCGTCGTTCTCGTCCTCCACCTGTCCCCGGCACACACGCTATGGCACTTCATCCTTCCTCTGTTCCACAGCGTGTTGCTCTGCCGTATCTTCCGGCGTCCTCTCTTCCTGACGTTCCTGATCCTGAGTCCGACCTTGCTCGTGCTGCTAGTCCTACTGTCACTCGTCTCCTTGCCACTGTTGTCACTGACCCTTTCTTTGAGTCTACTGCAGCGTTTGCCCTAGTCACTGAGCTAGTCGACTTTGCTGCTACCCGTCGTCTCGACTACGTCGCGAGTCTTGTTACTGAGTCTGGGTCTGTCTATCCTCCGTCGGTAGGGGGTGAGCTTTCACTTGGTCGTGACGTCCTTGAGGACAGACAGATTGAGCTCGAGTGTCTCGCGACCGTTTTACCCCGTTTCGCATCCATGCTGCTTTGCCCTGAGGGAGACCCGGATGCACTGGACATCCCCACCCCGCGCTCTTACGCAGAGGCGATCACGGTGAGTACTCCTCTCAGAAACAGACAGCCATGGACGAAGAGATGGCTTCCTGGAAATCCACAGGCACCTACGTCGACGAGGTTCCCCCTCCTGGGGCGAACATAGTCGATTGCATGTGGATTTTTCAGAGTGAAGCGGCTGCCGTGTTCTCCGCCTGCCTTCAAGGCGCGTTACGTTGCTCGAGGCTTCAGTCAGCGACAGGGGGTCAACTTCTTCCAGACCTTCTCCCCCACCCCGAAGATGACCACTCTTCGGGTGTTACTGCACGTTGCAGCACAGCATGACTACGAGCTGCGCTCCCTCGACTTCTCTACAGCTTTCTTGCAGGGCAGCCTTCACGAGGAGATCTGGCTGCGCCGCCCACCTGGCTTCACTGGGTCGTTTCTTGAGGGTACCCAGTGGAGTCTCCGGCGGCCAGTCTACAGTCTTCGCCACGCGCCCCGCGAGTGGTACGACACACTGAGAACGACACTTGCAGCTCTTGGGTTTGCTCCTTCGATTGCTAACCCGTCGCTGTTTCTGCGCACCGACCCTACTCTGCCGCCGTTCTACATCCTCGTGTACGTCGACGACTTGGTATTTGCTACTGCTGACACTGAGGCGCTGACCCTTGTGAAGGCGGAGCTGCAGAAGAGACATACTTGCACTGGCCTGGGTGAGCTGCGTAGCTATCTTGGCTCGCAGATCACCTGGGACAGCGCACGGTGCACCATCACTCTGACTCAGTCACACATGGTGCATCAGGTCCTTCAGCGCTTCGGCTTTCGGCTCTCCTCGCCACGGTCCACTCCTTTGCCTACAGGCCACTCGCTCTCAACTCCACCTTCGGACGAGTCCGTCGAGCCGAATGGCCCGTATTCAGAGCTTGTGGGCTGCCTCATGTACCTGATGAATTGCACACGACCTGACCTCGCGTACCCTCTCAGCATCGTTGCTCGCTTCGTCGCCCCCGGGAGACACAGGAAGGAGCACTGGACAGCTGCGCAGAGGGTACTGCGTTACTTGTGCAGTACATCGGGCATGGGGCTCGTGCTTGGAGGACGGGGTCCAATGGTACTCACAGGACACTCCGACTCTTCTTGGGCCGACGACCAGGCGACTCAGCGGTCGTCACAGGGTTACTCTTTCAGTCTCGGCTCCGGTTCTATCTCGTGGAGGTCCACTCGTTCGTCCTCTGTGGTTGGTTCCAGTTGTGAGGCCGAGATCTTCGCTTGGGCTTTGGCTGCACAGGAGTTACGCTGGCTGACCTACCTGCTGGCCGACTTGGGTGAGCGGCCTCTTTCTCCTCCAGTTCTGTACGTCGACAACAAGGCCATGATTGTCTTGTGTCAGAAGCAGAGACTGGAGCACAGAACAAAGCACATTGCTCTTCGTTGCTTTCTTGCTCGGGAGCTGCAGCAGCGTGGTCAGCTGCGCCTTGCTTACGTGGTCTCTTGGGCCAACACTGCTGATGTCTTCACCAAGGCCCTTGGGTCTGGTGATCATCAGCGTTTCTGCACTGCTCTAGGCCTTGTGCCTACTCTGCCTCACCTGCTGGTGTTAGAATCTAGCAGCAGGAATGAATCACCTATGAAAGAGTTGGGTACAAATATGAAACCCTAAAAGGGGCTGTACCCCATGTTGGCTACCCCACTACAGCCTAAACATATATAGCAGATATATCATTTGACACACCCCCATAGGCAAAGTGGGGGAGAGCAAGGGGTCACAAGACTAGTCAAGAGGAGCAAAGCAAGCTCAGGGTGGATCACAACGTCACCACACACACTGAGCACAAGCAAAGGGCCACAAGGCCGGTTCACATGCAGATGTATATATGCAACAACAACAGCACAGTGATCTCTACCTAGCAGAGCAAGCATGCAGGTATATATATATATCACAGTACAAGCAAAGTCTACAGCAAGTGAGGAAAAGTGGGCACAAGGCCTAACAAAGTGCAGAAACGCTGATGATCACCAGACGGAAGTGCCTTGGTGAATATATCAGCAGAGTTGGCCCGAGTGGCCACGTGAGCAAGACGAAGCTGACCACGCTGCTGCAACTCTCGAGCCAGGAAGTAACGCAGAGCGATGTGCTTCGTTCTGTGCTCCAGTCTGTGCTCCTCACACAAGGCAATGGCGGCCTTGTTGTCGACGTACAGCACTGGAGGAGAACGAGGCCGCTCTCCCAGGTCGGTCAGCAGGTAGGTGAGCCAGCGTAACTCCTGTGCAGCCATGGCTGTGGCGTAGATCTCAGCCACACAACTGGAGCTGAGAACTGAAGACGAGCGTGTAGAACGCCAAGAAACCGAAGGAGCAATCGAGGACCAGGTGAAGCCGAAGCGCTGAAGGACCTGCTGCACCATGTGTGACTGAGTCAGTGTGATGGTGCGGCGTGCTCTGTCCCGGGTGATCTGCAAGCCAAGGTAACTGCGCAACTCACCCAGGTCTGTACACGTGTGTCTCTTCTGCAGCTCCGACTTCACCAGGGCGAGAGCCTCAGTGTCAGCAGTGGCAAAGACCAAGTCGTCGACGTACACGAGGATGTAGAACGGCGGCAGCGAAGTGTCGGTGCGCAGAAACAGCGACGGGTCAGCAGTCGACGGAGCAAACCCAAGAGCAGCAAGTGTCGTCCTCAGTGTGTCGTGCCACTCACGTGGCGCCTGGCGGAGACCGTAGACCGGCCGCCGGAGGCTCCACAGGGTACCAGGAGGGAACGACCCAATGAAGCCAGGAGGGCGGCGCAGCCAGATCTCCTCGTGCAGGCTACCCTGTAAGAACGCTGTGCTGAAGTCAAGAGAGTGAAGCTCGTAGTCACGCTGAGCGGCAACGTGCAGCAGTACCCGAAGAGTGGTCATCTTCGAGGTGGGGGAGAAGGTCTGGAAGAAGTCGACTCCCTCCCGCTGACTGAAGCCTCGAGCAACGTAACGAGCCTTGAAGACTGGCGGAGAACCTGGCGGCCGCTTCACCCTGAAAATCCACATGCCACTGACGATGTTCGCCCCAGGAGGGGGAACCTCGTCGACGTAAGTGCCTGTGGACTTCCAGGATGCCATCTCTGCGTCCATGGCTGTCTGCCACTGAGAGGAGTACTCACCCGCGATCGCCTCAGCGTAAGAGCGCGGGGTCGGGATGTCTGGAGCATCCGGGTCTCCCTCAGGGGCAAGCAGCATGGACACGAGATGAGGCGCAGCGGCTGCAAGACACTCAAGGTCCTCCTGTCTATCCTCAAGGACGTCCGTGCCAAGAGCACACTCACCCCCGACGGACGGAGGACAGACAGACTCGGACTCAGCAACAAGACTAGCAGCGTAGTCTAGACGACAGGCAGCAGCAAAGTCAACAAGCTCAGCGACTAAGGCAGACGCAGCAGCAGACTCAAACGACGGGTCACTGACAACTGTGGCTTGCAGACGCGTGACAGTAGGGTGCTCAGCACGAAACCGGTCAGACTCAGGGTCCGCAACGACAGGCAGAGAAGACGCAGGAGGAGACGGCAAAGGAACACGCTGCGGAGGAGAGGAAGGACGACGGACTACGAGGTGGGTGTCGGGGACAGCCAGCTGACGCGGACGAGGAACACGACGACCGGAACTACCAAAACGGACAGGCGAGACAGGACGCGACGCAGGCTCACGACGCTCAGTAAGACCCCCTGTCTGCTCAGTGTAAGGAGAAGGAGCAGGCAGCGGTGAGCCAGGCTGTAACGGAAGACCAGTAGACGAAGGGAGACTAAGAACCTGGCGAAGCACAGAGTCAGGCGGTGGCTGAGACGACGGAGACGGCGGAGCGAAGAACAGGCGCGGCTGTGCAGTGACACCAGCACCAGCAGCTCCAGTACCCCCAGCAGCTCCAGCACCTCCAGCAGCTCCAGAACCCTCAGCGCCAGCTCCTCCAGGACCAGCTCCACCAACAGCAGCACCCCCAGAACCGGCACCTCCAGTCCCAGGGTCTCCAGCCTCCGTGTCTCCAGCAGCAGCACCCCCAGACCCAGGGTCTCCAGCAGTAGCACTCTCAGGCTCAGCACCTCCAGCCCCAGCAGCTCCAGTACCTCCAGTACGAGCACCTCCGGGACCAGCACCACTCCCAGCTCCAGTGACGTCAGCAGAAGTACCTCCAGCGGCAGAGCCCCGAGCTCCAGAAGCGCGACCCTGACGGCGACCGTACCAGTCGTGCAGCTGCTGTGAGGTGAGAGGCACACGTGGACGAAGGCGGCCACTCCAAGGAGACCGCGTAACAGCAGACTCAGAACCCTCAGCGCCAGCACCCGCAGCAGCTCCAGAACCTCCAGCTCCAGCACCCGCAGAGGCTCCAGAACCTCCAGCGCCAGCACCCTCAGCAGCTCCAGAACCTCCAGCTCCAGCGCCACCAGCGCCAGCACCTCCAGCTCCAGCGCCACCAGCGCCAGCACCTCCAGCAGCTCCAAAACCTCCAGCTCCAGCACCCTCAGCAGCTCCAGAACCTCCAGCAGAAACAACTCCAGTAGCAGAGTCACCAGCTCCAGCGCCTCCCGCAGCAGGGCACCTAGCTCCAGCAGCGCGACCCTGACGGCCAACGTACCACTCAAGCAGCTGCTGTGGGGAGAGAGGGAGTCGACGACGAGAGTGCAGCGGCGAGGCACCAGCGGAGCGACTACGGAGACGGCCGCTCTAGGGAGACTGCTCACCAGACGCCTTAGCGCCCCCAGGTGCAGCACCCCCAGACTCAGTACCCCCAGGCTCAGCACCTCCAGTCCCCGCACCCCCAGGCTCAGCACCCCCAGGCTCCGCACCCCCAGGCTTAGCACCCCCAGAAGCAGCACCCCGAGCAGGACCACCCTCAGCAGGACTTGAGTCACCAGTGACCTCAACCGGCGCAGTCAAGGGAGGAGGGTCTACCTGAGACACACCTGAAGGAGCAGGACCGGGAGTGGGGAGGGGGTCTACCTGGGGAGCACCTGGAGCGAGGAAGAGCGGCGGGGGGGGGGAGAGGGGCAGTGCAGTAGGAGAAGAGACGGAAAAAGGGAACCGACTCGTCGAACGTGACGTCCTGAGAGGGGAAGACACGGCGCGAGGTGGGGTGGTAAAACTGCCAACCAGGCGCGTCAGGGACAAAGCCAAGGAAGACACAGGGAACAGCGCGGGCGGAGAGCTTGTCCGCGGTGGTGTCGCGGACAAAGGCACGAGCACCCCAGACCCGGAAACGCGACGCATCGCCAACCTTCCCCGTCCACAGCAGTGTGGTCGAGGTCTCCGGCAAGGAGACACAGGGCCAGAGGTTGAGCTGATGCGCGGCGTACCGGACCGCAAACGGCCACAGAAAATGGGGGGCAGCCGCATGGATCATGGAGGTACGAGCGGCCTCCATGACCAAGCCAATGCGACGCTCAGCAACCCCATTCTGCTGCGGAGAGGCCGGAAGCGTGAACGTCTGGCGGATGCCGTGCTCCGCACAGAAGGCTGCCAAGAGGTCTGAGGAGAACTCACCACCTCTGTCAGAGTGCAGACGCAGGACAGGAAAGTCCGACTGGAACCGCTAGCGGAGCTGGAGACGAACAGCGCGGATCCAGGGGATCAAAACATCAGGGACCTCCTTCTTGCGCTGCAAGGGGAAGACCGTGGTGTAACGCGTGTAGTCATCGACGACCAGCAGGAAGTACCGCTCGTGGCCCTGTCCACGGACGCGGGCTGGGCCCCACACGTCCAGGTGAAGAGTCTGCAGGGGAGCCTCTGTGGGAGGGAACGAGGAGGAGTGAGGAGCGGCGCGCTGCCGCCCCTCGACACAGGGAAGACAGGGAGGAGCAGGCGAGGGTGGGAGGGGAGGGAGAACCCTGGGAAGACCAGAGACAAGGACACTGCGGTGCATGCTACGAAGGCGCTGCACCGAGGGGTGACCAAGGCGGTGGTGCCAAAGGAGGGTCTGGTGCGACAAGGCGCGACACGAGCAGGGGGGCGCTAGCTGACCTGACGCAGACGCAGACGCAACTACCTGAGGGGACTCAGTGGTCAGTGTGTACAGGCCCGACCCCGGCTGCCGAGTGAAGGTAGCCAGGTGACGACCCGTCTGAGCACACGTGCAGTGTGTCACACGCTCGTAGGCAGGGGTGAACTGGTGAACACCCGCGTCCTGGAGCGCAGAACCCGCCACCAAGTTCGTAGAGAACGAGGGGAGGTAAAGACCCGACAGTGTGCCGGACGGGACAGCAGGACAAGGGAGGACAGTGGTGGAGGTCGCACGGACTGGACCCCCAGAGGGGTCTGCCAGGGAGACTGCAACCGGCCGACTGAGCGGTGTGAGGGTGGTGCTGTCGCGAAAGAAGGAGCAAGAAGCACTGGAGTCAAGTGTGAAGGTGTACAAGGCCTCAGCAGGCGCAGTACCAGAGAGAGCAGACTCACCAGCACCTGGAGCAGCAGCCTCACCAGCACCTAGAGCAGGAGACGCACTAGCACCTAGAGCAGCAGCCTCACCAGCACCTAGAGCAGCAGGCTCTATACCTGGGTCAGGCGGTACGCACAGGTAACAGGCACGGTCAGCTTTAGTAGGCAATGCATACATGGCAGTGAGAATAGCATCATAGTCAAGAGCAAAGATATCTACCCTCTGTCCAAGCAGCTCCAGCCAGGTGGGGAGCTCAGCCTCGTCGCCAAACTCGGTACGCCAGGCGTCGCTCAGACGGGCGAAGCAGCGGGACTGTGTGTGACCAGGCGTCCCGCAAGCCTGACCAGCCCGATCACCTGTGCGAATGACGTACGGGCAGCGAACGGTACTCAAATACCCTCTACTCTGAGCGTACCACTCACGAAGCTGCTGGGGCGTAAGTGTCTCGCGCGGACGCCGCTGCAGCTGCAGCTGGCCACTTCCAGACGCTCCCGACTGACCAGCTCCAGGGCGACAGCCACGACGGCTACCGCGACAACCCCAACTAGCGTACCACTCACGAAGCTGCTGGGGCGTGAGAGACTCACGCGGACGTCGCTGGAGCTGCATCTGGCCACCGCCAGTAGCAGCAGTAGCAGTAGTAGCAGTAGCAGCAGCAGTAAGAGCCTAGCAGTAGTAACAGAAGGAGCAGCAGTAGCAGCAGTGGCAGCGCAGGCAGGGCAGGCGCGGCAGGCAGGCAGGCAGGCAGGCGTTGCAGGCAAGCAGGCAGGCAGGCAGGCAGGCTGGCAGGTAGGCAGATGGCGCGGCAGTGCGCGAACAAGGCAGATGCTCACCAGTGGCGGGAAGGGCAGGCGCACGACGGCGGCGACGGCGGGGCCGCGACAGCGGCGGCAGAGCAGGGCCGCGTCGGCGGTAGGGCAGGTCCGCGACAGCTGCTGCAGGGCGGGGCCGTGACAGCTGCAGGGCGGGGCCGCAACGGCGGTAGAAGGCTCCGCGGCAGCTACTGCAGGGCGGGGCCGCGACCGTGGCAGGAGGCTCCGCGGCAGCTGCTGCAGGGCAGGGCCGCGACCGCGGCAGGAGGCTCCGCGACAGCTGCTGCAGGGCAGGGCCGCGACGGCGGCAGAAGGCTCCGCGGCAGCTGCTGCAGGGCAGGGCCGCGACTGTGGCAGGGCGCTCCGTGGCAGCTGCTGCAGGAGCGACGGTGGCAGTCAGGCAGGGGCGGCATCCAGGGGCAGCCGCGACGAACAGGGGCAGCCGCGGCGCGCGAGGCTGCAGCGCGCTGCGCGAGCTGCGGGCGCGGCGCGCGGGGCTGCAGCGCGACGCGCGGGCAGCGAACGCGGCGCGCGGGGCTGCAGCGCGACGCGCGGGCAGCGAACGCGGCGCGCGGGGCTGCAGCGCGACGCGCGGGCAGCGAACGCGACGCGCGGGGCTGCAGCGCGACGCGCGGGCCGCGGACGCGACGCGCAGAGCTGCAGCGCGACGCGCGGGCAGCGGGCGCGATGCGCGGGGCGGCGACCTGGCCTAACGGGCCTACAGGGGCGGCTCGCGGGCCTGACGGGCCTGCAGGGGCAGCTCGCAGGCCTGACGGACCTGCAGGGGCGGCTCGTGGGCTTGACGGGCCTGCAGGGGCGGCGCGCGGGCCTTACAGGTCTGCAGGGGCGGCGCGCTGGCCTAGGGCAGCAGTAGGCAGCGCGAGGGCTGCAGGACGGCGCGCGCAGCGCAGCACGTCACAAGGCAAGGCAGGCAGGACAACACGTGGGGTAGCGCAGTAACCGCAACGGTAGGTGGGCCCGAAAAAAAACGGTCCTACGGACCAAGTGCTCTGAAACCATGTTAGAATCGATCAGCAGGAATGAATCAACTATGAAAGAGTTGGGTACAAATATGAAACCCTAAAAGGGGCTGTACCCCATGTTGGCTACCCCACTACAGCCTAAACATATATAGCAGATATATCATTTGACAGCTGGTTGCTTGACTTGTCTTGTACTGTGATCTATATATACATATATATATATATATACATATATATACCTGCATGCTTGCTCTTGCTAGGTTGTGATCACTGTACTGCTTGTGCTTTTATAACTCTGCATGTGAACTGGCCTTGTGACTGCTTGCTTGTGCTCAGAATGCGTGGTGATCATGAGATCCACCCTGAGCTTTGCTTTGCTTTGTTCTCTTGCTTGACTGGTCTTGTGACCATCCATTGTGTTTGCTATCCCCCACTTTGCCTATGGGAGGGGAGTACTGCTAGAATACTAGGAATGAGTGTGGATTAGGTGAGAGGGAGGGGGTACAAGGATGTCGAGAGAGTTGGGTTGTACCCTCTAAGGTGTGACCCTACACAACCTAGAGTAAGAACAGAACAATATGTTTTGACACACCCCCATAGGTGAAGTAGGGGATAGCCAAACCTAACAGTAGTCACAAGACCAGTCAAGCAAGAGAACAAGCAAGGCAAAGCCCAGGGTGGATCTCAAGGAAACCACACAATCTGAGCACAAGCAAGCGGCCACAAGGCTAGTTCACATGCAGATTTATAATAGCAAGGCAGTACACCGATCACAACCTAGCAAGAGTAAACATGCAGGTATAAAGATATATATAGCAGTGTACAACAAGAGCAAGTCAAGCAACCAGCAGGTGAGGCAGAGTGGGCACAAGCCCAAGAGCAGTGCAGAAACGCTGATGATCACCAGCCCCAAGGGCCTTGGTGAAGACATCAGCAGTGTTGGCCCGAGAGGCCACGAAAGCAAGGCGCAGCTGACCACGCTGCTGCAGCTCACGCGCAAGGAAGTAGCGCAGAGCAATGTGCTTCGTTCTGTGCTCCAGTCTCTGCTCGCGACACAAGGCAAGCATTGCCTTGTTGTCGACGTACAGAACTGGAGGAGAACGAGGCCGCTCCCCCAAGTCGGTCAGCAGGTAGGTCAGCCAGCGGAGCTCCTGTGCAGCCATGGCCCCAGCGTAGATCTCGGCCTCACAACTGGAACCAAGCACAGAAGAAGAACGAGTGGACCTCCACGAGACAGAACTAGCGCCAAGACTGAAGTTGTAGCCCTGTGACGAACGCTGAGTCGCCTGGTCGTCGGCCCAAGAGGCGTCAGAGTCTCCTGTGAGGACCACCGAACCCCGTCCTCCAAGCACGAGCCCCATGCCCGATGTGCTGCACAAGTAACGCAGTACCCTCTTCGCAGCATCAAAGTGCACCTTTCGGTGCCTGCCGGGTGCCACGTAGCGAGCCAGAAGGCTGAGAGGGTACGCGAGATCAGGTCGTGTGCACGTCATCAGGTACATGAGGCAGCCCACAAGCTCTGGGTATGGACCACTCGGCTCTACGGACTCGTCCGAAGGTGGAGCTGAGAGCGAGTGGCCGGTAGCCAGAGGAGTGGGCTGTGGCGAGGAGTACGTGAAGCGGAAGCGCTGAAGGACCTGGTGCACCATGTGTGACTGAGTCAGGGTGATGGTGCGCCGTGGTCTGTCCCGGGTGATCTGCAAGCCAAGATAGCTCCGCAGCTCACCCAGGTCAGTGCAAGTGTGTCTCTCCTGCAGCTCTGCCTTCACTAGGGCTAGTGCCTCAGTGTCAGCAGTAGCAAAAACAAAGTCGTCGACGTACACGAGGATGTAGAACGGCGGCAGAGTAGTGTCGGAGCGTAGAAACAGCGACGGGTCAGCAGTCGAAGGAGAAAACCCAAGAGCCGCAAGTGTCGTCCTCAGTGTGTCGTGCCACTCACGGGGCGCCTGACGCAGGCCGTACACTGGTCGCCGTAGGCTCCACTGGGTACCCGCAGGAAACGACCCAGTGAAGCCCTGTGGATGGCGCAACCAGATGGCCTCGTGAAGGCTACCCTGCAAGAAAGCTGTCGAGAAGTCGAGGGAGTGCAGCTCGTAGTCACGCTGAGCTGCAACGTGTAGCAACACCCGAAGAGTGGTCATCTTCGGGGTGGGGGAGAAGGTCTGAAAGAAGTCGACCCCCTCACGCTGACTGAAGCCTCGAGCAACGTAACGTGCCTTGAAGGCAGGCGGAGAACCCGGCGGCCGCTTCACCCTGGAAATCCACATGCCACTGACGATGTTCGCCCCAGGTGGGGGAACCTCGTCGACGTAGGTGCCTGTGGACTTCCAGGAAGCCATCTCTGCGTCCATGGCTGTCTGCCACTGAGAGGAGTACTCACCCGAAATCGCCTCCCTGTAGGAGCGCGGGGTGGGGATGTCAAGTGCATCCGGGTCTCCCTCAGGGGCAAGCAGCATGGTCGCGTGATGGGGTGAAGCGGCAGCAAGGCACTCCAACTCCTCCTGTCTGTCCTCAAGAACGTCACAGCCAAGGGCAGTACAGCCAAGAGCAGTCTCACCCCCGACGGACGGAGGACAGGCAGGGACAGGGTCAGAGACAAGACTCGCAAGGTAGTCTAGGCGGTACACAGCAGCAAAGTCAACGAGCTCAGCTACTAGGGCAGACGCAGCAGGAGACGAGAACGTAGGGTCCGTCACAACCGTAGCAAGAAGGCGAGTAACAGTCGGACTGGACGCACGAGCAAGGTCAGACGGAGGGTCAGCAACGTCAGGCAGAGAGGACGCAGGAGGTAATGGTAGTACAACACGCTGAGGAACAGAGGAAGGACGGAGTGTCATATCGTGAGTGCCGGGGACAGCCGGAGCACGCGGACGACGAACACGAGGAACACGAGCACGGATAGCAGCTCTAGGCTCAGGCTCAAGGTCAAAGCTAGACTCAGGCTCTCGACGCTCAGGGGTGGAAGCACGAGTCTCAGGCTCTCGACGCTCAGTCAGGGACTCTGACACCGCAGTGTAAGGAGCAGGAGCAGGCAGTGGGGAGTGTGGTAGCAGTGGTGGCTGTGACTGGTCCGCTGGCGGACACAGCAACGGAGGAGTAGTACCTGCCACAGGGAAGCCAGTAGCACCTGGCGGAAGACTGAGAAGGTGGCGAAGAGCACCAGTAGCTCCCGTACCTCCAGCACGAGCAGCTCCTCCAGTACCCCCAGCAACACCTCCAGCACCAGTAGCACCAGCACCCCCAGCACCACGAGCTCCGACAACGCCAGCACCTCGAGCACCAGTAGTACCTCCAGCAGCTCCAGTGCCTCCAGCTCCAGCTCCAGCGCCTCCAGCACCAGTAGTACCAACAGTACCTCCTGTTCCAGCAGCTCCAGTAGTACCTCCTGCACCTCCAGCACCAGCAGTACCACCTGCTCCGGCAGCTCCAGCACCTCCAGTACGAGCACCTCCGGGACCAGTAGCTCCAGCACCTCCAGTACCTCCAGCTCCAACGCCTCCAGCACCAGCAGTACCAGCACCTCCAGGGTCAGCAGCTCCCGCAGCTCCAGCACCAGTAGCACCAGCACCTCCAGTGCAACCAGCTCCAGTACCTCCAGCACCGGCAGCAGCTCCAGTACCCCCAGCACCAACAGCTCCAGTACCTCCTGCACCAGCAGCACCTCTAGTACCTCCAGTAGTACCTCCAGCACCTCCAGCACAAGCAGCACCTCCTGGACTAGTAGCTCCAGCACCAGCAGGACCGTACCCTCCACCACCAGGATTGCCTCGCAGAACGACCCACGCACGAATCGCCTGCGGCGAGAGCGTCTCAAGTAGAGCAGGCTGCGGTGGCTGTCCAGCTCCAGTACCTCCAGTAGTGGTAGCTCTAGCACCTCCAGCACTAGTAGTACCTCTAGTACCTCCAGTAGGACCTCCAGGCCTAGTAGCTCCAGTACCTCTAGCTCCAGGACCTCCAGAAGGACTCGCAGCACCCCCAGAGTCAGCACCCGAAGTCTCAGCACACTCAGTCCCAACACCCTCAGGCTCAGCACCCTCAGTCTCAGCACTCTCAGTCTCAGCACCCTCAGGCTCAGTACCCTCAGTCCCAGCACCCTCAGTCCCAGCACCCTCAGTCTCTGCTCCAGTGTCCACAGCAGTAGGCTGCAGAAGCGGCGAAGACGGCAGAGGTGGGAACCCGGGGGGGGTAGCCAGACGAGGAGAGCGGGCACCCCCAGACTCACCACCCCCAGCCCCAGCTCCAGTAGCCTCAGCTCCAGAGTCCACAGCAGCAGGCTGCGGAGGCGGCGAAGACGGCCGTGGCGGGAAACCTGGGGGGGTCGCCAAGCGAGGAGTGTGGCGAGTGGTCGCCGTGTTGTCGGCGACGGCGTCACCCCCCTCAGGTGAGTCAGAGGAGTCAGAAGAGATCTCAACTGGCTCATCCAAGGGGGGTGGGTCTACCTGGGACACACCTGAGGGAGCAGGACCCTGTGGGGGGAGGGGGTCTACCGGGGGGGGGACTGGTACCAGGAAGAGGGGAGCAAGGGGGACCGGGTGGGACGTGTGCGGGTGAAGTCGGTAGTAACAGACCGACTCGTCGAAGGTGACGTCCTGAGAGGACAGAACACGACGCGAGGCAGGATGGTAGAACTGCCAGGGTGGAGCGTCGGTGGGGAAGCCCAGGAAGACACAGCGGAGAGTGCGAGGAGAGAGCTTGCTCGCTTTGGTATCACGAACAAGGGAGAGCGCGCCCCAGACCCGAAACGACGACACATCACCAGGCTGTCCCGTCCAACGAAGTGTGGGCGAGGTCTCTGGAGCAGAGACACGGGGCCAGAGGTTGAGCTGATGCGCGGCGTATCGGACCGCAAACGGCCACAGGAAATGGGGAGCAGCCGCATGGATCATGGAGGTACGAGCAACCTCCATGATCAGGCCAATGCGACGCTCAGCGATCCCATTTTTCTGCGGAGAGGCCGGAAGCGTGAACGACTGGGCGATGCCCTCATCCTGGCAGAACATCTCAAGGACGCCAGAAGAGAACTCACCAACCCTGTCAGATTGCAGACGCAGGACTGGTAAGTCCTGCTGAAAGCGCTCGTGTAGCTGGAGACGAGTAGCACGGATCCAGGGGATCAAAACACCACTGACGTCCGCCTTGCGACGCAAGGGGAAGACGGTGGTGTAGCGTGTGTAGTCGTCAACAACCAGCAGGAAGTAGCGCTCCTGGTCCGTCCCACCGACGGGGGCCGGACCCCACACGTCCAGGTGGAGAGTCTGCAGAGGAGCAGTGGTCGGAGGAAACTGGGAGGAGTGAGGAGCGGCGCGCTGCCGCCCCTCGACGCAAGGAAGGCACGGCGGCGCAAGTGAGCGCGGGAGGGGGGGCAGGGTCTCAGGGAGGCCAGAGACCAGGAGTCGGGAGTGCATGCCGCGCAGATGCTGCAGGGAGGGGTGACCAAGACGGTGGTGCCAGCGCTGAGTCTCGTGCGTGAGTACTCTGCACGAGCAAGACGCAGCTAACTGCCCTGACGCAGACGCTCGACTCGACGCAGCTACCTGACCTGACTCAGCCACCTGTGCAGACGCAGTGGTCAGTGTGTACAGACTAGACCCAGGCTGTCGAGTGAACGTAGCCAGGTGACGGCCAGTCCGGGAGCACGTACAGATCGCCACACGCTGCCCTCCAGGAATAAAGGTATCAACCCATAACAATATGTTTTGACAAGTACAACACCTTAGGTCATTCCTAGTACTTGTACCTACCCTTCCCTACTAGTCAATCATTCCTACGTACTATTTTTGATACGTATGTTACAGTAGCATGTGTTTTTTTCACATGAGTTACATGTAGTAGCGCGAACAGTTTCGTGACTGCTTCAAGTCAGCGAAAAAAATGCTGATCTAGGTAAAAAAGGCTGAGATTTCAGACTTGTTTTAGAACCGATGGTGATTTTTCAGGAATTGTTTTAAAAGAAACGGGAATTTTTACTACTAGATTGTAGTGTAAAATGGCATAAAATGGCTGATTTGTCTGATTTTCAGCATAATATTTTGTACCAACTCTAAAATTTCAGCCTAGCCCAAAACGAATCTGAGGCAGCACGTTTGAGTGTATTGGTACATTAAAATAGTTCAATTCGTGTTCTCATACTCAACCAGTTCAGGAATTCAAGTCTTCCGCTGCAATATTCTGTTAAGGACTAATCTCTAAAACGATCCTAAGGGCATTTTCTTAGCCCAACAGTGATCAAAGTACCGTAAGAGTGCGGGCACTACCGGCGTTCAGGGTCAATATACCGTACCCTCATAGCCCATCAGGTAGGATTTGATGCTGCCTCTCGCAGGTCAATCTCAGCATGAGTCGTTTGTAACAGATACTAGATTACAGAATATTAGCTCAAACATCGTCTCTCTACCCACTTCATTAATTAGGCACCTCAAAATGGGCAAGGGACACTGGAAAAGGCTGTGGGGGGCACTCAGGCACGGCCTATTGGTGATGGCATTCACGTGGAGAGCACCTGGCAGCCCAGCACTGCGTTTGTTAGCACCAGCTCCGAACCCTTGTTTCCCCCTCCCGGCCCAGGTATCACCTTCACCAGTATCACCTCCTCCTCACACCCCTCCTCCTCCTCCTCCTCTTCCTCCTCCTCCCCATCATTCCTTCCACTCCTCTCCTCGTCATTCCTTCTTGCCCCTTCAAACAACAAATCCCCACTCTCTGCCTCTTCCCCCTCCCCTCGCCTCCACACATCCCCCCACACACTCGTGCCTTCCCCCCCTTCACCTGTCACCACCCCTTCCTCTCCCCTCACTCTCGCCCTCCCCTCTCTCGCCCTCCTCCTCCTCTGCCGCTCCAGTGATCTCAGCATGGGCGGCAGAGGGGCCATCAATAGCGACCGGTCCGGCAGAACAAGACAAATGTGGTCCAGGAAGCAGACAAGCTGCGCTGCCCACGGCTTGTGGGACGTGGCTGGCAGCCGAACCTTGCCGACCCACGTCCACGCGTGAGTGTGTGGGTCCCAGACCTTCAACTTATGGTCGTCCCCAAAGTCAACTATAAACATGTGCCCCTGCACCGATGCTGTGGGGCCCTGCCATCCCTGCAGTAGAGGGGGGCCGGGGGGGAAAGGGGGGGAAATGATTTTTGTTCCACCACACTGCCCCTGCACTGCTGCTGTGCATGGAGAGGGGGAGAGGGGAGGAGAGGGGCAGTGATTGATGCTCCAGCTCATGCGCTCCATGCCCCTCTCCAGCTGAAATAGCACTCCCCCAATCCCACCTGCTCAAGAAAACACCATTGCGCTGCCCAATGCCCTACGCCTTGCGGGTTAAGTTAAACGCCATGCCCTATGCCCCAGCGTGGCACAAATCGCCGCACCACACTTCACCACGCCTCACCACCCAGTATAACTCACCTGCACCATGGCGGGGGGCAGCTCAGTGACAGTGTTGTCACGCGGGTTGAAGGCCACGCCCAGGCGCTGCCCCCACCCGATGTTCTTCGCCACGAGACACCCCCCCACCACTGCCTGATACCCCGGCAGTGTCATCAGCTCCGCTCGTGCTGATGCTGCTGCTGTGCCCACCTGCAGGGGAATGAGAAGGGACACGCAAGACACAATAGGATGTCATTGACCCATAGAGAGCATCACGGCAGCCACACCTGCGTCCACCGCTCTTCACCGCTCCTCACCTGCCACCACCGGTCTTCATCCACGTCATACGCCTCCACGGATCCCACCAGCGCCAGGCTGTTGGACGTGCCGATGCCGCCCGCCACGTATAGCCGCCCGCCCACCACGCCAAACATGCAGAACCACCGCCCCGTGCCGATTGCTGCCGCCCGCTTCCACTCGTTCCTGCACAGGTGGCATGCAGGCACGTGGATGCAGGGGAGGTGGCACGTGGGGAAGGGGGGGAGCACAAGGGGGAGGGTATAGTGGGGGATCTCAAAGCAGTGCGTGTGAGCGTGTGTGATTGTGAATCTGAGTGAGTGTGAGAACGAGTGTTTGTGTGTGCACGGATGTGTGCGTATGACAAAGAGCAACGAAGCAGGATTAAGCCGTGCGTACCTAGAGGGGTGGTAGATGAAGACGCCAGAAGCAGAGTCGAGCGGGTCCTCTCTCTCCACCACGCCCGCCACCAGCAGGCGCCCCTTCACTGCGGCGAACTGCAGTGTCAGCACCGACCGCTGCTGTGCTCCTGGGATGGGCGGCAGTGTATGCCACGTGCTGCTGCTCGGATCGAACGCCACACACGCGTTGTGACCCTGCATGGGATGGTGAGGGGAGGGAGAACGAGGAGAAACGGATGTGCAAGTGCATTAGGTCGTGCGTCGGTGAATACGAGGCAACTAGGTAGGCACTAGGAAGGCTATCAGCAAGAGCCTCGCATCGACTCATGAGTCAAAGAACAGAACCTGTGTCCCCCAGGCTCACCTGCCAATCACTGATAGACGCATACAGCCAAGGCTCGGTAAGCCCGAGCCTCTTCCGAGCCTGGAAGTAGAGGCTGGAGCCGAGGCTGTCGTGCCAGCGTCTGCAGACGGTTCTGAGAACCTGCAAGTTGCTCCGAGGCACACGGAGAAGAATGGCCCAAGCCAAGTCGTCTGGGAGGCCCGGCAGGAACGGCGGCTGATCCTCGCCGTTGATTGCTGCATCTGCGGCTCTCATTTCCCGAGCCACCTTTTCAGCTTCAGAAACACGATCTGTTCTCTCTTCTGTCCTTCCTGCCTCCCCTGTTCCCCCTGCCTCTCCTGGCCCTGCTGTTACGCCAGAATTCCCTGTCTCCCCTGTCTCTCGCCCCCTCTCTCGTTCAATCCCCTCCACACTGTTCACAGCACCCGTGCTACCCGCACTGGCAGCATAAGGCGATGCACCACCATCCGCTCCTGCCGCTGCTGTTGCTTCCGCCGCTGCTGCTGTTTCCGCCACGGAGAGCGAGTGCGGTTCGCCCACCAGCGCATCCGAAAAATCATCCAACGCGGCCTCGCCTGCCCTTGCGGCGCCTGCCGCGGCGCGCCCTATCGCTCCCGCCTCGTCTTCCCCGCCGCCTGAAGCACCACCGCGGGCCGCCGAGGCACTGGGAGCGCCATCATCACCTGCCGAGCCTCCCGCGCCACAGCCGCCGTGATAGGAAGTCATTGCGAAAGAGCTGTCCGCAGGTGTTCGCAAAAGAGGTTACCAACCCTAGTACCGCTTTAGTATGGGGGCACAGCCTTCTCACAAGCACATCTTGCACGACAGCGAAATCCCCCGTGGGAATGGCGGTAACAGAAGTGAGCTGCTCCGCAGAACGCTGGGGTGGGGTGCGGAACGGTGAGAGGCGTAGACCAGAAGATACTCCCGAGAAAACAGATCCACCGAGCATGATGTTGCCGTTTCACGAAAGTGTTACAGCGGCTCACTACGAGTTTGTTCACGAAACTCTGGTGCCAGTTTGAAAAGTGTTACCAGTGCTTCACTTAAATTTTCTTCGACCTGTACATTTTCTACATTGTACTCTTCTCGCTTATCATTTCTCTTACAGAAAATCAAGCTCCTTCAATCGCGCCTCGAGATTGCCGCCAATTTTCGCCGGGGTTGTCAGAGGTGGCGTCTCTGACACGGGCCTTCCCACCCTCAGCAGCAGTCATTTCAAGCAGAACTCCATCCTTGATGAATCCTGGCCATCACCTTCTTTCACTCACACAGCTGAGCTCTGTTTCTTCCACTTACCGAACTCTCTAGCTTAGTCACGTTGTCGGCATACCTTTCAATAGTCCGCCTGTTGATTTTAGAGATTAATGCGCCTGCAGCGACGCGAGAACACAGGCTTGTCAGTAGGATATACCTTATTCACAGTATGAAGAGTACGGAGTCGCGACTCGTTTATGACTGATCCATTTTTAGGATACAGATTCCAGACCTACGACGGAGAATAGATAACAAGCCTATTACATGGCTTTGAGACGCAGGAGGACCTTAGTACGCGGTTGTAAGCCGCAGCATGGACTAACAACCGAAGTTCCTCTTCGGTTTTAAGTCGCAGGACCGATCAACGACCTTGGTACACGGTTCCTTGTTGCAGAATAGACTCGCGGTCTCCATTATCCGTTGTCAGGACGTACGCTAGAGTCGGAACCTTTAGGGTGCGGTGCTAACCACCTTAGCGATTTTAACTTGGGATCCAGCTGGTCATTATCTTCGATGCCGCCTACCACGCTGGTCATTTCCGTCTCTGCACACGGCATTTCATCCAGCCGACCCTTCCTCCGCTCGCCGTTTTCGCATATCGTCGACACTCGCTGCCGTTTGCCGAATTTGTCTGCTCTTCGCCAAGTGTCGCTGCAGTTAGCCGAGTTCGCGGCCGTCGATATTCGTTGCCGTTCGCCAACTTTGCTCCTGGAGTTCGCCATGTTCCGCTACCGTTTGCCGACTATGGGTGCCGTTCGCCGAGTGTCGCCACCATTCGCGGAGCTGCTGCTGTTCGCCGAGTGTCGCTGCCTTTCGCAGAACTGCTACCGTTCACCGAGTCTTCGCTGAGTTTCCTACCGTTCGCCGACTTTGTACGACGCGCTACCGTTAGCTACGTTACGCTGAGGTTGCTGAGGTAGCCGACTTTCGCTGTTGTGCGACGCGCTACCGTTAGCTGCGTCGGTGAGGTCGCCGACTTCCGCTGTTGTGCGACGCGCTACCACTCGCTACGTTGCGCTGAGGTCGCCGACTTTCGTTGTTGTGCGACGCGCTACCGTTAGCTGCGTTGCGCTGAGGTCGCCGACTTCCGCTGTTCTGCGACGCGCTACCGTTAGCTACGTCGCTGAGGTCGCCGAGTTTCGCTGTTGTGCGACGCGCTACCGTTCGCTACGTTGCGCTGAGGTCGCCGACTTCCACTGTTGTGCGACGCGCTACCGTTCGCTACGTTTCGCTGAGGTTGCCGACTTTCGCTGTTGTGCGACGCGCTACCGTTCGCTACGTTGCGCTGAGGTCACCGAGTTTCGTTCCCGTTCGCACTATGCACTTTGAGGAAAACCGCGAAGGATAATGAAGCGTGGCGGAACGCAGAATATTGCAAGTAGAAGCGTGGCGGATCAAGATGTGCGTGTGCGACGCAGATCTAACCCAACAGCAGCGGCTAAACGCGGATTCGACGCATGCGACAGCAGATGCCGCTTAAAAAAGGTGCGTGTGCGTAGCACGCAAGCCGGGGGGCGCATAGGTGTCTGGAGTCTAGTGTTGCTGCTATCGAGCGTCTTTCTTGTTTCCGTGCTGCTCTAACGCATCTGTATCCCCTCTTGCCGTCTCTGCTCGTGTGCGCTCTGTGTGTGATGAGGAGGGAGGGACGAGGGATGCAGTCCAGCGAACTGTCTGCGTCGGAACGTACGCGTGCAGCCGGCGGAAGCAGCAGGAGCAGAAGTAGTAGCATTAGCAGCGGGGAGAAGGCAGACGTCATAGTTGCATGCGAAGGTGCGTGTGGCGTAGAGAGCATGTGGGGGGGCGCGTAGGACGTAGGAGTCTGCCGCGTAGGTGTCTTGAGTCGGCTATTCCTGTCATCCAGTGTCTTTTCTCGAAATGAGCTCGGTCTAACCCATGTGTGTGTTCTCCCCTCTGCTGCTGTGTGTGTGGTGTGGGGAGGAAAAGGAGCACAGGAGACGAGCCAAGGAGGGTCAGCCAAAAGACCTCCGAGAAGCAACAGCAGCAACAGCAACAACGACAAGAACAACATAACGTGAAGGCGTGGCTCGCAGGAGCGGCAGAGCGGCGGACAGAGCATGGTACGTGCCAGGGGGTACTTGCAGGGGGGTCGTGGTGAGTCGTAGGGAGTCGCCGCGCAGAGGCAAGAGTCGTGTCTCTTGCTTTTGCCTCCGCCACTCGTTTCGTGCTGTTTCTAACCCTCCCTTGTTGGTGCCGCTACTGTGTGCGTGTGTCTCTCCCCATGCGTGTGTGTGTGTGCCTCACGGCCTGCGAGCATGGGCAGCCGGAGCAACGGAGCAACCTGGAGCAACTTGGAGCAGCAGGCGTGAAGGGAAGGCGTGGTGCAGGAGTGGCAGAGCAGCGGACACAGTGTGGTATGTGCCAGGGGGTGGCTGCAGGGGGGAGGGAAGTGAGTCGTAGAGTGTCGCTGCGCAGAGGCAAGAGTCGTGTCTCTTGCTTTTGCCTCCGCCGCTCGCCTCCTGCTCCTTCTAACCCTCCCTTGTTGGTTGGTGCCGCTTCTGTGTGGCTGTCTCTCCTCCCATGCGTGTGTGTGCCTCGCGGCCAACAAGCACGGGCAGCGGCAGCAACCGAGCAACTTGGAGCAACCTGGAGAAACTTGGAGCAACCTGGAGCAACCTGGAGCAACCTGGAGCAACCTGGAGCAACCTGGAGCAACCTGGAGCAACCTGGAGCAACCTGGAGCAACCTGGAGCAGCACACATGAAGGGAAGGCGTGGCAGAGCGGCGGACAGAGCAAGGTGCGTGCCTGGGGGTGCTTTCAGGGGGGCCGTGGTGATCATAGGGCGTCGCCGCGCAGAGGCGAGAGTCGTGTCTCTTGCTTTTGCCTCCGCCACTCGCCTCCTGCTCCTTCTAACCCTCCCTTGTTGGTTGGTGCCGCTTCTGTGTAGCTGTCTCTCCTCCCATGCGTGTGTGTGTCTCACCTCACACCTCTCGGCGACACAGCAGTCCTGCCTGCCAAGGGGTGGTGCATTTCGTCCCAGGGAGGGGCTCTGCGAGTGAGGATCCGCCTTCTGAGCCGTCTCAGAAACTGGCTCACCATGGCAGTATGGTAAGTCGCTGGGCGGATCTATGGGGGGTTCAGATCAGTCTAGGTCGCCGTGCGGCAAGTCTTAGAATCGGGTTTTGCTTCTTCCGAGTCCACGTTCTCTGTTGCTTCTGACGCTCGCTCCCGTGTGCTTGTTGCTGTCTGTGATGTGTTGACTGAGGCCATGCACGAGGCAACAGTCCTGCCAGCCAAGGGGTGGTGCGTTGCGTTCCAGAGGTTTCGGTCTAACGCATGTGTTTGTTCTTGCGTGACTGCCTCTGTTGTTGTGTGCGTGTGGGGCGGGCAGGAGGAGGAGCAGCGAGGAGGAGACAAGCGGGATCAGGCAAACGACCTCCGAGCAGCAACAAAAGCCGCAGTAGCAGAAGTTGTAGGGGGGGAGGGAAGTGGGAGAAGAGGGGGAGTATCGACTGTGTCGCTAAGCAGTATGGTAAGTTGTCCGCCGAATTTATCCGGGGGGGTAAAGAAGTTTAGGTCGCCGTGCGGCAAGTCTTAGAATCGATTTCTGTTTCGTCCGAGTCCGTTTCCGCTGCTGCTGCTGACGCACTTTCCTCTGTGCTTGTTTTCGTGCTCTGGGTCGGGGTGTCTTCCCTGACTGAGGCCCAGGGATGTGCTGACAGGATGTCCCACGAAGGTGCGGTGCGAGTGAGGAGTGGGGATCCGCCTTCTGATGCATCACGGGTCTGGGGAGTGAATATTTCATTCGCAACTGCAGACCGGTAAGTGCCTGACGGGTCTATCGGGGGGGTAAAGCAGTCTAGGTCGCCGTGCGGCAAGTCTTAGAATCAATCATGGTTTTTTTCTGAGTCTGTTTCCATTGCTGCTTTTGAAGAACTCTCCTCTGTGCTTGTTGCTGCATTGTATTGGCTTCTCTGGGTTGGGAGTCTCCCTGACTGAGACGCAGGGACGTGCTGACAATGCGTCCAAGGGATATGCAGTGCGAGAGACGAGTGAAGATCCGTCTCAGGCACTGGCTCATACGAGTGAGTGACCTGGCAGCATGGTAAGTAATTTGGGCGGGTTTTTTTGGGGGTGCAGAGTTGGTCTCTGGCATCGTTTGGCTAGGGTAAAGGTTCGTGCCGCAGAGGTAAACCCCGCTCTCCTTCATCGCTTTACTGGTTCTCTTCTGGCTTGGCTTTCCCTGCTGTTGTTCCTCCGCTGCCTCTTTGCTTGCTGTAGTGTTTCCTCCCCTCCCTCCTCCCCAACCCCTCTTTTGCCCTTTTCCCATTGCTGCACCCAACCCCTCTTTTTCCCTTTTATCCTGCTTCCCAGCACCCTGCTTCTCTGCAGCCGAACTGAAGCATCTGAGAGCGTGCCGCTCCCAAAACACTCCCCTTAGCTCTCCATTTCTCCCCTTTTTTCCCACCATCACGCAGCAGGCGTGGTTGCAGCAACACCATCAACATGCATCCAGCAGCACTAGAAGACAGGAGGGCACGAGGGGAGGGAGGGAGGGAGGAGGGAATGAGGGAAGGATGGAAGGGGAAATCACCGAAGGATGAGGATGAGGACAGAAGCGAGGACGGAGGGATTGTTTGGAAACGAACAGGGTGAGTGGTATCCCCCTCGCTGCACCCAGCAACCCATGCTTGCCATGCTGTGCTGTCAACTGAGTCCTTCTGCCCTCCCGCCTTCAAGCTCACAAGCCGCACAACAGATCAGGTCACTGCTTCTTTGCAGCCCACTCCTTACCTTTCCTGTTTACTGCTTACCCCTTCTTTTCTAGTCACTTCCTCTTTCCATGCTACTCCCTCCTACACTTACTAATGTGTGGATTTGTCACTTCAGTTGCAAGTGCAGTGCCAGGAGGGAGGACGCGAGGAGGCAATGAGGGGACTGAGGGCAGCAGGATGGAACGGTGGACCGGAAAAGGATAGAAGGGAGGATGCTGGTTGGAAAGTATTATGGTGAGTGTTATCCTTATTGCTTCACCCACCCAACCATGCTTGCCATGCTGTGCTGTCAACTGTGTCCGTCTGCCTTCCCGCCTGCTTCCGCCCGCCATGCCCTTCTCTGCTCTTTGAAGCCATGCTCCTGCTTCTTACTTTCACCTCGTTTTCGGTTGTCTCCCCCTTCTATCTAATGCCCCTTGTGATCTTTCCAGCTAGAGTTTTCCTTTCCACTGTGCTCCCTTCTTCTTGTTGTATAACTCCCCCCTGCGCTAATCGTCCTCCCCACTGACGTCCCAGCCTCTCTGCATCGCCTTCTGCCCTTCGCAGGTCAACAGAAGGCAACAGGAATAGCAACAACAGGAGCAGCAGTAGTAGTGATGTATAGATAGCAGCAATAGTACTAGCAACAGCAGTGGCATTAGTAGTGAGGCATACCGTAGCTAGATGATTGTTAGTGCAAGAGAAAGGTGGGGGAGGTGAGGTAAGGTCTTATTAAGAACTAAAAAGGATGGTGAGGCATGGTAAGGTATTGTCCGGTAATGTGAGGTACCTATAAAGATGCTGAGGTATGGTGAGGTGAGGTATGGTAAGGTAAGGTACATCCACCCCAACCAAACCAGGACAAGAGAGTCGCCGAACAAAGGAAGTAGGCGCGCCTAGCCAAACAGACGGATATATCATTCAACCTAGCAAGGAGACACACATACACACATAGCTAAAGAAATCTACCCAGCCATAGCCCAATAAAGAAGACACCATACTTATGATCCAGGCATGGACAATGGCACCACTTTCTCACAAGAGCCAGGTCACACCACCACAATCCAAACATGACATCCCATGCTATCCAGAGACTACTTTCTGAGCTTGGATGAATGCAGATGGTACCAATATCAAAGCAAGAAACACACTTAATCCAGAGCACTTCTTTCCACCCGAGGGTAACAGAAGTGACAGCAGAAATGACAGTTACAGAAGTGGCAGCGGTTGTAGTGGTCTGATCCGGTGCATATTTGAAAACTTCAGCTTTGCGGAAAATCACAAGCTACTTTTAGATTCCGCATGACTCAACCATACACTTGACACGCTTCACAACTACGGCAAGTTCCTTCTTTCACCCTTGTGAGAAATAGAACAATGGCCACATTACACCGTATGATTTATATATTCCAGCACAAAATCAATAGCGAACTCTCAGTATAGCGCGTTGCTGCTCTTTCCGTTCCCCTTCGTCTCGGCGAGGGAGTAAGCACAGGGATTTGGTCAAACAAATCTACTGGAAAGCCTTTTCTGTGCATTTCTTCAAGCAGATTTTTTTTGGGAGATCCGAAGGCATCAGATTTGAAATCACCAGGCAGTCAGCTGCGTTCTCCCAGATCTCAGCACCATGGCTCCCCAGCCGTCCTTATCTTGCCTCCTGGGGCTATGCGCGCTGCTGCTGGTCCCTCTCGTGCTTGTTGAGGGGAAGGAGTATGTGATTACCCTCGATTCCTCGAATTTCGACGAGGTGGTCCCCAACGAGGAGTTTATTGTTGTCGAGTTTTACGCGCCGTGGTACGCCATATTCTCGCTCGTTCCTGTTACAGGAACTCATTAACATTTTTTATTTTATTTTCGTTTTTCTGGGTAGTGCACTTACCGACCGTGTCTGTTCATTGACTCGTTGTGGCCGGATTGCAGGTGCGGGCACTGCAAGAACTTGGCTCCAGAGGTACGCCTTGAGCATCGTCTCCTGAAATTATGTGCGTCTCAGTAAAACGCTCGTATTCACGCCGGAAACTCGTGTTTTGTTGTGGTTGCAGTACGAGAAAGCGGCTAAGGCGCTTGCGGATGCGGGATCGACGGTGAAGCTGGGCAAGGTGGACGCGGACGAATCGAAGAACAAGGGCCTTGCCAAGAAATACGACGTCAAGGGCTTCCCCACCCTCAAGATCTTCCGCAAGTACGCACCTTTCCGTCGCGGTTCTTGTTGTCGCAGATGTGTAGGTGAGCTTTGAGAATTCTCAAAACTCACCTGTGAGAACAAGGGCTTCCCCACCCTCAAGATCTTCCGCAAGTACGCCATCTTTCCTTCGCGGATCTTGCCGTTACGGATCTTTGCATTGCATATTTGTCCGTTCGGGGTGCTGAGGTTTGTTTCCTCCGTCGTTTCTACGTTTGTTTCTTGCTTCTGTTTTTTTGTTTTTCTTCCAACAGGGGTTCGGACACCCCCCAGGATTACAACGGGCCGCGCGACGCGGATGGCATTGTGAGCTATTTGAGCAAGCAGAGCGGCCCGGCGACGAGCGAGGCCAAGTCCGCAGAGCACATCAAGGACCTCGCCGCGTCCGAGAGCGTCGTCGTGGTACGCCCACTCGAACTCGACTCTGAAATTGGAACTCGAATGCTAATCTGAATTCGAACTTGAACGCGAGCGAATTCGAAGGGAAACAGCAACTCGAACTCGAACCCAAAATCAAATCTGAACTCGAATTTGAACAACAACGTGAGCACGAACATGAGCGCCGCATTGATTGCCACCCTCTACTTCGTTGACGCCGTTCGTTCCGCTTCGCACGCTGAGGGGAGAAAGAGCCTGAGAGTCTGAGAGAGTGAGAGCCTGGAACGGTGGGAGGGTGGGAGGCTGAGTAATCAATAGGATGAGATGGTGAGCAGCAGGAATTAACGGAATGTGTTTTGCGTACAGGTGGGCGTGTTCAAGGACCTCGAGTCGGAGGAGTTCAAGGCCTTCTCGTCCGTGGCGAGTCTGTTCCGCTCCGACTACGTGTTCGTGCACACCACTGATGCCGCGCTGCTGCCGGAGACCGGAGGGCCGCTCGCCGCGCCCGCCGTGCGCGTTCTCAAGCAGTTCGACGAGGGTTTCGCCGACACCACCGTAAGTTACACTGTTACGCCCGTTCGCGCAATTCGTCGACATCGTTACTAGAATCTGGGTTCATTCCGTGACTATTGAATGCTTGCCGTAGTTGCGCTGTGGCAATGTCTCGAATGCCCATCTTGACTCACCGTCAATGCCCATATCTCGAATGTCAATGTTGTGGATGGTACGTCAATCTTGTCTTGACTGCCCATGTGGTGGACAAGATTGACTCCTCAAGCGAGCAGGCGGTGGAGGTGGAGGCGCTCAAGGCGTTCGTGGAGAAGCACTCGGTGCCCCGCGGCTGGTGATCGAATCCAGTTTTGAGGCGCCGCAATAATATGCCCGTGTCCCGATTGCCCATGCATGGAATGTCAATGTCAATGTCAATGTGGTGGATGGGAATGTTCAAGCAGGCGGTGGAGGTGGAGGCGTTGAAGGCGTTCGTGGAGCAGCATTCGGTGCCGCTGGTGATCGAGTTCTCGCAGGACCCCAAGGACCGCACCTTCCTCACCAAGGTCTTCGAATCCAACAAACCCAAGGTACGCCTCCCGCCTCCCCGCGCCCCATGCGCCTCGCGCACCCTCGTTTTCCCCATTCTTCGCGCTCGCAACAGCAGCTGCCGACGCCCTGTCCCGTCCTGCCCCTGCCCATATGCTGCCTTCCATGTGCCACTTTTCACATGCCACCTTCCCTGTGCCCCCCTTGCCCTGCGCGGCAATACCTTGGTGTGCGACGGACGGCAGGCGCTGCTGTTCTTCTCGTACAAGGCGGACAACTCGGCGGACTTCCGCGCGGAGTACACCAGCGCGGCCAAGGCGCACTCCGACGCCATCCACTTCGTCATCGGCGAGGCCGCCGTCAACGACCACGCGCTCAAGGTGCCCGGCTTGAATGACATTTATCCTACTTGTAATTCTCGCGTTGCATGGTGTTGCATCTCTCCCCAGAGACTGCTTGCATGGTGCGTCGTATGCTTCAACGCCCGGGTCTTCGCTCCCCCCTTCTTTCCCCCTTCCCCCTCCCCCACTGGCAGTACTTTGGGCTGACGGCGGCGGACACGCCAGCGATCATCGTGCACGACCCCGAGTCGGACGGCAAGTTCGTGAAGAGCCTCATCCAGCCCGCCGACATCGCCCCTTTCATCGCCAAGTTCAAGGTGCGCGCACTGTGCATGGGGTGGATGGAATGGGATGAGATGGGTTGGGATCAAGGTTAAAAAATACGGTCGTTTTTTTTAAATTGCTCTACGATTTCTCACAGGAGCCTATTATACGAAACCGTTTTTTACCGTAACTTTTCAAATAAACGACCGTATTTTTTAACCTTGGTTGGGATGGGATGGGATGCTAAGAGAGTTCCCCAAGAGTGGCGTGCTGTGGATGGGATGTTTCGGATCTCTCAAAGTTGCATGGTCGGGTTCTTTTGAGAAGTCTCTTGGCCAGAGAACAGTACAGTCCGGATAATGACTTGGGGCACTTGAGTAGTGCGCTGCGCATCCACGGATGAGGTGCAAACTTGAAGCATGGGTGTCTGCATCGCATCCCTGGTGCTGGTGATGCACCATTGTACGCCAAACAGACTTCTTCTCCGCTCCTCCGGAGAAAGAGACAAAGCACAACACGAAAGAAAACACAAAGCCACAAACAAACAACAAAATCATGCTGGGGGGCATGCATGTGCGTGTGCATGTGTGCAGGCGGGTGAGGCGGAGCGGGTGGTGAAGTCGGAGCCCATCCCAGCGGACAACAGCGGGCCCGTGAAGGTGCTGGTCGCCAACGCCATGCAGGAGATGGTCTTCGACTCTGGCAAGAACGGTGAGTCCCTGCTGCTCGGCAGCATTGAGGCGCCTCAAATGGGCAGCTAATCTGCGTTCTTCCCTGTCAAGCTCCTATGGGCAGCTAAGCTGCGATCCTCCGTCCATGCCCTCTTTGCCCACCCGCTGCCCACCCTCTCAATGAGTCCAACTTCCACCCTTCTTGAGCTCCTGCTGCCACACCTCTCAACCCTTCTTTCTTCTGCGCATTGTTGATCAACATCATTGCGTTGGGCTTATGTGGTGTGTGCATGTGTGCGGTGCGGTGCTGTGCGGTGTGTGGCGGTGGCAGTGCTGATCGAGTTCTACGCGCCGTGGTGCGGGCACTGCAAGAAGCTGGAGCCCATCTTTGTGGAGGTGGGGCAGGCGCTCGCCAGCGACTCCGATGTCATCGTTGCTAAGATGGTGAGTGCAGCAGAGCGTGACGGGAGCGAGGAAACGTGAGAGGAGAGATTGAGAAGAATGTGAGGAGTTATTGGGCAGATTGTTAGGACATTGTGATGACATTGTGATGACATTGTGATAAACACCGCTGCTCACTGGAAGAATGTGAGAAGAGCTTGAGCAGAGTATGAAGAGATTCGTTAGCAGAGCGGATTAGAGCTTAATAGGAGCGTTGTTAGTTCACTGAGAGTGAATGAGGAGATTATAGGCTGTTAAGGTCATGGTGATGTGAGATGATGGGCAGCGGAAGGATTTGGAAAGCAGGAAGCAGTGAGGAGGGATGGATGGCATATGAAGCTGGTGCTGCTGTTGTGCTTGTGATCACTCACGTGTGCTGATGTGTGAAACGTTCTGACAGAGAAATTCATGTGGCGACGCAACATCTCGTCCCCACCCTCCCTCCTTTGCCTCCTTTCATCGTCCAACCACCACCACCACCACCACACCACCACCACCACCACCACCACCACCACCACCACCACCACCACCACCACCACCACCACCACCACCACCACCACCACCACCACCACCACCACCACCACCACCACCACCACCACCACCACCACCACCACCACCACCACCACCACCACCACACCACCACCCACACCACCACCACCACCACCACCACCACCACCACCACCACCACCACCACCACCACTACCACCACCACCACCACCACCACCACACCACCACCACCACCACCACCACCACCACCACCACACCACCACCACCACCACCACCACCACCACCACCACCACCACCACCACACACCACCACCACCACCACCACCACCACCACCACCACCACCACCACCACCACCACCACCACCACCACCACCACCACCACCACACCACCACCACCACCACCACCACCACCACCACCACCACCCCCACCACCACCACCACCACCACACCACCACCACACCACCACCACCACCACCACCACCACCACCACCACCTCCCACACCCCACATCACACACTTCACACCCCACATCTCACACCCCATCACCCCCCCTCTCCTCCACCTGCAGGACGCGACCGCAAACGATGTGCCACAGGCGACGTTCACAGTGAAGGGCTTCCCCACCATCTACCTGTACACGGCGGAGGGCAAGGTGGTGTCGTACAGCGGCGACCGCAGCAAGGCGAGCCTCGTGGAGTTCGTGCAGAAGAACAAGACGACTGCCAAGGGGGAGAAGAGCGCCGAGGAGCAGGCTGAGGAGGTGGAGCTGGCTGCTGCTGGCAAGGCGGAGGAGGGCGAGGGTGCTGCTGCTGATGCCAAGGATGAGCTGTGACGGGGTTATTGCTTGCTGGCTGGTGTGCAGGGAGGAAGTCAGGCGGGCAGGCGGGCGGGCTGGCAGGTGGACATGGCAGGCAGGTTGGTACGGTGGGACGTGGGGAGAGATGGTGGTGGTCTGTCCTGACACCACTCAGGTTTTGGCTGACTTGGGCTGGCTAGGTGCTGTCCTGGTGGATTTTTCTGTCCAGGTAGGATTGATCTGTTCTGTGATAGATTTTTGATCTGGCTATGTTGGCCAGAAAGTTAGTGGATCAAAGCCGCGGTACTAACAGAAGCATAATTTTAAGGCCATTATTATGCTAATTGGGAGTACGGTGATGATAGGAGATAATCATTTCATCATGAGTAAAACACAATGATGTAAATTGTCATAATCGTGAAACTATTGTATACAATGTGTCTCAATGGTATGTATACTGTATGCCAGTCCAGAGTGCATGCCCATAATGGAGTGCACTGAAGATGGCATCTATGGCAAAGCGACATTTGCTGAGCGCCCGCACATAGCTGCGGTTGATGTGAGCTAAGGCTTGTCCCGGTAAGATGTCGCAAATGGGATAGCGCCGATGGAAAGGATGGGTGGCATGTCATGTCTAGCAGGTCTGGTAGGAGCGCGCACATTGTTATGAATGGTGCGAGCCATGCTGTTACAGGCATCTCAAATGAGGTACCGGTAGTGCAGATGAAACGGGTGGCATGGCATGCCACGGCATGTCAAGCAGGTCTTGTGGGAGCGCGCACGTTGCTGCGAATGGAGCGAGCCACGGTGCGCGATGCCACCCTCCCCGCCAGCTCCACTGGCAGCAGCAGCGCCGTCTGCTGCGCTGGCAGGGGCAGCTGGAAGCACAGCATCAACCGAGAGGGGAGGACAAGGGAGGAGAGGGTACGGGGGAGAGAAGCGAGGGGAGAGGAGAGATAAATGCGGACTGTGAGCTTAGTGGTTAAGGCCCACGGAAAGAAGTGGATGACGGGATTAAGGGAAGAAGAGGTGGAGGGAGGAGGGGACTGCCATGCCGTGGCATGTGGAGGGGTGAACGCAGCAGTGGAAGAAGCGCAAAGCCAGAGTGGGGACAAGAGCGCTGAACCAAAGTCAACAGGCAGCATAAATGGACACTGTGCACCAGTACTGGCAACAACCAATCGCGGTGAGCTCGCTCTCACATGCCCCACACGCCTCACCTCTGTGAAGACCTCCCGCGATGGCAGCCGTTGGATGATGGCCGTCACCTGATCAACGGCTGCCTGAATCCCTCCCCACCCTCCACTCTCCCCCTCTCCACCTGCCCCATCACTGCTCCCATCCCCTTGGCCGCCCGAAGGGTCAAGGTCGGCAACGATGGTGGCCAGCCTCCTGAGATTCTCCAGGTGCTCTTTGTCCTCTTCTGTCGCCAGCTGTAACGCGCCGGGAAATGCCGGCCGGAGCGCGGGCGGCAGGCGGGAAAGAAGGGCGGCAGAAGAGTCGTCAAGAGTGACCCTGTTGAGGGCGTCTAGACCCTAGGGGGGGGAGAAGGGGGGGAGTGTGGGGAGAGGGGGCAGAGTAGAAGGGTTGGGGATATGAAGGGGGGAAGGGGACAAGGGAGGAGAGGGGGGATTCAGGTAAGTACTGCTGGAGAGTTGGAAATGATTGATGGGGAGAAGGAAAGAGCAAGTGGGGAGCAGAAAGGGAGGGGCAAGAGATGGAGTGGGAGTTGAAGAGGGAGAAAAGGAGGAGGAAGGACACTGCCACACAGGGGCTTGCATGCTACGGCATAGGGAACGACCAGGAACAAAGCCATGAGTGGTGCTGTGCGAGCGGTGCATGGTGTGGGTGTGGGATACAAGAGGGGCGTGCACGGCAGCACCACACACAGGGGTGCATGGTGCACGGCCGCAGTACCTTGGCCACTTCATCCAATAGCAGCTCTCGGATAAACCGGCCCTGCCATGTGAACACAGGTACAAAAAGGGATGTTATGTTACGTGCCAGGCTTGGGGTGGTTGGATTGAAACTATAAATTTTGGCAGATGAAAAAAACATGGTAGAGCAATGAGCAATGATTGCAGAGCAATGTGTGAATTCTCAACCCCTCAATTACCATTCACTCACCACTGACCACCACCACTCACCTCTTCACTCAGACCAAACTTGAGAATCCTCTTGAGTGTTTTCGTTCGGCCCTCCTTGGACGTATCGTCCGTTGATTGACTCTTGGCGGCTGAATCTGGGCCGTACATGGGCTTGGACGACTGCAGGGACCAACCGTAGATGATCTACCCCCGCAGCCCACCAATCACAGCCCAGGCACGTGAGAGACAAGGGCAGGCCACCAAAGAGAAGGAACCATGGAGGATTTGAATAACAGACAATTTTCTTGGATGGATGGAACCATGGAGCGTTTGAATAACAGGCTGATGATACTTGATACGACCCACACATCACCGCACAACACCTAACCTTCACCTGCACGGTTTGCCGAAACCCGTCTCCCTGTCATGAATCCCTCACCCCTCGCAATCCTCTCCCATACCCCTCTTGCTACTTCCCTTCTCACACCCCTCTCACTCCCCCACCCATTACTCCATTGCTCTTTGCACATTCCCCCTCCCACACACCTCTTTGAGCAGACTCTCCAGTCGAGACACTCTGAACTGCCCGTCCTGTTGCCCCCACATTGAGGGGGCGAAAGGGGAGTGGTGGTAGGAAAGAATGTGATGAGACAGACGATTTATTCAACAAGCCATGCACCTCTTTGAGCAGTCAAGACGGCACACTCTGAACTGAACTGCCCGTCCTGTTGCCCACATATTGAGGGGAAGAGGGAGGGGGGGATATAGGGGGCTGGCGAGAGTGAGAAAGAAGGCAAGGAAGACGGGCAGAAACTCGAATAGCATCTCGATAACATGCCATGGAGCACAAGTGCGCACGTGCGCATGTGCGCATGTCAACATGGGAATACAAAATTTATCAAATTCGGGTTTAAATCACGTTGTCTGGAAATTCAGAAAAAAAAATCTTCAAATGCAGGTTCTCCCAAAATGGCAAGGCCACCTTAGATAGCAAGGATACCTTAAATAACAAGGTTACCTTAAATAGCAGGTTGGTGACGGTGGAGCGCAGCTGGGGCGAGGGGTCTGTGAGGACCTTCTTGGCAATCCAGGGATAGGAGCTGGCGATCACCTGGGGGGGGGACGGGGTGGGTGTGGGGTTATGTGGTGAAGGCGAGCTTAGTGGAGCACAGAAGGATGTGTTTTGATGGAGGGAGGATTGCGTAGTGCAGCATGTATGTAACAGAATGTGTGCAGTGGAGCAAACTTCAGCACCCAGCACTTCGTGCAGTATTTGGCAGAAGCTTTGGTGGAATCATATGGCATGCTGCTATCTGTCATCATTTCTGCTGTGAAAGAAGAGGATGGGAGGGCGTGACACACCTTGTAGTTGGGATCTCGTTTCAGGGCGATCCCTTCCAGCACTGATAGACTGCACGCACTCGCGCACACGCCACCATGCACGCACGCGCAAAAAGAACGAGACGCACGTTGCGAAAGGAGAGGTGAAGCATGGGGGAGACAGTGGAGCAGTTGTGGCAGAAACGATTGTGAAGGCCATGAGCACGTGGGGCATGAAAAAGCGGTCACGAACGATGTGCTTTTCCATGCCCCACATGCTCATGGCCACATTATTGAACATTGCAGGGGAGTATGCACTCGAAACATAACTTTAAGATGCGTCTCAAAAGGGATGCACGCTCGCGCGCGTGGACCAACCAAGGCGCGCGCGTGGACCAAGGCGCGCGCGCGGACCAAGGCGCGCGCGCGGAACAAGGCGCGCGCGCGGACCAAGGCGCGCGCGCGGACCAAGGCGCGCGCGCGGACCAAGGCGCGCGCGCGGAACAAGGCGCGCGCGCGGACCATGGCGCGCGCGTGGACCAGGCGCGCGCGTGGACCAGGGCGAGCGCATGGACCAAGGCGCGCGCGGGGACCAGGGCGCGCGCGCGGACCAAGGAGCGCGCGGGGACCAAGGCGCGCGCGGGGACCAAGGCGCGCGCGCGGACCATGGCGCGCGCGCGGACCAAGGCGCGCGCGCGGACCATGGCGCGCGCGCGGACCAAGGCGCGCGCGCGGACCAAGGCGCGCGCGCGGACCAAGGCGCGCGCGGGGACCAAGGCGCGCGCGCGGACCAAGGCGCGCGCGCGGACCAAGGCGCGCGCGCGGACCAAGGCGCGCGCGCGGACCAAGGCGCGCGCGTGGACCAGGGCGCGCGCGTGGACCAGGGCGCGCGCGGGGACCAGGGCGCGCGCGGACCAGGGCGCGCCGCGGACCAGGGCGCGCGCGCGGACCAGGGCGCGCGCGCGGACCAAGGCGCGCGCGCGGACCAAGGCGCGCGCGGGGACCATGGCGCGCGCGGGGACCAAGGCGCGCGCGCGGACCAAGGCGCGCGCGCGGACCAAGGCGCGCGCGCGGACCAAGGCGCGCGCGCGGACCAGGACCAAGGCGCGCGCGCGGACCAAGGCGCGCGCGCGGACCAAGGCGCGCGCGCGGACCAAGGCGCGCGCGCGGACCAAGGCGCGCCGCCCAAGGCGCGCGCGCGGACCAAGGCGCGCGCGCGGACCAAGGGGTGCGCGTGGACCAAGGCGCGCGCGTGGACCAAGGCGCGCGCGTGGACCAAGGCGCGCGCGTGGACCAAGGCGCGCGCGTGGACCAAGGCGCGCGCGTGGACCATGGCGCTCGCGTGGACCAGGCGCGCGCGTGGACCAGGGCGAGCGCGGGGACCAGGGCGCGCGCGCGGACCAGGGCGCGCGCGCGGACCAGGGCGCGCGCGCGGACCAGGGCGCGCGCGCGCGGACCAAGGAGCGCGCGGGGACCAAGGCGCGCGCGGGGACCAAGGCGCGCGCGCGGACCAAGGCGCGCGCGCGGACCAAGGCTGCGCGCGCGGACCATGGCGCGCGCGCGGACCATGGCGCGCGCGCGGACCAAGGCGCGCGCGCGGACCATGGCGCGCGCGTGGACCACGGCGCGCGCGTGGACCACGGCGCGCGCGTGGACCACGGCGCGCGCGTGGACCATGGCGCGCGCGTGGACCAGGGCGCGCGCGGGGACCAGGGCGCGCGCGCGGACCAGGGCGCGCGCGCGGACCAGGGCGCGCGCGCGGACCAGGGCGCGCGCGCGGACCAGGGCGCGCGCGCGGACCAGGGCGCGCGCGCGGACCAGGGCGCGCGCGCGGACCAGGGCGCGCGCGCGGACCAGGGCGCGCGCGCGGACCAAGGCGCGCGCGCGGACCAATGCGCGCGCGGGAACCAAGGCGCGCGCGGGGACCAAGGCGCGCGCGGGGATCATGGCGCGCGCGGGGACCAAGGCGCGCGCGCGGACCAAGGCGCGCGCGCGGACCAAGGCGCGCGCGCGGACCAAGGCGCGCGCGGGGACCAAGGCGCGCGCGCGGACCAAGGCGCGCGCGGGGACCAAGGAGCGCGCGCGGACCAAGGCGCGCGCGCGGACCAAGGCGCGCGCGCGGACCAAGGCGCGCGCGCGGACCAAGGCGCGCGCGCGGACCAAGGCGCGCGCGCGGACCAAGGCGCGCGCGCGGACCAAGGCGCGCGCTTGGACCAAGGCGCGCGCGTGGACCAAGGGGCGCGCGTGGACCAAGGCGCGCGCGTGGACCAAGGCGCGCGCGTGGACCAAGGCGCGCGCGTGGACCAAGGCGCGCGCGTGGACCAAGGCGCGCGCGTGGACCATGGCGCGCGCGTGGACCATGGCGCGCGCGTGGACCATGGCGCGCGCGTGGACCATGGCGCGCGCGTGGACCATGGCGCGCGCGTGGACCAAGGCGCGCGCGTGGACCAAGGCGCGCGCGTGGACCAAGGCGCGCGCGTGGACCAAGGCGCGCGCGTGGACGACGGCGCGCGCGTGGACCAAGGCGCGCGCGTGGACCAAGGCGCGCGCGTGGACCAAGGCGCGCGCGTGGACCGTGGCGCGCGCGTGGACCGTGGCGCCCGCGTGGACCAAGGCGCGCGCGTGGACCAAGGCGCGCGCGTGGACCAAGGCGCGCGCGTGGACCAAGGCGCGCGCTTGGACCAAGGCGCGCGCTTGGACCAAGGCGCGCGCGTGGACCAAGGCGCGCGCGTGGACCACGGCGCGCGCGTGGAACACGGCGCGCGCGTGGACCAAGGCGCGCGCGTGGACCAAGGCGCGCGCGTGGACCAAGGCGCGCGCGTGGACCGCGGCGCGCTCGTGGACCACGGCGCGCGCGTGGACCACGGCGCGCGCGTGGACCACGGCGCGCGCGTGGACCAAGGCGCGCGCGTGGACCAAGGCGCGCGCGTGGACCAAGGCGCGCGCGTGGACCAAGGCGCGCGCTTGGACCAAGGCGCGCGCTTGGACCAAGGCGCGCGCATGGACCAAGGCGCGCGCGTGGACCAAGGCGCGCGCTTGGACCAAGGCGCGCGCTTGGACCAAGGCGCGCGCGTGGACCAAGGCGCGCGCGTGGACCATGGCGCGCGCGTGGACCATGGCGCGCGCGTGGACCATGGCGCGCGCGTGGACCGTGGCGCGCGCGTGGACCATGGCGCGCGCGTGGACCAAGGCGCGCGCGTGGACCAAGGCGCGCGCGTGGACCAAGGCGCGCGCGTGGACCAAGGCGCGCGCGTGGACCACGGCGCGCGCGTGGACCACGGCGCGCGCGTGGACCAGGGCGCGCGCGTGGACCAAGGCGCGCGCGTGGACCAAGGCGCGCGCGTGGACCACGGCGCGCTCGTGGACCACGGCGCGCGCGTGGACCACGGCGCGCGCGTGGACCACGGCGCGCGCGTGGACCAAGGCGCGCGCGTGGACCAAGGCGCGCGCGTGGACCAAGGCGCGCGCGTGGACCAAGGCGCGGGCTTGGACCAAGGCGCGCGCTTGGACCAAGGCGCACGCTTGGACCAAGGCGCGCGCGTGGACCAAGGCGCGCGCGTGGACCATGGCGCGCGCGTGGACCATGGCGCGCGCGTGGACCATGGCGCGCGCCTTGACCGTGGCGCGCGCATGGACCGTGGCGCGCGCGTGGACCAAGGCGCGCGCGTGGACCAAGGCGCGCGCGTGGACCAAGGCGCGCGCGTGGACCAAGGCGCGCGCGTGGACCACGGCGCGCGCGTGGACCACGGCGCGCGCGTGGACCAGGGCGCGCGCGTGGACCAAGGCGCGCGCGTGGACCAAGGCGCGCGCGTGGACCACGGCGCGCGCGTGGACCACGGCGCGCGCGTGGACCACGGCGCGCGCGTGGACCAAGGCGCGCGTGTGGACCAAGGCGCGCGCGTGGACCAAGGCGCGCGCTTGGACCAAGGCGCGCGCTTGGACCAAGGCGCACGCTTGGACCAAGGCGCGCGCGTGGACCAAGGCGCGCGCATGGACCATGGCGCGCGCGTGGACCATGGCGCGCGCGTGGACCTTGGCGCGCGCGTGGACCAAGGCGCGCGCGTGGACCATGGCGCGCGCGCGGACCATGGCGCGCGCGTGGACCAAGGCGCGCGCGTGGACCAAGGCGCGCGCGTGGACCACGGCGCGCTCGTGGACCACGGCGCGCGCGTGGACCACGGCGCGCGCGTGGACCACGGCGCGCGCGTGGACCAAGGCGCGCGCGTGGACCAAGGCGCGCGCGTGGACCAAGGCGCGCGCTTGGACCAAGGCGCGCGCTTGGACCAAGGCGCGCGCGTGGACCAAGGCGCGCGCGTGGACCAAGGCGCGCGCTTGGACCACAGCGCGCGCTTGGACCAAGGCGCGCGCGTGGACCAAGGCGCGCGCGTGGACCATGGCGCGCGCGTGGACCATGGCGCGCGCGTGGACAGTGGCGCGCGCGTGGACCATTGCGCGCGCGTGGACCAAGGCGCGCGCGTGGACCAAGGCGCGCGCGTGGACCAAGGCGCGCGCTTGGACCACAGCGCGCGCTTGGACCAAGGCGCGCGCGTGGACCAAGGCGCGCGCGTGGACCATGGCGCGCGCGTGGATCATGGCGCGCGCCTGGACCCTGGCGCGCGCGTGGACCGTGGCGCGCGCGTGGACCAAGGCGCGCGCGTGGACCATGGCGCGCGCGTGGACCATGGCGCGCGCGTGGACCATGGCGCGCGCGTGGACCAAGGCGCGCGCGTGGACCAAGGCGCGCGCTTGGACCAAGGCGCGCGCTTGGACCAAGGCGCGCGCGTGGACCTTGGCGCGCGCGTGGACCAAGGCGCGCGCGTGGACCATGGCGCGCGCGTGGACCATGGCGCGCGCGTGGACCAAGGCGCGCGCGTGGACCAAGGCGCGCGCGTGGACCAAGGCGCGCGCGTGGACCAAGGCGCGCGCGTGGACCAAGGCGCGCGCGTGGACCATGGCGCGCGCGTCGACCATGGCGCGCGCGTGGACCAAGGCGCGCGCGCGGACCATGGCGCGCGCGTCGACCATGGCGCGCGCGTGGACCATGGCGCGCGCGTGGACCGTGGCGCGCGCGTGGACCAAGGCGCGCGCTTGGACCAAGGCGCGCGCTTGGTTCAAGGCGCGCGCGTGGACCAAGGCGCGCGCGTGGACCAAGGCGCGCGCGTGGACCAAGGCGCGCGCTTGGACCAAGGCGCGCGCTTGGACCAAGGCGCGCGCGTGGACCAAGGCGCGCGCGTGGACCAAGGCGCGCGCTTGGACCACAGCGCGCGCTTGGACCAAGGCGCGCGCGTGGACCAAGGCGCGCGCGTGGACGATGGCGCGCGCGTGGACCATGGCGCGCGCGTGGACCGTGGCGCGCGCGTGGACCATTGCGCGCGCGTGGACCAAGGCGCGCGCGTGGACCAAGGCGCGCGCGTGGACCACAGCGCGCGCGTGGATCAAGGCGCGCGCCTGGACCATGGCGCGCGCGTGGACCGTGGCGCGCGCGTGGACCAAGGCGCGCGCGTGGACCAAGGCGCGCGCGTGGACCATGGCGCGCGCGTGGACCATGGCGCGCGCGTGGACCAAGGCGCGCGCGTGGACCAAGGCGCGCGCTTGGACCAAGGCGCGCGCTTGGACCAAGGCGCGCGCGTGGACCATGGCGCGCGCGTGGACCTTGGCGCGCGCGTGGACCAAGGCGCGCGCGTGGACCATGGCGCGCGCGTGGACCATGGCGCGCGCGTGGACCAAGGCGCGCGCGTGGACCACGGCGCGCGCGTGGACCAAGGCGCGCGCGTGGACCAAGGCGCGCGCGTGGACCATGGCGCGCGCGTGGACCATGGCGCGCGCGTGGACCAAGGCGCGCGCGTGGACCAAGGCGCGCGCGTGGACCACGGCGCGCGCGTGGACCAAGGCGCGCGCGTGGACCACGGCGCGCGCGTGGACCAAGGCGCGCGCTTGGACCAAGGCGCGCGCGTGGACCAAGGCGCGCGCGTGGACCATGGCGCGCGCGTGGACCATGGCGCGCGCGTGGACCACAGCGCGCGCGTGGATCAAGGCGCGCGCCTGGACCATGGCGCGCGCGTGGACCGTGGCGCGCGCGTGGACCAAGGCGCGCGCGTGGACCAAGGCGCGCGCGTGGACCATGGCGCGCGCGTGGACCATGGCGCGCGCGTGGACCAAGGCGCGCGCGTGGACCAAGGCGCGCGCTTGGACCAAGGCGCGCGCTTGGACCAAGGCGCGCGCGTGGACCATGGCGCGCGCGTGGACCTTGGCGCGCGCGTGGACCAAGGCGCGCGCGTGGACCATGGCGCGCGCGTGGACCATGGCGCGCGCGTGGACCAAGGCGCGCGCGTGGACCACGGCGCGCGCGTGGACCAAGGCGCGCGCGTGGACCAAGGCGCGCGCGTGGACCATGGCGCGCGCGTGGACCATGGCGCGCGCGTGGACCAAGGCGCGCGCGTGGACCAAGGCGCGCGCGTGGACCACGGCGCGCGCGTGGACCAAGGCGCGCGCGTGGACCACGGCGCGCGCGTGGACCAAGGCGCGCGCTTGGACCAAGGCGCGCGCGTGGACCAAGGCGCGCGCGTGGACCAAGGCGCGCGCGTGGACCAAGGCGCGCGCGTGGACCAAGGCGCGCGCGTGGACCAAGGCGCGCGCTTGGACCAAGGCGCGCGCGTGGACCATGGCGCGCGCGTGGACCATGGCGCGCGCGTGGACCATGGCGCGCGCGTGGACCGTGGCGCGCGCGTGGACCGTGGCGCGCGCGTGGACCGTGGCGCGCGCGTGGACCGTGGCGCGCGCGTGGACCGTGGCGCGCGCGTGGACCAAGGCGCGCGCGTGGACCAAGGCGCGCGCTTGGACCAAGGCGCGCGCTTGGACCAAGGCGCGCGCGTGGACCAAGGCGCGCGCGTGGACCAAGGCGCGCGCGTGGACCGTGGCGCGCGCGTGGACCCTGGCGCGCGCGTGGACCGTGGCGCGCGCGTGGACCCTGGCGCGCGCGTGGACCAAGGCGCGCGCGTGGACCAAGGCGCGCGCGTGGACCAAGGCGCGCGCTTGGACCACAGCGCGCGCTTGGACCAAGGCGCGCACGTGGACCAAGGGGCGCGCGTGGACCATGGCGCGCGCGTGGATCATGGCGCGCGCCTGGACCATGGCGCGTGCGTGGACTGTGGCGCGCGCGTGGACCAAGGCGCGCGCGTGGACCAAGGCGCGCGCGTGGACCAAGGCGCGCGCGTGGACCAAGGCGCGCGCTTGGACCACGGCGCGCGCTTGGACCACGGCGCGCGCGTGGACCAAGGCGCGCGCGTGGACCAAGGCGCGCGCGTGGACCAAGGCGCGCGCGTGGACCAAGGCGCGCGCGTGGACCAAGGCGCGCGCGTGGACCATGGCGCGCGCGTGGACCATGGCGCGCGCGTGGACCATGGCGCGCGCGTGGACCATGGCGCGCGCGTGGACCATGGCGCGCGCGTGGACCAAGGCGCGCGCGTGGACCAAGGCGCGCGCGTGAACCATGGCGCGCGCGTGGACCATGGCGCGCGCGTGGACCAAGGCGCGCGCGTGGACCAAGGCGCGCGCGTGGACCAAGGCGCGCGCGTGGACCAAGGCGCGCGCGTGGACCATGGCGCGCGCGTGGACCATGGCGCGCGCGTGGACCAAGGCGCGCGCGTGGACCAAGTCGCGCGCGTGGACCAAGGCGCGCGCGTGGACCATGGCGCGCGCGTGGACCATGGCGCGCGCGTGGACCATGGCGCGCGCGTGGACCAAGGCGCGCGCGTGGACCATGGCGCGCGCGTGGACCATGGCGCGCGCGTGGACCAAGGCGCGCGCGTGGACCAAGTCGCGCGCGTGGACCAAGGCGCGCGCGTGGACCATGGCGCGCGCGTGGACCATGGCGCGCGCGTGGACCATGGCGCGCGCGTGGACCATGGCGCGCGCGTGGACCATGGCGCGCGCGTGGACCAAGGCGCGCGCGTGGACCAAGGCGCGCGCGTGGACCATGGCGCGCGCGTGGACCATGGCGCGCGCGTGGACCAAGGTGCGCGCGTGGACCAAGGCGCGCGCGTGGACCAAGGCGCGCGCTTGGACCAAGGCGCGCGCGTGGACCATGGCGCGCGCGTGGACCATGGCGCGCGCGTGGACCATGGCGCGCGCGTGGACCATGGCGCGCGCGTGGACCATGGCGCGCGCGTGGACCATGGCGCGCGCGTGGACCAAGGCGCGCGCGTGGACCAAGGCGCGCGCGTGGACCAAGGCGCGTGCGTGGACCATGGCGCGCGCGTGGACCATGGCGCGCGCGTGGACCATGGCGCGCGCGTGGACCAAGGCGCGCGCGTGGACCAAGGCGCGCGCGTGGACCAAGGCGCGCGCGTGGACCAAGGCGCGCGCATGGACCAAGGCGCGCGCGTGGACCAAGGCGCGCGCGTGGACCAAGGCGCGCGCGTGGACCAAGGCGCGCGCGTGGACCAAGGCGCGCGCGTGGACCAAGGCGCGCGCGTGGACCATGGCGCGCGCGTGGACCAAGGCGCGCGCGTGGACCAAGTCACGCGCCTGGCGACTTGGCGACACGCAACGCAAACGAGTGGATGGCATGGAGTGGGGTCGCATGACAGCAAGGGCTGGGTTGGCTGACCTTCTGACAACGAGGGAGAAATAAGCCGGCAGACGGAACTTGAAGTTGTACCTGAATGGACGAATGGGGAGGGGTGCATGTGGAATAATGCCTCGGGCGTTTAGAATGGGCCACGAGCATGTGCATGTTTAGAATGGGCCACGGGGAAATTCAGTCACAAACATGTACCAAAACCAACACCATGGAAAGAAACACAACCATCGATGACACACGTCCGAGCCTACACGGTTCAGTCGGGCGTACATGGTTTGGCCGAGCTGAGTGGCGAGGCTGCCGAAGCTGATGTTCCGCACGCCGGAGCTGACCGCATCCTTGAAGATGGCTGTGAGGGCGAATGACACCTCGCTCATCTCCTGACCTGGGGGGAGTAGACTGCACGGTTGGGTGGGGGGGGAGAGAGGGGGAAGGGGAGGGAGTTTTGAGGCGCCTCAAAAGGTGGAGCTGACCGCATCCTTGAAGATTGCTGTGAGAGGGCGAATGACACCTCGCTCATCTACTGCCCCGGTGGGAGTAGAATGGGTGGGGCGGAGCGCAGGGGAGAAGAGAGGAAGAGGACATGGGAGAGGGATGCATGACACCTCGCTCCTCTTCTGCCCCAAGGGCTGCAGGCTGGGTGGGGAAGGAAAGGGGGGTGGGAGATGCAGACAGACTGTGCAGGGTTGGCCCCAGGGTGCAAAGGGTGACAGCAAAGGAGCCGACAGCAATGCAGCTCACCCCAGAGTGACAAAGTCCCCCGCCAGCAGGTCGAACTCGCGATTGACGAGATGCACCGCTGCACCGCAAGGCAACGGATGACAAACAAGCGAGTGCAATGCATGCAGCTCAACCCAGAGTGACGAAGTCCCCCGCCAGCAGGTCGAACTCGCGATTGACGAGATGCACCGCCGCCCGGATGAGGTGATTTCTGAGTCGACTAAGAAACGCACGGCAAACCCAGGCAAGAAAACGCAGCTCACCCAAGCGTGACAAAGTCCCCCGCCAGCAGGTCGAACTCGCGGTTGACCAGATGCACCGCCGCCCGGATGAACGCCTCCCTCACGTCCCGGTCCATGCTCCCCATCATGCCGAAATCTGGGGGAAGGAAAGGGGGGAAAGGGGGAAGGGAGGGAAAGTGGGGGGGGGAGAGGGGTGGTTTGGGAGCTGGCTGGCGCTTGGAACGCCCTCCGCCCGTCGAGTGGTGGTGAGTTGCCTAAGCAAGCCAGCATACCCAGATACACATGGTGCCACCCCACCCCACCCTACCCTGGCACACGAAGCAGATGCTGGCGTGCCTCTGCCCTCTCACACTCCCAGCTCCTCTCACTCAAGCTGCCCTCGCACCCAGGAACGCTCAATTAGACATGCTCACCCAGGCACAGATGGCGCCACCTTAGTAAGGTGCTCGCGTCTGCCCTGCCACAGAGCCAGCTCACCCACCCAGGTATGCGAGGCGCTGGTCGCGCGTGAGGAGGAAGTTGCCGGGGTGCGGGTCGGCGTGGTAGAATCCATAGTCCAGCAGCTGTGACAGCGAGCAGTACACTCCCACCTGTGTGGTGGAGTGGGGGAGGGGCCACAGGGATAGTTGGCGGGTGGAGGAGGGCCTTAGAGTAGAGACGTCTCAAGGGTCGGCGTGGTAGAACCCATAGTCCAGCAGCCGTGACAGCGAGCAGTACACTCCCACCTGTGTGGTGGAGCACGGAGGAGGGGAGGGCAGAGGGGGGCACGATGAGAGGAGTGCAAGCCAGGACAAGCGGATGGGGGAGCCAAAAAATAGACTACATACATGGCTGGCTGGTGAATGCGGGGACCAGTATAAAGAAGAGGGGCACTTACCTCAACACTCTCAAACTCTCACCTCCACGAGGCTCACGTCCTTGCTGTCTGCCAGGCGCTGACCCTGTGTGCGTGTCCGCAGGGAGAGGAGGGGCGAGAGTGAGATGGGGAAGACTTGCGTTAACTTGCTGTCAACTTTTTGAGTTGCTGTCAACTTTTTGAGTCACGGTCAATGCACTGCAAGCAACCTACTCCACACATGCCAGGTCGTAAGCCCAGAACAAGAACCTAAACCCTAAACCCACTATAAGAATCTCACATGAATCCACTATAAGAATAACACATGGATCCACTATAAGCACATCTCACATCGATCCACTATAAGCACATCTCACATCAATCCACTATAAGCACAGCTCACACCAATACACTACAAGCACATCTCACATCGACCCACTACAAGCACAGCTCACATCAATCTACTATAAGCACATCTCACATCAATCCACTATAAGCACATCTCACGTCGACCCACTACAAGCACAGCTCACATCGATCCACTCCATGATGAGCACGCGGCGAGTGGTGAGCTCCGGATACATGCGCGGCACCACCACCCTATCTATCCTCCCAAATAGCTCACTGGGGAATGGGTGTGGGTTTGGTGTGGAGTGGGGAGCGGATGAGAAGAAGTTCGCAAAAAAACACAAGATAAGCTGATCCGGGAGCGAAAGAAGATTGCAAGCCTACACTCCCTCACATGGAGTGGTGAGGCCATGGCACATACAGACACTACAAGATGAGTTGAGAAAATCCAGTGGGCGAGAGCACCGGATGAGTGAGATGAGACTTACGCGAATTTAATACCGTTTTGTGCCTCCTGCTCATAGTCCATCTCCTGCCATCGCAGCCCAGCAGTGAGCAGAGCAAATCAGCCCAATGAGGGCAGGGGAAAGAGAGATCCGGCTTTTGAGACGTCTCAAAAGCGAGCAGAGCAAATCAGCGTAATTTAGGGCAAATCAGGGCAAGGAAAAGTGAGAAACGACATGGCTTGCTTGCCGTATCAGAAGTCAGAGCTTATGAGTCGAGTGCCTCACCTCAACCTCTGTCAGATGGAAATCAAATACATTCACACCCCACCGCACCGCACCACACCACACCACACCACCCCACACCACACCACACCACCCCACACCACCCCACACCACACCACACCACACCACCCCACACCACACCACACCACACCACACCACACCACCCCACACCACACCACACCACACCACCCCACACCACACCACCCCACACCCCACCACACCGCAGCCCTACCCTGAAGAGGCTCGTAGCCCACTCGTCCACGACAGCCTGCAGGTCCGTGTTCAACTTGCGGTACTGCCTGAGCCAGCCGGCAAAGAGGCGCAGAATGAATATGTCCAGCGCGATGGCTGCCCCACCACACCCCACCGCACTGCACCATACCACTGTACCACATCCCACCACATTTCAGTACCCTGAACAAGCTCGTAGCCCACTCGTCCACCACTGCTTGAAGGTCCGTGTTTAACTTGCGGTACTGCCTCAACCAGCCGGCAAAGAGGCGCAGAATGAATATGTCCAACGCTATGGCTGCCCGCACTCCCGGGCGCTGCACCTTCACTGCCACTCGCTGCCCCCCCGCCCTCAGCCTCGCCTCGTACACCTGAGGGGGGAGGGGATATAGTGGGGAGGAGAAGATGTGTGTGAGGTAGGCGGAATAAGAGACAGCAAGTGAGGGAGAGCAGAGCACCTGCACTCCCGGGCACTGCATCTTCACTGCCACCCGCTGCCCCCCCGCTCTCAGCCTCGCCTCGTACACCTGAGGTGGGGGAAGGGTGGACATGGGGGGAATGGGGGATAGTAGGGGGCGGGGAGAGCGGAGAAAGGCGGGGGAAGGGTGGGGGGAGTACAGCGGAAGGGCGTGTGACAGGTAGGCGGGACGAGAGAAGGCAAATGACCATGGATGGAGGTGGTGGTGAGGTGCTTTGAGCGGGCCCTGCGAGGGACACGGAAGAGTAACGGATGGTCAGCAGCAAGCGCAGCAGGAAGGAATTGGCTGGGAAAAAGCACGCCGGGAAAGGCAAAGCAAGCTGATTGGCTGGGAAAAAGCACGCCGGAAAAGGCAAAGCAAGCTGATTCCCGCCCCAATTATCATGCGCCCCAGTCACCACCTGCCCCAGTCATTACCCACCTGCCCGAGAGACGCGGCAGCAACAGGGGAGGGCGAGATCTGGTCGAAGAGCAGGTCGACTGGCACGCCCAGCTCTGCCTCGATTAGGTCTAGTGCCGTGCGCGTGGGGAAGGGCGCTATGCGGTCCTGCAGTAGTGACAGCTCGTCCACGTACTCTGGAGGGATCACGTCCTGATTAAGGGGAGTGGGGAGGGTTGGGGGGCAGTAGGGGAGTTGAGTGGGGGGAGGGTTGGGGTGAGGGTTGGGGAGAGGGTTCGGGGGAGGGTTGGGGAGGGTTAGGGGGAGGGTTGGGGGGCAGTAGGGGAGGGAGGGTGGTGGAGAGGCACATCAAGGAAGGGCGTTCTGCGGTCCTGCAGTAGCGAGAGCTTGACCACATACTCCGGAGGGATCGTGTTCTGATAAAGGGGAGTGGGGTGAGAGGGATGGGGACAGTGAGGCGTTGGGCGGGCAGGGGATTGGGCCGGGGGGGGGAGTGGCATGCTGGAATGGGTTGAAGTGGTGCCCTAAAGGACATGACACATGGCATGGATGACACATGGCATGGATGACACATGGCATGGATGACACATGGCATGGATGACACATGGCATGGATGACACATGGCATGGATGACACATGGCATGGATGACACATGGCATGGATGACACATGGCATGGATGGCACATGGCATGGATGGCACATGGCATGGATGGCACATGGCATGGATGGCACATGGCATGGATGACACATGGCATGGATGACACATGGCATGGATGGCACATGGCATGGATGGCACATGGCATGGATGGCACATGGCATGGATGGCACATGGCATGGATGGCACATGGCATGGATGGCACATGGCATGGATGGCACATGGCATGGATGGCACATGGCATGGATGGCACATGGCATGGATGGCACATGGCATGGATGGCACATGGCATGGATGGCACATGGCATGGATGGCACATGGCATGGATGGCACATGGCATGGATGGCACATGGCATGGATGGCACATGGCATGGATGGCACATGGCATGGATGGCACATGGCATGGATGGCACATGGCATGGATGGCACATGGCATGGATGGCACATGGCATGGATGGCACATGGCATGGATGGCACATGGCATGGATGGCACATGGCATGGATGGCACATGGCATGGATGGCACATGGCATGGCACATGGCATGGATGGCACATGGCATGGATGGCACATGGATGTTCAGAAGAGGAGGACTACGCACACTTGGATGGCATGCATGGCACGAGATATTTAATGCGAAGCTTTTGTTTCAAAGAGCGGCACTTGGTGGAGGATGGATAGTTGATGGAACAGCTGCTGCTGTGTGCGCATGCATACACCAATCATCCCACCCACATCGCATGTGGGCATGTGGGAATTTGGGAATGTGGTGAAGCGGGCATGCGGAGGCATGGGCACGTGGGCATCCCAGGAAAAGGACACGTACCGGGCGAGAGGAGACAGCCTGGGCGATCTTCACAAAGGCCTGGGGGGTGGATGTGGATGCAAGGGGGGTGAGGGTGGTGGTGGTCGGGTAGGGGAGATCGGCACATGCAAAGCAGGGAGGTAGGAGAGAGTGAGTGAGAGTGAGTAATAACAGAGTGAGGCGGGTGGATGGCTGAATGGGAGATGAAGAAAGGCATGCAGGCACGCAGGCAGGCAGGCAGGCAGGCAGGCAGGCATGCGGGCAGGCAGACATGGAGGCGGGGAGGGACGGAGGGAGGGCGCCAGAATGACTGAATGTCGCCTGGGAACTGAATGTGCAATTGAGCCTCCGCATCCATCTGCAATTGCACGCTCTGGGAACTCAACCTGCCCTTGGCCCCCTCTTCCCTCGACCAGCAGCACCACTTCAACCACCTCCCCCCCCTCATCTCACCGGCCCCAGCAGCACGAGCGCCTGGCGCAGCTCCCCTGCGCGCTCCTGAAAGGTCTCCTCCGCGCGTCCCAGCTTCGCGTCCGCCCACCGCTTCCCCGCCCACCCGCCCACCACCGCGCCAATCTGCGCCAACCGCCGCGCCACCAGCAGCGGGCGCGCGCGGAAGTACTCCGCCATGGCGCGCGCATCGTACTCCGCCCACTCGTCGCCCCCCGGCCCCGCCGCCCGCGCAATATAGCCCGAGTAGCGCGAGAAGGAGTCTTGCTCCTGTAGATACTCCAGCGACGAGTCGTATCCGCGTGACGAATCGTTTATATCGCGTACAACGCTGGTGATCTCTTCGGTTCTGCTGCTGCTGCTGCTCCCCCCTGCGCTGCTCCCGCGGTTTTGGGACCAATTGGAGCCGGACACGCGGCGGTCGGGGAGGGATTGACCAGGGGCGGTGGTATCTTGGGACGGCGAGGTTGTAGCGGCGGCTACAGTCACGCGACCGACACGCGGAGCGGGTACTTGGGAAATGCCGTGACGACTCAGTTGGCTGAAAATGCTGCGGGAAATGCTGCGGGAGCGCCCACAATTGGCTGAATCTGGACCGTTGATCGAGATGCCACGTGGCGTTCGAGTGCGGGTTGGGTGTCCGAGGAGCAAGGTCGGAGAGAGGAGACCCCTGGTCACGACGGCAGCCATGGCGACGACACCGCGCGATGCCCTGCGATGCGATGCGATGCGGTGCGGTGCGACACCGTGCAGATACTACGTAATTCAGCTCAATTATACTGTGTTAGTTGAATGGCGCGCTAGAGGAACATGTGGCTCGAGGATGGAAGGCCACGTGGACAGGAGTCGTGGAGGTGGGAGTGAATTTTGAAGCAACGAGGGAATTGACTAACTCGATAAGGAGTTGCTCGATTATCGGAGGAATGGTAAAATAAACCAGGAGCATACTACCAGGAGCGAAATGACGCAGCACAATTGCTTATACTGTACAAGAAGAATAATTTATAGTGTTGGAAAATCATCAAATTGCTCGTGCACCTAATTAAAATGCTGTGCAGTTGCCAGGTTTGCCACCTGACCTTCATTCTGACTGGTGAATATCGCAAACCATGTCAAGCGTACCAGTCACCCTCCTCCTAGACCCTCGCGTTGCACTTCAGAAGTACTGTATCTCCCACAGTGCAAAGCGAACCAACCATGCGGGTTGCCCGTCCCTACACGTAAAAGGGACGGCGTCGCGCAGGTGATAGGCAGATACTTGTGCCTAGGTTTGGCAACGCGTGTAACAACGTCATTGGTCTGCGCTGAGCCGGCAAAGTTGCCGCGCTGTGATCGACGGTTTCAGTCAGCACAGTGAACGGCCAGATGTCGTTGATGAGATTGTGGGACATCCCTATGTGTCGTCCGCAGGTTCGGATGGAATCTTGAGGGGAGCTCCCTGAGGCACGCAAACCCGTCTCAGTAATCCCTCGATAATTCCGTTCAGACGCTCTAAGCCAAGCCTCCGTCAAACCACGCAACCGCCGGAATTACCGCCGAGCTGAGCTCCGATAGGGCAAACCCCGCATGTGAGAATGAGCAACCCAAGCCCCACCCCACTCCTGTTCGCGGATGGGCGCGAGAGAGGAGACCTGTCGGCGAGGAAATTTCTTTCCTGGTTCTTGCCCTCGCCTAGCCTGCAGAACAGGGCCCTAACTTTAACTCCTTGCTGGACCCATGTATCAGCTTATTGTGTCCTGTGTGAGATTTGAGCTCATAGGGCTCTCTAAAGTCACACCCTTGCAGTAAGCCCTCCCATCGGGCTATTTCTTTCCCGATAAGCCGCACAGAAGGCAGAACCATGGCGACCACTTCGGCGGCCGTCCTCCCGTCAGGGGTCTTCCTAACCCGAGGGTCGGAGATCGAGAGAACTCCCGCGCGCGCTGCTGCGGCGGGAGCCAGAGCCCTCACACTGCTCGCGTCGTCTAAACTACGAGCCTCTCCGAGATCGCCGTCCCTATCCACTCCATTCATCCGATCTTTCAAACCCGCTGCGGCTTCGGAGCCGACCGCCGGCCTGCAGTCACAAAGGCGACAAATCTCGTGCGCCGCGGAGGCTCCTCCCAAGGAATCCACGGCGGAGCCGTCCCCGTTTGACTCATGGCAAGTGTGGTTCTCGGACGTGGTCGTGCAGCAGAAGCGGCCGTATTTCTTCAACCGGGAATACACGGCCAAGGACTGGAACTACATCGTGAACCTGGCCTTGTACCATGGCTTGTGCCTCTTCGCTCCAGCCACATTCTCCTGGGAAAACTTTGGCCTCTTCGTCAGCCTTTACGTGATCACAGGTGCGTTTCTCTTCGCGAACCTTTTTGTTATTATTATTTGTTTTCTCCAAAACCGTGAATTTTCTATTGTTATCGAGCGTTGATGCTCATTTTCTTTACGGTTCGTTTGATGCTCTACCGTCCAGGCTTGTTTGGGATCACCCTGTCATACCACCGCAACCTGGCGCATCGTTCGTTCACGCTTCCCAAGTGGCTCGAGTACACCTTCGCCTACCTCGGGTGTCTGGCCATTCAGGTACGCCGCCGTTTCTCACCTCTCGTTGCTCGCGCTCGTTGGTCGTTGATCATTGTGATTTCGAGATGTTCGTCTTGTTCACTCAGCTGTGTTCGCACATGTCCAGATTCCCTTTTCCTGTGACGCACATGTGTGTTCTTTTCAAACTTACTCTCTTCCTTTCCATCCCCGTACAATCACCATTCTGTATCCTTTCCGTCGCTTCCTGCAGGGCCACCCGAAGGAGTGGGTGAGCGCGCACCGTTACCACCATCGTTTCGTCGACACGCCCGGCGACCCGCACTCGCCGTGCGACGGATTCTGGCACAGCCATATGGGATGGGTTTTCGACGACGTCGCCACGCAAGCACGGGTAAGATGAATGTCAAGTGCGCCCTGGCTCATAGCTCACCTGTGTGCTATCGCACGATAACGTGGAAGCTGTTGAAACTGGAACGGAAAATGGACGTTCAATAAAACAGGATTTGCAAGTGAGGAACGACTCTTCCCGTCCCACCAAGCTCAAAACATTTTATCTGCACTGTACCGTACTGTACCACGTGAAACTCCAAGTGGGCGAGCGCGACAATATCGCGGACATGGAGAACGACCCCTTCTACGATTTCATCGAGGCCACCTACCACTGGCACACTGTCGCGTCCGTGGCGCTGCTCTACGCCCTCGGAGGCTTCCCCTGGGTCGTCTGGGGATTCGTACGTGCTCCATAGCTTGTGCAACTTTCGTTCAACCGCGTGTATTCCGAATGCAATTCCAGTATTTCTTTCATCTTCGTCTTCTTTCAAAGGCAATTCATGGTGGAAATGCCGCCGTCGTGATAATAACGGGTGTGCGTTTCTTTCTGTTGTTTATTCCATGTCTGTCTGTCTGACTCAGGGCGTGCGCTCTGTGGTGGTGCTGCACATCACAGGGCTAGTCAACTCAGCGTCGCACGTGTGGGGCTATCAATCCTGGAACACCGGCGACCTTTCCCGCAACAACTGGTGAGCCATTCCAAGTCCCTCCCGTCCTTTCAACGCCCTCCCCCATACCCACCCCCACCCCCCCCCCCCCCTTTCCCCCACCTCTTGGGCCCCCCCAACGCCCCCTTCCGAAGTGTCCTGTGGATGTTTGTGGCAGGGCTTGTGGTGACAGGCAGTTGGGTTGAGATCTTTGTGAGCCACCTCGGTTGCGCAATGGGTCCAAGACTGTGTTCCTAGCGTCTTTGTAGTCAGTTTTGGGTGGGGATGAGAGCTGCTGGGTTCAGTGGGGTGAGACTTAGCAAAGCTCGGAAGGCACTGGCTTTCGTGAAACGGCATTCTTGAGCCACATTGGATGGCACATGCATGCCTGCCTGGTAGTAGTTGCATAGGCTCGTTGCCTTGCACTCTCCTTCCTACTCCCTTTTTGCTCACCTGTCGTCTCTGCTACGAGCTGACGTGTGTGGGAGAATGCAAAGCAGACGCAGAAGTGTCTCAAGAATGGAGCACAACGGAATGATTGGAATTAGGGTTTGCAAGGGTACAAATAGGAATCATACAAAAGCTATACTCTCTAGGGAGTACCTCACTGCAGCCTATCATAACATTAACATTTGACACACCCCCATAGGCTAAGTGAGGGACATCAGAGCAAGCAAGGTGAAACAAACGGTCACAAGACCAGTCAAGTCAAGAAGCAAGGCAAGCTCAGGGTGGATCTCAAGGACACCACACAAATTCCGAGCACAAGCAAGCGGCCACAAGGCCAGTTCAAGAGTTCACTAGGATATAGATAGGAAAACACAACAAGCAGAGCAAGCAACAAGACTACAGCAACCGAGGGCCTACCTCAACAAGCCCCAACTGCACACAGAACCTGTGGTGATCACCAAGCGCCAAGGCCTTGGTGAAGACGTCTGCAGTGTTGGCCTCTGAGGCCACAAAGTCCAGTCGAGCCTGGCCGCGTCGCTGCAACTCTCGCAGGAGGAAGTACCTCACGTCAATATGCTTCACTCTGCTCTCCAGTCGAGGCTCTCGACACAGGAGGATCATGGCCTTGTTGTCAGCGTACAAGGTCGGTGCAGAGCGAGGCCGCTCACCAAGGTCGGCGAGCAAGAAGGTCAACCAGCGAAGCTCCTGTGCCGCCATGGCACCAGCGTAGATCTCTGCCTCTGCACTGGAAGTAGCCACAGACGACGACCGTGTAGACCTCCACGACACAGCACCAGCTCCCAGACTGAAGCAGTAACCCTGAGTCGAGCGCTGAGTCTCCACGTTGTCAGCGTAGGAAGAGTCGCAGTGACCAGTCAACGCCACTGGCTGAGTCCCTCCAAGCACAAGCCCCATGCCTGATGTAGTCGCCAGGTACTTCGCCACCCTCACAGCAGCTGTCCAGTGGACAGGACGGTGTCTCCCAGTCGCAACAAAGCGAGAGAGGATGCTGAGGGGAAAGGCGAGGTCCGGCCGAGTACAAGTCATCAGGTACATGAGGCAGCCCACCAGCTCTGCGTAGGGGCCACTGGACTCAAAGGGCTCGTCAGGAAAGGGGCCCGTGAGTCTGTAGTCAACAGCGAGAGGAGTGGGCTGTGTGGTGGAGAACTGGAAGTCGAACCGCCGAAGGACCTGCTGCACCATGTGTGACTGCGTCAGTGTGATGGTGCGAGCAGCTCTGTCCCGGGTGATCTGCAGGCCAAGGTAGCGCTGCAGCTCACCCAGATCAGTGCACTTGTGTCTCTTCTGCAGTTTGGACTTCACCTGAGCCAGGGCTGCCCTGTCTTCTGTAGCAAACACCAAGTCGTCGACGTAGACAAGGATAAAGAAAGGAGTAGAACCCGCTCGAACAAACAGCGACGGGTCGGCGGAGGACGGGCTGAACCCAAGGTCACGAAGCGTGGAGCGAAGAGTGTCGCGCCACTCACGGGGCGACTGGCGGAGACCGTAGACTGGTCGCCTCAGGCTCCACTGGGTCCCAGGTGGGAAGGTGTCAGTGAAGCCAGGAGGACGGCGCAGCCAGATCTCCTCGTGCAGTCGGCCCTGGAGGAACGCAGTGGAGAAGTCGAGGGAGTGCAGCTCGTAATCTCGCTACGCTGCTATGTGGAGTAACACCCGAAGAGTAGTCATCTTCGGGGTCGGGGCGAAGGTCTGGAAGAAGTCAACTCCCTCACGCTGACTGAAGCCCCTAGCCACGTAGCGCGCCTTGAACACCGGCGGTGCTCCAGGCGGCCGCTTCACCTTTTAGAGCCACATGCCATCGACTACGTTCGCCCTGGGAGGGGGAACTGCGTCGACGTAGGTGCCTGTGGATCTCCAAGACGCCAACTCTGAGTCCATAGCCGCTTTCCACTGAGAGGCCCACGCCCCTGACACTGCCTCGCGGTAAGTGCGAGGAGTCGGTATGTCAAGGGCGTCGGGGTCTCCCTCAGGGGAGAGCAGCATGGCACACACAGAGGGAGAAGCGGCTGCCCAGTACTCCAGCTCAGACTCTCTGTCCTCTAGGACGTCATAGCCAAGGGCAAACCCACCCCCGACGGACAGAGGACGGTAGGGAGGAGCTGGCACCATACGGGTGGCGTAGTCAAGGCGGCTGGCGACAGCAAACTCAGCGGCAGTAAGAGCCGAGGCAGACGACGGAGGGAAACGAGAGTCGGTGACAAGAGTGGCGAGGACACGTGCGGCAACAGGACGAACAGCACGGTAGTAGTCAGAGATAGGAGTGGGGAGGGCTGGGAGAGAGGACGGAGGAGGAGACGGGAGAACGGACACAAGAGAAGGAGAACGACGACGGGACGAACAAAGGAGAGCAGTGTGGAGGTCAGTAACAGGGGACGAGTGACGAGCACGTGGAGGACAACGAGTGATCAAGTCGTGACGAACAGAGGGAGGAGGAGACTGGGGAGGAGGAGAAGACCAGACCGCCGGACGGTCGTCAGGAGGAGGCAACGGAGGAACAAATACAGGAGGAGACTGGGAGCGGACAGGAGGAGAGGAAGAAAGGCCAAGGGCCCGCAGGCCACTCACAGGTGGGAACAACTGCCGCTCCAGGGGAAGCTGCGGTGGCGGCTGCGGCTGCTGATGTTGCGGCTGCGGCGGCGGCTGCGGCTGCTGCTGCTGCGGCTGCGGCGGCGGCTGCTGCTGCTGCTGCTGCTGCCACTGCTGCTCCAGAAGGTCCAGCACCCGCAGCTCCTGCCGCTCCCTCTCCAACCGCTCCTGCTCCTCACGCTCACGCCGACGGGCAGCCTGGAGACGCGTGTCGTGGCGGCGGGGAGGCGGAGTGAACTCCGCAAAACCAGGGTCTCCAGCTCCAGTCTCCTCAGACTCTGCACCCCCAGAACCAACACCTCCAGTGTCAGGACCTCCAACTCCAGCACCCCCAGAACTAGCACCTCCAGTGCTAGCACCTCCAACTCCAGCACCCCCAGAACTAGCACCCCCAGTGCCAGCACCTCCAGCTCCAGCACCCCCAGAGCTAGCGCCACCTGCGCCAGCCCCTCCAGCTCCAGCACCCCGCGAACGAGCACCCCCAGACCGCGCACCGCCAGTGGCTGCACCTCCAGCTCCAACACCAACCACGTCCACAGGAACCTGTCGCGGAAGTGCCGAAGGCTGCTGAGGGGACTGTGAGGAGGACTGCGGGGAGGGAGACGCTACCTGACGCGCGACCGAGGGTAGAGGGGTAGCGTGGGACACACCAGACGGGGCAGGACCAGGTGGGGGCGGGGTTACCGGAGGAGCAGGAGCAGGAGGAGGAGAGGGTGCTAGGAAAAGGGGGGGAGGGGGTACCGGGAGACCTCGACAGGGGTACCGGGTGTAGTAGGAAACAGACTCGTCAAACCGGACGTCACGGGAGTCTAGGAACTGGTGGAGGGGCTGGTGGTAAAAGGACCAGTCGGCAGAGTCCACTGGGAAACCAAGGAAGACACAGGGGACGGCGCGTGCCGAGAGCTTGTCCGCGGAGGTGTCGCGAACAAGCGCAAGGCAGCCCCAGACTCGAAAGGCCGACCCAACACCAGGGGAACCAGTCCAAAGACTGGTCGGTGAAGCCTCGGGCCGCGAGACACGCGGCTGGAGGTTCAGCTGGTGTGCGGCGTAGCGAACCGCGTGGGGCCACAGAAAATGGGGCGCACGGGCATGGATCATGGACGTGCGGGCGATGTCCATGACCAAGCCTATGCGGCGCTCAGCAACCCCATTCTGCTGTGGGGACTCTGGCAGCGCCCAGGACTGTGTGATGCCCTGTTCGCCGCAGAATCCGCCGAGAATGCCGGAGCGAAACTCGCCCCCACGGTCGGAGTGGAGACAACTGACCCGACGACCACGAGTGCCCTCAGTGGCTAGAAGCCACCTGATCAGCGTAGCAGTCACCTCGGACTTCTTCGCAAGAGGGAACACTGTGGTGTACCTGGAGTAGTCGTCGACGACCACGAGAAACTAACGCTCCCTCCCAGACCCCTGCGTCGGGGTAGGGCCCCAGACGTCCAAGTGGAGGGTCTCGAAGGGAGCGGTGGCCGGACGAAGGGAGGAGGAGTGGGGAGTGGCGCGTAAGCGACCGGCGACGCACGGAGAGCAAGGAGGGGCAAGCGAGAGAGGGAGCGACGGGAAGGTGCGTGGGAGACCTGTGACAAGTCCCTGACTGAGCATGCCACGAAGGCGAGGGATCGACGGGTGGCCGAGGCGGTGGTGCCACAGGACGGTGCGGTGGGTGAGAGAGCGACATGAGCAAGACGCAGCGACTGGACTGGACACAGCGACCGGACCGGACACTACTACCTGGCTAGACACAGCAACTGGACTGGAGACCTGGGCCGGAGGGGACGCAACGACCTGAGGGGAGGACGCGACCGGGGAGTGCTCGGTGTGGAGAACGTAGAGACCGGAGCGGGGCTCCCTGGTGAACGTGGCCAGAACAGCACCTGTGGTAGCGTCTGTACAGACTGCAGTCCGCCCACCCCCCAAGAAGGTAACCGTGATCCCCCTGTCCTGGAGGTATCCAACACCCACCAAGTTCCGAGTGAACGAGGGGATGTGGAGGCCGCGCAGGACACCAGAGGGGACCACAGGGCACGGGGGGGTGGTGGAGCTACGCGCAACGGCTGGTCCAGAGGTAGGATCAGCCAGAGCCACTGACACAGGAGTGAGGAGTGGCGTAAGGGTCGTGTGGTCGCGGAAGAAGCACTGAGACGCGCCCGAGTCCAGCGTGAACGACAGAGAGGCCTCAGCCTGAGGGTCACCTGACCCAGTCGCTACACAAGCACCTAGAGCAACAACACAAGCACCTAAGCTAGACAGGCACAAGGCTACACTAGCAGGAGGCAAGCAGGCTAAACTACGAACACGCGAGCACACAGATCCATCAGCACTAAAGTCAGCATCAACATACAAAGCATGCTGACGCGCATCGTCCACGGACAAATCAAATACATCAATCTTACGGGCTAACAGACGAGACCAGCGAGGCGTGACCGCCCGAGGGCCCCAACGAGCCCGGTAGAGGTCGTCGAGGCGGCGGAAGCACCGCGCGGCAGAGTGGTCGTCGCGACCACACAGACAGGGGCTGCCCGGCCCGGTAAGGCACCAGTGGGTGCAGGGGCCAGCGTCACGGCGAGGGGGGCGAGGGGCCCAGCTGGGAGAGCTGCTGCTGCGGCCGGTGCTCCCAGGGTCTCCCGGACCCCACTGCGGCGGGGGACCCCAGTGCTGCTGCGGACCCCACTGCAGCGGGGGCCCCCACTGCTGGAACTGCTGCGGTGCCTGCTGCTGCTGCTGTCCCTGCTGCTGCTGCTGTCCCTGCTGTGGCTGGTGCTGCTGTGGCTGCTGCTGCTGGGGGGCAACACCCCCACCGGTCGGGCCACCACCTGTGGGTGGACCTGTTTGTCCTGCGCCTCCTCCAAGGCCCCCTCCCCCTGGTGCACCACCGCCGCCGCCGCCGCCGCCTCCGCCACCACCGCCGCTCCCACCTCCACCGCCCCCTCCACCACCGCCTCCTTCGCCCCCACCTCCCCCCTTCCCGCCCTTCTTGCCACTCTTGCCCCGTTTCTGCCAGTCTGCGGCAGAAACGGCAGCGGTGTCCTCAGAGACCGACATAGCAGCAGAAGCGCGGGTAGCGGTGAAATTGGGAAGCTGAGGGGCGGCACACCCCGCAAAGAGACGGGGCCACCGCATCAGTGGCGGAGGCAACGGTGAGGAGGCTGCTCTCGATGGTCCCGAGAGCAGTCTGAAGGAGGTCTATAGTGAGTTCAGTGGGGTGCTTCTGAAGAAGCGCGTCGCGGGCAGTGGCAAGGCGTTCAGGGAGGCGGGTGACTAACCAGTGCACAGTGAGCCACATGGGGGGGGGAGCAACAAGGAGTTGTGCTTCGGTACAGGCCAAACGAAAACCGGCGTCAAGCGAGCGAAGGTGAGTCACTAGGTCGGAAACAGTAGCAAACGAGCCTAGGTCGGGAAACACGAACGGCATGAGGAGGCGACTGAGGGAGGCGGAGGAGGGGGTTGAATAGCGAGCCACAATAGCATCCCAAACCCCCCTGGCTGTCTCCACCTGGTCAAAGTGAGCGGCCTCAGTCGGGGGGAGAAGCTCCGATAACGTGAGGGCGGCGGCCGCGTCACGAGAGAGCCACACGTCCCGAGCCAGGACCCGACGGTCGTAGTCCGCCTGGGCCGTAGGAGTAAGCTCCGGGGCGGTCGGCAGGGCGGCGGGGGACGGGGGTGCCGCGAGAGCACCCGACGCGTGGGCCCACAGAGTGGCGCCGTCCTGACGCTGGCTGGTGAGGAAACGTGTGGTTTGGCGCTGCCAGGTACCTGTGAGAGTACGACGGCTTATGCTGGCTTTGCTAGCTTGCCTGGACTTTATTATGCTATTACTAGCTTAGGTTTTATTTATCATGCATAGATATGCTTGATTTCCTAAATTAGGTGCATTCCTATATGTTATTATAGTTATAGCACCGAACCAGGTTACGTGTACCGAACTCAAGCCTATTCGATTTCCACCGAATTGCTTTCTACTGAGTTCGGGAAGGTTCTGTTCGAGACGCTTCGCGACCCTCAGAACATTCGCGTAACACCTGGGTAACTGGCCTTGTGTCGAGGCTATATATAGCCTCGTGTTGTACCCAGGTGAATCATTCAATAGAATCATCTTTCCTGAACCAGATCGTCACACTTGGTAATCAGAGCCGGTTTACACGCGGGGTCTTCAACCGCTTAGAACCGGCCTTTAAAAACCGCGGGGGCGACGACGAAAGCGCCGATACGGGTATGTAAAACCAGTTCCGCGCAATTTTTCTAAGTCCCCCTCGATTCGGTTTTCAAACACTACTCAGATTTATTGGTGAAAAGGTTGGAGTTTCGACCGTTCGATCGAGTTTCATCTCAACGGCCCAGAGAATTTCGCCCAAAATAGTTGGAATTTGGAGCGTCGGATCGAGTTTCTCCTCAACGGCCGAGATCGAGCGCGAATTTCGACTAAGGGAGATTTACGCGATCTACAGAATTCGCGCTCGTCGATTCTCCAGTCAACTCGACTCGCAGTAAGTCGACCAGCACCTAGAATTCGATTATTTTCGTCGCGCATCTTCCTGTAAATCGCCAAATGGAGGGAAAAGGAGATATTTCAGTACAGAAAATCGCGGAGTTTCGTGCTGAGCATAAGCAAATACGTGCGGCGCTCCCACGACTCGAAAAACTCCTTGCGAATCAGTCGGCAACCGCCACAGCAGCAGCGAATGCAGCAGCGACAGTAGCAGCAGCAGCAGCAGCAGCGGCGACACCGGCAATTCTACCTGCGACAACGGCAGCAGCTACAGTTAACCTCGAAGCAGTAAAGCTGAGGCTACCGGAGGCGTTCGATCCTATAGTTAAAGGGAACGACGTTCGTCGATTTGTAGCTGAACTCGAAATTTACTTCGAAGCCGTTGGATGTACGACCCCGACAAAAGACGCAATGCGCATACGGCTCGCAGCAACACTGTTACAAGGCCCAGCTCTAGAGTGGATCAACAACAGAATAGTCCAAGGCGAGGGGACGTGGGCGCAGTTTCGTGCAGCACTGATCGAACAGTTCGACGCGTTGAACAGTAGCTACTACGGAACACGACGCAACAAGCCAAATAGTGGCATGGGGCGATTGGCACCACCCACGACTGCCGACCCGATGGAGAACGACAAGGGCGATGTGGAGCAGCGGCTAGCAAAAAATGAGACGTGCAAATTTTGCGGCGCTACAGGACATCGTATCTTGGCGTGTTGGAAAATGAAGAGAAGGCGTGCGGAGCTGAGGGACAAGAACAGTGTGGCACCCCTGAAGCAGAAAACGGACAACGTGGCAACTTCGGAGAGGGCGAAAAAAGGAGAATATGGTGGCGCGAATTTAAAACGTCACGACCAGCCGGCACCAGGGGAAATCGCTGAGACTAAAGGAGGATCCGCGAAACAAGACCCTGCACCGACCGGGAAACTCCAGCCGTACACCCCGACAAGTAAGAATATTACTTCTCGTGGGTTTCAAGCCTTTATTAAGGGAGAGTCATAAATTAAACCGGTACCGGGTAATATGGGGACCCTACTCCAGAGCGCTAATACGGGTCGAGCGTTCCGAGGAGTTAATATTCTCTCCCAGCAGCACTGTTTAAAGGCTCCCTGTTCCCCACAGATGAAGCCTATACAGCTGCAAAGGCTTAGGGGAAGGTTCCAGGCTCTGGAGAAGCTGTACCAGCCTCGGATAAATCCTTCTAACCGTACTCAGGTGATACCTGATATTGAAGCTGCATCTTCGAGCGCAGGACCTAGGGATGACATATTCGACGTACCCTACGATCCTATAAGCGATACCATCTACGGCTACTCGGAGCAGCAGCAACCACTAGTACTCGAGGTGATCTGCAACAGGCGTCGCCTCCCGGCCCTGGTGGACAGTGGTGCGTCCTACTCGGTGTGCGACCCGGGACGTTGGAGAAAATTGGAGAATCCTCAGAAGAGACCCAGTTTACAGCAACGATGGTGGACGGTACGAAGCTTACCATCCACGGCGAGTCAACACTGCAGCTGCAGATAGGAGCGTTAAGGTGGAAGCCGACGTTGCCGATCACGAACATCAAGGGATAAGATTTCATCTTGGGGCGTGATTTTCTGAAGCGGTTCAACCCCGAGATCGACTGGGTCAACCGGAAGGCGTACATCTACAACAACGAGAAACGAGTGGAGCTGCGGAGCTGGACGGATACAGGGAGAGTTCCTGAAACGACACTGCCACGCTTCGAACAGGCGGTGAACAACAGTAACACGGGTTACCTAGCACTGGTTATGGCAGCAGAAGAGGAGGAGAAGCCGAGTTCGGAGCTACCTGCAGCAGTGAAGGAGGTCTTGGAGCAGTACAAAGATATAATGCCCGACGACCTACCTGCGGGAGTACCTCCAGCACGCACCCACGAGCACGAGATCGTGGAGGAACCAGATTCTGCTGGAGGAGTTTCACGACGTACAGTACGCGGGACATTTCGGGAGCAACAAGACGTTAGCAGGGATAGAAAAGTATTACTACTGGCCCGGGATGGCAGCAGACGTGCAGCAGTTCGTCGCCTCATGCGACACGTGCCAGCGGATGAAGAGTAGCAAGCAGAAAAAGCTGGGTTACTCCAGACCCTACCCGTACCGGAGCAGCCATGGCAAGTCGTCAGCCTAGACTTCATCACTGGGCTACCTTCGACCTCACGAGGGCATGACGCTATACTCGTGGTGATCGACAAGTTCTCTAAAATGGGACACTTCATCCCGACCAACTCCACGGCTACAGCTGAAGCAATTGCTCGCCTCTTCTTCAACCGCATCATCACCATCCACGGCATCCCCGCCACGCTCATCTCAGACAGAGACCCTAAGTTCACTAGTAAGTTCTGGAGGGAACTCATGGGATTGTTGGGGACGAAGCTTGCGATGTCTTCAGCATACCACCCCCAGACTGACGGACAGACAGAGCGACTCAATCAGGTGGTTGAACAGTTACTGCGCACAGCTTGCAAAGACGATGTCAGCCATTGGGACACACAGTTACCGACCCTAGAGTTCGCTTACAACAACGCATCACATGCGGCCACAGGGAAAACTCCTTTCTTCTTGTGCTACGGACGGGAACCACTCACACCACAACAGCCAACCACACCGGCACACGTCCAAGCCGCACATGACTTCGTCACCACCATGCAGTAGCTATGGGAGAAGACTCAGCGACGTCTTTCCACGATGCAGAACTCCCAGAAGCAGTATGCCGATCGCCAGCGACGTGATCACACCGTAGCAGTCGGAGATCAGGTGCTTCTCGACACGCGCAACTTGAACCTGTCTCACCTACCATCCAAGCTCCGGCCTCCCTTCTGTGGTCCTTTTCACGTTGAGGCACAGGTGACACCAGTAACATTCCGCTTGCGCTTACCTACTACTTGGAAGCTTCACAATGCTTTCCATGTTCAGCTACTGAAGCCCTACAAGGACCCCAACCAACAGTTCCAGGGACGACAGTTACCGCCACCACCACCTGTATTCGTACAGGATGAACCAGAGTACGAGGTGGAACGAGTGCTCGCTCATCGACGCAGACGTGGCAACACGCTCGAGTTCCTGATACGCTGGAAGGGATATGAACCATCGGAGGACAGTTGGGTTGCAGAAGCTGATATGGGCAACGCACGACGTGCTCTCAAGGACTATCTTGTCAAGCAGGGTGTATCTCACGCCACCCAGCTTTGAGGGGGGGACGTGTGAGAGTACGACGGCTTATGCTGGCTTTGCTAGCTTGCCTGGACTTTATTATGCTATTACTAGCTTAAGTTTTATTTATCATGCATAGATATGCTTGATTTCCTAGGTTAGGTGCATTCCTATATGTTATTATAGTTATAGCACCGAACCAGGTTACGTGTACCGAACTCAAGCCTATTCGGTTTCCACCGAATTGCTTTCTACTGAGTTCGGGAAGGTTCTGTTCGGGACGCTTCGCGACCCTCAGAACATTCGCGTAACACCTGGGTAACTGGCCTTGTGTCGAGGCTATATATAGCCTCGTGTTGTACCCAGGTGAATCATTCAATAGAATCATCTTTCCTGAACCAGATCCTCACAGTACCGAACTCGATCGGGCGTCCCTCCGCATCGAAACGGAGGCGACGGGCCTCCATAGCGGAGCCCATGCTAGAGGCGGCTGGAGCACGGCGGAGGCGGAGCTAAGAACGAGGAGGAAAACGATGGAGCGCCAGGAGAGAAAGCGGCGGAGCGAGAGACTAGAAGGACCGAGCGACCTAGACTAGGCGTGAAATCTTGGATCGCCAGCTACAGGTGCGAGGAGCGAGGTATGAGCGGCTAAAACGGCTCTAACCTAGGCGACCGGCGAGAGAGAGCGGCTGCCAGCCGCTGAGGGAGAGACCAGTGTCAGCAGAGCTGGGGATGGCCCCGCGCACAAGGCGGTGGTGGGGCTAAGGTGATGAACAGTGAGAGAGAGGCGGGGAGGCCGAATGCGACGGTGAGAATGGGCGGGAGGAGGATCTGACGGTGGGAAATGGGCGGGGAGGACAAATGCGACGGTGGGAGCGAGCGGGAGGAGGGTGCGACGGTGAAGGGCGTGGGGGGACGCGCGGAGGGGGGCGCGGAGAGGCGCGTGGGTGGGCCGCGGGCGAGATTGCGGGCCGCACTAAGGGGCGCGAGCTAGGATGCGCGGGTGCGCGGAGGTGCGCGTAGGCGGGCCGCGGGCTAGGGTGCGGGCGGCGTTCCTAGGGCGCGAGGTCGACGCGACGGCGAGGGCGCGGGCTAGGGCGCGGGGCCGAGGCGACGGGCTAGGGCGCACGGAGGGCGCTAGGCGCACGGAGGGCGCTAGGCGCACGGAGGGTGCGAGACGCACGGAGGGCGCTAGGTGCACGGAGGGCTAGGAGCGACGGAGGGCGCGGAGGGCGCGGAGGGCGCTAGTCGCACGGAGGTCTAGGCTAGGAACGACCTACTCATGATACCATCTCAAGAATGGAGCTCAACGGAATGATTGGAATTAGGGTTTGCAAGGGTACAAATAGGAATCCTACAAAAGCTATACTCTCTAGGGAGTACCTCACTGCAGCCTATCATAACATTAACATTTGACAAAGTGAACTGCAGTGCAGAGGCAGAGGTACACAAGGTGCTGACCCAAAGCAGATGGAACTACCGTATGAGGATTGGAGGGGAGAAAGAGGCAGGAGAGGTGCCAGGCACGGGCGTGACTGCACGTGCTTGCGAGAGAGCACGAGGGGAACAGCTCCTAGTACGCTGAGGGGCGTTAATGCCAGTGAAAAAACAAAAACAAACGTTTGCGAGTGCTGGTTGCGGAAAAATGCGCGTACGAGAGGAAAGTGGCTCTGAATACCAAGTGCTACCGTATGATTGTAGACTGGCATTTTGTCCACATGCACCCTGCCAGACTGCTGTTACCGCATACCCTCAGACTGCCTGCTTGACAATGTATCATGGTGCCCACGCTATTCCAGGTCATAAGCTTTCGCTGAACACACATACCCGGCATATAACGCTTTCTACATGGCACCCTTCATACTCCAGGACCACAGTTAAGCTCTTGTGAAATGCTTCACACAACTAGCATGGAAATCGTATCGCACCACACCGAACCGTACTGCATGTGCAACCGCACTGCATGTGCAGCAGCCGAGTCTCTTGCAGGGAGGCTGATGGGCAGTGTGACAGTGTGACAGTGTGACAGCGTGCTAGTGTGACAGTGTGACAGTGTGACAGTGTGACACAACAGTGTGGGGCAGATTCCACACAGCAGCATCACTGGTGTTTGCCCACTGCCTGCGCTGCCTCCCCTTGCACCTGCTCGGCAGCACTGCCCTCCCCCTGCCCCTCCGTGTGCACGCGCACATACCCCACCAGCGGGCACCTCAGATACGTCACCTCCGCCTTGCTGTTGCCCAGGAACAAGCGCGCCTGGGGGGAGAGTGAACGGGACAGAGGCATGGAGGGAGGAAGGACCGGGGAGTTGAGACAGGCAATGATGTGTGAGGCAAGGATGGACATTGCAAAGCCGTGTGAGGCTTGGCATGACAGGCTTGTATGACACCGTGCAAGGCAAAGATGGACATTGCAAAGGCATGGGCATGGGCAGGGGTATGGGTATGTATGTGCACGCGCAGGAGCATGGGCAGGTGCATGGGCACGTGCCGTCACCTGTTCCACAGCATCCTGTATGCTGTCTGTCTGCCATCTCCCACCACGTTGACTTTTGAGTCGACTCAAAAGTCAACCTTCTCTACACGCAGGGCTATTCTCGCTTGGAGTTCACCAAAACGAGTTGGTAATCACCTGGTCCACAGCATCCTGTATGCTGTCCGCCATCTCCCACAACGTTGACTTTTGAGTTGACTCAAAAGTCAACCTTTTGTGCCAGTTGGTAATCACCTGGTCAACAGCGTCCTGTATGCTGTCTGCCATCTCCCACCGCAGCACCGCCGGCCCCCGCGGGTCCACAGCACCCACCACATACACCTTGCCCACCTGCCCGGGCGCAGGGGGGAAGGCGGAGTGGGAGCAGGGGAGAATGGGGGAAACAGAGGGGCCGCAAAGGTGCGAGAAGGAGAGAGGCTATGACAGCATGAGCATAAGCAGAAGCGCTGCCAACAAGGCCACCGAACATCCTACTGTATGGTCACATGCCCAGCACCCCATCACCCACGTGGCCCACACCCCCCACAGCACACACCTTATCCATGCCATGAGCGGCCCACGTGTACATGTAGACCCCGGCCACAAGAACCAAACGCCACAGCAGCAGGGCATGTTTCAAACCATACGCCCCATGCCCCGTACCCCATACATACCCCACGCCAGACACCCACTGCACGCACCTGATCCATGCCATGAGCGGCCCACGTGTACATGTAGAAGCCATGCACGGCAGCAGGCCCCAGGCCCTGGCGGTAGATGTCATTGAGCTGCTCGTCCTGCACGAACTGCTGCTGGTGGCGCTCAAACTCGTCTAGTTCTGGCGCCACTGCCAGCACCTCCTCAAAGAGCCGCCGGTACGCGTCGTGTGCGGGCGATGACCACTCGTAGTTCATCTCGTTCACCATTATCTGTGGTGTGGCCGGTGGTGGGGCGGAGCGGAGTGGAGTGGAGTGGAGTGGAGTGGAGTGGAGTGGAGTGGAGTGGAGTGGAGTGGAGTGGAGTCGAGCGGAGTGGAGTGGAGTGGATGAATGCAGGGACAGGACGGATGTCTGGAGAGGAGAGGTGTCACAGGCGGGTGTAGTGAAGTGAGCATGGGCACAGTGTGAGTGCTGTGTGTGCGCTCATCCAATCGAATGGATGGCATGGCATCACATGGTATGGTACGGCATGACGCATGGCGTGTCATGGCATCATGGCATGACGCGTGGCGTGTCATGGCATCATGGCATGACGCGTGGCGTGCCATGGCATCATGGCATGACGTAGCGTAGGATGGCATGTGATTTCATGGAACGGTCTCTCACCACACAGCCGCCCTCCTTGAGTAGAGGCACGCCATCCACATACCTGGGGTGGGGGACTGTTGAACCTAAACGTTGCTGCCACGTAACTGGTAACCTAAACGTTGCTGCCAACTGGTAACCTAAACGTTGCTGCCAACTGGTAACCTAAACGTTGCTGCCAACTGGTAACCTAAACGTTGCTGCCAACTGGTAACCTAAACGTTGCTGCCACGTAACTGGTAACCTAAAAGATCCATGGCACCTAACTTGTGTTCACCCGGACTCACCACACAGCCGCCCTCCTTGAGTAGAGGCACGCCATCCACATACCTGGGGGGGGGAGGAGGGGGAGAGGGAGGGGTGGGAGATTGGGGGGGTTTGCACGGGGCGGGAGGGAGGGAGCAGTAGTGGGGTACGTAAGGTGGAAAAGAAGTGGAGGGAATATTTGTAAAACAGGCAGCCATAAGTTGGCATGCAATGGCATGAAACAACATACCCGTGCGGAGACATTGGGCACAGCATGTACTCCCGTGAGGTATGATGAGTGTGCACAGTGGTGCGACTCTGCGACTCACATGTTGTAATAGTAACCCAGTGCGTATGTGTTCACCTGCATGTGTCATACAACCATGGGGCACGCGGGGCGGTTAGAGTGCGGAACGGCTGAGAAGAGCATGGATGGATGGGGACGGATGATGGGTGCAGCAAACGCCATGCACAGGCATAGCAAGACATGGCAAGGAAAACAAGGGGTCAATGGGTTGCGTGAACACACACGGGCATGCGCCTGTGCAGTTGCCCATGCATCCACAGCACCTTGATCAAGCTTCGTACAAGGGCTAGCAGCACTGAAGAGAGCGTATCCGAGCAGCACAGGGCGCTTGAGTGGAGAGGGAGTGCGTTGCGGTGCGACGTGGTGAGGTGCGGTGCAGCGAAGCAAGGGTGTACGCACGAGGAGGGGGTTGAGGTACATGTCTTTGGTGTAGGGCCCCAATGCACTGGGCGCCAGAATGAGGATGTCTGCCTGGCAGCAGCAGGGCAGCCGGGCACGCGGTGGGGAGAGCAATGCATGGAACGCGGAGGGTGTCTATGGTAATGGGAAGAGAAGGACAAGGGCAAGGCAGACCAAGTCTAGGATACGATGAATGGAATAGAGTTTCAGAAGCACCATAAGGCTTGACATGCTGCTTATAGTCAATGTCAATCTAGCCCTCTCTAAAAGAATCGCTCAACACAGCACACGGCTCTCATGCTTCCATCTCTTGGCATCCCCTTCTCTGCTCTCAACTCATCTGCCCTTGCACATCTTTTGAGTCGACTCAACTCACCTGCCCTTGCACGTCCATGACCTTGTCCCGGTAGATGGTAGCCAGTGTCCTCTCATGCACCGCCTGGGTCTCCCCTGCTGTCACCTGCACCACCACACCACACCGCACCACACCGCACCGCACGAATCAGCATTGCGACACCGCCAGCGCTGCTTCTCGCCAGCCAGCAAAACAATTCAGCGAATTGCACACTGGGATGCCAAGTTGTAAGACAAGGAGCCTTGTTTTGAGTCGACTCAAAACATTAGCTCCACCGCCAGCGCTGCTTCTCGCCAGCAAAACAACTCAGCGTTTGCCACACTGGAATGCCAGGCTGTAAGACAAGGAGAGAATGTGCTTACCCCCCTCCTCCCCTTCCCCTTCCCCTTCCCCTCCCCTCCCCTCCCCCGCCCTGCCGTACCTGCAGCAGGCCGAACGGGGCTCGCATGAACCAGAAAACCTTGACGCACAGCCACAGCGGCAGCAGCTGGTGCATGCCGGGGGAGGGAGAGAGGGAGAGAGACAGGGGAGGGGCGAGGAAAGGAGGAGGTGAGGAAAAAAGCACACAAGAGAAGAGACAAGGAAATTCAGGCTGAGGAAAGGTGTGCTGGCTCTCCGTTTGCTCAAGCCTCACCTCTTGCTCACCTTCCTCCCCTTTCGTACCTTGCTCACCTTCCTCCCCTTTCGTACCTTGCTCACCTGCTCGCCCCTGGTCGCACATCCTCGCTCTCCCCCACCCCCCTGGCCCACCTTGAGCAGCAGAATGGTGGAGTGCATGAAGAGCTTCTGCAGCGGACTCATGTTGCGCACTAGCTCCGACACAAATCTCGTGTAGAATGGGAACAGCTGCGGCAAGGGGAGGGGACAAGGGGCCGGTGGGGGGTGGGGGAATGGGGAGCGGGGGTTTGTCTACAAAAAAACCGACTCATGTTGCGCACTAGCTCCGACACAAAGTTCGTGTAGAACGGGAACAGCTGCACCGGGGGGAGGGAGAGGGGTGAGTAAACATTTGACGCAGTCGCGTGGTTGAGAGGCAGGATGGAGAGCAGATGTGGAAGGGCAGGCGGCCACGCAGGAGAGGAGGATGCAGGGAAGCTGGAGCATGGTGCAGGGAGGCGGACGGGCAGGTAGGCATGATCACCCAGGTGCTCATGCAGGCATGCAGGCATGCAGGCATGTGGGCATGGGGGCATTTGGGGATGTGGGAATGGAAGCAAGTGGGCATGCATGCAGGCATGCGGCATGGGATGGCAGACCTGGTCGTCAACGACAGTCTCCACATGGAAGACGTCGGTGTGCTTCTGCATCATGCGCCCGATGCGGTGGAACGACTTGTGCAGCGCACTGCGCGTCGGGTCAAACAGCGACCTGCCATCCATCCATGCACGCGCCGCGCACACACAGAACAGGAATCGCAAACAGCACAGGTGAGGTGAGGGCTCAGCAGCATGCAAGCTGCGGCCCATGGCTGGGAATGCCTGACTAGAGCCACACGGCATGGGATATGTTAAGGGTTGATTTGTAGCAGTTTTGCTGATCTTTCGGGTTCAAGGTACGTTCTGCAGTTCACAGGTGTTGCCCCCCCCCCGCTCAGGTCAAGGCACGCCTGGTGTTGCGTAGTGTCTTGGAGTCATGGTTGTGGCGCAGACAGTTGTAATGCACCTGCATGCACGCATACACATGTGCACGTTTGAATGCACACATGCATGCACACGCACACGAATGCGCACGCACGCACGCACACACAGAAACAAATCAGGTAACCACATATCCACACACACACAAGTGACAGAGCAGAAACTTAATGAACCGTGCCAGTGCACAAAAGCGGCTCTTTCAAAACGCACCCGCAAACCAACCCAGGACACTCCGAACATACCCTTCACCGCCCTCCCTCTCTCCATCCCCCTACCCCTCCACCTCCCACTCGGCCCATCTCTCCATGCGGCCAACTCAGCAGCCCAACCCACCCGCCCAGCTTTCAGCGCAAGTCAGCCAGCCCAGGTGTGGGCGCAACAAGAGCTTACGAGGCCAGTGGCGTAGGACTTGTACCCGCCGTCCATGCTCACGTAGTTCACATTCGCATACACCACCAGATCCGCCTCCGCAAAGTGCCGGTTGATCTGCCCTGACACGCCATGCCGTGCCGCCGTGCCATGCCACACCACAGCACAGCACACCACAGCACAGCACAGCACACCACAGCACAGCACAGCACACCACAGCACAGCACAGCACACCACAGCACAGCACAGCACAGCACAGCACAGCACAGCACACCACAGCACAGCACAGCACAGTGGTGGGAACGAAGAGAAGAGTGCGACAACAGCAGCGGATGGATAACAAGTACTGACGAGAACGCCGCATGAACTGCTGTGGCCATGGAAATGCAAGCTGCAGCCCACACCACTCACCCTTGACACCATCCCTCCGCTCTCCCACCTCCCGCACACCACCCCTTCCCTCTCCGCTCCCCCCCTCTCCCCTCACCTGAACAGCCTCCCCGTGTCGTGTCACACCGATATCCACAGTCTCTTCCATGTCCACAGTCTCTTCCATGTCCACAGTCTCTTCCATGTCCACAGTCTCTTCCATGTCCACAGTCTCTTCCATGTCCACAGTCTCTTCCATGTCCACAGTCTCTTCCATGTCCACAGTCTCTTCCATGTCCACAGTCTCTTCCATATCCACAGTCTCTTCCATGTCCACAGTCTCTTCCATGTCCACCGTCTCTTCCATGTCCACAGTCTCTTCCATGTCCACAGTCTCTTCCATGTCCACAGTCTCTTCCATGTCCACAGTCTCTTCCATATCCACAGTCTCTTCCATGTCCACAGTCTCTTCCATGTCCACAGTCTCTTCCATGTCCACAGTCTCTTCCATATCCACAGTCTCTTCCATGTCCACAGTCTCTTCCATGTCCACCGTCTCTTCCATGTCCACAGTCTCTTCCATGTCCACAGTCTCTTCCATGTCCACAGTCTCTTCCATGTCCACAGTCTCTTCCATGTCCACAGTCTCGTTCATATCCACAGCATTGTAATTCCTCTTTTGAGACGTCTCAAAAGTCCCCTCACCTGAACAGCCTCCCCGTGCCGTGTGACACCGATATCCACAGTCTCGTCCATGTCGACAGCATTGTAATTCCCCATGCGCTGCGGGTAGTACTTTCCATACAGGTACCCCCCGCAGATGTGCCGGAACTCGTCCGGGCGGATGTAGCGGTGCAGAGCGATGGAGCACACGAAACGGATGTCTGTGATGCCCGCTGCCACGCAGTCGCTCTCCGCTTCCTCCATGATCAGCTGCCGTAGGTCCGGGCGGCGCATGGGCGGCAGCGGCACGCTCACATCATCAAAGGCCATCAGGATCTGCCCCCGGGTGAGAGGGGGGGAGGGGGGGGATGGGGAGGTTGAGGGAAGGATGAGCCACGTGAAATGAGTGTATTTTTTAGAGCCCCAGGGTGAGGGGGGGAGGGTGGGGGTGTGGGGAGGTTGAGGGGAGGATGAGTCCGGGAGAGAGGGGAGGGACGGTGGAGGAGGTGGGGGATGGTTGGGATGGGGATGTGGGGTGTTGTGCATGGGTGACATGACATGAGCGCCTAGTGCAGGGAGACATTGGAGATGGAGAGGTTAGGGAGTGCGATTGGGAGTGGACAGAAGAACGGTGCTGTCCTGTCAGCAAGAAAAGGCAGCTGGAAAAGAGGACAATTGAGAAAACGGGTTGCAGCAGCAGCGCACCTTGGGGTTGGAATTGGCCTGCTTGATCTGCTGGAGTCTTTCCTTTAGCGGCGGCTGCCCCACAGGGTTGTCCAGAGCGTAGCGTATCATGGCTCGCATCTGCACGTGTGCGCGCGTGACAGGGAGAACGAAACGGGACAGGAGGGGGGCAGAGTTGGAAGGCCAGCAAAAGAGAAGAGATGGCGAGGGGCGAAGCAGGGGCGGTTGGGAAGGTGGCAGGCATGCGGCAGGAAGAGGTTAGAGCGGATGTGAGGCGTGGCAGGTGGATAGAAGGGCAGCAGAGCAGAGCGCAGGAGCAGGACAAGTGGATCAGAAACAAATTGCGAGGAAGCATTGCACGATGCATGTTGTGTGTGTGTGGGTGCACGAGAGGGAGGGAGTGCAATGTGTGAGGCGTGGCGTGGCACTGGCCTTGTTGGGGTTGGATTCGCCATCCTTGCACAGCCCAGGGTACACCACTCTTGTACCCTCGGGTAACTCCATCAGCTCCATCCTCTCGCCCGTTTGTAACAGAAACTTCTCGCCCTGCAAGTCATGTCATGCCCATGTAACGTCATGCCAAACCATGCCGTGCCATGCCCACGCCACGCCATGACACGCCAAACCATGCCGTGCCATGCCCACACCACGTTACGCCATGCTAGCACGCACCGTCACGTCACACGGCACAACAAGGCAATGGATGGCATGGCACGCGGCAACAGAACGCTGTGTAGTGTTCAGCGCGAGAGGGGAGGCGTGCAGTAGTGCATGCACGTCACGACTGGCCATTGGCAGAAACCAGTGCACCCATGTGCGTGGGATGCGCATAAGGACAGGTGCGGAATTGCACTCCCCGCCTCCACACGAACCGTCTGAGACTTGTAAGTCCACTCAAAAGCTTTGAGACGTCTTAAAACTCGATTGCACTCCCTGTCTCCACTCGAACCAGTTGAGACTTCTGAATCCACTCAACAGCCGCCCTTCATTCCGCGCATCTTCTTCACCTCGCCTCACTGCTCCGCCCTCACCATCCCACCTCCTCCCTTCGCCCCCCACCCACGTCCTTTTTAAACCCTATTTGAGGGCCCGTGGCGCACCTTTTTGGAGTAGAACACCTGCTGGGGCCGCTTGTGCGTCCCTGCCGTGTTCACCCAATCAGCAGGCGCCACGTCACCGCTCTCTGCTGCACGGCATGCGACGCTCATCCGTCTGTCCGCCTGCCTGCTGACGCTCCATGCCGCCCGTTTGCACGCGCGTGCGGCGGAACGCTCCCCGGAAGGCGACGAATGCGCGCGCTGTAGGGGGACAGGGAGGCGCCTGGCGGAGACCACGCGGAAACATGGCGCAGGCATGGTGGGATGACGTGGAGATGACGTGGCGCAAGAATATCGCTAAAGTGTTGGGAACGCACAGAGGGCTGTGGCCGGAATCCACGCACCTAAGTGGTGTAGCGAGCTGACGTGGCAAGAACGACGTGGCAAGCTCCGCATATCTCGCGGAGCGCAGACCTCGCGATCCACGCTGCAGCCGCAAGTCACGGGGGGGCTGTAGCCGTGTCAGCCCGGCCATCCCCACAGCAACGCGCGACGGCGTACCAGCGTGAATCGCGGGCGATGGGGCGTGTCGGGACATGCCAAGCCAATGCGGGCTATTCTATCTAAAGACAGCTAACGCGGGAAAGGGGGGCTGGTCACGCGGATCCTTACAGCAACGAGTCAGTCGGCCGGCGGGCGCGCGTGGCAGGGCCTTTCAGCGGGGAGAGAGGGCAAGGTTGGGGTAGTCACAGAAACGCAGGCCCTGTTCGACAGGCAACTAACTGAAATCGCTCGAGTCTCCTGCCTAGGTTCCGATCGAACCTAGGCAGGGTATCGACAAAATGCAAGTGGAAATGCTGCGCCGGCGTAGTTATTATTGTTGCCGGCGCCTTGCCGGCGACATTCACGCAATTATGCCCCACAACGACCATTGTTCCAGTGTTTTCAACAGTGGTTTCTCCCGGGCGATCCACGGTCTGCTAAAAAAAAAACCGGCTGTTGTTGTGTGGCTGCAGGAAGAAAAAGGGACTTCTCAGGCCGTGAACACAGGTTTTTAGGACGGGCCACGTTTGAGACATCTATCCTGTTGGGGATTCTGGGGTGTACAGTAATTCGTGATGTCTTTTTTCACTGCTTCGTTAATCTTGGCGAACACTCAGAGAAGTCACATAGGGCAATAGGTCTTTTAATATAGATCCTTTAGCACACTCAAATCAAGCTTATTGCGTTGAGAACTTTCAACAACGTTTCTACCCTGCCTAATAAGGTTCCTAAGGACGATCAGGACACATGTGGCTCGGGGAAGATCGATGCCCACATTTTCTGAGGATCAGAGCATTCAAAAGGAAAGAGTGAAACGGGCATCAAGTGTAATATGACAAATAACCTCTGGTGGGAAAAACTCTTACTGCACCGCATATGGCGAGTAACACATCACTATCACACGCACCCTCCCGAGTTTTAGTTTTTTTTTTTTTTTTAACACCAACATATGTGATGCACTCACATACACTCCAAAAAATAAAACCCAAATGCAACACACATAAAAACCTCATCAAGATACCCAATCAAAACGCCCAGTCAAGGCGCCCCATCAAGATACCCCATCCCGCTCCCCATTTCACCCAACCTCAATCAAATCTGTGCATCCACCATGTACGGGGCCTCCACCCAAAGAGCCCCGCCCTCCACCTCGACGCCGTCCCTCTCCTGGTCCACCAAATCCACATTCATCCCCCCCATGGAAGACGCCGCCCGAAGCAGGATGACACGAGCTTGCGCCCGTTGTAACGCCACCCCGATGAGCGCCTTCAGAGACCCCAAAAGATAAGCCGAAAACGAAGTGTCATCCTCCCGGCAAGCCCCCCGTGACACAGCTAGCCCTACGTGCGCGTCCCCCTGCTGACGAAGCCACCGCCGGAAACGACCGCCGAGACACCCCCACGTCTCTACTATCAAAGGGGTGAACTGCACGCCCCGGTTGCATGCAAGCAGAGACGCGTAATCACTCGTTTTGCGACGCTCCCACTCCCTTGCCGCCACACCTATAGAACGCCCGCACTGCCCTAGCAGAGATGGAGACAGCGACAGCAGGTCCGCGACGCTGATCTCTAGAGCATGAGCCTCCCCGGCCATTGGTCGTCGCACCGCTACGTCAACCCGCTTCCCCGGCAGCACCACACTATCCTCCATCGCCACCACCCCCCCTGACGCCTTAGAAATCTTCGCCACCGCAAACTTCACCTCATCATGCACCCGAGATGGACCGTGCTGGTGCTTGCATCTCAGGGCATGATGCGGGTCTGCTGGGTCAACATACGCTGTACCACAAACACACCTCCCCGCCACCTGCAGCTGCTGAATTGGGAGCCCGAGCCGTATAGCAGCAGCAATGCCCCACTCCGCCGCAGTGAATGTGAAATCTGAGTGAGCCGGAACCGCCGAAACCCATGCACCAGCCCCCGGGCCCTGAAGGGATGTGAAACGGGCCAGGGTGGCATCGTCACGAGCCGAGCGGCGCAGTGCCTGGAGCTCTTCTACCGCCAACAGCCGCTGCCGCACCTGGAAAAGCCGAAGAGGAGGGGCCGCTACGCACAGAGGTAAGCCCGGCATCTCCTGGCGTATAGTCGCAGGCAGCTGCACAAGAGCCTTGGCAAACCACGGGTCAAGAAACTCCGCCCCTGCCGAAGTGGTGAGGTACTCCGCAAACATCGCCTCCTCGCCCGCCACCCCCAACTGTGCAATATCACGCGCGGCTTGGGCCCACCCACAAACATAGGACAGCGGACTCAAAGAGGCTTCCGCCCGGATCCCAAACCCTCCGAGTCGCACAGGGAGATGCAGCTGCATGCGTGCGCGCCTAGACCGGTCGGGGTCCTGCTCCCAAGTGCCAGGTGGGAAAAGCTGCTCAAAGCAATCCTCCAGACAGCTATCCCAATTCTTGAAGGCCTCCACCACCTCCGGACGCGGCGGCATAGTCCGGGCCAGGTACATCGGCCGTGCTGAAACTGCAATGGCGAGGAGATGTGAAGCCATCTGGGGGTGGTCGAGCAGGGGGAGCCATGGCAATGGCGCCTGCAACTGTCGAAGCCGCTCCCGTAACCGGGTCACCTCCCAATCCTCCTCCCCAATAGGCACGCCCACCACAGTAAGACCCTCCTCCACCCGCTGCATCCCCAATGGCAGTGCCCGCTCCACATCCCCGCCCTCGCGCTCCCAAAACCGGCACTTGTGCGGCTGCACCTCCAGCCCCACCCATTCCAACCGCTCCCGCAGCACCCCAAACGCCTCTAGAATCCTAGCCGCTGGTCCCAGGATATAGGTATCGTCTGCGTAGCTCAGGAAAAGTAGGTCCCTGAACTCTCTAGTCACCGACTCCATCACCTGCTGCTGCGTGAACGCGAAAAGAAAAGGGCCGAGCGGGTCCCCCTGCCGCGATCCTCGTGCCGACTCAAGGCTCTGTACAAAAGGGCCCGCTCGGAGGTACAGGTCGCTAGGTGTCCCGTAGAAAACACGCAAGAATGGGATCAACCCTGAGAATGGCGACTCCCGCAGCCCCTCAAACATCGCATGACGGTGAAACGAATTGAAGGCGTTCGCGACGTCTATCTGCAGCGCGCACCAGTCGGGGTGAGTAGCCAGCGCTGACCGGAAAGAATGGGTAAGAATCTCCACCCCGGCCCTGGTGCCCGCTCCCAGCTGGTTGCACGGCAGAAAGTAGGAAGCCATCGTAGGGCGGAGCGAGATGCAGAGAGCTCGGGCAAGGATACGCGGAAGCACCTCCCCAATCGCGACCGGCCGGACGTCGCCGTTAGGCTTGGAAAGCCCAACTAGGTTGGATGCGGCGAGCCAGGGCCGAGCCCGCTCGGGGACCTGTCCCGCCACCCATTGGTTGAACACCTCCAACATGTGGGAAAGGCAGGAAGGTTCAGTGAGGAAGGTGTCGCGCAGATGCTCTGTGACCCACCCCGATGGCCCTGCTGCTGAAGCGCGAGCGGCTGTATGGATAGCTCTGGCCAGGATGTCGGTCGTGAGTGGAGGCCGCTGAGGAGCATCGACGGTGAAATCACGGACCCACTGTGGTACCTCGCTAGTGCTAGCAGGGTGCTTCTCTCGCAGCGACTGCACCATGGCCTCAGACGGTCGGGCCAACTCCCCTGCCGTAAGGCAAGCCAATCCACGGCTCCACTCTCCCACTTTACACCGAGATCGGCACCGTGACAGGCGGATGGCATCCGGGTCCTGGTCAGAGCAAGTGTAGGCAAGTGGGCGCACTGCTGGCCGCGCCGCCACCATGGCAGAGTCGAACAGCTCCCGCCACCTCCCCTCCCAGAACGCTCCCAACCGCTCTATGATCAGCGCCTTCTGTCCTATGCCTGGCTTGGGAGGCACGGCTAGGATGAGGCGCGGAAACGCCAAGAGTAGGAGGGTAGCAGCTTCATCCCCCGGTCGGCTCTTCAAACGCTTTAAGACGCAACAGAGCGCGTCTAAGACCCCCGACCGAGCCCGCAGTGGGATCCGGCGCACTGTCCTCCCTCCAACCGCCTCCACACTGAAAAATGCTTCCCATTCCCATGACGTAACCCCGGCCCACGCCTCGTCCCCCAATTCCCGCGGCGTCGGTCGCTCCTGCGTGTCGGTCTCCACCAGTGACGGGATCGAGCCAAGTGCCTGCGCGCGCCTCTCCGCCTCAGCCGCCCGGCATACCCTCATGTGGTTCGCAGCAGCCCCTCGCGTAGCGAACGTGTGAAAACACGTGTCACACGGAAAACGAGGGCATGGGGAAGGCGGCATGGGAGGTTCTCCGTCCGCCTCTGACTCCTCCGCAGTCGCCATGGGGGTATCAAACTCCAAAAGTCGGCACCACTCCTCCAACTGCTGCTCCCGGTCGTCCAATGACTGCCCCCCTGGCTGCTGCTCTCTCTGGGGTGCTCCGGTCACCCCCGGCTGCCCCCCTGGCTGCTGCTCTCCCTCGGGTGCTCCGGTCACTCCCGGCTGCCCCCCAGGCTGCTGTGTTCTCTGGGGTGCTCCGGTCACCCCCGGCTGCCCCCGTGGCTGCTGCTCTCTCTGAGGTGCTCCGGCCACCCCCGGCTGCCCCCCTGGCTGCTGCTCTCCCTGGGGCGATCCGGTCACCCCCGGCTGCCCCCCTGGCTGCTCCTCTACCTGGGATGCTCCGGTCACCCCCGGCTGCCCCCCTGGCTGTAGCACTCCCAGGGGTGCTCCGGTCACCCCCGGCTGCCCCCCTGGCTGTAGCACTCCCAGGGGTGCTCCGGTCACCCCCGGCTGCCCCCCTGGCTGTAACACTCCCTGGGGTGCTCCGGTCACCCCCGGCTGCCCCCCTGGCTGTAGCACTCCCTGGGGTGCTTTGGTCACCCCCGGCTGCCCCCCTGGCTGCTGCTCTCCCTCGGGTGCTCCGGTCACTCCCGGCTGCCCCCCAGGCTGCTGTGTTCTCTGGGGTGCTCCGGCCACCCCCGGCTGCCCCCCTGGCTGCTGCTCTCCCTGGGACGATCCGGTCCCCCCCGGCTGCCCCCCTGGCTGCTCCTCTATCCGGATCCGGATCCGGTCCCTGTGACCCCGATCCTCCTTCGGTGTGAACAAATGTAACACGTCCTTACTCTGAATATGGGCAGTTTGACGATGGAAAACCGTTCAGGTAGACTATCCATAAATATAGTAGGTACCTTAGTAGTTTGAGAGATTACGTAATATATATATTTTCACAGGGGGACTTCTAGACTGTGCTGAGCAGTCTCTTTCAGAGAAGAGCGTGGTCTCAAAATACTCCTGCTGAACCACATTAGCCTGCCTCTTATTTAGGGGCCTTTTCCTTCAGAACGAACTTGCGCAAGCCAGGGAAGTGAACATAGCACAGGTAATGGTTCCAGTTGATGCTACGAACGTTGAAATTGAACTTGCGCTGCTCTTCAAGCGACATTGCCGTGAACAGGTCTTCCATGTTGCTCGAGTCAAACCTGCATGCAGAGGCAAATAGGCAACAGGCAACAGGTAACAGGTAACAGTTGGGCGAGCGAAACACAGACTTAAGAAAACGCAACACACTAGGTGGGAAATGCTGTGATTGTGCATGCGGGGGTTGATTGTGCTGTAGCAAGGTTGGTAACTTACAGTGCCTTGCCGAAGCAGTAAGGCATGTACAACTTAGCTAAGCGCCTGTATTGATTGTGCCTCTTGGTCAGTCTTGCAGCAAGTTGCTGCTTCTGTGCTGGTCCATTCCTAGGGTCAAGTGTCACCAACTGCAAGACCAATTGCGCCAAGGTAAGAAGATCGAGTGAGGTGGGGAGGGAAAAAACGGGCCAAATACTTGCAAGAACAAGGCTGGGCAGGAGGAGACGTGACTTACAAGCCTGGGAAGTTCATACTGAAACCAAATAGCCACCATGAAGAGCATGGGCCATGGAAAGGCTATCATATGGGACACAGAGATTGCAGTCCCATCCTTCCGCTTCATGGGATTGGCAGCAAAATGCTTGGTGGTGGCCGCAAAAAGTCCGCTGAAACACAGCGGGTTAGTAACCGACGACGTCACATGGTACACACGCGGCAGATGGTGCTTGGGAGTGGATCGAATGTCTCTCTGTGGCGGCTTTGCGTTGCTGGCAGCAATGGCAATGATAGCATTGGCTAGTAGGTCCACTGGGATCTGAATGTGGGGGACAGTCGGGTCGGGACAAACAGAAAGTAGCAGTAGAGAGGGTTTGCTTGCTGCTGCCACACATGTGGCATGTGGTTCAGGGGCACATCAGACAGAAAATAGAGAACAAGACGAGCAAACAATGCAACGGATCCGAAAGTGGGGGCCAGGAGGAGGGGCACGGGGGAAGGTGTTGAGGGTGAGGGGGGAGGGAAGGAGAAGAAAGAGGGGATAAAAAGAGGAAAGGTAAGAACTGGCAACAAGATATGTTAAGAAAAGAATGCAATAAGGCATGGGGAGGGAGGAGGGAGGCGGTGGAGGGGAGGAGGCGAGGCGAGGCGAGGCGAGGCGAGGCGGTGGTGTGACTCACAATGTCACAGATGCCGTCTGGCGGAGCGTGGAAGCCAGGTATGTCCCCCTTGGCAAACGCCATCAGCACGGGATCCGCCACCCTGGCATTGTGGAACGATTGCGAGCAGTGTGATACGAGCGTGAGACCGGGAGGCGCAAAGGAAGGGACAAGACAAGGGTGAGTCAATTGAAAATCTTGCCGCCTGCTGGGAGAGAGAATGGCATCTGGCACACTGGTGCTTGCACAGCACCAACACGAAAGGGACAAGTGAGAAGGGTCGGTGTCAAGGAAAGGACGAGTGTGAGGAGGAAAGGACGAGTGTGAGGGGGAAAGGACGAGTGTGAGAGGGAAAGGACGAGTGTGAGGAGGAAAGGACGAGTGTGAGGGGGAAAGGTACAAAGAAGTGCCTGGCGCAAGCGAGCTGACGGAGTGAGGAATGAAGCGAGCAGCCGAAATGAGGACTTGCTGGCACACAATGTGGTGGCATGGGCTTGTGGCATGGGCTCGTGGCATGGCACCCTCACTCACCGAAAGCCTTCGATCCATCCAGGCATGGGCTCGTGCAGTGCACTCTCCACTATGCTGGCCGCACCACCACCACCGGCACACGCGCTCCTCCCCCAGCCGGGCCCCCCGCCTCCCCCTCCCCTTGCGCCCCCTCCTGCTGCTCCACCAGCGCCATCTCCCCCATTGCCTTGCACAGCGCGTACGCGTCCTGCCACCCAAAGGTACGCGCCCTAACGTAGTGGGAGCAGGGAGCAGAGGAGGAAGGGATGCAAGGGCGAAGAAGGGAGAAGAGGTGCAAGCAAGAGCAGGAAGGTGAGAAGAGAGACGGGGCAGCACGGCATGGAACAGGGACGAGATTGAAAGGGATGTGAAAGGGTGCAAGGACCAGGCGCACCCAACTCTTCCCTCCGCCACCCTCCTACACCTCTCCAGCCAACAAGTGTCCCCATGCTGCTGCTGTGTGGTGCTCCGAAACGCCAATGGAACTAGCATAAATCACTGCACCATCCATCGACCACCCCACATGCTCAACCGAGAACATGCATTTAACAGCAGCAGCAGCAGAACCAGCAGCTGCAACAGCAGCACCAGCAGCACGAGCAGCAGCAGCAGACAGTACCATGCACATGACATGGCATGGCAAGCAACCAGCCCACACACCCACCTGTCGGCACCCAGGGCGGACATGTGCGCCTCCACCGCCGCTGCCACTTCCTCCACACTCGCCCCTCTCGCCTCTGCATCTGCCTCCACCGCCGCTCGCTCCCTCAACGCTAGTGCGACCTCCCCATCCAGGTCAAGCACAGGGACTTTGGAGGCCGCAGCAGGGGAAGTAGCAGCAGCAGCGGCAGTGGTGGCAGCCGCAGCCGCAGCAGCAGCAGCAACAGTGGTGGCAGCAGCAGCAGCAGCAGTGGGGGCAGCAGCAGCAACAGCAGCAGCAGCAGCAGCAGCAGCAGCAGTGGGGGCAGCAGCAGCAACAGCAGCAGCAGCAGCAGCAGCAGCAGCAGCAGCAGCAGTGGGGTCAGCAGCAGCAACAGCAGCAGCAGCAGCAGCAGCAGCAGCAGCAGCAGCAGCAGCAGCAGCAGCAGCAGCAGCAGCAGCAGCAGCAGCAGCAGTGGGGTCAGCAGCAGCAACAGCAGCAGCAGCATTGGTGGCAGCAGCGAAAACAGCAGCAGCAGCAACAGCAGTGGTGGCGGCAGCAGCAGCAGCAGCAGTGGGGGCAGAGGGGGTGGAAGAGCCGCCCAGCATCTCAGCAGCAATGCTATCGCCCGGAGAAAAGGGCCTTTCCATGCACGTTCCCTCGCGCTGCCCGTTCACATAGGCTGCGGGGGAAAGGAGGAGGGCGAGAGGGAGAGGAGAGAGTGGGCGGGCGGTACAGATGGCATGGCGGTGTGCAACAATGTTGCAGTACCAGTGTTACAAACCAGGCAGTCACACACACACACAGCGACACTGTATGAGACCAAATGATTCAGACTGATTCAGGCACATGTGAGCCGGAGATGCAAATGCAAAACGCGGCTCACCAGTGGACACATGCACCAGCAGCTCCAGCTGCGTGCACTTCTTGGCGAAGGCTAGCAACCCAGATGCAGATGCAGATGCACATACGGGGCTTCAAAGTTAGAGACCAGCTCCACCGAGGTGACTGTTGAGTCGACTCGAAAAGTCATACCCGGCTTCAAAGTCAACAGTCGCAGCGAAGTTGAAGATCAGATCCACAGACTCCTGCAGAGCAGCAGCGGCGTGGGCAGCCAGCCCGAGTCCGTCCTCCCCCACGTTGCCGTGCACGGCCGTGAGCTTGGCTGCCATGAACGCCTCGTAGCCCTCCCCATGCCGCTCCCGCAGCAGCGAGAACACGGGCGACGGGACGACCTGGGGAGAGGGGATGCAGGCGGAGAGGGGATGCAGGCGGAGAGGGAGGGATATGTTGTGTGCTGCCGCCTCAGATGCGGGAAACAGGGCGAGGGAATGGGCTGTATATGTGGGGGCGCGGGGGAGGGGGGAGCAGCGAGATGTGTGGCGAGGAAGGAGGGTGCACGTGCGCGCGTGCCTGGTGGAATGCGCATCATAAGTGCGTGAGAAAATGGGTGGCGGGAACAGCAAGGCGGTAGCTGCAACCAGCCCGAGAGCACGGCACGCAGCGCACCTGTTGCTTGAGGCGCTGCGCTGCAGTGGCGCGGGGCGTGGGTTGGATGAGCAGATACAGCTGCCCCACCCCCGGCTGCTCGCGCAGTATCTTCTCCACCAAAACTGGCAGGGGGGGAAGGGAAGACGTGCCGGGAAGAGAAGGGGGGAAAAGAGAAAGGAGGTATTTTAGAGAATTCTAAAAAATACCCACCAACACTGTCGGGGGGAATGGAAGACGTGGGGAGAGTAGGGGGGAAAGCGGTTCCATGGGACCGAGAGGGAGTTTCGTGTCGACACCTACCACAAGACCGCACCCCAATGAAGCCCAATGAAGCCCAATGAAGCCCAATGAAGCCCAATGAAGCCCAATGAAGCCCAATGAAGCCCAATGAAGCCCAATGAAGCCCAATGAAGCCCAATGAAGCCCAATGAAGCCCAATGAAGCCCAATGAAGCCCAATGAAGCCCAATGAAGCCCAATGAAGCCCAATGAAGCCCAATGAAGCCCAATGAAGCCCAATGAAGCCCAATGAAGCCCAATGAAGCCCAATGAAGCCCAATGAAGCCCAATGAAGCCCAATGAAGCCCAATGAAGCCCAATGAAGCCCAATGAAGCCCAATGAAGCCCAATGAAGCCCAATGAAGCCCAATGAAGCCCAATGAAGCCCAATGAAGCCCAATGAAGCCCAATGAAGCCCAATGAAGCCCAATGAAGCCCAATGAAGCCCAATGAAGCCCAATGAACCCCAATGAAGCCCAATGAAGCCCAATGAAGCCCAATGAAGCCCAATGAAGCCCAATGAAGCCCAATGAAGCCCAATGAAGCCCGTGACCACACCGTTACCACAAAAAGCCGCACCTTTCCCAATGAAGCCCGTGGCGCCCGTGATGAGCACGTGCTTTCCCTCCAGGAACGGCACGATGCCCAGCCCGCACGCCCGCCCCTCCTGCTGCTGCAGCAGCAAATCCTGCTGGAGAACCTTTTGAGACGTCTCAAACAACACGTCCTGCTGGAGCATCGCAGTCGCCCCAGCGGATGTCGCAGCAGCAGCAGGAGCAGTGCTATCCTTATCGAAGCTTTTGGTGCGCGCGCGACTTTCAAGTCTGCGAAGTGGCGAAGAATCAGGCCCTGTTACCAACGAATACACTGTCGGGGACTGAACGCGTGACCCCTGGTATTTCCCAGACCAGCTTGGATTGGTCCCCACCTTTTTTGGTCCCCAGCAAATCCTGTTTAGGGTTGATGCCTCCCCCGGATGGCATGCCTCTCCCTTAGAGGGTTTATTTCTGTCGACTGGCAGCCTCTGTCACCAACAGTGTTTTGAGTCGACTCAAAAAACACGCCTCTGTCGACTGGCAAGGCAAGGCCTCTATCACCACCACTGGTAGTGGTGCGGAGCGCGGTAGGTAATGAGTGTCGCCCATCCGTCGGATCGGATCAAATGAATGTCGCGCTGGACACGCCAGCCTGGCATCAGCCATGCCATCAAGTTGAGTTCGACCGTCGCCAAAATGTTGCTGACCCAGTGACTGAGGTGAGGTCGTCTGGCGCTTGTTGTGGGCATTTCACGCAATCGACTCGTCGGAGCCGTCTCGTCGAAGCATGCGGTGGAGCATCCACCCAAGAGCTCGCACAGTGTTCACGAACGGATCGCATCGCGCCGGTAGCAGTTACTGGAAATGATTAGGACCCGGCGCGTAAAGTCGGCAATCCGTTCCGCAGGAGATAGTTGCGGGAAGTTGGGACAACTCTCTGATTACACTGTAGTTGGGACTGGGTTGTGACGAGATATTTCGGTCAGGCTGTTTCAGGTGGATGGGGTTTGGCCAATCGCCGCGTGATGTTTCGTGAACTGTGAATGGGTGCTCCAGATCGCCACCACCCAAAATCGACCCGACCAGACCCTCGATGTGTTCTAATTGGGCTTGGAACGACCAGTCACGCAATGGATTGGGTTGTCACGTGGCGTTCGGATGTGGTGCACGATAAGCCACGTGGCCAGGAAACGAGGAGAGGCTTCTGAAGCAACTAGCACTTTGACTGACGCGATAAGAAATTATGTGCACAAACATAGGATAATTATTTCTTCGTATACCAATGGACCAGAGCAAAATTATTGGGCCAAATCCCCATAAAGAATTGAAAGGCTCATGCACACTCAACCGATGTACGCCATAACGCCAGCTTTACCCAGCAATAAACCGTCATATCCGCCTTTGACTGTAAGCCGTCAAACATATCAAACAATTGATCTGAAGCTACCATCTAGGCCCGGCCTTCTTTCCCTTGAGCTTTGCCACATGCCGGTTGCTGTCATGCTTGCCCTTGTCCCTCCCCATCCACCTCCCCGGCCTCTTCCCATGCGCCTCCCTCACTCCCTCCCCACCTCCACCACCACCACCCCCACCACCACCACCACCACCACCACCACCAGCAGGCGCAGCAGCAAGGGCCTGGAAGGGGTTGGGGGCTGCCATGGGGTCGGGTGCGTCACCATCTGCTCTGCGCTTCACCTTCTTCACGCGCCCCCTGTCCAGCTCCTCGTCCCTGCCCCATGCACAGTCGGGTGGGGAGGAGTGGGGAGAGGTGGAGAGGGGGTAAGGGGGATGGGGAGGGGGAACCGGATGAGGAAGAGTGTAAGAAAAGGAAGGGACAGGTGGAGGGAGGGGTAGAAGGGGGGAGAGGGAGAAGGGGTGGAAATGGGAGAAGAAGCAAGTGAGGGGGGAGCGGTGCCCTTGATGCTGGGATGGTGATATGGGATGGCGATATGGTGGAACAGAGGGACCACTGGATGGGAAGTGGTGCACTCACCACTCATCGTATCTGTACTTGCTGGCCGGTCGCCTCTCGGACAGATGGTGGGCGCCGTTCACCGCCATGCCTTCTGCATCCACACACAGGAGATCAGATAGGGCAGGAAAAGGAAAAAGGGGCATGGCACATACGAGGGAAGAAGAGGCTTCACAACGAGCGCGGGAGAGCCAGCTGCTGTACACACTCCACAGACCAAGGGGCACCTAAGCCTGGCGTCATCACCTTCACCTGCCACAGACCAAGACGCTAACCTCCCTTCCCCCTCCTGCCGCTCAAGCCAACCTCCCTGACCCCACACCATCGCCTTGCCAACAACACCCACCATGCCACGTGTCACCATCTTATTGCCCTCACATGCAGGGCCCCTTGTGACAGTCCTAGTCTTCCCATGAACACACCCAGCTGCACAGCATGACATCACAGGATAACGCTCTCCCCCACTGCAACTCACCATCGTCGCCCCACTGGGAGCCCGTTAGCGCGCCTGCCCCCACAGTCGCCTCCTGTGCGCCCTCCCTCATCATCCACACCGCGTCCGACCCCCCATACGTCACCACCCTGCTCCCGCTGCCGCCACCATTCCCCTGCCCGTTCCCCGGTTCACCCTTTCCTCCCTCGCTCTCCTCCTCCTGTTCTCCCTCGTCCTTTTCTCCTCCTTTCTCCCCCTCGTCTTCCCCATCGCTCTCGCTCCCACTGCTCCACCCCTCCGAGTCATCGTCTGACGACCCCACTCGATGGACCGCTATCCCCGGCCCTGCCAACATCATCGCCTCCCCTTCCTCCTCCTCCTCCTCTGAATCCACCTCGCCCTCCTCCATTCCTATCCCGTCCATCACTTGTAGCGCATCCCCCTCTTGCCGCTTTCTCCTCACCTCCTCCTTCCCCTCTCCTCTCTCCACCACCCTCGCCTCTTCTCCCTTGCCCACCCTTCTTCCACTCTCCCCGTTCTCCTCCTCCACTCCCATCCCTCCTCTCTCCCCTTCCTTCCTCACCCCTCCTCCCTCCTCTTCCACTCCCACCCGCATCCCTCCACTCCCCTCCCAGCCCACACCACGGCCCCACCCCTCCATACTCCCTCTCCTCCTCTTCCGCCCCCGGACCCCTCCCAACGGAAAAACCTCCTCTTTCCGCCGTCCCCTCTCCCTGATCACACGCCCCGCCTCTCCCCTTCCCCCCAAAAAAGGCAGCGGCACGAGGGGAGACATGAGCCTTAGCATCCTCTCCCTGCTGCTGCCCACAACACTGCCCACGCTGCCGCTGCTCCTGCCCCACCCGCTGCTGCCGAAACTCCCTCCTCCCGACCTGCCAGGGCTGCTTCGGCTCCTCAGGCTTCCTCTCGACTCCCGGGTGGAACCGGGTAGCAGTCGTAACATCTGCCCCACTGCTGCCGCCCACGACGACCCCCTAACATGCCGCGCACTGCCCTCAGCATCGTTGTCCGCATCTTCTCCGCCCTCAGCACCCAACGTCCAATCGGGGTCGTCACTCTCATCATCGCTATCACTACCAGCTGCCTGACCATCCGCCCCCACCTCCCCGTCCTCCTCCCCTTGCTCCTCCCCTTCCTCACTGCTCTCCTCGTCACTTGAAGCCTCTGCCAGCACAGCCTGCCCCGCTCTCTCGCCCCACTTCTCCCCCTCTACCAACGCCTCCTCCGCCCCTTGCCCTCCATTCACATCCATCATCACTACCTCCCTTCCTTCACCCTTCACACCTGCCCTCGCCTTGGCCTCACGTGCAACGCTGCTGCCCACTTCTGTACCCTCGCCCTGTGCTGCTCCCGCCCTGTCCTTGCCCGCTTTTCTGCCTGCACTTTCCTGCAACCGCTCCTGCGATACTCCTTGTGCCTGTGCTTGTTCCTTTTCCTGCGCCTCACCCTGTGCCTGCACGTGCATGAACGCCTCTACATGCGGTGCTGCTGCCTTGCCCTTCCTTTTCAGATCCGCTTCACCACCAGCCGCTGCAGCCGGCGTCGTAGCAGCAGAGGTTTGAGAAGGTGAAACAGCAGGAGCACCAGCAGAAGCAGCAGCAGCAGCAGCAGCAGGTGAGGGAACAGGAGCAGGACGAGCAGCAGCGGGAGCAGGAGCAGCAGCAGCAGCAGGGGGCGGGGCTTCGCGGACGTAGAAGAGGAGATAAGCACGTTGCTGCAGCACGGTCTTCTCGCTCACCTGCTGCACCCTCGCATCATCCATGGCACTCCATGTCCCCGACGGCCCTCGCACGTAGCAGTAGTAGTGCCCCGAGTTGGTGGACCACCCCGCATGCACCAACACCCCGTACAGACTGTACTTGCCCCCCTTACCCTCACCCCCACCCCCCCTGCTGCTGCCGCCACTGCCGCTGCTGCCTCTGCTGCTGCTACCGGCACCACCGCTCGCACTCGCACCAGCAGCATCGGCAGAGGAGGGAGAGGAGGAGGAGCGGGAGGAGGTCATGAAGGGCGAGAGGTCGAGGGAGGGCGGGAACGCCACGTGCTTGTCCAGCTTGCGCCCTGTGAGAGCAGCAAAGCGCTTCAGGTGCACTGTCAGCACGGGGGGTGCCTCCTCCACTGCGAAGCTCTTGAGTGCACGCACCTTCTTCCTGCACTTGCTGCTCATATGAGGAGGTTGGGACGGGGGCAGGGGTAAGGAATGAGGGTGTTAGTCATTTCAGGTGCACCGTCAGCAGGGGGGGTGCCTCCTCCCCTGAAAAGCTCTTGAGCACACGCACCTTCTTCCTGCACTTGCTGTGCGCATGGGGGGGTTGCGACGGGAGAGGGAGTCGGGGAGGCATGGGATGGGAGGAAAGGGAAAAGAGGTGAGCACGATAAGAGGAAGTATTTCAAACTCAGCCCCCTCACCTACACTAGTGCTTCGCCGCTCTCACCTGCACTTGTACTTGTTCGCCCCATCCAAAGCCTCTTCCGATGTGAACCGATGCAGAGCCTTGGTCACCGAGTCGGCTCGGACAATCTCAAGGCTGAGGTCCAGGAACGGGTCGTAGGTTCGGGAGCAGTACCCGCACACAGTGCACTGCACCTGGCTGCACAGATACCCCCCGAACGTCCGGTGCACGAACGTGTTCATCAGCCTCGGCGCAAAGGCAGGGTCAGCGCCCGAGCCTGAGGCGGAGGCTCGTTTGGGCGGGAGGCAGCATCGGTGGAGGGCGTCTAGCAGGCAGCGCATGTACTCGTGTGCGTCCTCCTGCCTCCCTGCTTTGAACGACCGCGCCACACCTGTGTGGATGGGAGGGGTGATACGGAGGGGTGAGGGGTGGATGAGAGATGAGGAGGGAGATGAGAGAGATGGGGGGGAGGAGAAGCGGGATGAGGTGGAGAAGATGAGGTGAGGGGAGAACGGAGACTCGGGTGTGTGTGCGGGTGTGTGTGCGGGTGTGTGTGCGGGTGTGTGTGCGGGTGTGTGGGTAAATGCGAGCGATGGAGAGGAAAAGAGAGCGAGGCAAGGGGGGGGGAAGGGGGGATGGGGAGGTGGGGCAGGGCAGGTCGTACTTTTGACGTTGCGCACGAAGCCGGTGGGTGACACCACCTTGCCCGTGGCCCCCACCGCCCTCGGCACATGCGTCTCCATCTCACACAGCGCACACCACCCCGCCACCCTGCCTGCCGCGCACGATCCAGACAAAAGGTTGCAACTGTCTGTTAGAACCGACTGTCTGGCCGCAGCGGTTGACAGTCAAGATTGTTGGTATGGAGCACAGTGTGCTCAGCGCAGTGTACATGCAACGGCTTGCAGAGCAAGCAACTGTACGGCGAGCAGGGGAAAGGGCAGCATACGGGGAGCACTCACAGGTGGCGGAGTGGGGCGACTGCGAGAGGTAGTTGGCGAGGGGCGGCGTGTACGTGAGGCACTGCAGGACGGAGTTCATGAAACACGTGTTGCCCAGGTTGCTCAGCCCCGCTCCCTGCCACCCACCACACACCACACACGCACACACACACACAGTCGTCCGCCCACCGCTGGAAATTATTTTTTTCCTTTCTCAAAAACCATCTGATAGCTGCATCCTGGGCTGCAGCGCGTGTGCGTGACGGATGTGCTTGGCGGGATTAGGGTTTCGCGGGTGGTGGGGACAGGATTGCATGGGTATCTATCGTCCAATCTTGCACGAAATGCGTGCTTGCTGTGCGACCTGGGGCAATTGGCTTCACGGAGCCGCAGCGTATAACGCGTACAGCGACACATGCGGGCTGCATTGTCACGCATGTCCTAGGATGCCTAGAGCTTACAATGGGCCGTATTTGCCGCCATTCCAGCGCCACGTCTGACCGATCCAGCCGCCCCTCCAGTCCATCCCGCTCTTTCTCACTCGACTCGCGCCGCTCCTTCTCTTCCTTCCTCCTCCCCTTCTTCCCCTCAACCCGGTCACCGCCCTCCGATCCGACCACTGGCTGCCTGCCACGTGGCTCGCGGCTCGGATCGGCCGCATTCAGCGGCTTGAGGTCCACGGGGAGCGCGGAGTGCGCGTCGGCGTGGCGCGCGGGGAGGAAGTTGATGCGCCGGGGGAGGCCCTCGCCTCCCGCGTACAGCGCGTCGATGCCGGACCTCACGCGAGTCTGACCAGCATCGCTCACGCCGTCGTGACTGTAACGGTGGCTGTGACTAGGGACGGCCTTTTCGAGCGAGTCGGTGTCTCGGATGTAACCGTTCGGAGGTGCTGATGAGCTTCCAGCCTTGGCTTCGTGTCCAGATGGCTTCCTACCATTGGCTGGGAGGTGCTTGCCTGAATGCGGCTGCTCCAAACTTCCAGCTTTCTTCTTAAACCCCGAGCCTTGCGCCGACGCTGACGGGGTCACGTCGCCTCGGTGTTTCTCCGAACCTCGCCCGCCGGGTTTTCCTGACCCGTGCTGAGCACCCTTCCGAGCCACAAGCGGTGCAGGCATGGCGTGATTCGCGGAGAAGCTTCGGAAATCCCCTCTAAAGGCAAAAATGTGAGCTCCTCTGGATTACCAGTGTACTCAACGAATTAAGCCCTAATGGAAAATTTGCCGGCCAAGAAAGACGAAAGCGTTACTCTCGACTTCCCCACGCCTGACATCGGCCGTTTCTGAGTCAAGAGAGGCGGAGTAAGCGAACCGCCATGGCGTTTCTTGTGAAAGAGCCTGCTGTGTTTGGTGAGTGAACTGAAGAGCACTTCTGTGGATGGTAAACTCGAGGATGTGAGGTGAGCCTGCTCGCTTGGTTCGGTCAGTCGCTGGGCTTGGATGGATGCTCGGTAACTGCAGTGCTGGTTGGAGTTAGTGTTGGGTTTGGGGACCAAGGGAGCCGAGCCGAGCCGAGCCTCGACACTTCCAAACCAGCATCCGCTTTTGAAGGGTTCTCTTTAGTACAGGCAAATAGACTTCTTTGCCAGTAATGGATGAACAGTAGACTCTTTACGTGTAAGCGTAAAACGAATACAGTGATGCATTCAAAAGCGGATGATCTTGGTTTTCAGATGATCAATGGGCCAATCGTAGAGAAGGCGACGCGGCAGGGAGTTGTGTTGCTGTACGTTTCTCCGCACAGTGGGGCTTCATGTTGATTTGGGGAGACCGATTCACGCTGAAAGCGAAGCTATTATTGGGCTGAGAAAATCGACCTAATCCAAGCCTCACAAATCAGACAGTCTTTCGCCACGGATTTACATGAAATATCTCAGATTCATAGTGGTGGTGGGAGAGGTACACTCCCTACCTATCTTTCTCGCTAGGCCCTTTTTGTCCAGCAAGGCAGAGTCTGCTCGCACCGCCGAATCGCGGTTTGCCACATGACCTCCATTCTGACTGGTGAATCCAGCAAGCCCTCAGTGTCGCAAACCACGTCAAACCTGACGGATTTGGACCACCAGTTTTACAGCCACCACAAACCAACCACATAACAACGTCATCGGTCCGCGCTGAGCCAGCAAAGTTGCGCTGTGATCGACGGTTTTCGTCAGCACAGTGAACGGCCAGATGTCGCTGATGCGATTGCGGGGCATCCTCGTGTTTCGTCCGCAAGTTCGGAAGGAATCCCCAAGGTTGGGGGGAGCTCCCCGAGGCACGCAAATCCGCCTCAGCCAAGCCTCCGTCAACCCCACGCAACAGCACTAAAGCTGCCGAGCTGAGCTCCCTTGGAAACTCCGCAAACGGGAACGAGCAACGCAAGCAAGCCACCCCCCCTCCTCATACATTACCTCCTCCTTGGTCCTGCTAACAGGTATTTCGAACGATCAGCTCTTTCTGAGCTCAGTTCGCGGCTGATCATTCTAGCTTCCTGTGTGGATCTGTGTTCCCAGGACTTTCTAAAACCACAGTTGTGCAGAAAGCCCTCCGGGATTCGGGCCGTTCTTCCCCGATTAGCCACACAGAAGGCAGAACCATGGCGACCACTTCGGCGGCCGTCCTCCCGTCAGGGACCTTCCTAACCCGAGGCTCGGAGATCCAGAGAATTCCCGCTCGCGCTGCTGCCGGAGCCAGAGCCCTCGCACCCCTCGCGTCGTCTAAACTGCGAGCCTCACCCAGATTGCCGATCCTATCCACTCCATTCATCCGATCCTTCAAACCCACTGCGGCTCCGATCGTCGGCCTGCAGTCACAAAGACGACAAATCTCGTGCGCCGTGGAGGCTCCTCCGAAGCAATCCGCGGCAGAGCCGTCGCCGTTTGAATCCGCGCAAGTGTGGTTCTCGGACGTTATCGCGCAACGGAAGCGGCCATACTTCTTCAACCGGGAGTACACGTCCAAGGACATCAGCTACGCTGTGTACATGATCTTCGTCCATGGCTTGTGCCTCTTTGCACCAGCCACCTTCTCCTGGCAAAACGTTGGCCTCTTCGTCGGCCTTTACGTGATCACAGGTGCGTTGTTTCTTCGCTTGCAGTCTTTTTTCTCTTCGCTTTTTTATATCTCCGCAACCGTGACTTAGCGATTGTTATCTAGCGTTGAGGCTGACGTTCCTTACATTTTGTGTATTATTATCCAGGAATGTTTGGGATCACCCTGTCATACCACCGCAATTTGTCACATCGATCTTTCACGCTTCCTAAGTGGCTCGAGTACACCTTCGCTTACTGCGGAATTCAAGCTGTTCAGGTACGACGTCGCTGCTCACTATTTGCTCACTGATCTTTGCCTTCGCGCGTTGTTCGTCCTTTTCACTCAGTCGTGGTCGCGTTAGTCTTATTCAATTCTCCTGTGACGCTCATGTGGAAAACCTAGAATTTCCACACATATTCTCTTCCTTACCCTCCCTCGTCCTGCGTCCGAACGCCATCCTGTTTGTGTCTCGCGTTGCTTCCCGCAGGGCGACCCCAAGGAGTGGGTGAGCGCTCACCGTTACCACCATCGCTTCTGCGACACTCCCGCCGACCCGCACACGCCGTACGAGGGCTTCTGGCACAGCCACATGGGATGGCTGCTCGACGACGTCGCCACGCAAGAGCGGGTAAGGCCCTCCCTCAATGATTGTTGAAGCGACTCACAAGGCTTCTGGCACAGCCACATGGGATGGCTGCTCGACGACGTCGCCACGCAAGAACGGGTAAGATTATTCTCGAGTGTGCCCTGTCGTGTAGCTCACCTTTGCGTAACGTCGCACCATAAACTTGGAAGCAGTTGAACCTGCAACGGAAAATGGACGTCAAATGTAGCACGATTTAAGAGTGAGGAACGACTCCTTACCGTGTGTTGTCCACCAAACTAAAAAGAAACTTTTTTTTCCTGCACTCTACCGTACTGTACCACGTGAAATTCCAGGTGGGTGTGCGCAACAATATCGCGGATATGGAGAACGATCCCTTCTACAACTTTATCGAGGCCACCTACGTGTGGCACATCGTCGCGTCCGTGCTGCTGCTCTACGCCCTCGGAGGCTTCCCCTGGGTCGTCTGGGGCTTCGTACGTGCTCCATCTAATCTTGTGCCCGCTGGGCTTGTCCTTCGATTTTTTGTCGCTTTGATTCATCATCTCTTCAGTGGGTGCTCTTCAGTCCTTTTTCAGGTCTTTTGAAGACAAGTAATGGTCGAAATTTCGTTGTTATAACGGCTGTATTATTCTTCTTTTATTGTCCATGTCTGTCTCTCTCAGGGCGTGCGCGCCGTGTGGGTGTACCACATCACATGGTTCGTCAACTCAGCATCGCACGTGTGGGGCTACCAATCCTGGAACACCGGCGACCTTTCGCGAAACAACTGGTAGGCCTTGCAATGTCTCTTTCGACAACTCCCTCCCCCCAACCCACATTCAATATGGCCTGTGGAGATTCGTATCAAGGGCTTGTTGGGGAGGCTAAGTGAGCTGAGGCCTATGTACCGCTTCAGCTCAGTCGCTCAGTGGGTCAAGACTGTGTCAAGTGTCTCTGTGGCAGATGCAAGAGCATGAGCAGCAGAGTGTGCTCGCGCGTTGAGCACTTCACCTGTTATTAGCCTTTAGTAGTTTTAGTCGGATCTGGGCGAGGATGAGAGATGCCGAGTCTGGGGGGTTAAGATTCAGCAGGGCTCAGAGGGAGTTGCGTTACCCAGCTTGGATGGCACATCCTCCTGGCAGTAGTTAGCAAAAGAGCCAGTTTTCATGGAAACGTCACATTGCTCTCTCCCCTCTACGTCCTGGTGGCTCACTCTTCCTTCCATCCTGTCCCCCCTATTGCCACTGTGCCAGGTGGGTGGGGCTGCTGGCGTTTGGTGAGGGATGGCACAACAACCACCATGCCTTCCAGTATTCATGCCGGCACGGACTGGAGGATCACCAGGTGGACATGACGTGGTACACCATCAAGCTGCTCGAGGCCGCGGGGCTCGCCACCCAGCTCAAGTACCCCCATGAGAAGCACATGAAGCGCCTCTCCTTCCCTGAACAACCAGCCTCCCAGCAGTAGCTGCCGCCTTGGTAGATGAAGGGCGCACGCACATGTCACCCTCCGCATCTCCTCTCTGCAATTCCCCCAGTTCCTCTTCCCTGGTATCCTGTTCTCGCGTGGACGGGCTGTTTAGGGAGCACTGGGATGGCTGTCATTTTGAAAGTGCCCCTTGCTGGAATAGGTGCATTCTCAATGTGTCTTGTTGGGTTGATAAGACACATGCACGTCCTTTGCCTTAGGCTGAAGGCTGTGTTGTAAAGAGTTTTGGGCTTCTTGAAATGCGACTTTTGGGTTTAGCTGGCTCTGTCTAGCTTGTAAGTGCAATTTTCCAATGAATGCATAGCAACAGCAGTAGCAAGTTTAGAAGCTAGATTCTGGAGGGCAAAACAGTAATATTCATAACTACAGCACCCATATTACAAAGGGCAACTAAACATTCACACAGTTGACATACCATACATATTACAATAAAAACCCCTCGGCAACTTCATTTCCAGAAACAAATTATGTTTATTGCCAACAAAACATACCGGTACCATAAGCGATAGATTGTTTGGAAATCGACAATACCGTAAAATGCAAGACAATATGCACTACCATAATTAGCCTAGAATTTGAAACCTTGTACCCGACCTTATTGATTATAATCTTCACCACCCTCGTTCTCTCCCCGTCCTCGGTTGTACGGTGGTACCTTGCAGGAAAAGTCCACAGTGAGCCACCCACTGCAGCAGACATGGGAGGGGGAAGGGGGGGGGATGGTTTTGTAATCCAGAGTTGTATGGATTGGATGGAGAGGAAGGGCAAGGTGCAAAAGCAGCAGTTAGGACAATACAGTCGGATGTAAAATGTTGGAGGTGGTGCGACGGAGGCCTAGAATACCTGTTCTATTCAAGAAACAACACATGCAGTTGCATGGATGAACACATACACACACTTGCACAAACAAATGCAAACACACACACACACGTACACACACATGCGTGCACACAGAGACAGACACACAAGACACACAGATACACAGACACACCACACAGACACACACACACACGCACACACACACACACACGCACACACACACACACACACACACACACACACACACACACATGTGCACGCACATACACACACACAAACATCGTGCATGTGCACACAGCCAATTCACCATAGGAAAGCTGAAACGGCTGTCAAGCGCAGGTAAACTAAGGTCCTGTAAACCACAAATCACATTCACTTACAACCTGCCTCCACCCAGCTGATGTAAACCACTGCTCACCAGTTACCACCATGGTAGGCGAAAGTCTTGGCATTGTCCTTGGAGTAGGCCCACACCAGCGTGTTAACCCCCCATGGTCGCACAGTAACGCGATTAAACTTCCCCGCAGTCCTCCTAAACCTGCGAGTTCCAAGAAGCAATCGCATTTCACAAATAGCAGATGCATGTGAGTTGTTATGTGGTGTACCACTCCAAATGAATGCACTCGGCGTTCTACACGTCGTTCCTCACTACAAACTCACTTCATAACAGTTGACCCCTTCCCGTTCCTGTACACCATAGCAGCATCCCCGAGTGCCATAATCTTGGGCTGTATCGAGGTCATACTGTAGCTCATGATATCATACGTTCCGATCACACCCGCAGCTTTATTTCCAATAATTGTTTCCGACCCGCCCATCCGTCCGTTAGCGGACCACCCGAGCGCCAGCCACCCGCTTTCCGCCCCGCTGCCCGCCTGTGCCTCGAGCGCCACTTCCACCACATTGCTCAGGTGCAGGCGCCAGTGCAGCACAAGCCTGCGAGGGTGAGAAGAACGGACAAGAGAATTGGGAGGATGATGATCAGGTCAAAGGAGAATCATGACAGCAACTAATCAGGGGGGCCATTGAATGCGGAGCATAACAGAAAAATAAAGCGCGGCTGTAGGAAAAGTGGAAAGGATTCGGTCGAGGTTGCATGAGTAAGCAGTACCTGCCTCTTGCTTCCGTTATACTCACCCTGGCGCGAGATCAGTCATGTAGATGAAAGTGGGAAGTGACGACACGGGGCACTTGTAGGACCGTTGGATCGGCGGAGCTTTGTACGGCGGCGGGGGTGGAGTGTTAGGGTTGCCTGGCACTCTACCCGTCGCCCCGTTACACGCGAAGATGACAGACAGCGCACCACTGTAACAGAGCAGGACAGGGAAAGTCAATTATTGCAGCGAAGTGCTCGACATGTGTAGTAACGTTGCTACAATTCGCTGACTTCGCAGATATAGAAGTGTAACACGCACACGTTACTGCCGTGGTAACCGACAGCCTTGGTGCCGTCGTTGGAGTAGGCCCACACGAGACGGTTCGCCTGCCACTTCCTCACTGGCACCTTCCCCCCGTCGCCCGGCCGACGAATAAAACTGCACAACATGGTGCGCATGCGGAGCAACACAGGCACAGGAACGGCATTGGTGGAGGCGCCTCAAAAGACGTCATATTTGTGGAAGGAACCCGGAATGCAAGGCAAGCGGGTGGAAACATATGATGGATGAAGAGAGCAGAGAAGATGAGCAGAGCGGATGGACAGACAAGGATGAGCAGTGACGGCAGGAGTTGGGTACCTGATTATCGTGCCCGCGGTAGCGGTCGACACCGTCTTTCCCTGAAACTTGAGGCTGTTGGTCGGAACAACCGAAGTGTACGTGTTGAGCTTGTATCCCTGTAACCCGCCGTGAGGCAGGTTACCCACGATGGCTTCGGCGGGCGACATAAGCCCCGTCGTCGACCACGCGACGGCGATCCACCCCCGCGCCGCGGTCGTCGTCGCCTTGGCGTGGATTGCGACGGCCACTCCTCCCGACTTCATGATCTTCCAGTTGAGGAACAGGCTGGTGGGGCGAGCAGCAGGGCGACAGGGAGACGAAGGTTTAGTCGAGTGAAGACTTTTGAGACGCCTCAAAGGACGTCGGCGGGAGATATGATGAGGGCCGTCGTCGACCACTCCACGGCGATCCACACCCTCGCCGCGGCTGTCGTCGCCTTCGCGTGGATCGCTACGGTCACGGCTCCCGTATTCATTATCTTCCAGTTGAGGAACAGGCTGGTGGGGCGAGCAGCAGGCCGACAGGGAGGCGAAATTTTACGGCTTATAAAAAGCAGCTCGGATGCAATGAGCATGGATGGCATGCAACCCTTTACAGTGACCTTTGTGTTGCTTCATTGAACACACCCTGGTTCCATGAGCATGGCCGACGTGTAGCCCTTCACAGTCGGCTTCAGGCACTGCACCGCCGCCGCCGTCGCTGCGGTCGTCTCTCGCATCTTTCGAGCCGCCATTTCGGGCTCGTCCTCGTCTTCCGAGACTGACACGTGTCGCATTGGTACCGCGAAGGCAGCGACGTTTGCGGCGTCAGACCCGTTCCCGGAATGCTGCGCGAGCCCTCCGACCCATGGAGTTTGCTCGTAAGCGCTAGCAGTGAGCGGTGAAGCGAATATTAGGGCAACGAGGAGAATTGGCGGTAGCAGTGCCGCACCAAGGCGCGCTTTCGCTGCCATAGCGGCAGCCATGGTGGTTGGGGCTAATCGATAGGATGTTGTTCAGACGCAGATGGTAAGTGCCAGTAAGTTAGTCAACGCTCTTATGAGACTACTACTGCCAAGACGAGGCTCTGTTTGGCACCGTCGTACGGACGTGGGAAATGCGGCACACGGCACGACACCTGCGTATCTGCTCTACAGTTGCTGTCTCACAAGGTGTGAGTCACAACAGCCTGCATCTCTTTTAGAATGGATCGTGCACACCTCTTCCACATGTAAACAGAGGAGCTGTAAGGGCGGGGTCAGCGCGTTCATTATCACATCTGTACAGTTCATCCGTCGTGGCGCAAAAGGATTCCAGACGGTTAACAGCGGTTCCCAAGAATTACCGTTTTGAACCGTGACGCAACGAGAGTAACCGCTTAAAATGAACTGTACATCAGCAACAAACGAACGCGCTGTGCACACCTCTTCCACAGTTTGCTATTCTAGGCAGCTGAAATGCATCAGCGGGATGTGGTAGTTGCTTCCACCGTATTGTACCACGGGAGTACCATGGTGGAACATTTGCAGCATCTTACCCAAACCGAAGCGTGTGCTCCACTCGGGAAGAGGATGATTCATTCCAGTCACAAATCTAGAGTTTCAACATTTCTGGGGCTGGCTAGGTTGAATCGACGGTAGAGCGAATTTGTTCTGCACTTTCCAAGTCATCCTAGCCGCACGACCGCGACACGGGTGCTGCGCCTTGTGTGACACAAGAAGCGGGGGTGGGTCAGGACGTGGTGGTAGGCCTGGCATTACAGCGCACCCGACTGTGTAGGGCGACGTGGATTTGTGTGCCGAACAATGCGGACGAGGCAAATGAAAGTGCCCAAATTGATGTTTTGAAAGTACCTTTACAGTTATACCGAAATTTAGACAACAAATTGAAGTCATGAGTTTCCATAAGAAAATGCAACAATGCTAGTTTGTGAAGTACAAAACATCTCCACAACCCCACGGCGACTTCTCGTGGCACACAAGAAGGGGGGGTGGGTAAGGACGTGGTCGTTGCAAAGCTGACAAGTGTGGAATATAAGCATACAACCCGGACCTTATAGAGAAGTCCATCAATAGGTACAACAACCGCCTCATCCTAAGTTTTGCTTGTTTGCACAAGGGGCAGTTTCCACGAGGTACATCCCTTAGAAGCAGGAATCAGAGCTGTATAGAAGCCGCTTCACTGTATTCACCATGTGGAATTAAAACGAATGCACTCCAGACCTGCTCGAGCGTTACACTGCTGCTAGGGAGACTCTTCCAAGTGCTGCTGCTGCTGCTTGGCTCTGAGAAAGATTGTCCACAAGGTGTATGGGTGCGGGTAAGGTCTGCTGCTGGTGTTGCTGCTACTGATTCTGCTACTGCTGGGCTAGGACGACTGGATGGATGCCGGTAAGGTCTGCTGCTGCTGCTGGTGGTCCTGCTGCTGCTGCATCTGCTGCTAGTGCTGCAGGTGCCGGGCTAGGAGGACTTGTCCATGAGTTGGATGGGAGCGAGGACGTTGAGCTTGTTGGTGTCCATGACACAGCCGTTCATGACCATCTCGTCCAGCATGAAGTACGCCTTCTCCAGGTGGAACATGATGTCCAGCTCGCACTGTGTGGAGGGCGGGGGGGAGGACGGGCAGAGGGGAGAGATGGAGGACGGGCAAATGGGAGAGAGAGACAAGCGGAACAGGAAGAGGAGGGGAGCGGATGACTGACCACGTTGCCGAAGTATCGGTCCATTGTTTCCACGATGCGCCATTGTAACAAGGTGACTTTTGGGACGACTCAAAAGTCAGGAAGGGGAGGGGAGGGGGTGACTGACCACGTTGCCGAAGTATCGGTCCATGGTTTCCACAATGCAGTGGATGAACTCCAGAACTGCCAGCTCGTTCTGACAGTCACACGGGGGAAGGAGGGATGGGAGAGGGGGGGGGGAGGGGGAAGGGCGAAAGGGGAAAGGGGGAGGGGGGGGTGGGCAGAGGAGAGGGGAGGGAGAACGGGGAGAAGAATTGAGAGATCGCAAGCCAGAGGCGGCGGGAGTGTGGATCGCAAGTAACTGCAGCGGAGTAAAACTGAGAGGATGATTTAATCTTAAACAGGTGGGCGTTGATTCGATGGAGATTGAAATTGATTCGGTGGAGATTAAAAACGAGCCAGTCTTACCTCTTCACCATCCACACCGACGAGGAAGAACAGCGATGCATAGCGCCGGTAGATCACCTTGTAGTTGCGGTGCTCCACAAACGAGCACTGCACAAACGAGAATAAAACTCAGCAGATCAGGAGACAGAATAATAATCCCGTTAACAGCTCCCCTTACTACTCCGCATCCACCTCTGGGACCTCCCCTGACCTAACCTAACCCACCAGAAGACAACCCCTCACCCTTCCAAAGTTTGTCCTCCCGCCCTGTCAACTACTCCCCTCCCTCCCATCACCCTCCTCCCGTCGCACCTAAACGATGCTCTTGCTGACGCCTGCAGCGTCCGACGCGAACCGCATCCTCCATACCATGTCGAATCAGATGTTTACCCCTCCCCCCAGCATCCCCCACCTCCCCAACATGCCACCTACCCAGCATCTAACCTCCCGAGGCGACCAACCTGCTGCTCAGATCGCGCGAGACACTTTCGCACGATCTCTCCTTCCAACGCGCGCCGTTCCTCGAGCCGCATGTACTCGTAGTACTGCGCGACGCGGGTCTGGCCCTGCTTGTTGACCAACAGGATAAAGCGGATCGTCATCGTCCTACTTTAATCAGGTGTGGCTGACAGACAATTTCGTCAATCATTCGCTATCTGTTAGGAAACATGCGCCTGCGCTCGTCCGAGCAGCGACTAAGCGTTGCGGCAACGGGATAACAAAATCGCAAATGTGTGTGCGAGTTTGTGAAGCGGTTGTACAAAATGAAATAGCTGCTGGCGTTGCCTCTGCAGTTGCGAATGAGAAGGTGACCAGGTCGCAGTTCGTTTTTTGGTGAGGTTAGACTTAGGTCTAGCGATCCAAAAAAGGCACATGTTGGGTACCTTCGTTCGGTCGATTCAGAACAGTGCACTCGGGACACAATCTCGCCACACCTGCACGCATGTTGGATTTGACAAGCCAGAAAGGAAATACATGTGTAACAAATATTTTGCCAACAGAGAGCGGGAACACTTCGCTCGCACGTGAAAACCCCCCTCTCCAACTTCGTCTCTGGCTGGGTATATTACGACATTCGCGACACGTTGGGAAGCCTACTCGTCACCAGGGAGGATGGGAGCAGAAGTCTGAAGGACATCAAAGAATTGACAGCAGAGTTCGGGAGTGTGGCGTCGGCCAGATGGGCGAAGAAGGCCTACGAGGCTTCCCCGGCAAGCTGGAAGTTGCTGTTGACGGCGCCGAAAACAGCTAAGGCAGTCGCGGCGGCGGCAAAGGTGGTGCGCACGGTCTTGGCACGGACGCAGGAGTTCTTGTACTGGACGGTGAGAGGGGTTGAGGAGGGGGAGGTGGCGACAGATCACCTCAACTGCTCGGACGGTTCCAACTTGGTCGTGCCGCAAAGTCCGTATGCGGTCGCTTTCCCTGTCAGAAGTGTGGAGCCAGTGGTGACCAGGAGTGGCACGGTGCTAGGAGCGATGGGCGAGCCGCGGGTCAAGCTATGCCAGACCTCGCTGGTGGGGGATCACATGAAACCGGCAGCACCTAAGGTGATAAGGAGGGCGCTGATGGGGCCGGTCTCAGCCTCTAGGCGGAGGCACGAGTGGGAGGAAGAGCTGGGAATGAAGATGGACTGGAAGGCTGTGAGGGAAAGGAGAGACTCCTTGGCAATTCCCTACAGAGCGCGGGATGTGTTACTGCGGATGCACAGCAAGAACCTGCAGGTTGGGGGAAGGCTGGTGTTTCTTGGTCCCAGAGGATGTTGTCCGCACTGCGGGGCTCCAGAAACCCTAGATCACTGCATGCGCACCTGCCCCGTCATTCAGCCGGTGATAGGCGCGCTGCTGGGCTCACTGAGGATGATGAATACGGCGGACCAAACGAGGTCGCTTGGCGACATGCTGTTCAAAGAAGGGGCCACGAAGTCCGGTTTTCCGGGGGCTACTTTGACAGCGGTGACAATGCGGAGAATCTGGTTGGCCAGGGTGGATGCGGTGTTTCGGAAGGAGAAGTTTCAACGGAAAAAGGTTGCAAGGGCGGCAATATATGACTTCATGCGGCACGTGAGGCTGTACAGAGCAGAAAAGTTGAGGAAGGCAACAGGTTGCAAGGTCCAAGGGCAGCCACGGGACCCGTGGGGTGGCCTTGCAGGAGATGAGAGGGCGGCGGTTGCAAGGATAAGCGAGGCAGGGGAGCAAGCCACGTGGAGAGTAGATTTTCTGTCCATCTGGCAGAACCCCAAGACCATTCGGCAGCCACCTTAGACACGTGTCGGGGGGAGGAGCCTGAGTCTCGGCTGGGGTATGCCATTTCCCTCCAGAATCCAGTTACGACTGTGAATGTATTTGCATCTGTTATAGCATACGCATTCTTCAAAAAAAAAAAAAAAAAAAAAAAAAAAAAAAAAAAAAAAAAAACGACATTCGCGACCGCCCTGCGGAATCGTGACTATCTTTCGCAAGGAATACACCCAAGCATTGATAGGACGGGGTTGGGAACTCTTTGGCGACGTAGACAGAACGTCAAGGAAATTTTCAATTCCGATTCATATTTTATGCCGAGGTTCTGTTTGTGTCCAATTTCCTGTACGCCCGTTATTTTGTACCAGATTCACGAACTGAATAGTTTTGTGCGACCTGACTTCCCCCTTAGTCCAGGCTACAGTGTTGCTCTGCCGCATTTCCAATTGTATCATTCTCAGAATACAATTTAGATCATTCTTGCGTGCAGCACCAGAAACATGGGCTGCTTACATGCAGCAAGACATGGGCTGCTTGCGTACAGCACCAGAAACATGGGCTGCTTACATGCAGCAAGACATGGGCTGCTTGCGTGCAGCACCAGAAACATGGGCTGATTGCATGCAGCAAGACATGGGCTGCTTACATGCAGCAAGACATGGGCTGCTTACATGCAGCACCATAAACATGGGCTGCTTGCATGCAGCAAGACATGGGCTGCTTACATGCAGAAAGACATGGGCTGCTTGCATGCAGCACCAGAAACATGGGCTGCTTGCATGCAGCAAGACATGGGCTGCTTACATGCAGCAAGACATGGGCTTGCGTGCAGCACCAGAAACATGGGCTGCTTGCATGCAGCAAGACATGGGCTTGCGTGCAGCACCAGAAACATGGGCTGCTTGCATGCAGCAAGACATGGGCTGCTTGCATGCAGCACCAGAAACATGGGCTGCTTACATGCAGCAAGACATGGGCTGCTTACATGCAGCAAGACATGGGCTTGCGTGCAGCACCAGAAACATGGGCTGCTTACATGCAGCAAGACATGGGCTGCTTGCGTGCAGCACCACAAACGTGGGCTGCACACAGGCAGCACCAGAAGCATGGGCAGGCTGCACCAACCAAACCCGTGGCTGAGCATACCAGCCAGAAACCTTAAGAAACAAACGGCCCACCCTCTAACTACCTAGTCCCCCCTCAACTGCTGCTACGTCATGGACAATTCACTCAGCATCTTCTCGTGGCGTTTGGCCGTTGAACTTGCACCTGCCAGCAACAGAACAGGCCGCCAAAAAAAAAGTGATATAGTGACAGGAATGAGTTGCAACGAGTCGCAAAGCAGTGACAAACCAGTCGGGGGTAGAGGGAGCGGAACAAACCAGTAACAGGAAAAAGTTGCAACGCATAAAGAGACAAATGCATCGTAGTATGGCAGGAAACGAGGTTACCTTGTGCCGCCACTGCTGCCGCTTCTGATGCCCTTGCTATTGCTGCTGGGCTGATGCTGCTGCTGGTATCAAAACAGATGTTGGCCCCCCATGTGGCAACACTCCCAGCATCATAGTCGTTAGAGTCGGATCCAGCTGGTGGGCGTTGCGGGTGGAAAGGGGGAATGGAGAAGGAGTAGAAAAGGAAAGAGGGGCAGGAAGTGGTAAGGGAAGAAACCAGAAACACTCATATTAAATCTGCTGCAATCTACTACCGCTGCTGCCACCCCATCTGCAGACAAAGGTGCTGTTTTTACCAGTGCTGCTGCCAGACTGCCAGATGCTGGCGTTGTATCCACATGCAGTGATTCTCGAGAAGTGGTAGCTGCTGGTTTTAGGAACAGCACGAGGCGAGCGGAGTAGTCAAAAGCAAGAGACACGACTCTTGCCTCTGCACGGCGACGCTCTACGACTCACTTCCCTCTCCCCTGCAGGCAGCCCCTGGCACATACCACACTCTGTCCGCTGCTCTGCCACTCCTGCACCACGCCTTCCCTTCACGCCTGCTGCTCCAAGTTGCTCCAGGTTGCTCCGTTGCTCTGGCTGCCCATGCTCGCAGGCCGTGAGGCACACACACACATTGGGAGAGACACACGCACACAGAAGCGGCACCACAAGAGAGGGTTAGAAACAGCACGAGACGAGCGGCGGAGTCAAAAGCAAGAGACACGACTCTTGCCTCTGCGCGGCGACGCTCTACGACTCACTTCCTTCCTCCCTGCAGGCACCCCCTGGCACATACCACACTCTGCCCGCTGCTCTGCCACTCCTGCACCACGCCTTCCCTTCACGCCTGCTGCTCCAAGTTGCTCCAGGTTGCTCCGTTGCTCTGGCTGCCCAAGCTCGCAGGCCGTGAGGCACACACACGCACGGGGAGAGAGACACGCACACACAAGCGGCACCAACAAGGGATGGTTAGAAACAGCACGAGGCGAGTGGCGGAGTCAAAAGCAAGAGACACGACTCTTGCCTCTGCGCGGCGACACTCTACGACTCACTTCCCTCCCCCCTGCAGGGACCCCCTGGCACATACCATACTCTGTCCGCTGCTCTGCCACTCCTGCACCATGCCTTCCCTTCACGCCTGCTGCTCCAAGTTGCTCCAGGTTGCTCCGTTGCTCCGGCTGCCCATGCTCGCAGGCCGTGAGGCACACACACGCATGGGGAGAGAGACACGCACACACAAGCGGCACCAACAAGGGAGGGTTAGAAACAGCACGAGGCGAGTGGCGGAGTCAAAAGCAAGAGACACGACTCTTGCCTCTGCGCGGCGACACTCTACGACTCACTTCCCTCCCCCCTGCAGGCACCCCCTGGCACATACCATACTCTGTCCGCTGCTCTGCCACTCCTGCACCACGCCTTCCCTTCACGCCTGCTGCTCCAAGTTGCTCCAGGTTGCTCCGTTGCTCCGGCTGCCCATGCTCGCAGGCCGTGAGGCACACACACGCATTGGGAGAGAGACACGCACACACAAGCGACACCAACAAGGGAGGGTTAGAAACAGCACGAGGCGAGTGGCTGAGTCAAAAGCAAGAGACACGACTCTTGCCTCTGCGCGGCGACACTCTACGACTCACTTCCCTCCCCCCTGCAGGCACCCCCTGGCACATACCACACTCTGTCCGCTGCTCTGCCACCCCTGCACCACGCCTTCCCTTCACGCCTGCTGCTCCAAGTTGCTCCAGGTTGCTCCGTTGCTCCGGCTGCCCATGCTCGCAGGCCGTGAGGCACACACACGCATGGGGAGAGAGACACGCACACAGAAGCGGCACCAGCAAGGGAGGGTTAGAAACAGCACGAGGCGAGCGGCGGAGGTAAAAGCAAGAGACACGACTCTTGCCTCTGCGCGGCGACGCTCTACGACTCACTTCCATCCCCCCTGCAGGCACCCCTTGGCACATACCACACTCTGTCCGCTGCTTTGCCACTCCTGCACCACGCCTTCCCTTCACGCCTGTTGCTCCAAGTTGCTCCAGCTTGTTCCGTTGCTCCGGCTGCCCATGCTCGCAGGTCGTGAGGCACACACACATGCATGGGGAGAGAGACACGCACACAGAAGCGGCACCAACAAGGGAAGGGAGGGTTATAAACAGCAGGAGGGGAGTGGCGGAGGCAAAAGTAAGAGACACGACTCTTGCCTCTGCGCGGCGACGCTCTACGACTCACTACACTCCCCCCTGCAAGCAACCCCTGGCGCGTACCACGCATGCTCCTTCCGCTGCTCTGCAGCTCCTGTGCCACGCCTTCACTCCACACCTTCGACTCCACACCGGCGCGACCTCGTTCGGTCGCTGCAGCGTTCACTGGCGACGGCCCGAATCCCGTGCTTCGGAGTTAAACGCACACATGCACAGGGGAGAAAGAAGCAGACAGGGGAAGAGGGATGGTATACGCGTTAAAAAGAGGGTAGTTTCACACATGACGCGAAGACGGAAAACGACGAGACTCTTTAGGCGTTCCTATTCCAGACGCCTACAAGAATTCCCCCCCCACCAAGCTTCGCTCTTACGTACCGCTGATCTTTTGATCGTGAAGGATCTTCAAGCGAACGCCTGCGAAAACGACGTCTGCGATCTTCAAACGACGTCTGCGAACTTCAAACGACGTCTGCGATCTTCAAACGACGTCTGCGAACTTCAAACGACGTCTGCGATCTTCAAACGACGTCTGCGATCTCCCGGAAAGTGTTTGGCGCAGCCTTAGTCGGACGCATAAGAGATGGCGACGACCCGAATCCCGTGCGTCCGAGTTAATCGCACACATGAAGAGGGGAGAACAAGGAGCACAGGGGGAGAAGAAACGTACACGCGTTAGTGGGAGGGTGGTTTCAAACATGACGCGAACGGGGAAAGCGACAAGACTCTCTAGGCGTTCCTATCCTAGACGCCTACAAGAATCCCACCCTAACTGCCTTCGCTATCACGTACCGTTGATCGCGTGCGAAATTCCAGGGGACGCCGAAGAAGTCGATGCGACCGCATGCGATCCTCATGGTGTAATCTCCGGCGAGGAAGTCGATCGGCCCAGAGCAATCTCCGGCGACCTTGCTTCACGCTGCTCCTGACGGCCACGTCATGTCGACCGTTGTGACGTGTTTTGCGGCGTCTCACACTTGACGCATCGAAACGTCCTCCTGCGACGACCTGCGTCTCGCACCTCCTGACGGTCAGAAATCGGACACAATAAAAAGCGCTGCTTATGCTGCCGTTTGCGAACAGCTGCGAACGCTGCTTCCCACCGCTTCGTATTCCGGAGAATGATGCGTTGTTCGACCGCCGACTGTCAGCGACGTCGATGCTGCTCCCACCGTTGCCTCGGTCTCACGGAGGTTGAGAAACGTTTGTTTTAGACTGCAAGTTTCGACGGTGGAGCTATTACTCTGTCACTCGGACTGGAAGATGCTGCACTCACTCGGAGCCAACCCAAGACCGGCCGAAACAACCGCATCCGTCGCACGAGCCTCTCATGATTCAGAAGACCATCTACAGCTGTTGCGCCTTGTCGTCTTGTCCCCGCGTCACTTCACTCTGGAGTTTCGTAGGTCGCTGGAGAGCAAGCAGAGACAGCCAGAAATCTGAAAAGGTGTCGAGCTGCGGTTACTAGCTGCTGTGGGACGCCGCCGTCGCGAAGCATTTCGCTAAGAAGCCTTGCTGGGTGTCGCAACCGTCGTACAGCAGCGTGCGACGGTGCATCAGTGAAAGAACATTTTTAGAGTAAACTGTACGAACGCTCAGCCTAGCTGAATCTACGTTACCACGAGCAGCAGCGATTAGGCCGTTTCTTCTTAAAGTCACCCTTCGGTAAGCGAAGACGAAGACGACAATAGGGCCTTTGTACTAAGGAGCTGAATGTCTAACATTAATGCGAAAGTCGCAACGCAGCACCAGCAGGCAGCTGATCTATGCGAAAGCTCCTAGTAACCGATAGAACCAGTACAGGAACCACCGGCTACAGATAAGTAAGTACTCGATTACTATTCAATAGTAACTCATCGGTCTAATCGGCTCGAACCGTAGCCGTACTGTTGCAGAAGCTAAGAGACCGAAGTCGGCACCATAGAGAACTAGTCTTCGGGGAAGAACCACCAGGCCTAGTGATTTGCGTTCTGAGCAATGAATGAGCAGAGCGGAAAGCGTTGGGAATGCCGCGGTGGTTCCATAATTCCATTGCTCAAGCAAACCGCAGCAACAGAGCACCTGTCTGACTGAAAGAGAATGGAATGGCTTGGCATGGCATGCTCCTAGGGAATGGCGGTGAGAGAGTTCGGCGCGGAGGCGTTCTGACATGCTTGTGGGCTGATTGGACCGCAGTTGGGCGCCAAAGGTCTGACAAAGTTATCGAATTTGAAACCTATCGGCGTTTCTCGCTGTAATGTGTCTCGGTGCGGTAAGGTATGCGACGCTTTTGTCAAAATGGGGAGTCATACTCGCTTCGCAAAGGTCACGCGTACACTTGTTTCCAAAAGCCCCATTCCATTTTCTTATAACATGATCCTGAAAGGTGTAAGCATCCAGCATATACACCAGGATACATTTACACTTCCAAGCAAGTACCATAATTCTTAGCTCCTCATAATAGGTGGTCCTCAAAATTCAGGTACCAATAAAGTTTTGTCAAACTGCCTGCTGTAGCTGGCAGGGTGCCCTGCCTGACCTGACACCACACAAGATGGCATGGGCCTGTGGAGTGGGTGCAACGATTCCAGGACCCAGTACACAGTAGGACTCTGTCTCATGACAGCTTGCAGATAGGACGCAACAATCCAGGACTGGCTGCTTGTCTGGTTGGCTGGTGACCGTACTGTGGCATCTTATCTTGGCTGCAGCTGCTGGATGGCATGCTCACATGCAGAACGCCTTGGTGGGGGGGGGGTGGGGTTGTTCAGTCATGACAACAAGTAGAGGAGAATGGAACAAACGATGCTGCAACAGTCAGACTTTCTGTACTGGGTAGCATGGCTGCCTGAGATTTCTGTTATTTCCACAGCTGCCGAATTGTGACTCGGGGTACTTCTAAGTACAGGTACCCCCTGACCCTGACCATTCCTGTACTGCAGATAATGTGTGCAATCGTGGTTTCTAGTCAGTCTTCTAATCCTACCTCCTGCTTGACTCGTATCCTGTTTGTAGTGGCTGGCTCTGCCTGTATGTTCATGCCTCATGCATGCAGTGCATGGTTGGGTGGATGCCCTACAAGTCCACTTTCTCCGCATCATTACCCAGTGCGTGCCTCTCCTCTCATGCTCGCTCCACCTCACTCTCACTCAGCGCCGTGAACGAGGGCTTGGCGTGGCGAGTAGCAGCCAAGTCCTCCTCATCATGTCGCGGCACAGGTTCCAGCAGGACGCTCTGCCCTGCTTGGGTGTTTGTGCCCCGGCGCCTTCAAGGTTGCCCACCCCTGCCCACCTATTCCACAACATGCAGACCCATCCCTGCGAACCGCAACACAGCACACCTAAGAAAAGATAAGCACACCTAACGACACCTAAGCACAGCTAAGGACAGCTATGCACGGGTAAGGAGAGAGGCGACACATCTTGAGCTCGTGGTGGTTCACTGCCATGCGACAATGGCACCCCACAAGTCCCGCACAAGTACCTCGCCCTGCACATCACCACAGAAGAGCCAGCCAACGGGACACCAATTGGACAAGGAAGAAAGGGGAGGAAAGAGAGCGCAGTTACACACTTAGTACAAGCTGCAAAAGCGCACAGCAGGAGTGCGAACTGAGGGAGGGAACTGAGGGAGGGAACTGAGGGAAGGAACTGAGGGAGGGAACTGAGGGAGGGAACTGAGGGAGGGAACTGAGGGAGGGAACTGAGGGAGGGAACTGAGGGAAGGAACTGAGGGAGGGAACTGAGGGAAGGAACTGAGGGAGGGAACTGAGGGAGGGAACTGAGTGAAGGAACTGAGGGAGGGAACTAAGGGAGGGAACTGAGGGAAGGAACTGAGGGAGGGAACTGAGGGAGGGAACTGAGGGAAGGAACTGAGGGAGGGAACTGAGGGAGGGAACTGAGGGAAGGAACTGAGGGAGGGAACTGAGGGAAGGAACTGAGGGAGGGAACTGAGGGAAGGAACTGAGGGAGGGAACTGAGGGAGGGAACTGAGGGAAGGAACTGAGGGAGGGAACTGAGGGAGGGAACTGAGGGAAGGAACTGAGGGAAGGAACTGAGGGAGGGAACTGAGGGAGGGAACTGAGGGAAGGAACTGAGGGAGGAAACTGAGGGAAGGAACTGAGGGAGGGAACTGAGGGAGGGAACTGAGGGAGGGAAATGAGGGAAGGAACTGAGGGAGGGAACTGAGGGAGGGAACTGAGGGAAGGAACTGAGGGAGGGAACTGAGGGAAGGAACTGAGGGAGGGAACTGAGGGAAGGAACTGAGGGAGGGAACTGAGGGAGGGAACTGAGGGAAGGAACTGAGGGAGGGAACTGAGGGAGGGAACTGAGGGAAGGAACTGAGGGAAGGAACTGAGGGAAGGAACTGAGGGAGGGAACTGAGGGAAGGAACTGAGGGAGGGAACTGAGGGAAGGAACTGAGGGAGGGAACTGAGGGAGGGAACTGAGGGAGGGAAATGAGTGAGGGAACTGAGGGAGGGAACTGAGGGAGGGAACTGAGGGAGGGAACTGAGGGAGGGAACTGAGGGAAGGAACTGAGGGAGGGAACTGAGGGAGGGAACTGAGGGAAGGAACTGAGGGAGGGAACTGAGGGAAGGAACTGAGGGAGGGAACTGAGGGAAGGAACTGAGGGAGGGAACTGAGGGAGGGAACTGAGGGAGGGAACTGAGGGAGGGAACTGAGGGAGGGAACTGAGGGTGGGAACTGAGGGAAGGAACTGAGGGAGGGAACTGAGGGAGGGAACTGAGGGAAGGAACTGAGGGAGGGAACTGAGGGAGGGAACTGAGGGAGGGAACTGAGGGAAGGAACTGAGGGAGGGAACTGAGGGAGGGATCTGAGGGAAGGAACTGAGGGAGGGAACTGAGGGAGGGAACGGAGGGAGGGAACTGAGGGAAGGAACTGAGGGAGGGAACTGAGGGAAGGAACTGAGGGAGGGAACTGAGGGAAGGAACTGAGGGAGGGAACTGAGGGAAGGAACTGAGGGAGGGAACTGAGGGAGGGAACTGAGGGAAGGAACTGAGGGAGGGAACTGAGGGAGGGAACTGAGGGAGGGAACTGAGGGAGGGAACTGAGGGAGGGAACTGAGGGAGGGAACTGAGGGAAGGAACTGAGGGAGGGAACTGAGGGAGGGAACTGAGGGAGGGAACTGAGGGAAGGAACTGAGGGAGGGAACTGAGGGAGGGAGCTGAGGGAAGGAACTGAGGGAGGGAACTGAGGGAGGGAACTGAGGGAAGGAACTGAGGGAGGGAACTGAGGGAGGGAACTGAGGGAGGGAACTGAGGGAGGGAACTGAGGGAGGGAACTGAGTGAAGGAACTGAGGGAGGGAACTAAGGGAGGGAACTGAGGGAAGGAACTGAGGGAGGGAACTGAGGGAGGGAACTGAGGGAAGGAACTGAGGGAGGGAACTGAGGGAGGGAACTGAGGGAAGGAACTGAGGGAGGGAACTGAGGGAAGGAACTGAGGGAGGGAACTGAGGGAAGGAACTGAGGGAGGGAACTGAGGGAGGGAACTGAGGGAAGGAACTGAGGGAGGGAACTGAGGGAGGGAACTGAGGGAAGGAACTGAGGGAAGGAACTGAGGGAAGGAACTGAGGGAGGGAACTGAGGGAAGGAACTGAGGGAGGAAACTGAGGGAAGGAACTGAGGGAGGGAACTGAGGGAGGGAACTGAGGGAGGGAAATGAGGGAAGGAACTGAGGGAGGGAACTGAGGGAGGGAACTGAGGGAAGGAACTGAGGGAGGGAACTGAGGGAAGGAACTGAGGGAGGGAACTGAGGGAAGGAACTGAGGGAGGGAACTGAGGGAGGGAACTGAGGGAAGGAACTGAGGGAGGGAACTGAGGGAGGGAACTGAGGGAAGGAACTGAGGGAAGGAACTGAGGGAAGGAACTGAGGGAGGGAACTGAGGGAAGGAACTGAGGGAGGGAACTGAGGGAAGGAACTGAGGGAGGGAACTGAGGGAGGGAACTGAGGGAGGGAAATGAGTGAGGGAACTGAGGGAGGGAACTGAGGGAGGGAACTGAGGGAGGGAACTGAGGGAGGGAACTGAGGGAAGGAACTGAGGGAGGGAACTGAGGGAGGGAACTGAGGGAAGGAACTGAGGGAGGGAACTGAGGGAAGGAACTGAGGGAGGGAACTGAGGGAAGGAACTGAGGGAGGGAACTGAGGGAGGGAACTGAGGGAGGGAACTGAGGGAGGGAACTGAGGAGGGAACTGAGGGTGGGAACTGAGGGAAGGAACTGAGGGAGGGAACTGAGGGAGGGAACTGAGGGAAGGAACTGAGGGAGGGAACTGAGGGAGGGAACTGAGGGAGGGAACTGAGGGAAGGAACTGAGGGAGGGAACTGAGGGAGGGATCTGAGGGAAGGAACTGAGGGAGGGAACTGAGGGAGGGAACGGAGGGAGGGAACTGAGGGAAGGAACTGAGGGAGGGAACTGAGGGAAGGAACTGAGGGAGGGAACTGAGGGAAGGAACTGAGGGAGGGAACTGAGGGAAGGAACTGAGGGAGGGAACTGAGGGAGGGAACTGAGGGAAGGAACTGAGGGAGGGAACTGAGGGAGGGAACTGAGGGAGGGAACTGAGGGAGGGAACTGAGGGAGGGAACTGAGGGAGGGAACTGAGGGAAGGAACTGAGGGAGGGAACTGAGGGAGGGAACTGAGGGAGGGAACTGAGGGAAGGAACTGAGGGAGGGAACTGAGGGAGGGAGCTGAGGGAAGGAACTGAGGGAGGGAACTGAGGGAGGGAACTGAGGGAAGGAACTGAGGGAGGGAACTGAGGGAGGGAACTGAGGGAGGGAACTGAGGGAGGGAACTGAGGGAAGGAACTGAGGGAGGGAACTGAGGGAGGGAACAAGGGGAGGAAACTGAGGGAGGGAACTGAGGGAGGGAACTGAGGGAGGGAACTGAGAAAAGGAACTGAGGGAGGGAACTGAGGGAGGGAACTGAGGGAAGGAACTGAGGGAGGGAACTGAGGGAGGGAACTGAGGGAAGGAACTGAGGGAGGGAACTGAGGGAGGGAACTGAGGGAAGGAACTGAGGGAGGGAACTGAGGGAGGGAACTGAGTGAAGGAACTGAGGGAGGGAACTGAGGGAGGGAACTGAGGGAAGGAACTGAGGGAGGGAACAGAGGGAAGGAACTGAGGGAGGGAACTGAGGTAAGGAACTGAGGGAGGGAACTGAGGGAAGGAACTGAGGGAGGGAACTGAGGGAAGGAACTGAGGGAGGGAACTGAGGGAAGGAACTGAGGGAGGGAACTGAGGGAGGGAACTGAGGGAAGGAACTGAGGGAGGGAACTGAGGGAGGGAACTGAGGGAAGGAACTGAGGGAGGGAACTGAGGGAGGGAACTGAGGGAAGGAACTGAGGGAGGGAACTGAGGGAAGGAACTGAGGGAGGGAACTGAGGGAGGGAACTGAGGGAAGGAACTGAGGGAGGGAACTGAGGGAGGGAACTGAGGGAGGGAACTGAGGGAAGGAACTGAGGGAGGGAACTGAGGGAGGGAACTGAGGGAAGGAACTGAGGGAGGGAACTGAGGGAAGGAACTGAGGGAGGGAACTGAGGGAAGGAACTGAGGGAGGGAACTGAGGGAGGGAACTGAGGGAGGGAACTGAGGGAGGGAACTGAGGGAGGGAACTGAGGGTGGGAACTGAGGGAAGGAACTGAGGGAGGGAACTGAGGGAAGGAACTGAGGGAGGGAACTGAGGGAGGGAACTGAGGGAGGGAACTGAGGGAAGGAACTGAGGGAGGGAACTGAGGGAGGGAACTGAGGGAGGGAACTGAGGGAAGGAACTGAGGGAGGGAACTGAGGGAAGGAACTGAGGGAGGGAACTGAGGGAGGGAACTGAGGGAGGGAACTGAGGGAGGGAACTGAGGGAGGGAACTGAGGGAAGGAACTGAGGGAGGGAACTGAGGGAGGGAGCTGAGGGAAGGAACTGAGGGAGGGAACTGAGGGAGGGAACTGAGGGAGGGAACTGAGGGAGGGAACTGAGGGAAGGAACTGAGGGAGGGAACTGAGGGAGGGAACTGAGGGAAGCAACTGAGGGAGGGAACTGAGGGAGGGAACTGAGGGAAGGAACTGAGGGAGGGAACTGAGGGAGGGAACTGAGGGAAGGAACTGAGGGAGGGAACTGAGGGAGGGAACTGAGTGAAGGAACTGAGGGAGGGAACTGAGGGAGGGAACTGAGGGAAGGAACTGAGGGAGGGAACAGAGGGAAGGAACTGAGGGAGGGAACTGAGGTAAGGAACTGAGGGAGGGAACTGAGGGAAGGAACTGAGGGAGGGAACTGAGGGAAGGAACTGAGGGAGGGAACTGAGGGAAGGAACTGAGGGAGGGAACTGAGGGAGGGAACTGAGGGAAGGAACTGAGGGAGGGAACTGAGGGAGGGAACTGAGGGAAGGAACTGAGGGAGGGAACTGAGGGAGGGAACTGAGGGAAGGAACTGAGGGAGGGAACTGAGGGAAGGAACTGAGGGAGGGAACTGAGGGAGGGAACTGAGGGAAGGAACTGAGGGAGGGAACTGAGGGAGGGAACTGAGGGAGGGAACTGAGGGAAGGAACTGAGGGAGGGAACTGAGGGAGGGAACTGAGGGAAGGAACTGAGGGAGGGAACTGAGGGAAGGAACTGAGGGAGGGAACTGAGGGAGGGAACTGAGTGAAGGAACTGAGGGAGGGAACTGAGGGAGGGAACTGAGGGAAGGAACTGAGGGAGGGAACAGAGGGAAGGAACTGAGAGAGGGAACTGAGGTAAGGAACTGAGGGAGGGAACTGAGGGAAGGAACTGAGGGAGGGAACTGAGGTAAGGAACTGAGGGAGGGAACTGAGGGAGGGAACTGAGGGAAGGAACTGAGGGAAGGAACTGAGGGAGGGAACTGAGGGAGGGAACTGAGTGAAGGAACTGAGGGAGGGAACTGAGGGAGGGAACTGAGGGAAGGAACTGAGGGAGGGAACAGAGGGAAGGAACTGAGGGAGGGAACTGAGGTAAGGAACTGAGGGAGGGAACTGAGGGAAGGAACTGAGGGAGGGAACTGAGGGAAGGAACTGAGGGAGGGAACTGAGGGAAGGAACTGAGGGAGGGAACTGAGGGAGGGAACTGAGGGAAGGAACTGAGGGAGGGAACTGAGGGAGGGAACTGAGGGAAGGAACTGAGGGAGGGAACTGAGGGAGGGAACTGAGGGAAGGAACTGAGGGAGGGAACTGAGGAGGGAACTGAGGGAGGAACTGAGGGAGGGAACTGAGGGAGGGAACTGAGGGAAGGAACTGAGGGAGGGAACTGAGGGAGGGAACTGAGGGAGGGAACTGAGGGAAGGAACTGAGGGAGGGAACTGAGGGAGGGAACTGAGGGAAGGAACTGAGGGAGGGAACTGAGGGAAGGAACTGAGGGAGGGAACTGAGGGAGGGAACTGAGTGAAGGAACTGAGGGAGGGAACTGAGGGAGGGAACTGAGGGAAGGAACTGAGGGAGGGAACAGAGGGAAGGAACTGAGAGAGGGAACTGAGGTAAGGAACTGAGGGAGGGAACTGAGGGAAGGAACTGAGGGAGGGAACTGAGGTAAGGAACTGAGGGAGGGAACTGAGGGAGGGAACTGAGGGAAGGAACTGAGGGAGGGAACTGAGGGAGGGAACTGAGGGAGGGAACTGAGGGAGGGAACTGAGGGAGGGAACTGAGGGAAGGAACTGAGGGAGGGAACTGAGGGAAGGAACTGAGGGAGGGAACTGAGGGAGGGAACTGAGTGAAGGAACTGAGGGAGGGAACTGAGGGAGGGAACTGAGGGAAGGAACTGAGGGAGGGAACAGAGGGAAGGAACTGAGAGAGGGAACTGAGGTAAGGAACTGAGGGAGGGAACTGAGGGAAGGAACTGAGGGAGGGAACTGAGGTAAGGAACTGAGGGAGGGAACTGAGGGAGGGAACTGAGGGAAGGAACTGAGGGAGGGAACTGAGGGAGGGAACTGAGGGAGGGAACTGAGGGAGGGAACTGAGGGAGGGAACAGAGGGAAGGAACTGAGAGAGGGAACTGAGGTAAGGAACTGAGGGAGGGAACTGAGGGAAGGAACTGAGGGAGGGAACTGAGGTAAGGAACTGAGGGAGGGAACTGAGGGAAGGAACTGAGGGAGGGAACTGAGGGAAGGAACTGAGGGAGGGAACTGAGGGAGGGAACTGAGGGAGGGAACTGAGGGAAGGAACTGAGGGAGGGAACTGAGGGAGGGAACTGAGGGAGGGAACTGAGGGAGGGAACTGAGGGAGGGAACTGAGGGAAGGTACTGAGGGAGGGAACTGAGGGAAGGAACTGAGGGAAGGAACTGAGGGAGGGAACTGAGGGAAGGAACTGAGGGAGAGAACTGAGGGAGGGAACTGAGGGAAGGAACTGAGGGAGGGAACTGAGGGAAGGAACTGAGGGAGGGAACTGAGGGAAGGAACTGAGGGAGGGAACAGAGGGAAGGAACTGAGAGAGGGAACTGAGGTAAGGAACTGAGGGAGGGAACTGAGGGAAGGAACTGAGGGAGGGAACTGAGGTAAGGAACTGAGGGAGGGAACTGAGGGAGGGAACTGAGGGAAGGAACTGAGGGAAGGAACTGAGGGAGGGAACTGAGGGAGGGAACTGAGTGAAGGAACTGAGGGAGGGAACTGAGGGAGGGAACTGAGGGAAGGAACTGAGGGAGGGAACAGAGGGAAGGAACTGAGGGAGGGAACTGAGGTAAGGAACTGAGGGAGGGAACTGAGGGAAGGAACTGAGGGAGGGAACTGAGGGAAGGAACTGAGGGAGGGAACTGAGGGAAGGAACTGAGGGAGGGAACTGAGGGAGGGAACTGAGGGAAGGAACTGAGGGAGGGAACTGAGGGAGGGAACTGAGGGAAGGAACTGAGGGAGGGAACTGAGGGAGGGAACTGAGGGAAGGAACTGAGGGAGGGAACTGAGGGAAGGAACTGAGGGAGGGAACTGAGGGAGGGAACTGAGGGAAGGAACTGAGGGAGGGAACTGAGGGAGGGAACTGAGGGAGGGAACTGAGGGAAGGAACTGAGGGAGGGAACTGAGGGAGGGAACTGAGGGAAGGAACTGAGGGAGGGAACTGAGGGAAGGAACTGAGGGAGGGAACTGAGGGAGGGAACTGAGTGAAGGAACTGAGGGAGGGAACTGAGGGAGGGAACTGAGGGAAGGAACTGAGGGAGGGAACAGAGGGAAGGAACTGAGAGAGGGAACTGAGGTAAGGAACTGAGGGAGGGAACTGAGGGAAGGAACTGAGGGAGGGAACTGAGGTAAGGAACTGAGGGAGGGAACTGAGGGAGGGAACTGAGGGAAGGAACTGAGGGAGGGAACTGAGGGAGGGAACTGAGGGAGGGAACTGAGGGAGGGAACTGAGGGAGGGAACTGAGGGAAGGAACTGAGGGAGGGAACTGAGGGAAGGAACTGAGGGAGGGAACTGAGGGAGGGAACTGAGTGAAGGAACTGAGGGAGGGAACTGAGGGAGGGAACTGAGGGAAGGAACTGAGGGAGGGAACAGAGGGAAGGAACTGAGAGAGGGAACTGAGGTAAGGAACTGAGGGAGGGAACTGAGGGAAGGAACTGAGGGAGGGAACTGAGGTAAGGAACTGAGGGAGGGAACTGAGGGAGGGAACTGAGGGAAGGAACTGAGGGAAGGAACTGAGGGAGGGAACTGAGGGAGGGAACTGAGGGAGGGAACTGAGGGAGGGAACAGAGGGAAGGAACTGAGAGAGGGAACTGAGGTAAGGAACTGAGGGAGGGAACTGAGGGAAGGAACTGAGGGAGGGAACTGAGGTAAGGAACTGAGGGAGGGAACTGAGGGAAGGAACTGAGGGAGGGAACTGAGGGAAGGAACTGAGGGAGGGAACTGAGGGAAGGAACTGAGGGAGGGAACTGAGGGAAGGAACTGAGGGAGGGAACAGAGGGAAGGAACTGAGAGAGGGAACTGAGGTAAGGAACTGAGGGAGGGAACTGAGGGAAGGAACTGAGGGAGGGAACTGAGGTAAGGAACTGAGGGAGGGAACTGAGGGAGGGAACTGAGGGAAGGAACTGAGGGAAGGAACTGAGGGAGGGAACTGAGGGAGGGAACTGAGTGAAGGAACTGAGGGAGGGAACTGAGGGAGGGTACTGAGGGAAGGAACTGAGGGAGGGAACAGAGGGAAGGAACTGAGGGAGGGAACTGAGGTAAGGAACTGAGGGAGGGAACTGAGGGAAGGAACTGAGGGAGGGAACTGAGGGAAGGAACTGAGGGAGGGAACTGAGGGAAGGAACTGAGGGAGGGAACTGAGGGAGGGAACTGAGGGAAGGAACTGAGGGAGGGAACTGAGGGAGGGAACTGAGGGAAGGAACTGAGGGAGGGAACTGAGGGAGGGAACTGAGGGAAGGAACTGAGGGAGGGAACTGAGGGAAGGAACTGAGGGAGGGAACTGAGGGAGGGAACTGAGGGAAGGAACTGAGGGAGGGAACTGAGGGAGGGAACTGAGGGAGGGAACTGAGGGAAGGAACTGAGGGAGGGAGCTGAGGGAGGGAACTGAGGGAAGGAACTGAGGGAGGGAACTGAGGGAAGGAACTGAGGGAGGGAACTGAGGGAGGGAACTGAGTGAAGGAACTGAGGGAGGGAACTGAGGGAGGGAACTGAGGGAAGGAACTGAGGGAGGGAACAGAGGGAAGGAACTGAGAGAGGGAACTGAGGTAAGGACCTGAGGGAGGGAACTGAGGGAAGGAACTGAGGGAGGGAACTGAGGTAAGGAACTGAGGGAGGGAACTGAGGGAGGGAACTGAGGGAAGGAACTGAGGGAAGGAACTGAGGGAGGGAACTGAGGGAGGGAACTGAGGGAGGGAACTGAGGGAGGGAACAGAGGGAAGGAACTGAGAGAGGGAACTGAGGTAAGGAACTGAGGGAGGGAACTGAGGGAAGGAACTGAGGGAGGGAACTGAGGTAAGGAACTGAGGGAGGGAACTGAGGGAAGGAACTGAGGGAGGGAACTGAGGGAAGGAACTGAGGGAGGGAACTGAGGGAAGGAACTGAGGGAGGGAACTGAGGGAAGGAACTGAGGGAGGGAACAGAGGGAAGGAACTGAGAGAGGGAACTGAGGTAAGGAACTGAGGGAGGGAACTGAGGGAAGGAACTGAGGGAGGGAACTGAGGTAAGGAACTGAGGGAGGGAACTGAGGGAGGGAACTGAGGGAAGGAACTGAGGGAGGGAACTGAGGGAGGGAACTGAGGGAGGGAACTGGGAACTGAGGGAGGGAACAGAGGGAAGGAAATGAGAGAGGGAACTGAGGTAAGGAACTGAGGGAGGGAACTGAGGGAAGGAACTGAGGGAGGGAACTGAGGTAAGGAACTGAGGGAGGGAACTGAGGGAAGGAACTGAGGGAGGGAACTGAGGGAAGGAACTGAGGGAGGGAACTGAGGGAGGGAACTGAGTGAAGGAACTGAGGGAGGGAACTGAGGGAGGGAACTGAGGGAAGGAACTGAGGGAGGGAACAGAGGGAAGGAACTGAGAGAGGGAACTGAGGTAAGGAACTGAGGGAGGGAACTGAGGGAAGGAACTGAGGGAGGGAACTGAGGGAAGGAACTGAGGGAGGGAACTGAGGGAAGGAACTGAGGGAGGGAACTGAGGGAGGGAACTGAGGGAAGGAACTGAGGGAGGGAACTGAGGGAGGGAACTGAGGGAAGGAACTGAGGAGGGAACTGAGGGAGGGAACTGAGGGAGGGAACTGAGGGAGGAACTGAGGGAGGAACTGAGGGAGGGAACTGAGGGAGGAACTGAGGGAGGGAACTGAGGGAAGGAACTGAGGGAGGGAACTGAGGGAGGGAACTGAGGGAGGGAACTGAGGGAAGGTACTGAGGGAGGGAACTGAGGGAAGGAACTGAGGGAAGGAACTGAGGGAGGGAACTGAGGGAAGGAACTGAGGGAGAGAACTGAGGGAGGGAACTGAGGGAAGGAACTGAGGGAGGGAACTGAGGGAAGGAACTGAGGGAGGGAACTGAGGGAAGGAACTGAGGGAGGGAACAGAGGGAAGGAACTGAGAGAGGGAACTGAGGTAAGGAACTGAGGGAGGGAACTGAGGGAAGGAACTGAGGGAGGGAACTGAGGTAAGGAACTGAGGGAGGGAACTGAGGGAGGGAACTGAGGGAAGGAACTGAGGGAAGGAACTGAGGGAGGGAACTGAGGGAGGGAACTGAGTGAAGGAACTGAGGGAGGGAACTGAGGGAGGGAACTGAGGGAAGGAACTGAGGGAGGGAACAGAGGGAAGGAACTGAGGGAGGGAACTGAGGTAAGGAACTGAGGGAGGGAACTGAGGGAAGGAACTGAGGGAGGGAACTGAGGGAAGGAACTGAGGGAGGGAACTGAGGGAAGGAACTGAGGGAGGGAACTGAGGGAGGGAACTGAGGGAAGGAACTGAGGGAGGGAACTGAGGGAGGGAACTGAGGGAAGGAACTGAGGGAGGGAACTGAGGGAGGGAACTGAGGGAAGGAACTGAGGGAGGGAACTGAGGGAAGGAACTGAGGGAGGGAACTGAGGGAGGGAACTGAGGGAAGGAACTGAGGGAGGGAACTGAGGGAGGGAACTGAGGGAGGGAACTGAGGGAAGGAACTGAGGGAGGGAACTGAGGGAGGGAACTGAGGGAAGGAACTGAGGGAGGGAACTGAGGGAAGGAACTGAGGGAGGGAACTGAGGGAGGGAACTGAGTGAAGGAACTGAGGGAGGGAACTGAGGGAGGGAACTGAGGGAAGGAACTGAGGGAGGGAACAGAGGGAAGGAACTGAGAGAGGGAACTGAGGTAAGGAACTGAGGGAGGGAACTGAGGGAAGGAACTGAGGGAGGGAACTGAGGTAAGGAACTGAGGGAGGGAACTGAGGGAGGGAACTGAGGGAAGGAACTGAGGGAGGGAACTGAGGGAGGGAACTGAGGGAGGGAACTGAGGGAGGGAACTGAGGGAGGGAACTGAGGGAAGGAACTGAGGGAGGGAACTGAGGGAAGGAACTGAGGGAGGGAACTGAGGGAGGGAACTGAGTGAAGGAACTGAGGGAGGGAACTGAGGGAGGGAACTGAGGGAAGGAACTGAGGGAGGGAACAGAGGGAAGGAACTGAGAGAGGGAACTGAGGTAAGGAACTGAGGGAGGGAACTGAGGGAAGGAACTGAGGGAGGGAACTGAGGTAAGGAACTGAGGGAGGGAACTGAGGGAGGGAACTGAGGGAAGGAACTGAGGGAAGGAACTGAGGGAGGGAACTGAGGGAGGGAACTGAGGGAGGGAACTGAGGGAGGGAACAGAGGGAAGGAACTGAGAGAGGGAACTGAGGTAAGGAACTGAGGGAGGGAACTGAGGGAAGGAACTGAGGGAGGGAACTGAGGGAAGGAACTGAGGGAGGGAACTGAGGGAAGGAACTGAGGGAGGGAACTGAGGGAAGGAACTGAGGGAGGGAACAGAGGGAAGGAACTGAGAGAGGGAACTGAGGTAAGGAACTGAGGGAGGGAACTGAGGGAAGGAACTGAGGGAGGGAACTGAGGTAAGGAACTGAGGGAGGGAACTGAGGGAGGGAACTGAGGGAAGGAACTGAGGGAGGGAACTGAGGGAGGGAACTGAGGGAGGGAACTGAGGGAGGGAACTGAGGGAGGGAACAGAGGGAAGGAAATGAGAGAGGGAACTGAGGTAAGGAACTGAGGGAGGGAACTGAGGGAAGGAACTGAGGGAGGGAACTGAGGTAAGGAACTGAGGGAGGGAACTGAGGGAAGGAACTGAGGGAGGGAACTGAGGGAAGGAACTGAGGGAGGGAACTGAGGGAGGGAACTGAGTGAAGGAACTGAGGGAGGGAACTGAGGGAGGGAACTGAGGGAAGGAACTGAGGGAGGGAACAGAGGGAAGGAACTGAGAGAGGGAACTGAGGTAAGGAACTGAGGGAGGGAACTGAGGGAAGGAACTGAGGGAGGGAACTGAGGGAAGGAACTGAGGGAGGGAACTGAGGGAAGGAACTGAGGGAGGGAACTGAGGGAGGGAACTGAGGGAAGGAACTGAGGGAGGGAACTGAGGGAGGGAACTGAGGGAAGGAACTGAGGGAGGGAACTGAGGGAGGGAACTGAGGGAAGGAACTGAGGGAGGGAACTGAGGGAAGGAACTGAGGGAGGGAACTGAGGGAGGGAACTGAGGGAAGGAACTGAGGGAGGGAACTGAGGGAGGGAACTGAGGGAGGGAACTGAGGGAAGGTACTGAGGGAGGGAACTGAGGGAAGGAACTGAGGGAAGGAACTGAGGGAGGAACTGAGGGAGGGAACTGAGGGAAGGAACTGAGGGAGGGAACTGAGGGAAGGAACTGAGGGAGGGAACTGAGGGAAGGAACTGAGGGAGGGAACAGAGGGAAGGAACTGAGAGAGGGAACTGAGGTAAGGAACTGAGGGAGGGAACTGAGGGAAGGAACTGAGGGAGGGAACTGAGGTAAGGAACTGAGGGAGGGAACTGAGGGAGGGAACTGAGGGAAGGAACTGAGGGAAGGAACTGAGGGAGGGAACTGAGGGAGGGAACTGAGTGAAGGAACTGAGGGAGGGAACTGAGGGAGGGAACTGAGGGAAGGAACTGAGGGAGGGAACAGAGGGAAGGAACTGAGGGAGGGAACTGAGGTAAGGAACTGAGGGAGGGAACTGAGGGAAGGAACTGAGGGAGGGAACTGAGGGAAGGAACTGAGGGAGGGAACTGAGGGAAGGAACTGAGGGAGGGAACTGAGGGAGGGAACTGAGGGAAGGAACTGAGGGAGGGAACTGAGGGAGGGAACTGAGGGAAGGAACTGAGGGAGGGAACTGAGGGAGGGAACTGAGGGAAGGAACTGAGGGAGGGAACTGAGGGAAGGAACTGAGGGAGGGAACTGAGGGAGGGAACTGAGGGAAGGAACTGAGGGAGGGAACTGAGGGAGGGAACTGAGGGAGGGAACTGAGGGAAGGAACTGAGGGAGGGAACTGAGGGAGGGAACTGAGGGAAGGAACTGAGGGAGGGAACTGAGGGAAGGAACTGAGGGAGGGAACTGAGGGAGGGAACTGAGTGAAGGAACTGAGGGAGGGAACTGAGGGAGGGAACTGAGGGAAGGAACTGAGGGAGGGAACAGAGGGAAGGAACTGAGAGAGGGAACTGAGGTAAGGAACTGAGGGAGGGAACTGAGGGAAGGAACTGAGGGAGGGAACTGAGGTAAGGAACTGAGGGAGGGAACTGAGGGAGGGAACTGAGGGAAGGAACTGAGGGAGGGAACTGAGGGAGGGAACTGAGGGAGGGAACTGAGGGAGGGAACTGAGGGAGGGAACTGAGGGAAGGAACTGAGGGAGGGAACTGAGGGAAGGAACTGAGGGAGGGAACTGAGGGAGGGAACTGAGTGAAGGAACTGAGGGAGGGAACTGAGGGAGGGAACTGAGGGAAGGAACTGAGGGAGGGAACAGAGGGAAGGAACTGAGAGAGGGAACTGAGGTAAGGAACTGAGGGAGGGAACTGAGGGAAGGAACTGAGGGAGGGAACTGAGGTAAGGAACTGAGGGAGGGAACTGAGGGAGGGAACTGAGGGAAGGAACTGAGGGAAGGAACTGAGGGAGGGAACTGAGGGAGGGAACTGAGGGAGGGAACTGAGGGAGGGAACAGAGGGAAGGAACTGAGAGAGGGAACTGAGGTAAGGAACTGAGGGAGGGAACTGAGGGAAGGAACTGAGGGAGGGAACTGAGGTAAGGAACTGAGGGAGGGAACTGAGGGAAGGAACTGAGGGAGGGAACTGAGGGAAGGAACTGAGGGAGGGAACTGAGGGAAGGAACTGAGGGAGGGAACTGAGGGAAGGAACTGAGGGAGGGAACAGAGGGAAGGAACTGAGAGAGGGAACTGAGGTAAGGAACTGAGGGAGGGAACTGAGGGAAGGAACTGAGGGAGGGAACTGAGGTAAGGAACTGAGGGAGGGAACTGAGGGAGGGAACTGAGGGAAGGAACTGAGGGAGGGAACTGAGGGAGGGAACTGAGGGAAGGAACTGAGGGAGGGAACTGAGGGAGGGAACTGAGGGAAGGAACTGAGGGAGGGAACTGAGGGAGGGAACTGAGGGAGGGAACTGAGGGAAGGAACTGAGGGAGGGAACTGAGGGAGGGAACTGAGGGAAGGAACTGAGGGAGGGAACTGAGGGAAGGAACTGAGGGAGGGAACTGAGGGAGGGAACTGAGTGAAGGAACTGAGGGAGGGAACTGAGGGAGGGAACTGAGGGAAGGAACTGAGGGAGGGAACAGAGGGAAGGAACTGAGAGAGGGAACTGAGGTAAGGAACTGAGGGAGGGAACTGAGGGAAGGAACTGAGGGAGGGAACTGAGGTAAGGAACTGAGGGAGGGAACTGAGGGAGGGAACTGAGGGAAGGAACTGAGGGAGGGAACTGAGGGAGGGAACTGAGGGAGGGAACTGAGGGAGGGAACTGAGGGAGGGAACTGAGGGAAGGAACTGAGGGAGGGAACTGAGGGAAGGAACTGAGGGAGGGAACTGAGGGAGGGAACTGAGTGAAGGAACTGAGGGAGGGAACTGAGGGAGGGAACTGAGGGAAGGAACTGAGGGAGGGAACAGAGGGAAGGAACTGAGAGAGGGAACTGAGGTAAGGAACTGAGGGAGGGAACTGAGGGAAGGAACTGAGGGAGGGAACTGAGGTAAGGAACTGAGGGAGGGAACTGAGGGAGGGAACTGAGGGAAGGAACTGAGGGAAGGAACTGAGGGAGGGAACTGAGGGAGGGAACTGAGGGAGGGAACTGAGGGAGGGAACAGAGGGAAGGAACTGAGAGAGGGAACTGAGGTAAGGAACTGAGGGAGGGAACTGAGGGAAGGAACTGAGGGAGGGAACTGAGGTAAGGAACTGAGGGAGGGAACTGAGGGAAGGAACTGAGGGAGGGAACTGAGGGAAGGAACTGAGGGAGGGAACTGAGGGAAGGAACTGAGGGAGGGAACTGAGGGAAGGAACTGAGGGAGGGAACAGAGGGAAGGAACTGAGAGAGGGAACTGAGGTAAGGAACTGAGGGAGGGAACTGAGGGAAGGAACTGAGGGAGGGAACTGAGGTAAGGAACTGAGGGAGGGAACTGAGGGAGGGAACTGAGGGAAGGAACTGAGGGAAGGAACTGAGGGAGGGAACTGAGGGAGGGAACTGAGTGAAGGAACTGAGGGAGGGAACTGAGGGAGGGTACTGAGGGAAGGAACTGAGGGAGGGAACAGAGGGAAGGAACTGAGGGAGGGAACTGAGGTAAGGAACTGAGGGAGGGAACTGAGGGAAGGAACTGAGGGAGGGAACTGAGGGAAGGAACTGAGGGAGGGAACTGAGGGAAGGAACTGAGGGAGGGAACTGAGGGAGGGAACTGAGGGAAGGAACTGAGGGAGGGAACTGAGGGAAGGAACTGAGGGAGGGAACTGAGGGAGGGAACTGAGTGAAGGAACTGAGGGAGGGAACTGAGGGAGGGAACTGAGGGAAGGAACTGAGGGAGGGAACAGAGGGAAGGAACTGAGAGAGGGAACTGAGGTAAGGAACTGAGGGAGGGAACTGAGGGAAGGAACTGAGGGAGGGAACTGAGGTAAGGAACTGAGGGAGGGAACTGAGGGAGGGAACTGAGGGAAGGAACTGAGGGAGGGAACTGAGGGAGGGAACTGAGGGAGGGAACTGAGGGAGGGAACTGAGGGAGGGAACAGAGGGAAGGAACTGAGAGAGGGAACTGAGGTAAGGAACTGAGGGAGGGAACTGAGGGAAGGAACTGAGGGAGGGAACTGAGGTAAGGAACTGAGGGAGGGAACTGAGGGAAGGAACTGAGGGAGGGAACTGAGGGAAGGAACTGAGGGAGGGAACTGAGGGAGGGAATTGAGGGAGGGAACTGAGGGAAGGAACTGAGGGAGGGAACTGAGGGAGGGAACTGAGGGAGGGAACTGAGGGAGGGAACTGAGGGAGGGAACTGAGGGAAGGTACTGAGGGAGGGAACTGAGGGAAGGAACTGAGGGAGGGAACTGAGGGAGGGAACTGAGGGAAGGAACTGAGGGAGAGAACTGAGGGAGGGAACTGAGGGAAGGAACTGAGGGAGGGAACTGAGGGAAGGAACTGAGGGAGGGAACTGAGGGAAGGAACTGAGGGAGGGAACTGAGGGAGGGAACTGAGGGAGGGAACTGAGGGAAGGAATTGAGGGAGGGATCTGAGGGAGGGAGCTGAGGGAAGGAACTGAGGGAGGGAACTGAGGGAGGGAACTGAGGGAAGGAACTGCGGGAGGGAACTGAGGGAGGGAACTGAGGGAGGGAACTGAGGGAAGGAACTGAGGGAGGGAACTGAGGGAGGGAACTAGGGGAGGAAACTGAGGGAGGGAACTGAGGGAGGGAACTGAGGGAGGGAACTGAGGGAAGGAACTGAGGGAGGGAACTGAGGGAGGGAACTGAGGGAAGGAACTGAGGGAGGGAACTGAGGGAAGGAACTGAGGGAGGGAACTGAGGGAGGGAACTGAGGGAGGGAACTGAGGGAGGGAACTGAGGGAGGGAACTGAGGGAAGGAACTGAGGGAGGGAACTGAGGGAGGGAGCTGAGGGAAGGAACTGAGGGAGGGAACTGAGGGAGGGAACTGAGGGAAGGAACTGAGGGAGGGAACTGAGGGAGGGAACTGAGGGAGGGAACTGAGGGAAGGAACTGAGGGAGGGAACTGAGGGAGGGAACTAGGGGAGGAAACTGAGGGAGGGAACTGAGGGAGGGAACTGAGGGAGGGAACTGAGGGAAGGAACTGAGGGAGGGAACTGAGGGAGGGAACTGAGGGAGGGAACTGAGGGCGGGAACTGAGGGAGGGAACTGAGGGAGGGAACTGAGGGAGGGAACTGAGGGCGGGAACTGAGGGAGGGAACTGAGGGAGGGAACTGAGGGAGGGAACTGAGGGAGGGAACTGAGGGAGGGAACTGAGGGAGGGAACTGAGGGGGGGAACTGAGGGAGGGAACTGAGGGAGGGAACTGAGGGGGGGAACTGAGGGAGGGAGCTGAGGGAGGGAACTGAGGGAGGGAACTGAGGGAGGGAACTGAGGGAGGGAACTGAGGGAGGGAACTGAGGGAGGGAACTGAGGGAAGGAACTGAGGGAGGGAACTGAGTGAGGGAACTGAGGGAGGGAACTGAGGGAGGGAACTGAGGGAGGGAACTGAGGGAGGGAACTGAGGGAGGGAACTGAGGGAGGGAACTGAGGGAGGGAACTGAGGGAGGGAACTGAGGGAGGGAACTGAGGGAGGGAACTGAGGGAGGGAACTGAGGGAGGGAACTGAGGGAGGGAACTGAGGGAGGGAACTGAGGGAGGGAACTGAGGGAGGGAACTGAGGGAGGGAACTGAGGGAGGGAACTGAGGGAGGGAACTGAGGGAGGGAACTGAGGGACACGCACACACGCATGGGGAGAGAGACACACACACAGAAGCGGCACAAAAAAGGGTGCATAATAAACAGCAGGAGGGGAGTGGCGCAGGCAAAAGCAAGAGACACGACTCTTGCCTCTGCGTGGCGACGCTCTATGACTCACTTCCCTCCCCCCTTCAAGCACCCCCTGGCAGATACCACACTCTGTCCGCTGCTCTGCCAGTCCTGCACCACGCCTTCCCTTCACGCCTGCTGCTCCAAGTTGCTCCAGGTTGCTCCGTTGCTCCGGCTGCCCATGCTCGCAGGCCGTGAGGCACACACACACGCATGGGGAGAGAGACACGCACACAGAAGCGGCACCAACAAGGGAAGGGAGGTTTAAAAACAGCACAAGGCCATAACCTGATGGGGAACCTGATGGGGAACCTGATGGGGAACCTGATGGGGAACCTGGTGGGCAACCTGATGGGGTGGGGAACCTGATGAGGAACCTGATGGGGAACCTGATGGGGAACCTTATGGGGAACTTGATGGGGAACCTGATGAGGAACCTGATGGGGAACCTGATGGGGAACCTGATGGGGAACCTGATGGGGAACCTGATGGGGAACCTGATGGTTTTGAACCTGATGGGGAACCTGATGGTTTTGAACCTGATGGGGAACCTGATGGTTTTGAACCTGATGGGGAGCCTGATGGGGAACCTGATGGGGAACCTGATGGGGAACCTGATGGGGAACCTGATGGTTTTGAACCTGATGGGGAACCTGATGGTTTTGAACCTGATGGGGAACCTCATGGTTTTGAACCTGATGGGGAACCTGATGGTTTTGAACCTGATGGGGAACCTGATGGTTTTGAACCTGATGGGGAACCTCATGGTTTTGAACCTGATGGGGAACCTGATGGTTTTGAACCTGTTGGGGAACCTGATGGGGAACCTGATGGGGAACCTGATGGGGAACCTGATGGGGAACCTGATGGGGAACCTGATGGGGAACCTGATGGGGAACCTGATGGGGAACCTGATGCGGAACCTGATGCGGAACCTGATGCGGAACCTGATGCGGAACCTGATGCGGAACCTGATGCGGAACCTGATGCGGAACCTGATGCGGAACCTGGTGCGGAACCTGGTGCGGAACCTGGTGCGGAACCTGGTGCGGAACCTGGTGCGGAACCTGATGCGGAACCTGATGGGGAACCTGATGGGGAACCTGATGGGGAACCTGATGGGGAACCTGATTTTGAACCTGATGGGGAACCTGATGGGGAACCTGATGGGGAACCTGATGGGGAACCTGATGGGGAACCTGATGGGGAACCTGATGGGGAACCTGATGGGGAACCTGATGCGGAACCTGGAACCTGATGCGGAACCTGATGCGGAACCTGATGCGGAACCTGATGCGGAACCTGGTGCGGAACCTGGTGCGGAACCTGGTGCGGAACCTGGTGCGGAACCTGGTGCGGAACCTGGTGCGGAACCTGGTGCGGAACCTGATGCGGAACCTGATGGGGAACCTGATGGGGAACCTGATGGGGAACCTGATGGGGAACCTGATGGGGAACCTGATGGGGAACCTGATGGGGAACCTGATGGGGAACCTGATGGGGAACCTGATGGGGAACCTGATGGGGAACCTGATGGGGAACCTGATGGGGAACCTGATGGGGAACCTGATGGGGAACCTGATGGGGAACCTGATGGGGAACCTGATGGTTTTGAACCTGATGGGGAACCTGATGGGGAACCTCATGGTTTTGAACCTGATGGGGAACCTGATGGTTTTGAACCTGATGGGGGAACCTGATGGGGAACCTGATGGGGAACCTGATGGGGAACCTGATGGTTTTCCTGATGCGGAACCTGATGGTTTTGAACCTGATGGGGAACCTGATGGTTTTGAACTGATGGGGAACCTGATGGGGAACCTGATGGGGAACCTGATGGGGAACCTGATGGGGAACCTGATGGGGAACCTGATGGGGAACCTGATGGGGAACCTGATGGGGAACCTGATGAGGAACCTGATGGGGAACCTGATGGCGAACCTGATGGGGAACCTGATGGGGAACCTGATGGGAACCTGATGGGGAACCTGATGGGGAACCTGATGGGGAACCTGATGGGGAACCTGATGGGGAACCTGATGGGGAACCTGATGGGGAACCTGATGGGAACCTGATGGTTTTGAACCTGATGGGGAACCTGATGGTTTTGAACCTGATGGGGAATCTGACGGTTTTGAACCTGATGGGGAACCTGATGGTTTTGATCCTGATGGGGAACCTGATGGGGAACCTGATGGTTTTGAACCTGATGGGGAACCTGATGGGGAACCTGATGGGGAACCTGATGGGGAACCTGATGGGGAACCTGATATGGAACCTGATGGGGAACCTGATGGGGAACCTGATGGGGAACCTGATGGGGAACCTGATGGAGAACCTGATGGGGAACCTGATGGGGAACCTGATGGTTTTGAACCTGATGGGGAACCTGATGGTTTTGAACCTGATGGTTTTGAACCTGATGGTTTTGAACCTGATGGGGAACCTGATGGTTTTGAACCTGATGGGGAACCTGATGGTTTTGAACCTGATGGGGAACCTGATGGGGAACCTGATGGGGAACCTGATGGGGAACCTGATGGGGAACCTGATGGGGAACCTGATGGGGAACCTGATGGGGAACCTGATGGAGAACCTGATGGGGAACCTGATGGGGAACCTGATGGTTTTGAACCTGATGGGGAACCTGATGGGGAACCTGATGGTTTTGAACCTGATGGGGAACCTGATGGTTTTGAACCTGATGGGGAACCTGATGGTTTTGAACCTGATGGGGAACCTGATGGTTTTGAACCTGATGGGGAACCTGATGGGGAACCTGATGGGGAACCTGATGGGGAACCTGATGGGGAATCTGATGGGGAACCTGATGGTTTTGAACCTGATGGGGAACCTGATGGTTTTGAACCTGATGGGGAACCTGATGGGGAACCTGATGGGGAACCTGATGGGGAACCTGATGGGGAACCTGATGGGAACCTGATGGGAACCTGATGGGGAACCTGATGGGGAACCTGATGGGGAACCTGATGGGGAACCTGTTGGGGAACCTGATGGGGAACCTGATGGGGAACCTGATGGGGAACCTGATGGGGAACCTGATGGAAAACCTGATGGGGAACCTGATGGGGAACCTGATGGGGAACCTGATGGGGAACCTGATGGTTTTGAACCTGATGGTTTTGAACCTGATGAGGAACCTGATGGGGAACCTGATGGTTTTGAACCTGATGGGGAACCTGATGGTTTTGAACCTGATGGGGAACCTGATGGGGAACCTGATGGGGAACCTGATGGGGAACCTGATGGGGAACCTGATGGGGAACCTGATGGGGAACCTGATGGGGAACCTGATGCGGAACCTGATGCGGAACCTGATGCGGAACCTGATGCGGAACCTGATGCGGAACCTGGTGCGGAACCTGGTGCGGAACCTGGTGCGGAACCTGGTGCGGAACCTGGTGCGGAACCTGGTGCGGAACCTGGTGCGGAACCTGATGCGGAACCTGATGGGGAACCTGATGGGGAACCTGATGGGGAACCTGATGGGGAACCTGATGGGGAACCTGATGGGGAACCTGATGGGGAACCTGATGGGGAACCTGATGGGGAACCTGATGGGGAACCTGATGGGGAACCTGATGGGGAACCTGATGGGGAACCTGATGGGGAACCTGATGGGGAACCTGATGGGGAACCTGATGGGGAACCTGATGGTTTTGAACCTGATGGGGAACCTGATGGGGAACCTCATGGTTTTGAACCTGATGGGGAACCTGATGGTTTTGAACCTGATGGGGGAACCTGATGGGGAACCTGATGGGGAACCTGATGGGGAACCTGATGGTTTTCCTGATGCGGAACCTGATGGTTTTGAACCTGATGGGGAACCTGATGGTTTTGAACTGATGGGGAACCTGATGGGGAACCTGATGGGGAACCTGATGGGGAACCTGATGGGGAACCTGATGGGGAACCTGATGGGGAACCTGATGGGGAACCTGATGGGGAACCTGATGAGGAACCTGATGGGGAACCTGATGGCGAACCTGATGGGGAACCTGATGGGGAACCTGATGGGAACCTGATGGGGAACCTGATGGGGAACCTGATGGGGAACCTGATGGGGAACCTGATGGGGAACCTGATGGGGAACCTGATGGGGAACCTGATGGGAACCTGATGGTTTTGAACCTGATGGGGAACCTGATGGTTTTGAACCTGATGGGGAATCTGACGGTTTTGAACCTGATGGGGAACCTGATGGTTTTGATCCTGATGGGGAACCTGATGGGGAACCTGATGGTTTTGAACCTGATGGGGAACCTGATGGGGAACCTGATGGGGAACCTGATGGGGAACCTGATATGGAACCTGATGGGGAACCTGATGGGGAACCTGATGGGGAACCTGATGGGGAACCTGATGGAGAACCTGATGGGGAACCTGATGGGGAACCTGATGGTTTTGAACCTGATGGGGAACCTGATGGTTTTGAACCTGATGGTTTTGAACCTGATGGTTTTGAACCTGATGGGGAACCTGATGGTTTTGAACCTGATGGGGAACCTGATGGTTTTGAACCTGATGGGGAACCTGATGGGGAACCTGATGGGGAACCTGATGGGGAACCTGATGGGGAACCTGATGGGGAACCTGATGGGGAACCTGATGGGGAACCTGATGGAGAACCTGATGGGGAACCTGATGGGGAACCTGATGGTTTTGAACCTGATGGGGAACCTGATGGGGAACCTGATGGTTTTGAACCTGATGGGGAACCTGATGGTTTTGAACCTGATGGGGAACCTGATGGTTTTGAACCTGATGGGGAACCTGATGGTTTTGAACCTGATGGGGAACCTGATGGGGAACCTGATGGGGAACCTGATGGGGAACCTGATGGGGAACCTGATGGGGAACCTGATGGTTTTGAACCTGATGGGGAACCTGATGGTTTTGAACCTGATGGTTTTGAACCTGATGGTTTTGAACCTGATGGGGAACCTGATGGTTTTGAACCTGATGGGGAACCTGATGGTTTTGAACCTGATGGGGAACCTGATGGGGAACCTGATGGGGAACCTGATGGGGAACCTGATGGGGAACCTGATGGGGAACCTGATGGGGAACCTGATGGGGAACCTGATGGAGAACCTGATGGGGAACCTGATGGGGAACCTGATGGTTTTGAACCTGATGGGGAACCTGATGGGGAACCTGATGGTTTTGAACCTGATGGGGAACCTGATGGTTTTGAACCTGATGGGGAACCTGATGGTTTTGAACCTGATGGGGAACCTGATGGTTTTGAACCTGATGGGGAACCTGATGGGGAACCTGATGGGGAACCTGATGGGAACCTGATGGGGAACCTGATGGGGAACCTGATGGGGAACCTGATGGGGAACCTGATGGGGAACCTGATGGGGAACCTGATGGTTTTGAACCTGATGGGGAACCTGATGGTTTTGAACCTGATGGGGAACCTGATGGGGAACCTGATGGGGAACCTGATGGGGAACCTGATGGGGAACCTGATGGTTTTGAACCTGATGGGGAACCTGATGGTTTTGAACCTGATGGGGAACCTGATGGTTTTGAGCCTGATGGGGAACCTGATGGTTTTGAACCTGATGGGGAACCTGATGGTTTTGAACCTGATGGGGAACCTGATGGGGAACCTGATGGGGAACCTGATGGTTTTGAACCTGATGGGGAACCTGATGGTTTTGAACCTGATGGGGAACCTGATGGTTTTGAACCTGATGGGGAACCTGATGGGGAACCTGATGGGGAACCTGATGGGGAACCTGATGGGGAACCTGATGGGGAACCTGATGGGGAACCTGATGGGGAACCTGATGGGGAACCTGATGGGGAACCTGATGGTTTTGAACCTGATGGGGAACCTGATGGGGAACCTGATGGTTTTGAACCTGATGGGGAACCTGATGGTTTTGAACCTGATTTGGAACCTGATGATTTTGAACCTGATGGGGAACCTGATGGTTTTGAACCTGATGGGGAACCTGATGGGGAACCTGATGGGGAACTTGATGGGGAACCTGATGGGAAACCTGATGGGGAACCTGATGGGGAACCTGATGGGGAACCTGATGGGGAACCTGATGGGGAACCTGATGCGGAACCTGATGCGGAACCTGATGCGGAACCTGATGCGGAACCTGATGCGGAACCTGATGCGGAACCTGATGCGGAACCTGATGCAGAACCTGATGGGGAACCTGATGGGGAACCTGATGGGGAACCTCATGGGGAACCTCATGGGGAACCTGATGGGGAGGTTTAGAGGGGAACCTGATGGGGAACCTGATGGGGAACCTGATGGGGAACCTGATGGGGAACCTGATGGTTTTGAACCTGATGGGGAACCTGATGGTTTTGAACCTGATGGGGAACCTGATGGGGAACCTGATGGGGAGGTTTAGAGGGGAACCTGATGGGGAACCTGATGGTTTTGAACCTGATGGGGGAACCTGATGGGGAACCTGATGGTTTTCCTGATGGGGAACCTGATGGTTTTGAACCTGATGGGGAACCTGATGGTTTTGAACCTAATGGGGAACCTGATGGGAAACCTGATGGGGAACCTGATGGGGAACCTGATGGGGAACCTGATGGGGAACCTGATGGGGAACCTGATGGGGAACCTGATGGGGAACCTGATGGGGAACCTGATGGGAACCTGATGGGGAACCTGATGGGGAACCTGATGGGGAACCTGATGGGGAACCTGATGGGGAACCTGATGGGGAACCTGATGGTTTTGAACCTGATGGGGAACCTGATGGTTTTGAACCTGATGGGGAACCTGATGGGGAAACTGATGGGGAACCTGATGGGGAACCTGATGGGAAACCTGATGGGGAACCTGATGGGGAACCTGATGGGGAACCTGATGGGGAACCTGATGCGGAACCTGATGCGGAACCTGATGCGGAACCTGATGCGGAACCTGATGCGGAACCTGATGCGGAACCTGATGCGGAACCTGATGCGGAACCTGATGGGGAACCTGATGGTTTTCCTGATGGGGAACCTGATGGTTTTGAACCTGATGGGGAACCTGATGGGGAACCTGATGGTTTTGAACCTGATGGGGAACCTGATGGGGGAACCTGATGGGGAACCTGATGGTTTTCCTGATGGGGAACCTGATGGTTTTGAACCTGATGGGGAACCTGATGGTTTTGAACCTAATGGGGAACCTGATGGGGAACCTGATGGGGAACCTGATGGGGAACCTGATGGGGAACCTGATGGGGAACCTGATGGGGAACCTGATGGGGAACCTGATGGGAACCTGATGGGGAACCTGATGGGGAACCTGATGGGGAACCTGATGGGGAACCTGATGGGGAACCTGATGGTTTTGAACCTGATGGGGAACCTGATGGTTTTGAACCTGATGGGGAACCTGATGGGGAACCTGATGGGGAACCTGATGGGGAACCTGATGGTTTTGAACCTGATGGGGAACCTGATGGTTTTGAACCTGATGGGGAACCTGATGGTTTTGAGCCTGATGGGGAACCTGATGGTTTTGAACCTGATGGGGAACCTGATGGTTTTGAATCTGATGGGGAACCTGATGGGGAACCTGATGGGGAACCTGATGGTTTTGAACCTGATGGGGAACCTGATGGTTTTGAACCTGATGGGGAACCTGATGGTTTTGAACCTGATGGGGAACCTGATGGGGAACCTGATGGGGAACCTGATGGGGAACCTGATGGGGAACCTGATGGGGAACCTGATGGGGAACCTGATGGTTTTGAACCTGATGGGGAACCTGATGGGGAACCTGATGGTTTTGAACCTGATGGGGAACCTGATGGTTTTGAACCTGATTTGGAACCTGATGGTTTTGAACCTGATTTGGAACCTGATGATTTTGAACCTGATGGGGAACCTGATGGGGAACCTGATGGGGAACTTGATGGGGAACCTGATGGGAAACCTGATGGGGAACCTGATGGGGAACCTGATGGGGAACCTGATGGGGAACCTGATGGGGAACCTGATGCGGAACCTGATGCGGAACCTGATGCGGAACCTGATGCAGAACCTGATGGGGAACCTGATGGTTTTCCTGATGGGGAACCTGATGGTTTTGAACCTGATGGGGGAACCTGATGGGGAACCTGATGGTTTTCCTGATGGGGAACTTGATGGTTTTGAACCTGATGGGGAACCTGATGGTTTTGAACCTGATGGGGAACCTGATGGTTTTGAACCTGATGGGGAACCTGATGGTTTTGAACCTGATGGGGAACCTGATGGTTTTGAACCTGATGGGGGAACCTGATGGGGGAACCTGATGGGGAACCTGATGGTTTTCCTGATGGGGAACCTGATGGTTTTGAACCTGATGGGGAACCTGATGGTTTTGAACCTGATGGGGAACCTGATGGGGAACCTGATGGGGAACCTGATGGGGAACCTGATGGGAACCTGATGGGGAACCTGATGGGGAACCTGATGGGGAACCTGATGGGGAACCTGATGGGGAACCTGATGCGGAACCTGATGCGGAACCTGATGCGGAACCTGATGGGGAACCTGATGGTTTTCCTGATGGGGAACCTGATGGTTATGAACCTGATGGGGAACCTGATGGTTTTGAACCTGATTTGGAACCTGATGGTTTTGAACCTGATGGGGAACCTGATGGTTTTGAACCTGATGGGGAACCTGATGGGGAACCTGATGGGGAACCTGATGGGGAACCTGATGGGGAACCTGATGGGAAACCTGATGGGGAACCTGATGGGGAACCTGATGGGGAACCTGATGGGGAACCTGATGCGGAACCTGATGCGGAACCTGATGCGGAACCTGATGCGGAACCTGATGCGGAACCTGATGCGGAACCTGATGCGGAACCTGATGCGGAACCTGATGGGGAACCTGATGGTTTTCCTGATGGGGAACCTGATGGTTTTGAACCTGATGGGGAACCTGATGGTTTTGAACCTGATGGGGAACCTGATGGTTTTGAACCTGATGGGGAACCTGATGGGGAACCTGATGGGGAACCTGATGGGGAACCTGATGGGGAACCTGATGGGGAACCTGATGGGGAACCTGATGGGGAACCTGATGGGGAACCTGATGGTTTTGAACCTGATGGGGAACCTGATGGGGAACCTGATGGTTTTGAACCTGATGGGGAACCTGATGGTTTTGAACCTGATTTGGAACCTGATGATTTTGAACCTGATGGGGAACCTGATGGTTTTGAACCTGATGGGGAACCTGATGGGGAACCTGATGGGGAACTTGATGGGGAACCTGATGGGAAACCTGATGGGGAACCTGATGGGGAACCTGATGGGGAACCTGATGGGGAACCTGATGGGGAACCTGATGCGGAACCTGATGCGGAACCTGATGCGGAACCTGATGCGGAACCTGATGCGGAACCTGATGCGGAACCTGATGGGGAACCTGATGGTTTTCCTGATGGGGAACCTGATGGTTTTGAACCTGATGGGGAACCTGATGGGGAACCTGATGGTTTTGAACCTGATGGGGAACCTGATGGTTTTGAACCTGATGGGGAACCTGATGGGGAACCTGATGGGGAACCTGATGGGGAACCTGATGGGGAACCTGATGGGGAACCTGATGGGAACCTGATGGGGAACCTGATGGGGAACCTGATGGGGAACCTGATGGGGAACCTGATGGGGAACCTGATGGGGAACCTGATGGGGAACCTGAACCTGATGGGGAACCTGATGGTTTTGAACCTGATGGGGAACCTGATGGTTTTGAACCTGATGGGGAACCTGATGGGGAAACTGATGGGGAACCTGATGGGGAACCTGATGGGAAACCTGATGGGGAACCTGATGGGGAACCTGATGGGGAACCTGATGGGGAACCTGATGCGGAACCTGATGCGGAACCTGATGCGGAACCTGATGCGGAACCTGATGCGGAACCTGATGCGGAACCTGATGCGGAACCTGATGCGGAACCTGATGGGGAACCTGATGGTTTTCCTGATGGGGAACCTGATGGTTTTGAACCTGATGGGGAACCTGATGGGGAACCTGATGGTTTTGAACCTGATGGGGAACCTGATGGGGGAACCTGATGGGGAACCTGATGGTTTTCCTGATGGGGAACCTGATGGTTTTGAACCTGATGGGGAACCTGATGGTTTTGAACCTAATGGGGAACCTGATGGGGAACCTGATGGGGAACCTGATGGGGAACCTGATGGGGAACCTGATGGGGAACCTGATGGGGAACCTGATGGGGAACCTGATGGGGAACCTGATGGGAACCTGATGGGGAACCTGATGGGGAACCTGATGGGGAACCTGATGGGGAACCTGATGGGGAACCTGATGGGGAACCTGATGGTTTTGAACCTGATGGGGAACCTGATGGTTTTGAACCTGATGGGGAACCTGATGGGGAACCTGATGGGGAACCTGATGGGGAACCTGATGGGGAACCTGATGGTTTTGAACCTGATGGGGAACCTGATGGTTTTGAACCTGATGGGGAACCTGATGGTTTTGAGCCTGATGGGGAACCTGATGGTTTTGAACCTGATGGGGAACCTGATGGTTTTGAACCTGATGGGGAACCTGATGGGGAACCTGATGGGGAACCTGATGGTTTTGAACCTGATGGGGAACCTGATGGTTTTGAACCTGATGGGGAACCTGATGGTTTTGAACCTGATGGGGAACCTGATGGGGAACCTGATGGGGAACCTGATGGGGAACCTGATGGGGAACCTGATGGGGAACCTGATGGGGAACCTGATGGGGAACCTGATGGGGAACCTGATGGGGAACCTGATGGGGAACCTGATGGGGAACCTGATGGTTTTGAACCTGATGGGGAACCTGATGGGGAACCTGATGGTTTTGAACCTGATGGGGAACCTGATGGTTTTGAACCTGATTTGGAACCTGATGATTTTGAACCTGATGGGGAACCTGATGGTTTTGAACCTGATGGGGAACCTGATGGGGAACCTGATGGGGAACTTGATGGGGAACCTGATGGGAAACCTGATGGGGAACCTGATGGGGAACCTGATGGGGAACCTGATGGGGAACCTGATGGGGAACCTGATGCGGAACCTGATGCGGAACCTGATGCGGAACCTGATGCGGAACCTGATGCGGAACCTGATGCGGAACCTGATGCAGAACCTGATGGGGAACCTGATGGTTTTCCTGATGGGGAACCTGATGGTTTTGAACCTGATGGGGAACCTGATGGTTTTGAACCTGATGGGGGAACCTGATGGGGAACCTGATGGTTTTCCTGATGGGGAACCTGATGGTTTTGAACCTGATGGGGAACCTGATGGTTTTCCTGATGGGGAACCTGATGGTTTTGAACCTGATGGGGAACCTGATGGTTTTGAACCTGATGGGGGAACCTGATGGGGGAACCTGATGGGGAACCTGATGGTTTTCCTGATGGGGAACCTGATGGTTTTGAACCTGATGGGGAACCTGATGGTTTTGAACCTGATGGGGAACCTGATGGGGAACCTGATGGGGAACCTGATGGGGAACCTGATGGGAACCTGATGGGGAACCTGATGGGGAACCTGATGGGGAACCTGATGGGGAACCTGATGGGGAACCTGATGCGGAACCTGATGCGGAACCTGATGCGGAACCTGATGGGGAACCTGATGGTTTTCCTGATGGGGAACCTGATGGTTATGAACCTGATGGGGAACCTGATGGTTTTGAACCTGATTTGGAACCTGATGGTTTTGAACCTGATGGGGAACCTGATGGTTTTGAACCTGATGGGGAACCTGATGGGGAACCTGATGGGGAACCTGATGGGGAACCTGATGGGGAACCTGATGGGAAACCTGATGGGGAACCTGATGGGGAACCTGATGGGGAACCTGATGGGGAACCTGATGCGGAACCTGATGCGGAACCTGATGCGGAACCTGATGCGGAACCTGATGCGGAACCTGATGCGGAACCTGATGCGGAACCTGATGCGGAACCTGATGGGGAACCTGATGGTTTTCCTGATGGGGAACCTGATGGTTTTGAACCTGATGGGGAACCTGATGGGGAACCTGATGGTTTTGAACCTGATGGGGAACCTGATGGTTTTGAACCTGATGGGGAACCTGATGGTTTTGAACCTGATGGGGAAACCTGATGGGGAACCTGATGGGGAACCTGATGGGGAAGCTGATGGGGAACCTGATGCGGAACCTGATGGGGAACCTGATGGGGAACCTGATGGGGAACCTGATGAGGAACCTGATGGGGAACCTGATGGGGAACCTGATGGGGAACCTGATGGGGAACCTGATGGGGAACCTGATGGGGAACCTGATGGGAACCTGATGGGGAACCTGATGGGGAACCTGATGGGGAACCTGATGGGGAACCTCATGGGGAACCTGATGCGGAACCTCATGGGGAACCTGATGCGGAACCTGATGCGGAACCTGATGCGGAACCTGATGCGGAACCTGATGGGGAACCTGATGGTTTTCCTGATGGGGAACCTGATGGTTTTGAACCTGATGGGGAACCTGATGGGGAACCTGATGGTTTTGAACCTGATGGGGAACCTGATGGTTTTCCTGATGGGGAACCTGATGGTTTTGAACCTGATGGGGAACCTGATGGTTTTGAACCTGATGGGGAACCTGATGGGGAACCTGATGGGGAACCTGATGGGGAGCCTGATGGGGAACCTGATGGGGAACCTGATGGGGAACCTGATGGGGAACCTGATGGGGAACCTGATGGGGAACCTGATGGGGAACCTGATGGGGAACCTGATGGGAACCTGATGGGGAACCTGATGGGGAACCTGATGGGGAACCTGATGGGGAACCTGATGGGGAACCTGATGCGGAACCTGATGCGGAACCTGATGCGGAACCTGATGCGGAACCTGATGGGGAACCTGATGGTTTTCCTGATGGGGAACCTGATGGTTTTGAACCTGATGGGGAACCTGATGGTTTAGAACCTGATTTGGAACCTGATGGTTTTGAACCTGATGGGGAACCTGATGGTTTTGAACCTGATGGGGAACCTGATGGGGAACCTGATGGGGAACCTGATGGGGAACCTGATGGGGAACCTGATGGGAAACCTGATGGGGAACCTGATGGGGAACCTGATGGGGAACCTGATGGGGAACCTGATGGGGAACCTGATGGGGAACCTGATGGGGAACCTGTTTGAACCTGATGGGGAACCTGATGGTTTTGAACCTGATGGGGAACCTGATGGGGAACCTGATGGGGAACCTGATGGGGAACCTGATGGGAACCTGATGGGGAACCTGATGGGGAACCTGATGGGGAACCTGATGGGGAACCTGATGGGGAACCTGATGGGGAACCTGATGGGGAACCTGATGGGGAACCTGATGGGGAACCTGATGGGGAACCTGATGGGGAACCTGATGGGGAACCTGATGGGAAACCTGATGGGGAACCTGATGGGGAACCTGATGGGGAACCTGATGGGGAGGTTTAGAGGGGAACCTGATGGGGAACCTGATGAGGAACCTAATGGGGAACCTGATGGGGAACCTGATGGGGAACCTGATGGGGAACCTGATGGGGAACCTGATGGTTTTGAACCTGATGGTTTTGAACCTGATGGTTTGGAACCTGATGGTTTGGAACCTGATGGTTTGGAACCTGATGGGGAACCTGATGGGGAACCTGATGGGGAACCTGATGGGGAACCTGATGGTTTTGAACCTGATGGGGAACCTGATGGGGAACCTGATGGGGAACCTGATGCGGAACCTGATGCGGAACCTGATGCGGAAACCTGATGGGGAACCTGATGGGGAACCTGATGCGGAACCTGATGGGGAACCTGATGCGGAACCTGATGGGGAACCTGATGGGGAACCTGATGGGGAAGCTAATAGGGAACCTGATGGGGAACCTGATGGGGAACCTGATGGGGAACCTGATGCGGAACCTGATGCGGAACCTGATGGGGAACCTGATGGGGAACCTGATGGGGAAGCTAATAGGGAACCTGATGGGGAACCTGATGGGGAACTTGATGGGGAACCTGATGCGGAACCTGATGCGGAACCTGATGCGGAACCTGATGGGGAACCTGATGGGGAACCTGATGGGGAACCTGATGGGGAACCTGATGGGGAACCTGATGGGGAACCTGATGGGGAACCTGATGGGGAACCTGATGGGGAGGTTTAGAGGGGAACCTGATGGGGAACCTGATGAGGAACCTAATGGGGAACCTGATGGGGAACCTGATGGGGAACCTGATGGGGAACCTGATGGGGAACCTGATGGGGAACCTGATGCGGAACCTGATGCGGAACCTGATGCGGAACCTGATGCGGAACCTGATGCGGAACCTGATGCGGAAGCTGATGCGGAAGCTGATGCGGAAGCTGATGCGGAAGCTGATGGGGAAGCTGATGGGGAGGCTGATGGGGAAGCTGATGGGGCACCTGATGGGGCACCTGATGGGGCACCTGATGGGGCACCTGATGGGGCCCCTGATGGGGCACCTGATGGGGCACCTGATGGGGCACCTGATGGGGCACCTGATGGGGAACTTGATGGGGAACCTGATGGGGAACCTGATGGGGAACCTGATGGGGAACCTGATGGTTTTGAACCTGATGGTTTTGAACCTGATGGTTTTGAACCTGATGGTTTGGAACCTGATGGTTTGGAACCTGATGGTTTGGAACCTGATGGGGAACCTGATGGGGAACCTGATGGGGAACCTGATGGGGAACCTGATGGTTTTGAACCTGATGGGGAACCTGATGGGGAACCTGATGGGGAACCTGATGGGGAACCTGATGGGAACCTGATGGGGAACCTGATGGGGAACCTGATGGGGAACCTGATGGGGAACCTCATGGGGAACCTGATGCGGAACCTGATGCGGAACCTGATGCGGAACCTGATGCGGAACCTGATGGGGAACCTGATGGTTTTCCTGATGGGGAACCTGATGGTTTTGAACCTGATGGGGAACCTGATGGGGAACCTGATGGTTTTGAACCTGATGGGGAACCTGATGGTTTTCCTGATGGGGAACCTGATGGTTTTGAACCTGATGGGGAACCTGATGGTTTTGAACCTGATGGGGAACCTGATGGGGAACCTGATGGGGAACCTGATGGGGAGCCAGATGGGGAACCTGATGGGGAACCTGATGGGGAACCTGATGGGGAACCTGATGGGGAACCTGATGGGGAACCTGATGGGGAACCTGATGGGAACCTGATGGGGAACCTGATGGGGAACCTGATGGGGAACCTGATGGGGAACCTGATGGGGAACCTGATGCGGAACCTGATGCGGAACCTGATGCGGAACCTGATGCGGAACCTGATGGGGAACCTGATGGTTTTCCTGATGGGGAACCTGATGGTTTTGAACCTGATGGGGAACCTGATGGTTTTGAACCTGATTTGGAACCTGATGGTTTTGAACCTGATGGGGAACCTGATGGTTTTGAACCTGATGGGGAACCTGATGGGGAACCTGATGGGGAACCTGATGGGGAACCTGATGGGGAACCTGATGGGAAACCTGATGGGGAACCTGATGGGGAACCTGATGGGGAACCTGATGGGGAACCTGATGGGGAACCTGATGGGGAACCTGATGGGGAACCTGATGGTTTTGAACCTGATGGGGAACCTGATGGTTTTGAACCTGATGGGGAACCTGATGGGGAACCTGATGGGGAACCTGATGGGGAACCTGATGGGGAACCTGATGGGAACCTGATGGGGAACCTGATGGGGAACCTGATGGGGAACCTGATGGGGAACCTGATGGGGAACCTGATGGGGAACCTGATGGGGAACCTGATGGGGAACCTGATGGGGAACCTGATGGGGAACCTCATGGGGAACCTGATGGGGAACCTGATGGGGAACCTGATGGGAAACCTGATGGGGAACCTGATGGGGAACCTGATGGGGAACCTGATGGGGAGGTTTAGAGGGGAACCTGATGGGGAACCTGATGAGGAACCTAATGGGGAACCTGATGGGGAACCTGATGGGGAACCTGATGGGGAACCTGATGGGGAACCTGATGGTTTTGAACCTGATGGTTTTGAACCTGATGGTTTGGAACCTGATGGTTTGGAACCTGATGGTTTGGAACCTGATGGGGAACCTGATGGGGAACCTGATGGGGAACCTGATGGGGAACCTGATGGTTTTGAACCTGATGGGGAACCTGATGGGGAACCTGATGGGGAACCTGATGCGGAACCTGATGCGGAACCTGATGCGGAACCTGATGGGGAACCTGATGGGGAACCTGATGCGGAACCTGATGGGGAACCTGATGCGGAACCTGATGGGGAACCTGATGGGGAACCTGATGGGGAAGCTAATAGGGAACCTGATGGGGAACCTGATGGGGAACCTGATGGGGAACCTGATGCGGAACCTGATGCGGAACCTGATGGGGAACCTGATGGGGAACCTGATGGGGAAGCTAATAGGGAACCTGATGGGGAACCTGATGGGGAACCTGATGGGGAACCTGATGCGGAACCTGATGCGGAACCTGATGCGGAACCTGATGGGGAACCTGATGGGGAACCTGATGGGGAACCTGATGGGGAACCTGATGGGGAACCTGATGGGGAACCTGATGGGGAACCTGATGGGGAACCTGATGGGGAGGTTTAGAGGGGAACCTGATGGGGAACCTGATGAGGAACCTAATGGGGAACCTGATGGGGAACCTGATGGGGAACCTGATGGGGAACCTGATGGGGAACCTGATGGGGAACCTGATGCGGAACCTGATGCGGAACCTGATGCGGAACCTGATGCGGAACCTGATGCGGAACCTGATGCGGAAGCTGATGCGGAAGCTGATGCGGAAGCTGATGCGGAAGCTGATGGGGAAGCTGATGGGGAAGCTGATGGGGAAGCTGATGGGGCACCTGATGGGGCACCTGATGGGGCACCTGATGGGGCACCTGATGGGGCCCCTGATGGGGCACCTGATGGGGCACCTGATGGGGCACCTGATGGGGCACCTGATGGGGAACTTGATGGGGAACCTGATGGGGAACCTGATGGGGAACCTGATGGGGAACCTGATGGTTTTGAACCTGATGGTTTTGAACCTGATGGTTTTGAACCTGATGGTTTGGAACCTGATGGTTTGGAACCTGATGGTTTGGAACCTGATGGGGAACCTGATGGGGAACCTGATGGGGAACCTGATGGGGAACCTGATGGTTTTGAACCTGATGGGGAACCTGATGGGGAACCTGATGGGGAACCTGATGGGGAACCTGATGGGAACCTGATGGGGAACCTGATGGGGAACCTGATGGGGAACCTGATGGGGAACCTCATGGGGAACCTGATGCGGAACCTGATGCGGAACCTGATGCGGAACCTGATGCGGAACCTGATGGGGAACCTGATGGTTTTCCTGATGGGGAACCTGATGGTTTTGAACCTGATGGGGAACCTGATGGGGAACCTGATGGTTTTGAACCTGATGGGGAACCTGATGGTTTTCCTGATGGGGAACCTGATGGTTTTGAACCTGATGGGGAACCTGATGGTTTTGAACCTGATGGGGAACCTGATGGGGAACCTGATGGGGAACCTGATGGGGAGCCTGATGGGGAACCTGATGGGGAACCTGATGGGGAACCTGATGGGGAACCTGATGGGGAACCTGATGGGGAACCTGATGGGGAACCTGATGGGGAACCTGATGGGAACCTGATGGGGAACCTGATGGGGAACCTGATGGGGAACCTGATGGGGAACCTGATGGGGAACCTGATGCGGAACCTGATGCGGAACCTGATGCGGAACCTGATGCGGAACCTGATGGGGAACCTGATGGTTTTCCTGATGGGGAACCTGATGGTTTTGAACCTGATGGGGAACCTGATGGTTTTGAACCTGATTTGGAACCTGATGGTTTTGAACCTGATGGGGAACCTGATGGTTTTGAACCTGATGGGGAACCTGATGGGGAACCTGATGGGGAACCTGATGGGGAACCTGATGGGGAACCTGATGGGAAACCTGATGGGGAACCTGATGGGGAACCTGATGGGGAACCTGATGGGGAACCTGATGGGGAACCTGATGGGGAACCTGATGGGGAACCTGATGGTTTTGAACCTGATGGGGAACCTGATGGTTTTGAACCTGATGGGGAACCTGATGGGGAACCTGATGGGGAACCTGATGGGGAACCTGATGGGGAACCTGATGGGAACCTGATGGGGAACCTGATGGGGAACCTGATGGGGAACCTGATGGGGAACCTGATGGGGAACCTGATGGGGAACCTGATGGGGAACCTGATGGGGAACCTGATGGGGAACCTGATGGGGAACCTGATGGGGAACCTGATGGGGAACCTGATGGGGAACCTGATGGGAAACCTGATGGGGAACCTGATGGGGAACCTGATGGGGAACCTGATGGGGAACCTGATGGGGAGGTTTAGAGGGGAACCTGATGGGGAACCTGATGAGGAACCTAATGGGGAACCTGATGGGGAACCTGATGGGGAACCTGATGGGGAACCTGATGGGGAACCTGATGGTTTTGAACCTGATGGTTTTGAACCTGATGGTTTGGAACCTGATGGTTTGGAACCTGATGGTTTGGAACCTGATGGGGAACCTGATGGGGAACCTGATGGGGAACCTGATGGGGAACCTGATGGTTTTGAACCTGATGGGGAACCTGATGGGGAACCTGATGGGGAACCTGATGCGGAACCTGATGCGGAACCTGATGCGGAACCTGATGGGGAACCTGATGGGGAACCTGATGCGGAACCTGATGGGGAACCTGATGCGGAACCTGATGGGGAACCTGATGGGGAACCTGATGGGGAAGCTAATAGGGAACCTGATGGGGAACCTGATGGGGAACCTGATGGGGAACCTGATGCGGAACCTGATGCGGAACCTGATGGGGAACCTGATGGGGAACCTGATGGGGAAGCTAATAGGGAACCTGATGGGGAACCTGATGGGGAACCTGATGGGGAACCTGATGCGGAACCTGATGCGGAACCTGATGCGGAACCTGATGGGGAACCTGATGGGGAACCTGATGGGGAACCTGATGGGGAACCTGATGGGGAACCTGATGGGGAACCTGATGGGGAACCTGATGGGGAACCTGATGGGGAGGTTTAGAGGGGAACCTGATGGGGAACCTGATGAGGAACCTAATGGGGAACCTGATGGGGAACCTGATGGGGAACCTGATGGGGAACCTGATGGGGAACCTGATGGGGAACCTGATGCGGAACCTGATGCGGAACCTGATGCGGAACCTGATGCGGAACCTGATGCGGAACCTGATGCGGAAGCTGATGCGGAAGCTGATGCGGAAGCTGATGCGGAAGCTGATGGGGAAGCTGATGGGGAAGCTGATGGGGAAGCTGATGGGGCACCTGATGGGGCACCTGATGGGGCACCTGATGGGGCACCTGATGGGGCCCCTGATGGGGCACCTGATGGGGCACCTGATGGGGCACCTGATGGGGCACGTGATGGGGAACTTGATGGGGAACCTGATGGGGAACCTGATGGGGAACCTGATGGGGAACCTGATGGTTTTGAACCTGATGGTTTTGAACCTGATGGTTTTGAACCTGATGGTTTGGAACCTGATGGTTTGGAACCTGATGGTTTGGAACCTGATGGGGAACCTGATGGGGAACCTGATGGGGAACCTGATGGGGAACCTGATGGTTTTGAACCTGATGGGGAACCTGATGGGGAACCTGATGGGGAACCTGATGCGGAACCTGATGCGGAACCTGATGCGGAACCTGATGGGGAACCTGATGGGGAACCTGATGCGGAACCTGATGGGGAACCTGATGCGGAACCTGATGGGGAACCTGATGGGGAACCTGATGGGGAAGCTAATAGGGAACCTGATGGGGAACCTGATGGGGAACCTGATGGGGAACCTGATGCGGAACCTGATGCGGAACCTGATGGGGAACCTGATGGGGAACCTGATGGGGTAGGTAATAGGGAACCTGATGGGGAACCTGATGGGGAACCTGATGGGGAACCTGATGCGGAACCTGATGCGGAACCTGATGCGGAACCTGATGGGGAACCTGATGGGGAACCTGATGGGGAACCTGATGGGGAACCTGATGGGGAACCTGATGGGGAACCTGATGGGGAACCTGATGGGGAACCTGATGGGGAACCTGATGGGGAACCTGATGGGGAACCTGATGGTTTTGAACCTGATGGTTTTGAACCTGATGGTTTTGAACCTGATGGTTTGGAACCTGATGGTTTGGAACCTGATGGGGAACCTGATGGGGAACCTGATGGGGAACCTGATGGTTTTGAACCTGATGGGGAACCTGATGGGGAACCTGATGGTTTTGAACCTGATGGGGAACCTGATGGTTTTGAACCTGATGGTTTTGAATCTGATGGGGAACCTGATGGGGAACCTGATGGGGTATCTGATGGGGAACCTAATGGTTTTGAACCTGATAGGGAACCTGATGGGGAACCTGATGGTTTTGAACCTGATGGGGAACCTGATGGTTTTGAACCTGATGAAGGAACCTGATGGTTTTGAACCTGATGGGGAACCTGATGGGGAACCTGATGCGGAACCTGATGCGGAACCTGATGGGGAACCTGATGGGGAACCTGATGCGGAACCTCATGCGGAACCTGATGCGGAACCTGATGCGGAACCTGATGCGGAACCTGATGGGGAACCTGATGGGGAACCTGATGGGGAACCTGATGGGGAACCTGATGGGGAACCTGATGGGGAACCTGATGGGGAACCTGATGGGGAACCTGATGGGGAACCTGATGGGGAACCTGATGGGGAACCTGATGGTTTGGAACCTGATGGGGAACCTGATGGGGAACCTGATGGGGAACCTGATGGGGAACCTGATGGGGAACCTGATGGGGAACCTGATGGGGAACCTGATGGGGAACCTGATGAGGAACCTGATGGGGAACCTGATGGGGAACCTGATGGGGAACCTGATGGGGATGGGGAACCTGATGGGGAACCTGATGGGGAACCTGATGGGGAACCGGATGGGGAACCTGATGGGGAACCTGATGGGGAACCTGATGGGGAGGTTTAGAAACAGCACACATCAAAATCGAGACACGACTCTTGCCTCTGCGCGGCGACACTCTACGACTCACTACAGTCCCCCCTGCAGGCACCCCTTGGCACATACCACACTCTGTCCGCTGCTCTGCCATTCCTGCACCACGCCTTCCCTTCACGCCTGCTGCTCCAAGTTGCTCCAGATTGCTCCGTTGCTCCGATTTGCTTCTACCAACCGATCCACGGCCTCGCAGACAGGAAAGGAACAGTTCAGGGAAACACATAGAAGGAGAAGACATGCACGTGGTGTTAGCAAAGGAGCAAGGTAAGAAATGACGCGAATTTAAATCACATAATGACTCTCTGGCGCCTATCTTAGACACCCTCCCCCCAGCTCCCTAATCCTTCAACGTACTTGTCTTCCCTCCTTCAGAGTGGTCGACGACGAGAGTCTGACGAAGGGAGGCGTTTCGACTTCCTGTGACTGCTGCTGCCAACGACGCCATCATCTGCCAGAGAAGCCAAGCCGCACCCACTCACTCATTCACACCCCTCTCGTCATGAGGCAACGGGGTTCATGACGCACAAACGCACACAGTTGGTCTTGCATCGCACACAGCACACGGAATACAACATCACAAAGACGATGTGTTAGAACCAATGGGAGCAACGCGGACTCAAGCAACGACGAAACCGACTTGCGACTCTCTACGCGCGACCTAAGACTCACGATCCCCCCAAACGAGCTCGTCCCACACTTACACAGAGACCTTCTTGTCAGGATGCTCCTTGTCCTGCTTAACTGATCATGGTAGATCTGCGTCTCGCCATCTCCGATCTGTGTCTCGCAAAATGTCCGATCTGCCTCCCGTAATGCCCAATCTGCTTCTACCAACCGATTGAAGGCGCCTCACAGACAGGTAAAGAACAGTTAATAAAATTACACAAAAGGAGAAACGATAAGTTAGAACGACGAAACCGACTTGCGACTCTCTACGCGCGACCTAAGACTCACGATCCCCCCCAACGAAATCATCCCACACTTACGCAAAGATCTTCTTGACAGGATGCTCCTTGTCCTGCTTGACTGATCGTGGTAAATCTGCGTCTCGCGATGTCCGATCTGCCTCTCGGGATGCTCGATCTGTTTCTACCAACAGGTAAAGGCCTCGCAGCAGATATGGGACAGTTCAGGGAAGCACAGAAAAAGCAGCACGCATAGACGAGGTGTTAGCAAGGGAGCAAGGTAAGAAAAGACGCGAGATTGAAACCACATGATGACTCTCTAGGCGGCTATCGTAGACACTCCCCCCAACTCCCTGATCCAACAACGTACTTGTCTTCCCCTCTTTGCAGAGTGGCCACGACGAGTGGCTGACGAAGAGATGCTTTTCGTCTCGGTGTGACTGCTGCTGCCAACGACGCAATCTGCCAGAGTAGCCAAGCCACACCCCTTCACTCACACCCCTCTCTTCATGCAGCAACGGGGTTCATGACACACAAACGCACACAGTCCTCCACGCATCGCACACAGCACACGGAAACGCAACATAACAGAAACGAAGGGTTAGAACCAACAAGAAAAAAGCGGACTCAATCAACAACGAAACTGATTTGCGACTCTCTACACGCGCGCGACCTAAGACTCACGATCCCCCCCAACGAGCTCATCCCACACTTACGCAGAGACCTTGTCAGGATGCTCCTTGTCCCGCTTAACTGATCATGGTAGATCTGCGTCCCGCAATGTCCGATCTGCCTCCCGTGATGCCCAATCTGCTTCTAGCAACCGGTTTAAGGCCTCACAGACAGGTGAAGAACAGTTAAAAAGATCACACAGAAGGAGAAGACATAGTCGAGATTTTACGAAGGAGCATGGTAAGAAAGGACGCGAAATTGAAATAACATAATGACTCTCTGGGCGCCTATCTTAGACACACTCCCCCCAACTCCCTACACACTCCCCCCAACTCCCTGATCCAATAACGAACTTGTCGTCCCTCCTCTCAGAGAGTGGCGACGAGGAGTGGCTGACAAAGAGGCTTTTCGTCTTCGCATGACTGCTGCTGACGACGCCGCCATCTGCCAGAAAGCCAAGTCACACCTCACTCACACCCCACTCCTCGTGAAGCATTTTGGTTAATGGCACAAACCGCTCACAGTTCGTCACACATCGCACACAAAACACGCAAACGCAACATCACAGAAACGATGGGTTAGAACCGGCGACAACAAAGCGGACTCAAGCAAGGACGAAACAGGCTCGTGACTCTCTACGCGCAACCTAAGACTCACGATACCCCCCAAAGAGCTCATCCCCGCGCTTACGTCAAAATGCTCCTTGTCCTGCTTAACCGATCATGGTAAATCTGCGTCTCCGATCTGCATCCCGTGTCCGATATTCTACCAACCGAATTAAGGCCTGGCAGACAGGTAAGAAACAGTTTACGGAAACACATAAAAGGGGAAGGCATGCACGAGGTATTAGCAAAGAAGCAAGGTAAGAAAGGACGCGAAATTGAAATAACATGATGACTCTCTAGGCGCCTATCTAAGACACACCCCCCCAAACTCCCTGATCCAACAACGCACCTGTCTTCCCTCCTTCAAGAGTGGCGACGACGAGTGGCTGACGAAGAGAGGCTTTTCGTTTTCGCGTGACTGCTGCTGACGACGCCACCTGCCAGAGAAGCCAAGCCACACCCACTCACTCACTCACTCACAGCCCTCACCTCATGAAGCAATCGGGTTCATGACACACAAACGCACAAGATCCTTCACGACGCATCTCACACAGCACAGACAAACGCAACATCACAGAAACGATGGGTTAGAACAAGCGAGAACAAAGCAGCCTCAAGAACGACGAAATCAACTTGTGACTCTCTACGCGCGACCTACACCCCAACGAGCTCATCCCACACTTACGCAGAGACTTTCTTGTCAGAATGCTCCTTGTCTTGCTTGACTGATCTCGCAAGCCCGATCTGCCTCTCGTGATCCCTGAACCGCTTCTACTAACCGACCCAAGATCTCGCGGACAGGTACAGAACAGTTCAGGGAAACACATAAAAGGAGAAGACATGAACGAGGCGTTAGCAATTGAGCAAGGTAAGAAAGGACGCGAATTTGAAACAACATAATGACTCTCGAGGCGCCTATCTTAGGTACATTCACCCCAACTCCCTGATCCAACAACGTACTTGTCTTCCCTCCTTCAAGAGTGGCGACGACGAGTTGCTGACAAAGAGGCCTTTCGTCTTCGCGTGACTGCTGCTGACGACGACACAATCTGCCAGAAAAGCCAAGCCACACCCACTCATTCACTCACACCCCTCTCTTCATGCAGCAACGGGGTTCATGACCCACAAACGCACAGTTTTTCACGCATCGCACACAGCACACACAAACGCAACATCGCAGAAACGATGGGTTAGAACCAGCAAGAACAAAGCGGACTCAAGCAACGACAGAACCGACTTGCGACTCTCTACGCGCGACCTAAGACTCACGATCATCCCCAAAGTGCTCATCCCACACTTACCCGAGCCTTCGTGTCGAGATGCTCCTTGTCCTGCTTGACTGATCATGGTTAATCTGCGTCTCGCAATGTCCGAACTGCCTCTCGTGACGTCCGATCTGCTTCAGCCAATCCGATCCGATCTGAAGACCCACACTCACGGCACGAGAGACCGAGAGCCTCGACGGCTTCGACGGCCGAAACCACCGCGACAACACCACCGTGAGCCGAAGCACATGCAGAAGTGAACAAAAGAGTGAGTCAGTAACACGGGACGAGATGGTAAGACTCGATGACGGAAAAATGTAAGGACGCTCTAATTGCGATCTAGACGCGACGACCCCCCTTGTAACCTTCGACCCGCCATTTACAATGATTCGACACGTAGGTTGAAACAACTGTCCGGTCGCCAGATGCGTGTAAGCCATTTCCATGCCGAGTCACAAGCTGTCACACCGAACGTCGCCGTTCTATTCCGGGATGTCCGACTGTGCTCGTGTAGAGATAGCTATGAGGAAGGCCCGAGAGGTACAACTGGTTGCGACCTTATCCGGAAGCGATTTGCTGAATCACGTTAATTCTCGTGAGGTCGTAGCTAATCGCGACCTCGTAGCTAATCGTTTTAAAACAGGTGCACAGGATTCCGCTGCAGGTGGAGTTAAATGCTACACGATGCTCGTCGCCTGATTTTCAAAGTCGTCAAGATAGGCCGGGAATCGTTGCTAGATACAGACATGCCGAATAAACGCCAGACGAGCCGAATACGGTCCCGTGGTCGACCCGGAACTGGCGTCCAAGCGTTGTCTTCTCGTGGACTCAACTGCTGACAAGCCTTATCTGATTCGGCTTCATATAGGACTATTCGTCTACGTGTTGAAGGTGGTTAGCTAACCACTACCTAGAGCGACCTACATCAACCTAAGAAGGACCTACTGTGACGAGATGTGACTAAGGGAAAACGAGGACCTAAGAAGAAGAGGAGCTATCTATGTTGGGACGGTGGAAGGAGAAACACGGTAGCGGCGCGACCTGCAGTGGGAATCGAAGAGAAGAAGGGGAAGTGTGGAGATGTGGAGTAGAAAGCGGCTGAAATGTCGAGATTTCAAGCGACGTGAAGAGAAGTCACGCCGGGTCAAAGGCGCATCCAAGGAAGTCTGAAATTCGAACTCGAGGCGCGTTCGGTGCATGGTTGGATTTGGAAATTGAGCCGAGTACAAGTCAGCTCGAAATTAGGCGCGGCGCGAGGGCGAAATCAGAAATCCTTTTGCTTATAACTTGCTTTGTGTTTTCTGTTTTTGTATGCCTTCTTCAATGAAATTACTTGAACTTTCTACCTTGGCGTTTTTCAGCAAATTCTTTCACACAATTGAGGCCAGAGCTTCATGTGCTTGTTACTAAGACTCTAAATAGTCTTCATAATCTAGACCAAAGGCTGCGCACGTACAAGACTACGAAGTCAGAATCAGAAATCGCTGGACAGTCTAAAACTGCACTATGGACAAATCAAAGCTTAGGCTTGATTCAGTGCCTACTGCTGAGCTTGGAGAAGAGCTGCCGAGAGCTCGTGGAGGAGAGTGGCAACAGAACGCTCTCAAAAGTGGAGTGGAGTGTCCTTGTCAGGGTGCTAGAGGCAAAATGGCCATGGCAAGCCAAGTCAAGCTGAGGCGACTGGCGGAGAGTGTGGTGGTGCGAGGTGCTGCTTGAGCTGAATGCTGTGAAAGTGAATGCGTGAGGTGGTGGTGGAGGGGGAATGGTTTGAGTTGCGCTGCCATGCCATTACAAAAATGGTGTCAGAGTTTTGGAGGGAAACCTAGGCTTGCTGCTGTGGTGATGGGTTTGGTCTGGCATAATTTGGCTTCGGTTCGGTTTGGTTTGGCACGCTGTTTGCAGCCGCAAATTCAACCCGCGCTGGAGGGCAATGTGGGAAACGGACTGCACTGTTCTGGAAACATATGGAACCGCATCGGACCTCTCACTGGTGCTCTAATCCATGCCAAGCTGAAGCATTTTGGTTGGGCAGCATAACTGATGACGTGCGACGAAGTGAATCTCCTCACCTCACCCCACTCAATCTGGATTCCACACACTGATTGGCCAAATAGGTGGACACTTGCGTGGCTGGTGACGTTTTCAACACATTCTCCACGGTGTGGCGAGCTGTCAACTTGCCACATCAGCATGCTTGCCCGGCGCTGCTTCTCAAGGAACTTCCTCCAGTTACCAGCAAAGCCTTCCGCTTTACAAGCCGAACTGTTCTTAGAATTAAGGCAGTACAGTTATATTCATTCCGGTTGCTACCAAATCACTCAAACTATGACGTAGCCACCCATGTTGCATGCTGTTTCCACCTTGCTTCTATCACGCAAGCACTGAGTTGAGCAGCTTTTCCTGCACTCCACTCACGCAATCATCGCCGAATTCTCGCGGCTCTGGCGACTACCATCGCCGACCTCATTCCGATCTTCAAATTCGGCTAGTCCTGGCCGTATCTCAACAGTGATCTCATTAGACTAGCCGATCAATTTCACGCGCTCTTCCACCGGTCCGTGTCACGCTTGCTTTCCGCGGCGTGGTCTAGGGACATCCCACCGTTCCGTGTCACGCTTACTTTCCCTATCACAAAATCTGTGCCTTCAATATCAAAGTGTCAGGTATTTGTTAGGAGACCGAGGAGGATTGTAGCTTCCACCATGTTTTCATCTGGCATGCAACGATCCAAGGGTCGGTGGCTGGATGCGGCCAGGGTGCTGACGCGGCACCACTGCCAGCGTGGCTGTGCTGGAGCCGTTTTCCCCGCTACAAGCGCACCTCATACAGCTCCAACCCTAATCGATGTTCGCGAGGCGGAAGGTGGCGGTCCGGCGGAAATTGGATCGGAAATGTCAGGATGGGGGAAGAAAGCGCGGACGGTGGGAGGAGGACAACCCGACCTTGGAATCGCCGGGGACCTTGGGATTGCCGCGGCGCCGTACCAGCTCGGGGGAAGGCGGTGGTATTCTGCTTTTCATAGGATGGAGGGGTCTGTGACCGGCCGTGCTGATTCGCGACAGGTACACATCCTTCGATCGAATCGATGTTTTGAAACCGGATTTCAGGTTGGGGAGGGTGGGAGGGCGTGTCTGCGCTATGGATGCTCGAGTGGAGCTCGCGCTGTTTCTATGTTCCTGAATTTATGTGCTCTGAAAGGGATGTCGTCGACACGGGTGTTCTAAAGCTTCTCCTGAAATGTACACTGTTTCTACGCTTCCTTCTTGCCACTGCCTCCATCGCGACAGGCTTACATGCCACGTCACAGCTCCGTTTTATCCCGACACCTCTCCTCCACGACGCCTCCTCCTGAAGAACCCAAGCCAAAGAGTAAGCCGCCTCCTTGTCTCCATCCCCCACGTGTCCCTTCTATCTGCGTCTGTTGAAACTGCACAGTGCCTATTTGGCGCTTTATAAGCGGGCTAAGCAATTAGGTTCTCGTGCATGCAGCGTATTTGAAATCTGTCATGCCTTTACCTGTTTCTTTGGTTGGTTTCCAATCTCCCACGCTCTCAAACCCTAACACCGCGTTTGTCAAGCTAATCTCCGTGTCTTTCGCCGCTGGGCAGACTACGAGCACTACTATCCCAAGAGGAAGGCAGAGGAGGAGGGACGTCCCGCTGCTGCTGCTCAGACGCCAGGTGACCCCCTGCCTCCTCCGCACTAACCTCCCCTCCCTCCCTCTCATAATCCCCCACAGTTCTGCTTCTGCTTTCTCGCCGCCCCACCCCTCTCCCCCTTTTGTTTGCCCGCTTCTCCTCTTTCCCTTTCCCTCGTTCCACTCCCCCTCCCATCCACGCAAGCCCCCTTTTTTCTCATCGGCCTCGCTCTCGTTCATCCCCCGTTTTCAGGCGAGAAGCCACAAGCCAGCGGGCCCCAGCAAGAATCAGCGACAGCAGGAGGAGCAGGAGGTGCAGGAGGAGGGGGAGGGGGAGATGGCAAGAAGGCAGACAGTAGCGGTGGTACTGAGGAGGACAGCAACAAGAAAGGGCAGAACTTCTGGGAGGATACATTTGGCAAGGACACATTTCAAGGAACCATTTACCCGTTGCTGTCCGCGGCGTTCTTCCTGTCGTTCACCTCCATGCTAACGAGTGATGCCAGCAGCGAGGCTGTGGAGATCAGCTTCCAGGAGTTCAAAAACGAGCTGCTGGAGAAGGGGCTTGTAGCCAAGGTGGAGATCGTCAATCGCACCAAGGCCAAGGTCTATGTGTATACCAACCGCCGCCCTGCTGCTGCTTCAGCTGCTGCTGCTGGTGCTGCTGCCAGGGGAAAGGGGAGTGCGGCGGGTGCTGGTGACAGTGTTGGGGAGGGTTATAACGGGGATGGAGATGTGATGTACTTTGATGAGAAGCACGGGGAGTTTGACGGGCACCAGCAGGGGGAGGGGGCGCAGGGGCAGGCGGAGGGCGCGCTGGGGGGAGGGGGAGGGGCGCGAGGGGTGAGGCAGCGGCGGAGGCAGGTGGAGCAGATGGCAGCGTACCGGTACTACTTCCAGATTGGCAGCGTTGACTCGTTTGAACGCAAGCTGGACGACGCCCAGAACGCCATGGGCACTGACGGGCATAACAGGGTGGGTGAACTGTGAGCTTCTGGTCAGGTTTTTGAGACGGCTTGTGGGACGCTGTTTTTAGATGTCACAAGACTTGACTGGTTTCTATACTATCGCATTGACAGACATCCCTCCCCTCCCTTCCGCCTCCCCTCCACTTCCCCCCCGCCGCATAAGATCCCAGTCCTATGCCTTGGAGGTGAGCTGGCATGAGGAGCTGCTGCGTCTGCTGCTCACCATAATCTTTGTCACTGCCATTAATCTTCGTCACTTGCTGTATTCTCCCTCTTTCTTAACCCCCACCCCACCAGATCCCAGTGACGTATGCCTCTGAGGTGAGCTGGCAGCAGGAGCTGCTGCGCCTCCTCCCCACAGCCCTCATCATCGCCGCCTGGATCTACTTCAGCCGCGGCCTGCAGTCCGGCTTCGGCATGGGCGGCATGGGCGGCCCGGGCGGCGCGGGCGGCGCCAAGGGGATCTTCAACGTGGGCAAGGCATCAGTGACAAAAATGGACAAGCACAGCAAGAACAAAGTGTACTTTCGAGACGTAGCCGGGTGTGACGAGGCCAAGCAGGAGGTCATGGAATTCGTCCATTTTCTGAAAAATCCCGCTAAGTACCAGGCGCTCGGGGCGAAGATTCCCCGGGGAGCGCTGCTGGTGGGGCCGCCTGGCACGGGGAAGACGCTGCTAGCCAAGGCGACGGCGGGGGAAGCGGACGTGCCGTTTCTGTCCATATCTGGATCGGATTTCATGGAGATGTTTGTCGGCGTGGGGCCGTCCCGTGTGAGAGATCTCTTTGCCCAAGCACGCGCCTGCAGCCCGAGCATTATCTTTATCGATGAGATTGACGCGGTTGGCCGGGCCAGGGGCCGCGGGGGGTTCGCTGGGGGGAACGACGAGCGGGAGAATACGTTGAACCAGCTGCTGGTTGAGATGGATGGGTTTACTACCACGTCTGGGGTTGTGGTTATCGCAGGGACGAATCGGCCGGATATTCTTGATCCGGCGTTGCTGCGGCCGGGCCGGTTCGACCGTCAGATTACGATTGATCGCCCGGACATCAAGGGCCGGGAGCAGATCTTCCGGATTTACCTGAGCCGCGTGAGGTTGGACAAGGAGGTGGAGTTTTACTCGCAGCGGATGGCGGCGCTGACGCCGGGGTTTGCGGGCGCGGACATTGCGAATGTGGTGAACGAGGCGGCGCTCATGGCGGCGAGGCATGATCGGGATGTGATTCTGATGCAGGACTTTGAATCGGCGGTGGACCGGGTGATTGGTGGGCTGGAGAAGAAGGGCAAGGTGAGCAGCGGGGGAGTGGGAAGGGGAAGGGAAGTCAAGAAGGGGGTACGTGAGGCGGATAAGGTGAATGGGAGAGTGATGGGGATGTGGGGCAGGCAGGGTGGTGGGGGGATCATGGAGAGGTGATGTGGCTGGGGAAGACAGGATGAGAGGAAAGGGCAGCGTATGGTACACAATCACGGGGCCGAGCATGCGGTGGTGGCGTGCCTTAACACCCCCTCACGACTCTCCCTCTCACCCTTTTTTTTTTTTTTTGCAGGTCATAAGTGCAGCGTAGCGGCGCACAGTAGCATATCACGAGGCAGGGCATGCGGTGGTGGCGTGGTTCCTAGGGCACACGGAGCCGCTGCTCACAACACCCTCCAAACCCCTTCCCTCTTGACCTCTCATTCCCTTCCAGGTCATAAGTGCAACGGAGCGCCGCACAGTGGCGTATCACGAAGCCGGGCACGCGGTGGTAGCATGGTTCCTGCAGCACACGGAGCCGCTGCTCAAGGTGTCCATCGTGCCACGTGGCACCGCGGCATTGGGCTTCGCGCAGTACCTGCCGAACGAGAACCTGCTGATGACCAAGGACCAGCTCATTGACATGACTTGCATGGCGCTTGGAGGGAGGGCGGCTGAGCAGGTGAGGTGGATGGGGAATGTGCGATGACTGGGGGATGTGAGTGTGGGGCCGTCTAGTAGGTATTCGCCCAACGAGAACCTGCTGATGACCAAGGACCAGCTCATCGACATGACTTGCATGGCCCTTGTAGGGAGGGCGGCTGAGCAGGTGAGATGATTTGGGTGTGAGTGTAAGAGCAAGTGGGATAATTGATCAAGGATTGAACGAGAATCTGCTGATGATCCAGGATCAGCTCATCGATATGACGTGCATGACCCCCTGGCGGGGCGGGCCGGCCGAGCAGGTGAGGTGGTTGAAGAAGGTGATATCGCTGCTGGCATTGCTGGTCATGGAGCTGCATTGTGAACTGACCTTTTCCGGCCACCACTGCCCTTCCAGCCGGCCATATCCCTGCCCCTCACCTGCCCCCCTCACCCCGCCTCTTCCCCATTTCGTCCCCCAGGTGCTACTGGGCAGTGTGTCAACGGGTGCACAGAACGACTTGGAGCGAGTGACCAAGACGACCTACAACCGAGTGGCAGTCTACGGCTTCAGCGACAAGCTAGGCCTGCTCTCCTTCCCCAAGGCCACCAACAGCGAGGGCCTGGAGGGCCTCTCGAAACCCTACAGCAACGAAACGGCGGATCTGATCGACACAGAGGTGCGGGAGGCGGTGGACTCGGCGTACAGAAGGACTCTAGAGCTCATGGAGAAGCACCGCGAGGGGGTGGCGGCGGTGGCGGAGGAGTTGCTTGTGAAGGAGGTGCTTCATCAGGAGGATCTTGTGAGGCTGCTGGGGCCGCGGCCGTTTAAGAATGCGGAGATGAGTAACTATGAGCGGTTCGTGCATGGATTTGAAGGGGGGATGACGGACGGGGGACGGGAGGGGGAGAAGAAGGAAGTGGAGGGGGAGAGTGGGGGGCTTGGGGTGGAAGGGGCGCCAACGCTGGCAGCGGTGGGGAGAGATGGGTGGAGTGTGGAGGAGAGGAATGGTGGGAGGGGCATATCTGGTATTAGATTGTGATGATGTGAGGACGTGATGAGATGAGATGGGAAGGACGGAAGAGGTGTTTGTTGGGTATGCGTGGGGGGACAGTGTCAGTCGTATGAAGCAACTCGATTGCATTGCAGGCACTCAAGTGGTGTATGGGACAATCATGACAGTTCACCTCCCGGAAATGGTGGTCTTGCATCGTTGTATGGATAGATCATATCATACTGTAGAATACTGGTCTTAGAGCGTATTCCTATCCTCCTATCAAGAGAACCTCGTATCAACCTCCAACTGAAAATTCCCCTAAACCCAAAACCTCTCGCTAGTTTTACCAGGCAAAACGTACAATCTTGATATGAGGTTCTCTTGATGCGGTACGAGGATAGGAATGCGCTCTTACTAAATGGCTTGTGTCTACTGTCCAACTGTTCCATCGTGCAATGAAACCAGCAGCATTGATAAGCGGGACAGATGGACTGTAGGGAATGGCTTGTAGCTGCATCATCCAAGTCACATCATGTGGTTGCCTACTCTGCGAATTACCTTTACCGATAAATGAGGCATTCGCAGGGGAATTGGGCATGAAGTTACAATTATGAAAGCTAGTATCGTACCAGTTCCGTACGTACGCATGCCACAGGGCTAGTGCCAGTGTGTCAAAAACACTGGCTGCTCCTAAACTACACGGCACATTGCATATGAATGGTGCACATCACTGCAGCTCCTACGCTTCGGTACATGCACCAACAATTATTCAAGAATGTAGCTTGGCCTTATTCACAGCTCATCCCTACCACCATCACCAGCACCACCATCAGCATCACCATCACCCTCTGCATCCTCCTCTTCCTTCTCACCCACAGCACCACCCTCGGCCTCCCCTTCCCCGCCCTCCTGCCCAAGTTTCCCGGGCAGCTTCACCTTGACCGGATAATCCAGCACATGCAAATGAGGCATGATCACAGACCCCATCCACAGCTGCCCCTTCCGCTCCTCCACCTCACTGATCGCCCGCACTACGAGCCCCAGGCTGTCTTCTAAAACCTCCGTGATCTCCCCGTTCTCGTCCACCTCTATCAGGTACCCGTGCGGCGCCCCCACTATCAAGGCGTACAGAATCTTCACCTCGAGCGGTAACCGCATCAGGATGTGGCGTAACCACGGGCGCGTGGCCAGGACGTCTGGAACATGGGGATTGGGGGTGGTTGGGGAGAGGGGGGGGTGGGAAGGGAGGGAGGGGAAGACAGGGGAGGAGAGGACGCCAAAGGGTGAGGGGCGCTGCTAGAGGTAACCGCATCAGGTTGCAGCGTAACCAAGCGAGCGTGACCAGAATGTGTGCTTTAGGAGTGAGGTGAGGTGAGGTGGGGGTAAGCGGAGAGAAGAGGGAATGACAAATGGTGGCGGAAATGGGAGAACAGCACAAGGGGAGGGACAACACGGAGCGCTCACCATTACATGAGGGGAGTAGACACTGCTTACCGATGACAATGCCTCGCTTGGCGTGGAGGGCAATCCAAAAACGGCCGCGTGGGTTGAGGCGAACATTGTCGGGCAGCCCGGGCAGGTCCAGAAAGAGCTCAGTGCTGCCCGCCTTGGGGCCCTTGATCCAATAGCGCATGCACCTGCAGCCGTGGGTGGGAGATGGTTGGTGAATTGACTGCTGTGTTGGATAGTGAGAGATTAATGATGAGGTGGATATGATGATACCACACGTATGGTGTGTGTGATACAGATGAGCGAGTGCAATAGCGTATGGCTGGTGCCCCCAGCTTCCCTTCACTCGCACTGCACAGCTGCGTGTTTGTGGTGCTACTGCTCGCTGCTGCTCGCGCTGCTGCATATGCTACTGCTTCTGCCACAGCTTGCTGCCACAGCTTGCTGCCACAGCTTGCTGCCACTGCTGCCACTCACCTGGCCTTGGTGGTTTCACAGACGATAAGAAAGGACCGGTCCTTTGACAGAGCAACACCGTTGGCGAAGGTGCAGTTTGAGTCGACTCACAATACAAGTGGATATGGTGCTTGCTGCTGCCGCCATGCCGTCACTCACCTGGCCTTGGTCGTTTCACAGACGATAAGGAAGGACTGGTCCTTGGACAGAGCAACACCATTGGCGAAGGCGAGGTTCCGCGCCAGCACCTCCACCTCGCCTGTCGCCAGGTCAACCTTCATCAGCCGCCCGTCTGACCACCCCTCCATTATTGCCACGAAGAAGTTGCTGTGGGAGGGAGAGGGAGCGGGTGAAAGGGGTGTGAGGATTGCGAGTGTGTCGATGAGGCGGCTACACAGCGAACTGGAATAACAGCAATGCGTGCTTGCAACGCAGGTGACATAAGGGAGGGGGACAGGGAAGGTGGAAAAGGGGGATGCACAGCAGCATTCTCCGCTTCTCACCAGTGCTGGAAGCGCACGCTACTGTCGTATTGTGACTGCGCAACCTCCCACCACCCCCCTTCCCCACCCACCCTCCCAACCCCCCTTGTCTCACCGGCGCTGGAAGCGCTTGCTGGTACCTCACCTCCTCATCATCCCTCCCTCCATGTTCGCCTCACCGGCGGTGGAAGCGAGTGCTGGTGTCGGTGAAATAAAGGGTGCCGTTCTCGTCGCTGGCGGCAATATCAAGGTCGTTGGCGAACAGCAGCGGGCGGCCGTCCACGCGCGTCACCACGGGTTGCGCCAGCCCGCCGTGCCGCCCCACCTTGAAGACGCCAAAGTACGCATCCGCGAAATACAGTTCGCCCGTCACCGGGTGGAACCGCAGCCCCAGCGGCCGCCCGCATACGTGCTCCATGGCGAGATTCGGGACTAGGGTCATGTTGAGGCCATATACGAAGGGTGATTTACCCTCCTCCAGCTCCACGGGCTTCGGATCGCATTGTTCCGGGGTTCTGACGGTGATAGAAACGAGCAGGCACGGAGCGATGTAGGTGTGTATGGGACGTGGTTAGGGGCAGCAGATATGAATGGAGCAGCACCAGGAGGATCCGAAAGTATAGATCGCGAGGAGCAACGCGCGGTATGCGAACATGTGAGAGTAATCGTCGCAATGTTACTCGCGTTTCTAAGGAATTTGATGTAGAATTCAGCTATGAGGAGAGAGGGTGGTACCGCAAAGGGGAGGCCCAGGCGAAAGTCTCCCACGCAGTGTCGTCGGCGTTGCGCCGCACCACGCGGCCGTCGCTGAGCCCCGCGTACGGCCCGCGGCCCTCCAGATCCCATGCCAGACTCTCCGGCCCGAAACCCTCCCCTTCGTACCTGCCGAGTCAAAACAGCATGACGTGAATTCACCGAGCTCCCTTCACAACGAACCATCTGAAAACAGGAAAGGAGCTAGATCGGAGTGGATGTCGTATTCTATACCGCCATGGGACCCTTCAGGAGTCTGGATGGGGAAATTCCTGATCAGCTCTGCGCGAAAAGCCGAATCGAGAATTGAGCGAGGCGACGCGCACCTGCGCTGCGCGTAGGTGAGCTTCTCGGTGAGATCGATGATGGGCGGCCACATGCGCGGCGGCGTGTCATGCTGCACCGGCTCGAACGGCAGGTGCGCGATCGGGCTGCGCTTCAGCGGATCGGTCAGCAGGAATGTGACGAAGCATGCGAACACTCCCGCGGCGAACGCTCGCCGGACGGTGTAATTGGGCATTGTGGCGACTGGGATCCTAAGCCAGACTTCTCATTAGATTGAGAAGAGAAAGAGCGGGAATGAGCGGAGGTGCTTTGTTGTTCGACTGGAAGCAGTAGAAAGTGCTTCAGGTATTCCAATCCGACGGTTGCGCTGCGAATCCTATCTGGACTGGTACTTGGACGCCCCAGATTCTTGGGTCCTGGCGAAGATTCCCAAGGTGTGGCTTGTATTTTCGAGCAGGTGACATCCGCTGCGGACGGTTCATTTATTTTCGAAAGACAGTGACGGCGAATCCTAGGCGTCCAGTCAGAATCGATCAGTTACATCGATGACTATTTCGTCATTCATGCGAGTATCATTTCGCTATCGAGTTCGCAGCTGAGTCAAACTGGTTCAGTCCTCCGCTACGCACCTCTCGCTATTATCACTGCGCGGCATTCCTCCTCCCCGCTGCTGACCCACCTCACGGATCTCTGTTCTGGAGCTTCCTCTCCCGCCTGGTGATCCCATCCACCTCCCTCATCTCTGGAACCGAATCCAGGGTGCTGAAAGCGTGTCATAATGAAACCATACCCAACCGTTCTGTAAGAACAGAAAACGATTTTCACCGCTTCAAAGTCTTCAGCAACACCCCTGGATCCCCTGTGTAGCAGGAGAGCTCCTTGGAATTGCCAAACGAAACGATGCTGCATTGCCATCAAAGTCTTTCCCTCACCAATCCCAACATGACATTCCAAATTCCGTAATTTCCTGAAACACCTAGATAGACAGACTTGTGCTGGTCAGTGACAGCGGAAGATCCGTCAGTGTAGCTCCGATTTCAACCCTAATTTTTGTTCTGACATCATTGTCGAAATCATTTTTCCGGACACAGTAGGCGATCGTGTTCGCTTTCCGACGTGCCTATCCGTACTACGTGGATTAATATTGACAATTTTTTAGTTTTTTTTCAAGGAGCACGCATGGTGGTGAGATAGTCTCAGGTGGAGGTAATAAGTTCCACGATCTCGTCGACCTTTGCTCTTGAACGATCGATCGCAGCCGTCCATTCGGCGCCATGTTCGGTGACGTGGCGTCGAGGGACCGCGCGGCAATGCGGCTCGATGTCGCGGAGTTTCTCGTGAAAGAGCGTTACTTCCTCGCAGCGCTAGAACTGCTGCACGAGCTGCACGAGGATCGTGGCGGTCAGGACGACAATGACGCGTCGGAAGCGGCTCGTTTTCTCGAGCGCGTTTTCGCGGACGAGCATCGATTTCCGCGCGACAAGATTGCAGCTGTCGCAGCGGCCGCAGCGGCTGCGAAACCACCAGGTTGGACAAGATTCCGAGTTTGCTTCGTTTGAAAAAAAAAAGGCCAAACAATTCGTTTTTTCAGGGGCAGAGGCCGAGCCTTTTGTTTTGAATCAAAGGCAGCAACGTGTGGGTAGCCCGGCTTTCCTGTCAGGGTGCTTTTGGTGGAAGCAGCTGTTTTTGCGCTCACCACCAATTTCTCCCAGTCTGCTCCGTCATCTCTCGGCTTTGAGTCCCCCACGGTTCCAGCAGCCCTCCCTGACGGCCCCCCGCCCACATTGCTCCTACCCTGACCATATCCTAACTTATTGTCGCCGTGCCTATGTCTGCCTGCCTGTGCCCTTCCCTTCCACAGCCAGTGCCGCAACTCCCGCCGTAAACGGCGGAACTGGGGGGATTGCGGAGGCAGGAGCGGGCGGCGGAGATGAGCAGGCGGTGGAGGACGACGGTGAGCCGTTGGATGCGATGAGCGAGGACGAGAGGCGCGATCTGAACTTCGCAGTGCGGGAGTATCTGGTGCAGGCGCGCTACAAGCTCACCGCCATGACTCTGCAGGACGAGGCAAGCTCGGTCTCCCTTTTCCCAGCGCCTCGCGTGCGTTTCTGTGCCTCTGCATCTTATCTCCCACATTTCCCCGAATGCCCCTGTATCACCATCTCACACCCTCTTCTCCCCTGCCCTCCCCTCTCGTTCCCTGCCCTGCCCTGCCCCATCATGCCCTTCCCCGCACCCCCCTCCGCCCTGCCCTGCCCCGCCGTGCGCTATGGTGCGCGCAGGTGGGGGATCAGGACTGGGACGACTGGGAGGACGGCCCCGCCAAGGCGGAGAGCGCGCTCAGGCGCTACCTGCGCCACTACCTGCGCCGCAGGGAGGCAAGCAAGAGCGCCGCGGCGGCTGGGCGCGCCGCTGCTGACCTGGCGGAGGTGCGCCAGGAGATGGAGCAGCGATTGGCTGGCGCTGCGCGGGAAAAGGCTGACGTGGAGAGGTCTCTGGCCGCCTCCTCTGCTGCCGTTGAAACTCTCAAAGCCAAGGTGGGACTTATGGCGGGATGTTCAGTCTTGACTGTAGCTGCTGGTTCGATCGATATTTTCTCGTCCACACTCTTGTATTTTCTTCCACACTGTCTCACTCTCACGCGTAGCCCTTCACCCACCGCCTTTCCCTTTTCCCCACCACCACCCCCGCTCTCTCACTGGCTGTCTTGCAGTTGCAAGGCATGGAGGCCGAGAGGCAAGCACAGGACAACGACTTGCAGACACTGAGAGCAGAGCTCGAGGCAGTCTCCGAGAAGGCTCGTGGTCGTGGCGCATCCGAGGCGTCTCTCCTTGCACGGGCGGAGGGAGCCGAGCGCCAGCTGGACGCCGCCCAGGCTGACGTGTCCTCGCTCCGTGCTGACGTGGCGTCGCTGCGGGCGGAGGTGGCATTGGCACGCGATGAGCTAGCAGCAGCTCAGCGCGAGTCGGCTTCCCTAAAAGACAAGATCAAGTCAATGGAAGAAGCAGCTGAAGCAGCGCGATTGGAGCAGGATGAGGAGTGGGAGAAGGCAGGGCAAGTAGCAGCAGACGCAGAGAGAACAGCCGAGAGGCTCCAACGAGAGATAGAGGCAGTGAGGAAAGCAGCAGCTGAAGCCGAGGCGAAGGGAGAGGAGCTGAAAGCGCAGGTGCAGCAGGCTCGGGCCGAAGCTGAGGCTCGGTTGGCTGAGGCACGGGCAGCAGTGGCGGAGGCGAGGGCGGAAGCAGAGGCGAAGGGGAAGGCGGAGGAGGTGGCGCGCGGGGAGATTGCGCGCGTGCAGGAGGTGGCTAGGGGCGAGATCGCCCGCATGCAAGGGGAGCTGAAGGCGCTCAGGGACGCGCAGAGGGAGCAGGGCGGGGAGAGCGGGACTGCACCTGCCATTGCTGCTGCTGTGTCTGCTGCTGCTGGGGCAGCGGGCGAGGCGGAGGGGAGGATTGTGGAGTTGCAGCGGAAGCTTGACGAGGCGAGGAGGGAGGCGGAGGCGGCTGCAGCGCAGGTGGAAGTGGTGAGGGGCGAGATGTGGGACATGCGGGAGGCTGGTGAGAAGGCCAGGGCGGAGAGGGACAGGGTGGAGAAGGAGGCGAGAGAGGAGGTGGGGCGGTTGCGAGAAGAAGCAGGGAAACGGGGGGAGGAGGCGAGGGAGGCGAAGGGAGAGCTGGAGAGAGCACAAATGGAACTGGAGACTGTGCGTGGTGAGCTGGAGAGAATCAAAAGTGAGCAGAAGGTTGGCGGAGGAGGGGGAGGAGGGGAGGGAGGGGAGGGAGGAGAGGGAGGAGCAGGAGCAGGTGAGGAGTCAATGGAGGTGCTGCTGGAGGCGGAGAGGAAGATCGTGGAGCTGCAGAGGGAGGTGGACGCTGCCAGGCGGGAGGCAGCAGAGGCCAGGGCGCAGGCTGACGCCTCTGCCAAGGCTGCCGCTGCTGCTGCCGCTGCCGCTGCTTCCGCTGCAGCCGCCTCTGCTGCTAGTGGTGTTTCTGGCAGTCCGGGTGGTGCTGTGGGTGGTGGTGCAGCGGTGGAAGGAGGTGTGGGGGCGGGAGGGGCGGAGGAGAAGAGAGGGGAGGCGGAGACGATGGAGGTGCGGAGGGCGGGGGCGGGCAGGGAGGGGGAGGGGGCGGTGGAGGACGAGGCGGTGGTGTGCCTGCTGGCAGACTGCCTCCCTCGCATCATTCCCAACGTGCTCATCAACCACCGCGAGGTATCCCAGTGCTGCTGTGCTACCCTAGTTCCAGGGTTCTTCCTTTGCTGCAGCCGCTCCTTGGAATTGCTGCACCCCCTGCCTCTCCTTGCTGCACCCCCTGCCTCTCCTTGCTTCCCCTCCCGCACATCATCCCCAACGTCCGCATCAACCACTGCGAGGTGCAGGAGTGCTCACTTGTGTTGTCCCCTACCACACGTCACGTCACATACATACATTGCATGTCTCACACATCACATACATTGCATGTCTCACACATCACATACATTGCATGTCTCACACGTCACATACATTGCATGTCTCACACATCACACCCACACCCATCCCCGTGGGCAGGAGCTGCTGCCGCTGATCATGTGTGCGATAGAGAAGCATCCGTTGGAAGCAGCGCGGAAGGCGCAGGTGGCGTGGCTGTTCAATCTGATCAAGAAGCCCGACGACGAGCAGCGCTCCGCTGTGGTGGCGGCGTGCGTGCAGCTCAAGGAGAGGGTCGGGGAGAGGCGCACCGAGACTGAAATACTCAGCCAGTGCTGGGATGAGGTGAGCTCACTGGTGGGATGAGGAGGGGGATGAGGTGAGATGGGAGAGAGGGCGTAGAAGGGAGTGAGGAAAGGTGTGGGGTGGGTGGAGATGTGTGCAGCTCTCAAGAAGCCCAAGGAGGCGCAGGTGGCGTGGCTGTTCAACCTGATCAAGAAGCCCGACGAGGAGCAGCGCTCTGCCGTGGTGGCGGCATGTGTGCAGCTCAAGGAGCGCGTGGGGGAGCGGCGCACCGAGACTGAGATCCTCAGCCAATGCTGGGATGAGGTGAGGATGGGGGGAAGGGACGGAGCGGAGGGGTTTGAAGCGTGGTTGCAGGTGCGTGCAGTGCAGCTCAAGGAGCGCATAGGGGACCGGCGCACCGAGACTGAAATCCTCAGCCAATGCCGGGATGAGGTGCGATGGGAGGGAGGCCGTGGAAGAGTGGTTGGAGATGCGTGCAGCTTAAAAGGTTCGTCCAACCACTCTTTAAGGGGGGGTGAGATGCACCGAGACAGAGATGATCCTCGCCCCGTGGGGGACTTGGGACGAGAGGGGAAAGAAGGGAAGGGATGGGACATGGCTGCAGTATGGGGCACCTCTCATTTGATTATCCTCTCACTGTGTACCCCAACCCCCCAGATGGGGCACAAGAACGAGGAGAAGCGGCTGCTGGTGGTGCAGCTGTGCCGGGAGATGGCGCCTCTCATGCCCCGCCGCGTGCAGGACGGGGTGCTGCTGCCCATGCTGCTGCAGCTCGCCACTGACAGCGCCCCTGCTGTCCGGGAGGCCGTCGCTGTCAACCTGGCTCCGCTGCTGCCCCTCTTTGATGACACCGCAGTCTTGCCGAAGGTGAGATGGGTACGGTGCGGTGCTGCAAGGTGCTGTGAGGCACATTGCAGGACGCCCTGGTGCTGCCCATGCTGCTGCAGCTCGCCACTGACAGCGCTCCTGCTGTCCGGGAGGCTGTTGCTGTCAACCTCGCTCCGCTGCTGCCCCTCTTTGATGATACTGCGGTGCTGCCCAAGGTGAGAGGGATACAGTGCGGTGCAACACAGTGAATAAAAAAGGCACCAACCATCGAAGGTGGGTGCTGCCTTAAGTGTTACTGAGAGCACAAACGGAATGAATGATATGGAAGCTCAGGACGCTCCTTGCTGCATGCTCAGACTGTTTGTGATCATGCGATGTGATGGCACCACCCCTGCTCGTATCAGGTGGAGGAGGCGCTCTTCCTGCTGGCGTGCGATGTGGATGGGGGCGTGGTGGAGGAGACACTCAGGACGCTGCTTCTTGCATCCCTTGTGCTCGTACCACCTGTGCTCGTATCCCACGTCCTCCCATCAGGTGGAGGAAGCACTCTTCCTGCTGGCGTGCGATGTGGATGGGGGCGTGGTGGAGGAGACACTCAGGACGTTGCTTCTTGCATCCCTTGTGCTCGTACCACCTGTGCTCGTATCCCACGTCCTCCCATCAGGTGGAGGAAGCACTCTTCCTGCTGGCGTGCGATGTGGATGGGGGCGTGGTGGAGGAGACACTCAGGACGCTGCTTCTTGCATCCCTTGTGCTCGTACCACCTGTGCTCGTATCCCACGTCCTCCCATCAGGTGAAGGAAGCACTCTTCCTGCTGGCGTGCGATGTGGATGGGGGCGTGGTGGAGGAGACACTCAGGACGCTGCTTCTTGCATCCCTTGTGCTCGTACCACCTGTGCTCGTATCCCACGTCCTCCCATGAGGTGGAGGAAGCACTCTTCCTGCTGGCGTGCGATGTGGATGGGGGCGTGGTGGAGGAGACACTCAGGACGCTGCTTCTTGCATCCCTTGTGCTCGTACCACCTGTGCTCGTATCCCACGTCCTCCCATCAGGTGGAGGAAGCACTCTTCCTGCTGGCGTGCGATGTGGATGGGGGCGTGGTGGAGGAGACACTCAGGACGCTGCTTCTTGCATCCCTTGTGCTCGTACCACCTGTGCTCGTATCCCACGTCCTCCCATCAGGTGGAGGAAGCACTCTTCCTGCTGGCGTGCGATGTGGATGGGGGCGTGGTGGAGGAGACATTCAGGACGCTGCTTCTTGCATCCCTTGTGCTCGTACCACCTGTGCTCGTATCCCACGTCCTCCCATCAGGTGGAGGAAGCACTCTTCCTGCTGGCGTGCGATGTGGATGGGGGCGTGGTGGAGGAGACACTCAGGACGCTGCTTCTTGCATCCCTTGTGCTCGTACCACCTGTGCTCGTATCCCACGTCCTCCCATCAGGTGGAGGAAGCACTCTTCCTGCTGGCGTGCGATGTGGATGGGGGCGTGGTGGAGGAGACACTCAGGACGCTGCTTCTTGCATCCCTTGTGCTCGTACCACCTGTGCTCGTATCCCACGTCCTCCCATCAGGTGGAGGAAGCACTCTTCCTGCTGGCGTGCGATGTGGATGGGGGCGTGGTGGAGGAGACATTCAGGACGCTGCTTCTTGCATCCCTTGTGCTCGTACCACCTGTGCTCGTATCCCACGTCCTCCCATCAGGTGGAGGAAGCACTCTTCCTGCTGGCGTGCGATGTGGATGGGGGCGTGGTGGAGGAGACACTCAGGACGCTGCTTCTTGCATCCCTTGTGCTCGTACCACCTGTGCTCGTATCCCACGTCCTCCCATCAGGTGGAGGAAGCACTCTTCCTGCTGGCGTGCGATGTGGATGGGGGCGTGGTGGAGGAGACACTCGGGACGCTGCTTCTTGCATCCCTTGTGCTCGTACCACCTGTGCTCGTATCCCACGTCCTCCCATCAGGTAGAGGAAGCACTCTTCCTGCTGGCGTGCGATGTGGATGGGGGCGTGGTGGAGGAGACACTCAGGACGCTGCTTCTTGCATCCCTTGTGCTCGTACCACCTGTGCTCGTATCCCACGTCCTCCCATCAGGTGGAGGAAGCACTCTTCCTGCTGGCGTGCGATGTGGATGGGGGCGTGGTGGAGGAGACACTCAGGACGCTGCTTCTTGCATCCCTTGTGCTCGTACCACCTGTGCTCGTATCCCACGTCCTCCCATCAGGTGGAGGAAGCACTCTTCCTGCTGGCGTGCGATGTGGATGGGGGCGTGGTGGAGGAGACACTCAGGACGCTGCTTCTTGCATCCCTTGTGCTCGTACCACCTGTGCTCGTATCCCACGTCCTCCCATCAGGTGGAGGAAGCACTCTTCCTGCTGGCGTGCGATGTGGATGGGGGCGTGGTGGAGGAGACACTCGGGACGCTGCTTCTTGCATCCCTTGTGCTCGTACCACCTGTGCTCGTATCCCACGTCCTCCCATCAGGTAGAGGAAGCACTCTTCCTGCTGGCGTGCGATGTGGATGGGGGCGTGGTGGAGGAGACACTCAGGACGCTGCTTCTTGCATCCCTTGTGCTCGTACCACCTGTGCTCGTATCCCACGTCCTCCCATCAGGTGGAGGAAGCACTCTTCCTGCTGGCGTGCGATGTGGATGGGGGCGTGGTGGAGGAGACACTCAAGACGCTGCTGCCGGCCTTTGTGGCATGGGCCAAGTCCCGCCGCCATCCCTTTGGCCAGGTGCTGCGGGCAGTCATGCAGCGCCTCATGGGGCAGATCCAGGTCCGTGCAGGGGGGTTTGGGATGAGGGCTTGAGCGGACGAGGATGCGTCTGGAAGAAGAAAGAAGAGGATGGGGATTTCTTGCTTTCTTCATCTTCCTTTCCATGAAAAGTCTTTCTGTGATTCGTATGCTCAGGTTTGGAGGGCAGTAGAGTGTGTTCCACAATACTCCCTGCCCTATGCCTTCGGACCCGAACCTCCAGAAATGCCCTGCCGTGTCGGCGGTGGAAGGCTCGGCGGAGGCTCGGCTGCGCATGGTGGGGGAGCGGGAGCGGTGGAACATCGACGTGCTGCTTCGGCTGCTCACCGAGCTTCTGCCAGAGGTTCGGCACGTGGCTGTGAAGACGTGCCCCGAAGCTATCCTCGCCCTTGACAAACCTGCTCCTGCTGCTGCAGCTGATACAGCTGCTGCTGGTGCTGGTGGTGCTGGTGCTGGTGCTGGTGATGGGGGTGCAGGGTCAGAGGGAGGGGCAGGGGGAGAGGGGTCGGATGCGGTGGGGCAGAGGAGTGGGAGTGGGCGGCTTCCGTCGGCAGCTTCCTTGGGTGGGATTGAGTACGAGGAGACATTCTTCACTGATGCTCTGCTGAAGCGATACGGCAGGTGGGTCATTCCATCTGGTTTATGATAGGCGGGTCATGCTATATGGGGTATACTGGATGCCCATGGACTGTCTGCCCTGCCCACCACCGTGCACCTCGTTGCTTGCAATGCTCTCAACCCACCAGACCACCCGGTGCTTCTTGCTTCTCAACATCCTTCTTCCCCACCCGCCTCTCTCCCCTCCCCCGTGGCAGTGCGGGGGTGGACTGGCCGGCGTTTGACTGGATGCCAATGGACTGCCTGCCCACGCTCGTGCAGCTTGCCTCTTGCAATCCATTTTAACCATCTCCCATCGTTTCTCCTTGCCTCCCAATACTGCTTCCCAACCATTGCCCCTCCGGCAGTGCGGGGGTGGACTGGCCCGCCTTTGAATGGATGCCGATGGACTGCCTGCCCACGCTCGTGCAGCTGGCGCTCATGCTGCCGCTCAAGGAGGAGCGCCTCCGCGTCCGCATCTGCACGGTGGGCGGACCCTCTTGTCCTTATGTGTGGTTATTTATGGCCATGGATTTGACTCTCGAGGGTCCACGGGGCCATGGAGGGTTAACAAGTCTCGTTCTCCTTCCTCCGTCTTCTCCTCTTTGCTCTATCTCCCTGCCCTCGCCCCCTCCCTCACTGTCCCCTTCCCTCCGTTCCTCCTCTACCCTTCCCACCCCTGCCTGAGCAGCTGCTGCTGACGGTGAGCAAGCTATTCGGTCGTTTCTACCTCATGGCAGTGCTGCTGCCCGTCTTCCTCACTGCTGCTGGTCACTCCATTGACACCTCGCACCTCCCTCCCAAGATCGCCTCCTCTATTGAAGGTACGAGGAGCATATTTGCCTGCCAGACACTCAACCCATCTGCCTCGTGTTTCCCACGCAACAGATGGTTAGCGTCTCTTCTCTCTGACCCCTCGCTATTCTCCTCCCCTTCTCCCCTGCCTGCCCCTACCCGTCCTTCTTCCCCCCATCTTCCCATTCCCCAATGCCAGTGCTGCGCCCTGCAGGCCCCCCTCTGGAGCGCCTATCCCGCATGTGTGTGCGCCACCTTTTCTTGACCCTCCCTTCTGCTCCCCGCTCCCCTGTCCATGCCCCCTCCCCTCCCCCCAAGCCAGTGCTGCGCCCTGCAGGCCCTCCCCTGGAGCGCCTGTCCCGCATGTGTGTGCTGCCGTTGCTGCTGGCGGGTGTGCTGGGCTCTCCCAACATGCGAGAGGGCTACCTCTTCAAGTACCTGCGCGAATGGGTGGTTTCCACCTGCGCCCGCTCCGGTGCCTGGTCTCCCGCCTCCACGCCTGAACTCATCGACGCTGTCCGCTTCCTCTGGTGAGAGAGATTGCAATCCTGTTCCCTCTCATGCAAGCAAGTAAGCTAGCATGCGAGAGGGCTACCTCTTCAAGTACCTGCGCAAGTGGGTCGTCTCCACCTGTGCCCGCTCCGGTGCCTGGTCGCCCGCCTCTACGCCTGAACTCATTGACGCTGTCCGCTTCCTCTGGTGAGCTTTGAGTCGACTCAAACGTCTTCCTTTGATGAGTGCTATCCTTTCAGTGCTCCCCTGTTGCACATTATCCCTCCTTGCCACGCACGATCTTTCCCATATCCTAAGCAAGCTCATCCCAAGGATGCACAATCTTTCACTGGTTCCTCATGCGAAACGTATATCCCTGACTGAATGCACAATCTTTTACACTAACTTTCACTCGTTCCTCATGCGAAACGTATATCCCTGACTGAATGCACAATCTTTTACACTAACTTTCACTCGTTCCTCATGCGAAACGTATATTCCTGACTGAATGCACAATCTTTTACACTAACTTTCACTCGTTCCTCATGCGAAACGTATATTCCTGACTGAATGCACAATCTTTTACACTAAGTTTCACTCGTTCCTCCCTCCCTTCCCCTGTGTTTTAATAGTCTGTTCGTGAGCACAGGGAGTTTTTTTTTTTTTTTTTTTTTTTTTTTTTTTTTTATAATGTAAGTATACACCGAAGGGCAAGCAAAAACAAACAAAACGGTCGTAACCGTGCTTGAGGAGACAGAAACTAGTTCCTGCTCCAGAAGAAAAAAGTCTAGGGTCTGATGGGTCGTACCCTCCGATGAGACCAAATTGCAGCGAAACTGCTCGTCCACTTCCAATCCTTGCCATCCAGTTTGACCTTCTGCAGCATGTCCCGCTCTCCCAAACCATACCGATGCTTTTGCTTTCGCCACGTCACCCCAAATTTCCGGGTGTACAGCTTGGCGTGCTGCCGAAATGCGAATTCTATCTTCCTGAGAACCCGCTGCGTCCGAAATCTGCTACCCCGAAAGACAGCATCGCACCGCTCGAGCCATAATTGGTGGAAAGCGATTGCCGTTAGCGTCAGCTCCGGAAATGCAGAGCTGGTGCCAGTTTTCCGGAACAGTAAATCTCCCAATGAGCACAGGGAGTTGCTGAACAGGATGGAGATGTGAGGCATCCCAGACCTCGTACCTCCCTCCCTCTTCGCCCCTCCTCCCTCCCTCCTCCCATACCCCCTCAGTCTGTTTGAGGAGCACAGGGAGACGTTGAGCAGTGTGGGGTGGGAGCTCGTGGTCAACCAGGCGCCAGCCGTGCGCATCACAGCCGCTGTCATCTTCCAGACCCTCGTGAGCTCTCGTTTATCACTTGTTGTGTGCATGCTCTTAGCACTTGCCTCTCTCGCCCTGTGATTTGAGTCAACTCAAAAGCCAGCCGTGCGCATCACAGCCGCCGTCATCTTCCAGACCCTCGTAAGCCCGCTTGCTAGCTTGTATGCTTTCTCTCGTGCTCTCTTGCGCTCTTGCTCTCTTTCTTTGTGAACATGCAGCAGTGAGTGAGCCAACAGGTTTTGCCAGCTCTTTGTAAACTGATCTAATTTCACCTCTGCCCATCCATCTCTTCACTCCCTCGCTTCCCTTCACCCACCGCCTGCACATCCCCCCACCACTCTGCACCGTAGGCGCCCTTCGTGGACGTGAAGCGGGTGAGCCAGCAGGTGCTACCGGCACTCATCACATTGGGATCAGACCCCGTGCCCTGTGCACTCGACTCGACCCATTCCTTGTCCCACCTCCTCTCACCTCTCTTCACCCATCACAGGCGCCCTTCGTGGACGTGAAGCGGGTGAGCCAGCAGGTGCTACCGGCACTCATCACATTGGGGTCCGACCCCGTGCCCGAGGTCAAGCACTCCACCATCGCTGCTCTGGGCTCCGTGGCCCAGCAGTTCAAAGATGCTCCGGTGAGTGGCACTCGTGGGTAGAGGTAGGTAAAGGTGGAGAGAGGTGGAGAGAGGTGGAGAGAGGTGGTGCTGATCACGTTGGGATCAGACCCCGTGCCCGAGGTCAAGCACTCCACCATCGCTGCCCTGGGCTCCGTGGCCCAGCAGTTCAAGGATGCTCCGGTGAGCAGCATTTGTGGTTAGAGGGAAATAGAGTGAGGTGGAGCTAGGCTCATTAGCCTTTGAGTCAAAGCACAAGTCACCTTGCTCTGTATCCATGTGTGCATGTCCCCATGTGCCCATGCATGTGTGCCTCCCCATGCCCATGCCACCAGATAGTGGACAAGATTCGAGTGCAGCTGGACTCATTCCTGGAGGAGGGGTCGCACGAGGCCGTGGTGGCGGTGCTCAAGACGCTCACAGCCGCCGTGCCAGTCACCTCCAGCACGCTGAGAGAGTACTCGCTGCAAAAGGTCGCCAGCATGGCCACTGGCCCCCTGCTCGCTAATGGCACCGTTGCCAAGCGCCGCGAGAAGGCTGAGGCGCTCTGCTCTGCTCTGCGGGCGCTGGAGCACACAGGTAGAGTGGGGTGATGCTGTTAACACTTGGGAACTGTCTGGTCTGCCTGGATGACGTCTGCAAGCTGGTGCTGCCGTGCCAGTGACCTCCAGCACGCTGAGAGAGTACTCGCTGCAGAAGGTCGCCAGCATGGCCACCGGCCCGCTGCTTGCCAATGGCACCGTTGCCAAGCGAAGGGAGAAGGCTGAGGCGCTCTGCTCTGCTCTGCGGGCGCTGGAGCACACAGGTAGAGGGGGGTGATGCTGTTAGCACGTGCTTGCGGTGGGTTGATGCCAGGCTGTGAGCACATCGATGCAGTGCGGTCATGCTGTGAACACGGGTATTCAGTGAGCACGCAGGTACAGGATAATTCTTGCCGTTCATGCACACAACAGTTGCAGCTCCCAGGTGTCATAGGAACCTACTCTGCCCTCCATTCATTCAAACCCATGTTCATCCCTCTCTACCTCCCTCCACCCATCCACACCCTCTCCAACCACGCGTGCTGCAGAGATGACCCCCCAGCAGACCAACACGCTTTTCCTCCCAGCAGTGCAGGCGCTGCTCAAGGAGCCAGAGCTCCTCTCCAATGCTCATCCCTCTCAACCTCCCCCCACCCATCCACACCCTTACAGAGATGACCCCCCAGCAGACCAACACGCTGTTCCTACCAGCAGTGCAGGCGCTGCTAAAGGAGCCCGAGCTCCTCTCCACGAGCAGCAAAGACGCACTAGAGGCCATTCGCCGCGACCGCTGGGTCGGGAAAATCGAGGACCTGGGGAAATACGTTGGGAAGAATTTGTTCGGGTTTGAGACTTCCGGGCAGAATAAGAATTTGTTTGGTGGTGGTTTGCTTGGCTCGGCGTCTACTGCGAGCGGGTCGGCAAAGCCTGGAGCGGCTGGGGGTGGAGGGGTGGGTGCAGGGGGAGGTGCGACTGCTGCGAGTACTTTTAGTGGTGCATTTAGTGGGGCGTTTGGCAACAAGCGGTAGGCGTGTAAGATTCGTGGTCGTACCTGATACTAGTATATGCGATGGTCTCCGGGCATGAAGTAACGCCTGTCCATTTTGGAGGATGTGTAAGAAAATGGCAGTGGGGTTTGTTATTATATGTCTTTGTAGAACATGTTTCAATTCACTCAGCTTCGGTACGGCGCGGTTCTTCAACTTTCAACTGCGGTACAAGTGTCTCTGATGTAGTTCCCTTCCCCGAGCCGCTGTTGAAAAAATGCAGGCAAGCTCCCTCGCCTCATTGGTCAATCTGGGCGCGTGTGTGTCAGAGTTTCTTTTCCCGGTCAGGTTCAGCGTCAGAGAGCTCTTGCGACGCGGCACAGGTTTTATTTGGGAAGGCAAGAACCATTCGATTCGACCCTCGCGCCCGGTTGAAATATACTGTATATTCACACCTTACCCAGTTTCTCGGCCGCATCTCGCCAATTCCTGCCTCCAGCACCTTTCTCGCTCTTCACGGTCTGCCCAGTGCCCACAATTGAAAGAGATGGGTTGATTTGCAGTTTCAGGGGCCGCAGTTGAGAGCCTATAGGTTGAGCACGGCGAAGTTTGAGTTTAAACGATTTCGAGTGGTTTCGGGCGGTACGCTATCGAACAAAGCTGACTCACAAGAACGCTTGTTGTGAAAGCCAGGCAGGGCAACTCCGGCAAGCTTGAGCAGCCTATCTACCCACCCGCACAAAACGCTGACCTCGCTATTTTGCACTACTATTTCCTGAACACCTTCATCAGAGCTGAAAGAATCCTACCAGTCATTCAGCTGCACGGCTACTCATTCAATAGAAAGAGCTGCTATCTGCTTGCTGGCTGCGATTGCTCCTATGGTTAGAGCACCTTATGAGAATTCTCAGGAGCTGCTATGTGTTTACTGACTGGTGTTGCTCGCATGGTTTGAACCTTTTTGGTGGCGCTCAGCTCCCTGCCAGCGTTGCCAGATAACACTAGATTGCACGCTCCCAACAATACTCTAGCATTTACGGTGCAATTTAGGGCCACCCCATAGCTTCAAGGATTAAGGATCGCTTCTCTACCGCGAATGGGGAGTAATGAGCTCACGGCAGCCATGAATCATAAAGCACAGCTGATCGACCAGGAGAACCGAGCTAAAAACGACCACCACTTTAGAACCGAGCACTACCGATTTAGATCCGAGCACTACTCGAGAGCTGAACAGTCGACGAGCGGCAAGGCCCGAATCGCATCGACCTTCCACTGGCGCGTCGCGCTCCCAGCGCTCGTCGCGGCGACGATCTTCGCGTTCCTATTGGCCGATCCGCTCCGCCTGAGCCCCGTGGCGCACCTCCCGTTCGACCCAGTCGTCATCGACATCGCGCCGCCGCCACCGCGCTCCGTCAGAGACCCTCTTAATCGGCTCGCTGATGCCGAGATCATGTAAGGCCATCACCGTTCTCCTTACCGCAATGCTTTATTGTGTACCTTCTGCTGGTCTGGCTGCATTTATCGTTCTCAGTGACGTGGCACGTACGACGTGCGAGGCGTGCGGTCCCGAGAGTATGGCGTGGGACGGGTGGACGGCAGGGGGGCGCACGCAATGCCTTCTCAGTCGCCCATAAACTTTCAATCATGACCCAAAACTCATCGTTCTCCGTGGCATGGCAGGTTCGAGGGAGAGGCGTTCGGGCCCGAGAGTCTTGCATGAGATCTGGACGGCAGGGTGCCGCACGCAATGCCGTTCGGGCCCGAGAGTCTTGTAGTCTTGCATGGGACCTGGACAGCAGGGGGCCGTACGCAATGCCGTTAACGAGACTCGTACCTATCGTTCTTCGTGAAATGGCAGGTTCGAGGGCGAGGCGTTCGGGCCTGAAAGTCTGGCGTGGGATCTGGACGGCAGGGGGCCGTACGCGGGCGTGGGCGACGGGCGAGTCGTGCGCCGCACGGCGGACGGCCGCGCGTGGGAGACGTTTGCGTGGGCGTCGCCGCTGCGGTGAGTGCTGTGCTGACGCTGTTGATTTGACCCCCCGTGCCGTACAGATGCCCGTTTGCTTTCTGTGGTACCTCTATTCTGCCTCTTCACACCCATCCCTCTCCCCACCTCGCCCATAGACCAACTCGCTCTTCGCTCTTCTCCCCCCCCGCCTCCAACCTATCCCCGCCAGGACTCCTGAGCTGTTCTCATTCTGAGATACCTCTGTTCTGCCTCTTCACTCCCGTTCCACGCCGCGCTCCTCTCCCCACCTCGATCTTCTCCCCCCCCCCCCTCCCCCACACCTCCATCCTATCTGCTCCAGGACGCCCGATCTCTGTGACACACACGCCCCTCGGCGCTTCAGTGGCTCTGCCACATCACAGGAGCTCGGACCAATGGAAAGGAGACGCGCGGCGGCAGCAGCAGCGACGCTGCCAGCCTCGGAGAGAGTGGCGACCGCGTTCGGCGTGTTCCCCAGCGACGTGTCTCTCGTGCAGCCCCACATCCGAACCACCGTTCAAGAGTCGGTGCCAGGCTCGGTGCCAGGCTCGGTGCTAGGCTCGTTGGAAGGTCCTGCTGGGAACCAGTCTTCCCCAGACGTACCTTCAGAAGAGCCTCAAAGCACCGCCGCCTCTCTTGCTGCACAGGCTGCCAATGTAGAGTCATCACAACAGAACCAACTGTCCCAGCAAATCCAGCAATCTCAGCAATCCCATCAGGCCCAAAATTCCCATCAGGCTCAGAAATCCCAGCAGGAGCAGCAGGTGCAGCAATCCCAGCAAGCCCTCCCAAACCCCTCCACGGAGCACATATGCGGGCGGCCGCTGGGGTTGCGGTTCCACCCGGTGACGGGGGAGCTGTTCTTCGCGGATGCGTACTTTGGCGTGTTCAAGGTGGGGCGGCAGGGTGGGCTGGCGCAGCCTGTGGTGACGCGCGTGGACGGCCGCCCGCTGCTGTTCGCCAACGACCTTGATATTGCCGCCAGCGACGAGAATGGGACGCTCTATTTCACCGACACCAGCACTCGCTTCCAGCGCCGGTGAGGCGAACAGGGAGGGAGGGATGACGAGGAGGTGAGGTACCAGCACCCGCTTCCAGCGCCGGTGAGGCGAACAGGGAGGAGGTGGTTGGGTGAGGCGGAAGTGGGGCATGCGCTTCCAGCGCTGGTGTGACAGGAGATGAGGAGTGGCTGATTGTGGAGGGGCGGGGTAAGTAGGCAGCTGATACAGGTGGTCCTGCCTCTCACCATCTCATCCCATCCCATCCCAACCCATCCCATCCCATCCCACCCCATCCCATCCCATCCCATCCCATCCCATCCCATCCCATCCCATCCCATCCCATCCCATCCCATCCCATCCCTCTCCTTCCCCTGCCTCCATCACGCCAGGGCCTACTACGTGTCAATAGTGGAGGGCAGGGCGGATGGGCGCCTGATGCAGGTGGACCTCCCCTGTATCCCATCCCTCTCCTTCCCCTGCCTCCATCTCTCGCTCCCTCTCCTCTCCCCATCTCACCTGCCCCAGGGACTACTACGTGTCAATAGTGGAGGGCAGGGCGGACGGGCGGCTGTTGCAGGTGGACCTGGCGACTGGCCAAGTGGCAGTGCTGGTGGACGGCCTTGCATTCGCCAATGGCGTCGCGCTCTCGAGAGACAAGTCCTTCCTCGTGTTCTGCGAAACCACCACTCTGAGGTAAGTCTTTCTACCCCTTCAAAAGACTGGCCGGGTGGCAGTGCTGGTGGGCGGCCTTGCATTCGCCAATGGCGTCGCGCTCTCGAGCGACCAGTCCTTCCTCGTGTTCTGCGAAACCATTGTAACTGTTCGTCGGATGCATCGCAAACGCATTGAAATTTTGCTCTCGAGAAACAAGTCCTTCCCCATGTGCTGTTAAACTGAAACCTTCACCCTTGGGCAAGTGTCCAGGCTTCGTGTTAGCTCATGCATGTACCGTGTAGCAACACTGTGCAAAGGGTAGCACGGAAGACTTCACACCACTGTGCTTTTACTCTTGATGCCATTGTAATAATCATTTTATTGTTTCTATTTCCATGTTCCCCTCGTAGGTGCCATCAGTATTGGCTGAGGGGTCCAAAGACAGGGACCCATGAAGTTTTTGTTGAGCTGCCCGGCATGCCCGACAATGTTCGCCTGAATCCTCGCGACCGGTTCTGGATAGCCGTCCATTCGCGAAGAAAGTTCCTTCTGGGTGGGTGATGGTGTGATCGTGTGGTGCGGTGATTGTATGGTTCTATCAGTGGCGGCTTGAATGGCCAGTCATGGTGATGAGTGATGCTTGTGAGCGTGTCTTATTGAGCACTTCATGCCTGCTTTTCCATGTGTTGCTCTTCTGTGTGCCGATTTGTGGAGCAATTTGTTGTAGATGATTGACACGCTGGTTCAGTGTTCATTGCCTCTCTTCTTCTTTTCCCTGTTGACCTTGTAATCCCCTCTACCTTGACAGACATGGTGGCTCGTAGGCCTTGGCTGCGCACCCTCTTCCTCTCCCTGCCTATCAGCATCAGCACTGCGCATAGACTGACTGTGGGCCGACCAAATGGGATCATTGTGGAGGTGGATGAAAACGGCACTATAACAGACGTGCTTGAAGACAGACTGGGAAGTGTTGTGAGGTCTGTGAGTGAAGTGGAAGAAAGAGATGGGAAGCTTTGGTTGGGTTCCGTCGTGGTGCCTCATGTTGGCATGCTAGATTATCCACGTCCAACAGGGAGAAGCTCAATCAACCACAGAGCATTTGAGCTTTAGTATATCATGATATGTTATTATGAAGTATTTAATTTAAGCTGTAAAATCTAGTGTACCTGTATTGTTTTCTTGCCAAGCAACGCTGCCCAGTCAAACTTCTTCCCAACCTACGCGAGCCGCAACGGCACATGGCGACAGGTGATGCATCCAGCCAAGCGAAGCACTATTTGCTGTCGCAAAGCCTGAACGAAGACGTGCGACAGACATTCCTTCTGTTGTCAGAATGGTTGTGTTGCTCTGACAATTCGTCACACGCCTTTCGCATACCCAAGGTAGCTTCTCCGCCCAGCGACACTATTTTTTGCCTGGTGGAAATGTTGCCCCTAAAACTCCTCTCCCAGGTGTCGCAAGAAGCTTCGCCAGCCACTTGCTTGGGCTACGCCGTCGATCAAGGATTTCGAGTACCAGCCGACCAGGTGCGATTGGGAGGCGACGTGTTTGCGAACGAGCCGCATCCAGCTTTCAACACACTGCTCCGCGGCTCAAGAGCAGAGCGATGTGGGTTCTGAGTCGCACTGCACGTCAGCAGTCGCAACGACGGCACCCCGCGATGCTTCCGTCCCTCACCTAAATTTACAGCTGCATCCGTCGTCGCACTCATCAAATCTCGACCGGCCTCCGGGTCCCGACATCATCGCTAGCCCCTCTCTCTCGAATTCTCTCATCCAGTTCTAGTCGTTCACCGTCGCAGCTCCCTGATTCACGCAGTCCTGCGAACCCCAATTCCCCAGAACGCAATCGCATTTCAGTCTGCCTGTCAGCGTCGCAGCCAATATTGTCGCTCAGCCTTTGAATGTCCAAGTCCATCTCGGTGCTGTCGCACGCCCCTATCAGATCAGCGTCTTCACCAGTGACTATAAAATTATGGTCGCAGCCGCAATGGCCGCCACAGCTGCGGCTGTCCAGCAGCAATCTGCTTTTCGCGTTTCCTTCTCCTCGCTCGCGTTCACCTTTTTCGTCTTCCTCGTCACAGACCCGCTCCGACTTCGACCCATAGCCAATCTCCCCTTCCACGCAGCGCCTATTCCCTTGTCACCGCGCCGACTACCCATTCCGTCGGACCAAGAGAATCGTCTCGCCAATGCTCACATCAGGTGCCTTTCTCCTTCCCGCAGCAAACCTTCGGTTTCAGTTGCGCACCTGCTCATCGCCGCGACACATGTATAATCTCCAGCGTCTGTGTAGGTCAAAGGGGTAGGCTGTTGTTCAGGTTGTCTCTTCTTTGGCATCCACTCTGTTGGGTGCGCAGATACTCGGGCGAGGTGTTCGGCCCGGAAAGCCTTGCATGGGACCTTGAGGGACGAGGGCCGTACGCTGGCGTCAGCGACGGGCGAATCGTCCGACGATCATTGGACGACAGTGGATGGGAAACGTTCGCACACGCGTCGCCGTACTGGTAAGAGCTAGCATATTTGCCTTTCCACTGGCACGTCGCTCAACTCACTCTCACGATGGATCTAATAAGTTTTCGTCACGTCAAAACCGCTTGGATTCTCGTGAAATTGATGTTTAGCCTTTGTATTCCCTCTCCCGCAGGTCGTCCGAACTGTGCGATCCCGTCGCACGAGTGCAACCGTCCCCATTCACCTCCGCCGTCGCATTTCTATCGGGAGCAGTCGAGGCGTCTGCCGACGCTTCCAACATCCATACCCGTCCGTCGCTCAACGGCTCGTTTGACCATACGAACTATAGCTTAGGCCCCATCAGCGGCCTATTCCAGGAACTCGATGGTAGAGCGGTTGGATCCAGCAGTATTTCCTCCGCCCCCGCTATACGCAGCGCGGTTAAGGGGCGAGTCGGGCCGAAGCTGGCCACGGAGCATATCTGTGGCCGTCCGTTGGGGTTACGTTTTCATCCGGTAACTGGCGAGCTTTTCTTCGCGGATGCCTATTTCGGCATTTACAAGGTTGGGAAGAAGGGCGGGAAGGCGCGAGTGGTCGTGGATCGCGTGGAGGGTCGAAAGCTGCGGTTTGCGAATGACGTGGCTATTGACGCGGATAACGAGAACGGCACAGTGTACTTTACTGATTCGAGCACACGTCACCAGCGACGAGATTTCGTCGTGGCGACCACAGAGGGCCGAGCTGACGGTCGTCTGATGAAAGTGGATCTAGCTACACGTCAGGTTACCGTGTTACTCCGGAACCTCGTCTTCCCCAACGGCCTTGCTCTTTCTGAAGACAAGTCGTTCCTGGTCTTCTGCGAAACCGTCCTTTTCAGGTACGCACACTGGTATCGGTTGTTAACTAAGCTATGCGGACCAGAACCATCGCATTTTCACACCCGGTTTCTTGCATGACAATGGTGCGTTCAGGCTTTCTCACTTTGTCATTCGCTCTCGAGCTTGCAGGTGCAGCCGTTATTGGTTGAAGGGTCCGAAGGAGGGGACTCGGGAGGTGCTCGTTGACCTACCCGGCTCGCCAGACAACATCAGACTAAACCCGCGCGGGCGATTTTGGGTAGCCATGCATTCGCGGAGGCGCCCCCTTATTGGTAAGTATCGTGATTCCTGATATGCCTACATTCCCGTTTTTTGCCTTCAATCCTTAATGAGTTTTTCCCCTATGCACATTCTCTCTTGCAGATTACTTCGCTCCACGACCATGGCTGAGGAGTTTCGTCATGTCCCTTCCTGTTGACATCAAAATTATATACGGTTTTATGATTGGGTGGCCACATGGCCTGGTGGTGGAGGTGGATGGTGATGGACGAATCACAGACGTGCTGGAGGATCACATGGGACGCGCTGTCAAGTCTGTGAGTGAAGTGGAGGAACGAAATGGCACACTCTGGATTGGATCGGTGATGATGCCACACGTTGCCGTGATGAAGTACCTTCCAAGGGCCTAATCGAAGGGAGTGCAGCAAAACGACTTCCAACTCACTTCCTGCATTTTGTGCTGAAGCACAAGGAGAGGATGTGGTTGCTGGAGCAGCTTCGAGCACAGGCAGGAGGCGCTATACTAAGACGCCATACTAACATAGAATCAGGAATGAGTACCTCCGAATTAGGCTTCACTTAAATGCTTACCAATATATTGGGGCTAGAGTAATAAGGTAGCCACTCGGAGGTGGGTAGTTGTGCGGGACAGCATGTGCCATGCACTGAATCTTGCACCAAGCTAACATATAATACAATATTATTTCCATGGTTCGTTTCAACCAGGTACCTCCATTTGGTACATTCTGTGAATGGCATTGTTTTATTTGTCTAAACAGTGTTGCGGATGGGAGCTCTGTAAAGAGTTTTCTTATGGAGAAACGCACTTTTGCACGAACCGTGTGATCCGATTGGACATGTAGCTACTTGTCCGTGAAACCTGCGTTTCGGGGGAACTGGTGGTCGCTAATACATGGCACGTCAGCGCGCTGCATAACTTCATGGGCGCGCAACGTCATCCATTATTATGTGGACCTCGTGAAATTTTCCACCGACGAAGTCCATCCAAGAAAGGCAAGCCCCCAGCACTTTTGGCTCCTCGTCACGTCGCCCACCATTCGCAATCCAAGCGAATCACTGGGGTAACCCCAAGGCTCGCAGTACTAGGCCTATGATGTCGGTTGCACTCCCATTTTTCGGGATTCTTGGAGCCAAAATCTAGTCGATGCCAGCTCCCCAAGGCGCCACGTGAGAATCCGAGCGATGTCCAGCACAGACTATTACAGAGGGCTTTGAACCAACCATTCCACACGAGCGTCGAACGTCTCTGTGTGGCGGGCTTCCCGGGCAGCTTCACCATACACCTGCCCGAAACCACCTCGTCTGCTTCCTTCATCCAATCGTTCGTCGAATCAGCCACCTCGGGCCCCTCCGAAACAGACTCGGAAATTCTTCCCTGCCACTGCCCACCCTTTCCAACCTCCTCCCTCCAAAACTTTCCCCATCATCCAACGCAAATTCCTTTCCCAACCGATTTCCACCAGTGTACACCGAACCGAGTCTGGGAAACGAAGAGCTTGCTGGGTGTCCTGGGGTTCATCGTTCTGCTTCATAGGAGTGCTGGCAGACTTCGCATAGTTCATCTGTGATCCCTCTGGTTGTGATCAAGGAATCAGAGTAAACTAGCGTCTGATACAGCTCTGGGATTGTAGCTGCCTCTTGTAGTACTCCGAGATGGCGGCCTCAGTCTCTCTCTCGATGGCGTCTCGCGCGGCCTTCGTTGCTAAGGTGTGTGAATGGGGAATTCAAGCAATGCATAGTGATCGGTTAGTATTGATCAGCCTGTTGGTGCTAACGAGCTCCTCGTCTCCACGTGCCCCTAATCCCCCGGGTGCAGGCCAATGACGCTCTCAAGCTGGGAAGCCCAGGTCAGTAGAATTCGTCGCTGTTCTTATCAAATTTCCCGCTACGTCAAGCAACTATCCTTTCTAGTCGGCCGTATGCTGACAGCTGCTTTGTTTCGTTCTTACAGTTGCTGTGCAGAGCGCTCCCTTCCTGCCGCTCCGATCTCGCACCCACAACCTGGTACGAATCCTCTCTGGCGTCCCCCCCCCATTATCTGTTTTTTTGCGAAGAAACATAGGATCAAAAGTCGTTCTTCTACGCCATCTTAATCGTCTCATCCATTCCCTGGAAACGATTTTATGATGCAGAGGAAGCCTTCCATCGGCCTGAAGTCTCAGGCGTGCCGGCTAGTGAAGACATCAGCCGCGGTCGCCGCTCCTGTCACCAACCCCCTCTCCGATCCTCAAGAGCGGGAGAGACTGGCGGAAGAGTATGGCTTCCGACAAATCGGCGAGCCGTTACCTGATGACATCACACTGAAGCAAGTCATCGATACAATCCCGGCCGAGGTAAAACGCAAGTCGAAAATGCGCATAGGCCTTTGTTTCTGATCATTCCGCTGTACCTCCTTGATCGTCGTCCACGCTTTATGTTGTGAACGTGATCTTTTTAATAACCTTTCGTGATTGTCTGCAGGCGTTCGAGATCAACGAGTGGAAGGCATGGAAGACCGTCGTCCTAACAATCGCCGCGATGGCGCTGGGAGAAGTGTTCATCTACAACTCGCCGTGGTACCTTCTGCCTTTCGCATGGGCCTGGGCTGGCACTGCCTTCACCGGGGTAAGTGCCAAGTGTCGGCTATCCTTTTTTATTGCGAGCTTTCTATGTTTCTGTCTCCCCATTGCTTCCCGGTTTCCGACCACGTTTCAGTACTAAAAGTTGTCTGTTGCCCTGAGTTGTTTTTTTCGAGCAGTTCTTCGTGGTGGGGCATGACTGCGCGCACAAGGCCTTCTCGAAGAACAAGCTGGTGGAGGACATTGTGGGGACCGTCATGATGGCGCCGCTCATCTACCCGTATGAGCCCTGGAGATTCAAGCACGACCGCCACCACGCCAAGACCAACATGTGAGGATTCATCTTAGCGATCAACGAGTAACCTGCTTTTTTACTACGCTTCCACGTCTGTCTTATGGTTTTCGTTCTCCGCTGATGCTGAATCCTCTCTTGGCCGAAAACACTCGCGACAGCTTTTCTTTGAGGACTCTTCGGTTGCCGTTTTGATAAACATTCCGAATGTTTTCCATCCATTCTCTTTTGGACGTTGCTTTTACCGTTCAGGCTGGTTGAGGATACGGCGTGGCATCCCATGATCCCAGGCATGTACAAGCGGATGAGCCCCACTGGCCGCGTGCTCATGCAGACCTTCATGGGCCCCCTCCGATTCCTCGCCTCCATCGGTCACTGGTACGCACGTGGCATGCAAGAGCATAGGCCTTGAAGCATTGCAATGAATATGACCACTGAGTTGTGCACCAGAGGCCGTTCCATTGATTTTGGTGAACAGCACTAGTTCTCACGGACTACGTCGGCCATTTTCTTTATCCTGTAACTTACATAGAATAAGTACCACATGAAACATTCAAAGTTCCTAAAGGCAAATGGGATTTGTTTCTGTCGTGACTTCGTGTCCAGGCTGGTGTACCACTTCGACCTTGAGAAGTTCCGGCCGAGCGAGGTGCCACGTGTCAAGGTGTCGCTCGCTGCTGTCGGTGCCTTTGCGCTGATTGGCTTCCCTCTTATCATTGCCAACTTCGGCATCGACGGCTGGTTCAAGCTCTGGCTCATGCCGTGGCTCGGCTTCCACTTCTGGGTGAGTCCTCGCCCTCTGCATTTGAACTGCACAATGGTAAAGTACGATTGTCTTCATGGCAGGAAGTTTGATGTTTGACGGTCAAATACAACAGTTGGATTGTCGTCAAGTGTCAGCTAGATGCTGTCACGTTTGTGTTCTCCGACTCAATTCTCGTATGCTTCTGCTGCGTGGTGTATGGAAATGCAGATGAGCACCTTCACCATGGTGCACCACACGGCTCCTCACATCCCCTTCAAGAAGCAATCCGAGTGGAACGCTGCTCAGGCTCAACTCGGTGGCACTGTTCACTGCGACTACCCGTCCTGGTATGTGAAATGGGTGGATATATTTGAAAGATATGGGAAAGATGGAATCTGATATTATAATTTTTAGCAAAGGAGTTAAAAGTCATTTGAACGTGACGAGGAGTTGTGTTAGATAATGTGCATGCTGATGCTCATCTGTTTCCACTCTCCCCCCCCCTCTGGTTTGCAGGATTGAGATTCTGTGCCATGACATCAACGTGCACATCCCTCACCACGTGTCCCAGAAGATCCCCTCCTACAACCTGCGGCTGGCTAATGATGCTCTGAGGAAGCACTGGGGCAAGGTGAGCTTGAAATGACCTTGCAATCAAACTGTTTCTTAACAAGGGCGTGCCTGTATCAAGCATCCCGCATCTTCACCACAGGAGTTTCATATGCACCATCATGCCAGTTGGATTCAGCTGTTTCACCTTTCCAATCCTAACTTGTCATTCTATTCCTTTCCACACCTCCCCGTTCTTCTGAGTGCAGTACATGAACGAGGCATCTTGGAACTGGAGGCTGATGAAGAACATCTTCGTGGAGTGTCATGTATTCGACAGGGAGAAGAACTACATTCCCTTTGATGCTCTTGAGAAAAGCGAGTCTCCAATTCTCGGCGTTACCAGGAAAATCATGCCCAACACCTACACCAAGGGGCAGTAAATGTACTTGTGGGGAGGGACAGGATAGTAGTTTCCCACATGAAAGCAGAAGTACAGTGCGCTGTCTGCTGCGCTAATGATAAAGCATGTGGGGAGAATTTCTCTGCAAGTTATTTTTAATGTAATCCAAAAACATTTAAAACTTAAATTGACTAAGGCCAGGGAACCCTTGATGGTCCTGTGGCAAGGTTTTAACTGAATCAACCAAGGCTTCTGGACATAATATTATAACAGGAGTCAGGACCTTGCATTGTATAAAAACTTTGCTGATCTAACATTGTAAGGCAGAACAGCCTTCTCAAACCAGCAACAATTCACAGATGACATGAACAAAAACTGAGACTTCGAAGTACCACCAACCAAAGAACTCACAGGTATAATTTTTAAAAGTGTAACACTTTTTCAAATTTCGTATTGTGAAAGCGAGGACGTGGCCAACGCAGCAAAGGTAGCGGCTCGACGCTACTCACCCCTCTTTTGCCTACAAAAGAGGAACGTGATTTCAGTAGCACGTTGGAATGAAGCACGCTGGAATGAAGCACGCTGCCTTTGCAAGATGGACTAAGCAAGCTTTCACAATAACGTACATACAGTACAACTGGGGCTTCCAACCTGCTCCAACAGAGACTAGGGGGCTGACATGATTGACTTGTGTGATTGGCTAAGAATACTAGCAGCAAGACAACGCTTGGAAACAAATAGTTGCATGGTACCAAACATCACCACAAATGACCATTAACTAGTGTAGGCCACTGACAGCCTTTACCATTTTCAAATCAGCACAATTGCAACATCCGACTGAGAGCATTTAATGTCTAAATATCCGAAGGACAAGCTGAATGTGCACAACTCACAATCCTACAGCATTGATTCACCATTACTGACCGGATTCACTTGATTTCTGAACTGCCACCCACACCTGCCTCTGTTGGAATCGCAGTAAAGAGGGATCGACGCAGCAAGAAGCAGGGGCAACAGCAGACTTGGAAGGGAATGAAACAATGGCGGTTGGGCGAAAACAGAAGGGAGAGTAGACAGGGCAGGAAGCAAGGGAGGAGGAAGAGAGGGGCGGAGGTGGGGGGTGAAGGGAGAAAGATATACTCAGGGCTGGAGAAAAAAGCCGTGGGCAGAAAGGGTTTCTTTACAAAAATAAAACGAGAGAAGCAGGTGGCGGTTGGGGATGAGTGGGGAAGGGAAGGGCAAAGAGGGGGAGGCAGGTACCTGGCTTTCGTTTCCCGCTGGACCTGATCCGCCGTAGCCCCGTCCTCCTCCTCCCCCATGTCCCCCCCGCCGCCCCCCACCTCTCCCCCTCTCACTCACTCGCCCTGCAGCAACACACAAACAGACGCATGGAGTGGGAGGTGGGGGAGTAAAACCAAGTGTCAGAACAACGAATCTGGCATAATAAGGAGAGCAGAATAATCAATATGCTTGCTTATAACGAATATAAGCATACCTCCTCTGCCATAGTCACTGCCGCCCCTCCCTCTCCCTCCATAGCCTCCTGCTCCTCCACCCCCTCTGCTTGCACCAGTGCCCGCTGGTGCAGAGGGAAGAGAAGGCATGGCTGCTTCGGTGGCTCCTGATTGTGGCGTTGCTGCTGCCGCTACTCCTCCTGCTCCTCCTCCTCCTACTGCCCCTGCAGCTCTTGCTGCTGGCGCTGCTGAAGTCGCTGCTGCACGTGCCGATGCAGCACCTGCAGGGGCTGCAGAGGCAGAAGGAACAGATGGAGCAGCGGAGGGAGCTGCTGCAGAGGATGCCGCAACGCCAGCAGATGCAGTAGCAGCAGCAGCAGCAGTAGCAGCACCAGCAGTAGCAGCAGCCGCAGCACCACCACCAGTACCACCTCCCCCGGACTGCCCTGCACCAGCACCGCTCGCTCCCACGTCTGGGCGTCGCCTGGGCGTCCACACTGGTCGGTCAGGCCGGTCCCGGTTCTTCAGCCTACCCCGACTGTCCCTCGCCTCCCTCGCTGCCCCTCCCCCTGCTGCTGCCCCTCCTGCTCTTCCTCCTGCTGCTCCTGCTGCACTGCCAGCAGCAGCAGGAGTTTCGGCCTTCGTTGCAACTGCTGTTGCTTCACCTGCCACGCTTCCTGCTTCTCCTTGCGTCTGCCGACCCTGCTGTGCCTGCTGCTGTGCTTGCTGTGCGGCCTGTATCCCTCCTCCTCGCCCATACTGCCTCTGCTGCTGCTGCTGCTGCTGCTGCTGCTGCTGCTGCGGGGGCGCATGTGGCTGTGCGTGTTGCCGAGTGATGATCTTCACCCCTCCGGCCCGGCCAGTAGGCCCTGTGCGGATCGAACCAGCACCAACGTCACCACCACCACTTGCTGTGCTTTCACCTGTAGTGCCTGCTGCCGCACTGCCAGACGCACTGCCAGCTGTAGCACCCCCGGCTCTAGCAGACCCAGCTGCAGTGTTGAAAACAGCTGCACCGGCTGTAGCAGAGCCGACTGCAGCTGTAGCAGCAGGCACGAGGGGGGATGGGGAGGGAGTGGCCCGAGCGTCCCTTTGAGCGTTCCTGTGGGCGTCGCTGGTGCTGGTGCCTCCTCTCTTGCGCCGGAGATCAGCCGCGTGACGGCGCGACGAGCGTGACTGTAACGAGGGGCATGTGGCGATCATGACGGGGGCATGTGATGAGAATGAAGCGGAAATGTGATCAGATTGAAAAGGGCATGTGATGATATTGAAGGGGGCAGGTGATGATGATAATACATGCAAAAGGTTCAAGTGCCTCTCAAGAGTTAAGTGCTTCTCAGGTGTTGATTCAGGTGGATCATTGCACACGTGTATATGCAAAACCAGGTGCATTTGATCCTCTCCTCACATGAGCTGCAGAAGTAACAGCGGCCGGATCAACCTTCTCCCTTCCACTGATAGGCTGAGACCCTCCTGCAAATCCACCTGAAGAACCACCTGCACCAGGTGTGCCCGTCTCCCCCCCTCCCCCCCTTCCCCCACTCCGCCCACCTCCACGTGCACCTCTTTCCCCTCTGCCCCCCCCTTTACCCCCACCACCGCTTCCCCCTCCCCCTCCCCCACGGCCTGCCCCACTGCCTGCAGCGGGGGGAGCATGCGTCCCCCCTGCGCCTCCCCCCATCCTCCCCGCAGCCCCCCTCTCTCCCCCTGCGCCCACAGGGCGAGTGGGTCTGCTGGTAACCACACGGGCCTGGGGGCCTTGCCGTGCATTGGCGCGCCTCTGGCACACGTACTCCACCAGGGGCGTCAGCACTAGGGGCTCCTTCACGCCTGGTAGGGGGGGGGGGGGTTTGAAAGAGGGGAGGAGAAGGGACGAGGAGGAGGAGGAAAGGATAGGCGCATTGGCGTCGCCTCTGGCACACATACTCCACCAGGGGCGTCAGCACTAGCGGCTCCTTGGCTCCTGAGGGAGGGAAGAAGGGGAAAGAGGGGAGGACGAAGGATGGGCGCATTGGCGCGCCTCTGACACACGTACTCGACCAGGGGCGTCAGCACTAGGGGCTCCTTCACCCCTGGGGGAGGGGGGATGGGGAAAGCAGGGGGAGGGAGGGGGGAAGGATAGGCGCATTGGCGCGGCTCTGACACACATGCTCGACCAGAATCGTCAGCACGAGGGAGGGAGATGGAAAGCGGAAGGGAGGGGGGAGTAGGAGTTTGCAGATACAAGAATGCAGCATGGGGATCGCTTCTGAGAATTCTCCAAAGTGATTTCAACATGGCAGATACAAGAATCTAACAAGGCACAGCCTAGTGAAGTGAGAGCGCAGCGCATGCACCTGCAGCAGCGGCCTTGACGACTCCAGCTGCACCTCTGCATCCGAAGGCTCTCCTCGCCCTCACACGGTGATTCGTCCACCCCTGTGTTAGAAATAGTCAGTCAACACTTTGTACTATATTCTATATCGGTTAGGTTACTTTGTAGGTTGGGTGTAGATTTGTAATCCCAACCCTATCTGGTTGGGATTCCCTCGTAATCCTGCAAATCTGCCAACTCACCAATTGGAGATTTGCTAGGATTCCCATCCCATCCTTTCCCTAGCTTTGCTCAACCCAACCGTGTTTGTACTTAAGGCCTCGTGCCTTCCTTATCAATCAATCAGTTAAGTTCCAATTCTATCATGGTATCGAGCTAGTAAATTCCGCTCACGCGGAATCCGATCCTTGGCGTCCCGATGGTTCTCTCCTTCTAGGCTATGGCTATTTCGGCTCCCGGCTCCTACGCTTAGCGTATTTCAGAAACTTCACATCGTCGCTCCGGTCAAGCACGCATTAGGCTTCCTTCATCGCGCTTCTCGTTTTTCAACGGCGACATTTTCAGCTTTCGACTTCCTTCATCGTAAGCCTCTGGTTTTTCAAATCTCCGTCGAAATTTTCGCATCTTCTTAAATTCGAACAGGTTTTCAGCGGCGCAGCGGAACAGGTCCAGCGGCGCAGCGGAACAGGTTTTCAGCGGCGCAGCGGAACAGGTCCAGCGGCGCAGCGGAACAGGTTTTCAGCGGCGCAGCGGAACAGGTCCAGCGGCGCAGCGGAACAGGTTTTCAGCGGCGCAGCGGAACAGGTTCAGCGGCGCAGCAGAACAGGTTCAGCGGCGCAGCATAACAGGTTCAGCGGCGCAGCAGAACAGGTTCAGCGGCGCAGCAGAACAGGTCAGCGGCGCAGCAGAACAGGTCAGCGGCGCAGCAGAACATGTCAGCGGCGCAGCAGAACAGGTCAGCGGCGCAGCAGAGAAGCGGAACAGGGGCAGCAGCGAAGCAGAACAGGGGGCATCGGCGAAGCAGTATAACAGGGCATTCTATTGCCGAAATCGCGTTTCGGACTTCGCTCCACTACGTATCGGAGACTTTAGCGCTGCGCTCCGCGCGAAATGGCAACTTCTACTTCCACTCTCGTCGGAAACCTCATCATCCTTAACCTCGCTCCCAACGGCACGAGCACCAATTTCGGGGAGTGGTGCTATGGAGTGGAGAAGCACCTCCTTAGCTCGGAGCTCAAGGGGGTTTGCCTCAAGGACATCCTCCTCAACCGCGGCAAGGGGAAGATGCCTCTCCCTCCCGATCCTCTCGGTGAAGGCGCCACTCCCACAGCCAAGAGCGCTTTCGATGCTAAGACCACCAAGTATGAGACGGACTTCAGTCTCTGGGAGCAGGCGGATGCGGCAGTGATTAGGGTTTTCATCACCACCACCCCAGTTGAGTTAGTCAAGTCCTACCGCACCTTCCGCTCTGCGCATGACATTTGGAAGTACCTCCAGGATCGTTTTCATGACAAAACTGCCGTGGGAGTTGCAATCCTCATTCCTCGCATGTTCCAAATCTGCCTTGAGGAATGCCCGGGCATGGCAGATTACATCTCTGAAATCCGCAACATCCATGAGGAGCTCAACGACATTGGGATCACTTTCCCCGAACAGGCACCTGCTGCTGGGCTTCTCGTCGGACTCACCCCGGCCTACAACGTCACCAGTTCCATGCTCAAGCAGCTCCCCACCAAGGAACTCACCTTCGAGAAAGTCGCTTCGGCCCTTCTCTCTGCGGAAAAGGACCTTGCAGCTCAGGCATCAGTCAATGCTGTGCGCTACTCCCCTGGCATTCCATTCCGTTCCCAGCAGGGCCAGAGGCGCAACTCCTTTCCCCCATGCCAGTACCGCATTAGGAAGGGTCCACGTGCGGGGCAGAAATGCAACGGCACCAACCACCCTGAGGCCACTTGCTTCAAGAAGCGAGATGACGAGTGGTATGACGTCCATGGTGTCTCCAAGGACAAGCGCCCTCCCAACTGGGCACCACCCCGTCGCGTGAACCAAGTCGAGGCAGTGGAGGAACCTGCTCAGGCATTTGCTAGCGCCCCATCTGATGTTCGCCTTAACCTGTTGTTCTCTGGTGCTGGTCTTATTAATGAGAAGGGGTCGCAGTACATCGGTGTTTCAACCACACAGGGAATCGAGTTCATACTAGACAGTGGTGCCACCCACACAGTGCTTAAAGACCAAACCGCCTTCGTTCCCTATCAGGCTCCCACCTCACTCCTATCAGCTTCTCCATCCAATGCCATGGCTCCTCCACAGTTTCCTGTCCAGCATTCCCATCTGGCACCGTCACTGGCATCTGTGCCCCAACCCTCCGCTACAACCTTCTTGCACAGCGGGAAATCCAACACGCATGCGTGATCACCATCTTTCCCAATGATGTTGACTACTGTGACATGTTTGACGCCAAAACCGGACTCCATCTTGCCCGCTTCACCCTCAACTCCAACAACCTGTACACACTAGTTGTACCTCCCGTTCAAACATGCTCCCTCACCAACCTTCCGCTTCCATCCTCAGACTCCCCCTCATGTCACTGCCGCCTCCTCACTGACAAGACTATGCTATTTCATAACCGCCTCGGCCACATCAACTTCCGCGCACTTTCCGACCTTGCCACCAAGCAACTCCTACATGGACTGCCCGCCACACTTCCACAACCCCCCTCTCTTTCTGGACCGCCTTGCCTTGACTGTGCACAGAGCAAGCTTCGGGAACAGCCCCATCCTCCCACTGAGTCCATCTCTACCGCACCTCTCGATCGCGTACACATGGACCTTTGGGGTCCAGCTCCTGTTCGTTCCCGTGGCGGACAATTCTACTTCCTTGTCATCGTTGATGACTATTCCCGCTATGTGTCCATTCACCTTCTCACCGCCAAGTCTGAAGCCCCAGCCATCATCATGGAATGGGCCAGGCAGGCTCATTCACACTTCAAAACCAAAATCAAGTTTCTTCACTCTGACGGTGGCGGTGAATTCCGTAACAACACTCTCAAAGCTTTCTGCTCTACTGAGGGTATCCAACAGACCTTCACTCTCCCAGACAGCCCTCAACAGAACGGTGTTGCTGAAAGCCAAAACCGCATCCTGGTGCAGATTGCTCGCTGCCTCCTCACTCATGCTTCCGCCCCTCCCTCTCTTTGGGGATACGCCATGCTCCATGCTGCCGCCCTCCACAATCTCCATCCTCATCCTCACCACACCCACACCACCCCCGCAGAGCTGTGGACGGGTCAAAAGCCGTCCGTCCGCCCTCTCCGTATATGGGGGTGCACTTCCTATGTCCTAACTCCCAAGCCCGTCGTGCAGCTGGCGGCAAGCTTGCTCCGAAAACAATCACGTGCGTGTACCTCGGGCACAACTTGGACTCACCAGACTACCTCTTCCTCCATCCTACCACCAACAAACTCTATCGCAGCCGAGATGTTTTCTTCGATGAATCCCACCCATTCTACCCCTCCTCCACAGTTTCTCCTTCTCCTCCTCTTTCTCTAACATGACATCCTTCCTCCTGCCACCACTCCATCTCCTCCTCTTCCCGCTCCCTCCACAGTTTCCGACCCCCCGTCACCCGCTTCCCCATCCAGCACCACGCAGTCTCCCCCGCTCCTTCCCGCCCCCGAGTCCATTCCTCTCAAAACCTACCAACGCCGTCCTCCTGCTGCTGCTCCTGCTCCTGCTCCACCTCCTACTCCTGATCTGGCTCCTGCTCCCGACTCAGCTGCTGCTCCTGATGCTGCCACTACACCTCCTGCTTCTCCTCCTCCAGCTCCGCCTCCCTCCCCCATCGCTGGTCGCACCCGCTCGCACAAAGCTCCCAAGCCTCTTTCCCTTTCCATTCGTGTCTCTCTCAATCCTCCTCCTGTCGGGGGTGATTATTCGCTCATGCCCTCCCTTCTTGAGGACAGACATGAGGAGTTGATTGACATTGACTCAGCCATACACGCGCTCTGCTCTCTCTTTCCAGATATCGCAGAATCTCCCACCCTCAACTTCTCAGACAACCCCTCCATCCCCACACCTCTCACCTATGCTGAAGCAGTTTCTGGTCCTAACTCCGCTCAGTGGCCATTATCGCAGAGTGTGAGGCCTTCATTCACACAGGGACTTTCACAGATATCATTCCTCCCTCCGGCGTCAACATTGTGAAGGGAAAATGGGTTTTCCGGGTGAAACAACTTCCAGGCGAATTTCCTGTCTTCAAAGCCCGGTACTGTGCCAAGGGATTTACCCAAAAGCGTGGGCTGGACTTCTTTGAGACATTCTCTCCCACTGCCAAACCTCCCACACTGCGCACCCTTCTCGATGTGGCCGCTCGAGATGACATGGAGGTTGACTGCATGGATGTGTCTTCTGCGTTTCTGCAAGGGATCCTTCGAGAGAAAATCTACATGGAGCGGCCCGAAGGATTTCCAGCTCCTTTTCCACCAGGCACTGTATGGAAGCTGAATCGACCAGTATATGGCCTCAAGCAAGCACCCCGGGAATGGCACAACAAGCTCAAGAGCACCTTAGGGTCCCTCGACTTTCACCCATCCACCTCTGACCCCAGCCTCTTCATTCGAGCAACACCATCCCGCTTCTTCATCTTGGTTTATGTCGATGACATGATCCTTGTCACCAAGGATCAGACTGAGCTGGCAGCAGTCAAAGCTGCACTTGGTGAGAAGCTGGCCATGAAGGATCTTGGGAAGCTGACGAACTATCTGGGCATGGAAATCACACGTGATCGCACGGCCCGCACCATCACCCTCTCGCAGAAGTTCTACATCAACAACGTTCTGACAAGGTTCAAGATGCAGGAAGCAGCTTCAATGCCCACCCCACTCTCTCTGCAGCACCAACTCACTGCACCCTCTGTTCCCTCACCTGAGCCCTGCGATGAGGCTTACCCCGAGCTCGTTGGTTCCCTCATGTACGCGATGATGTGCACTCGACCAGACTTGGCCTATCCAGTCAGTGTCCTGTCTCGCTACGTTGCACCTGGTCGCTTCACGAGCCACCACTGGTCTGCCGCCAAGCGGGTCCTCCGCTATCTCAAAGGCACACAGGACTATGTGCTCACTCTTGGCGGCTCTTCCCCTGTTCGCCTTGAGGGGTACAGTGTCTCGTCCTATGCTGATGACCAGAGTGATCGGCGCTCTTCCCAAGGGTATTGCTTTACCCTTGGCAGTGGGGTTGTCAGTTGGCGCTCCACTCGGTCGTCTTCCGTCTCACTGTCGACCTGTGAGGCAGAGCTGTATGCAGGGACCATGGCTGCCCAGGAGGCCCGTTGGCTCTCCTTCTTGCTGGCAGAACTTGGGTATCCTCAACCAGCCCCAACGCTTTGGTGTGACAACGAGAGCACCATTCATCTCACCAAGGACCCCGTCTTCCACGGCCGCACCAAGCACATTGAAGTCCGTCACTACTTTCTTCGTGAGCTGGTGCAGCGCGAGCAGCTGAAGGCAGAACACATTGCCTCCGACTGCAACCTTGCTGACTTGTTTACCAAGTCTCTTGTTCGTCAAGACCACTACCGCCTCCTCTCGTCCATGGGTGTTGGACCGCCATGTGGCTGAAGTGTTGTAAGCCTAGGGGGTGTGTTAGAAATAGTCAGTCAACACTTTGTACTATATTCTATATCGGTTAGGTTACTTTGTAGGTTGGGTGTAGATTTGTAATCCCAACCCTATCTGGTTGGGATTCCCTCGTAATCCTGCAAATCTGCCAACTCACCAATTGGAGATTTGCTAGGATTTCCATCCCATCCTTTCCCTAGCTTTGCTCAACCCAACCGTGTTTGTACTTAAGGCCTCGTGCCTTCCTTATCAATCAATCAGTTAAGTTCCAATTCTATCACCCTGGACTGACAGACTCAACGAGCACGCACCTGCAGCAGCAGCCTTGGCAGCATCTGCCTTCTCCAGCTGCACCTCTGCGCTCGGCAGGCTCTCCTCGCCCTGCTCCAGCGCTGCTAGGAACGCCACGTACTCGGGGTCTGGGGGAGGGCAGGGAGGAGGAGGGGGTGGGGGGCGTGGGGGAGAAAGGGGAGGTCTGGGATAGAAAGAGAGTGGACCCCTGAGGAACGAGGAGAAGCAGGCTGCAGAATACGGGAGGCTCTCCTCGCCCAGCTCCAGCGCTGCTAGAAACGCCACCTACTCAGGGTCTCGGGGAGATTCGGTAAAAAGCGGGAGTGGGTGCGGGTGAGGTGCGGGAGGTGTGGGGGGTTGGGAAAAAGAAAGTGAATACCCAAGTGGCGAAGGGAAGAGAACTCAAGAACCAGGTTACTGGATTAAGGGAGGCTCTGCACGCTGTGGTATAGTGCTGCCAAGACCAAGAACTCATGGTCGGACGGGAATCGTGGGAGAGGTTGAGGGGGAGGGAAGAGAGAGAATGGCAGAACGAGGGGATGCATCCTAGGGAGTGAAGGGGTGGGAACTTGACAAAACCAGTGCTCGGAAAGAGAAGCAAAAAAAAACATTTTTTTGGCAGGTGAATACAATGTGCCTGAAGATAATACCTTGAAACACCCGTTACTAAAATCACCATTTTCTAGCGCATCACCTTTGTCTATAGTCCCCTGCCTGGGGTCCTTCCTCTGAGCCTCCCTGGGAACTTTCTGCCATGGCGCGTACTCCACTGTCGCCTGGAACTGCTGCCCTGCAGTGCCAGCCAGGGGGTTGCATGGGGCAGGCGGAAAGGAAAACACAATTGAGTCGCCTCATAAAGCTTTCTGCCACCCATGGAGCGTACTCTACTGTCCCCTGAAACGAAACTGCTGCCCTGCAGTGCCGGATGAGGGATAGTTGAGGCAGGCGGGAACGGAACACAGAGAAGAAAAGAAGGGGATAATAGAAGGATACTTTAGGGCTCAAATGCCAATGGTCCTTGCAGGGCCTCCGAAAGACCCTGACTGCTGCACTGCTGCTGCCATCTGAACTGCCTGTTTGTCACCATGACATGCATTGCACATGTTCAGACGTCTGAAATTACTTAACCAGGATTCAATAAAGCTTGAAAGAGCCAGCCTGAAAGACTTACCTCTTGAATCAACACTGGTAACAATATACTCATCCCTGCGCATTAGAACTTAAATTAGCGTCCTCTTCTTCTCATGAAATTTCGAGAAAATCTCCCCCTACCTACCCTTCTCGTTGACGAAGGTGTGGCCGTGAAAATCGGAGGAGAAAGCAAGCACGTCGTCGGGCGAGAAAAAGTTGATGTAGGCCCTTGACAGCGCCGTCTTCTTGGCCCTGCGACGAGGTGATGCGAGGAGATGCGAAGCGATGCCAGGAGATTCGAGGCGATGTAATGAGATGCAAGGTTGCTTTTCGAATATTCGTAAGCAGCTTCAAATGGTCGAGAAGATGATGGGAGAAAGGCGTTAAGACGCAACCCGGGGATGGAGGCGACTAAGAGAGGATGTGAAGGCTGGTCGGGATAGCTGGGTGAAGTATGGTGTTTGAGTATGAAAACGTACGACGATTTTCCGGGGTAGAACATGATCCAGTTGTAGCGGCCTTGATACTTCTTATTAAGCGCCTCGACGAATGACTCCTCCTTAAGATTCGGCGGTAGCTTGCGCACCACCACTTTCGTCTTCTTCAGGGCATCTTTCATCATGGCTTCTCGATCAAAGTTCCAAACCTATCTGGTTAATAAATGGCAGCCGTTTACAGCGAGACGGAAACCGTTGACAAGGAAACTGACCAAGGCGAAGGAACGAACAATCCTGCAAAACCGGTCTACAAAGCGCTCCTCTTCGCGAGGGAAATAGCCGCAATGGCTCTAATTCGTTCAGTGCCCACTGGACTGTCTCCTTGGACTGACTCAGTGGCGCCTGGATCCTGGGGAAATTGGCGCGAGCGTTGGAATAACTGTGAGGTGAGAAGCAATAAGGGAATTACACGTATTCATGGCAGAGAAAGGACTTCAACGAAACGAATGGTTTTCCGTATCGAGGATGCAAACCTGCCTCTCATTACACGAACAGCTGGGCGCTGTGGCAGGGAAGGTGTGTCTGCTGGGATTGGAGGACGGCTGGGTCTAACCAACCAATCAACCTGGAGGGTTCCAGTCGGGGTTCAGTGAGTTTCGATAAGATAAAGAACGTTGAGATGGGATTCTTATGTTTTGAGGGTAACATACACCTCACCAAATGTCTTGTCCATGAGAACAATTCGAGAAATGCTGTCAAGATTCAGAAACTGAACGCGACAGTCTTGAGGAATCCATTGTGAGCAGAAGTGGAGTGAGCTGGAAGGCTGCTGTTCCTTGTCGTGTGTCAGGGTGACCGTTAGCTGCTACCGCTGAGTCGAATTCAGCCACATCCTCTGCTCCTCCTTCCTTGCTCAACCCCCACCTCCCTGCATATATGTGTACGAGCATCTGAATTGCTGCCATCATACGACATACTGAAGTGGTCTTTACCTAGAGAATGGTTTTCCGTTCCGTATCGTCGTGCCGTTGGTCAGACGAGAGACTCAGGCTCCTCTCACTGCAAGTTCTAGAAGTATTGGGTGTGCGAGCTACATCGTTTTTCTAACACTCATTTTGCTGGTCGTGCAAGTCTCGCGTCAATATGCAATCTCTGAAGTCGCGATTAGTAATCACTAGCTGAGAAGCAACCATGATCTGCTCCCGCTGCAGGTTCTAGTTCTATTCGTACTATCAAGACTTGCAGGTCGGACTGCGAGTCACACCACAATATTCTAGCGCTCAAGCTGCAAATTAGCAATCACTCGCTGGTAGTCATGGCGACCGTTGTTATGCCCATCCATTCGTACACGTGGATCTTCGTTGTGACGCTGATATTCTCCCTCCTCGACGCCTATGCCATCGGTGAGCATGCAACGCGTCGCTGTTTAAGTGTGTTTGTAGCCACTTCTTCTGCGACGATTTTGAACTAGCTTTCCATTCTTCGCAACGTCTGTCGCAGGTACGAACGACGTCGCCAATTCCTTCGCCACGTCGGTGGGATCGCGGTCGCTTACCCTTAAGCAAGCCGTGTGCATCGCCTTCTTCACTGAATTCGGAGGAGCGGTCGCTCTTGGCGCTACGACGGCCGATACAGTCAAGGACAACATTATCAATATCAACATGTTCAGCAGTCGGCCAGACCTTCTAATGTCAGGCTTCATGTGCGCGTTAATAGCGTCCTCGGCATGGGTCATGATTGCGAGTACTCTAGGCTTCCCTCTTTCTACCACACACTCCATAATCGGTGCGCTTATCGGAGTTGGCATTAGCGCATACGGAAAGGACGCGGTGAACTGGGGATGGGAGGGTAGAGGCGTGGCGCAGATCGCAACATCTTGGGTCCTAGCTCCTTGTCTAGCGGGCGTCCTCGCAGCAGCGATCTACACAATCACACTCTTTGCTGTCATGAATCGGAGAAACTCTCTCCGAGCAGGAATCTGGGCCGTTCCTTTCTTCTTCACCAGCACCAGCTTCATCGTCAGTTTCTATGTCTTCGCCAGAAACAGCCGGTGGGGATTTTTGAATGAAGAGGGTGTTCATAGCAGCAACATTGGTTTGACATTTGCTATCACAGGGGCGATCACAGGCGCGACTCTTATCTTTTCAGTTGGGTTCCTTGTCCCATTCTTCATCCGACGGCTGGAGAAAGAGGAGAGCCTCAGGTGGTACCACGTGTTCTGCATCCACTGGCTGCCAGAGCAGCCGCATGACACCAAGATCGACACATACTTGAAACGAACCTTCACCCCGCAGCTGCTGAACGATGACGAAAAATCAGACCTCGGAATGCCTGTAGAGGACGAGGAGGAGGAAGAGCACAAAGAGGAGCGGTGGGAGCAGCAAAAGCTCAAGCACAGAAGCCTTGTCATGCGGCTCGCCCACCACATCAAATGGCTGCTCATGCGCACACTATACATCGACGTCGCGTCGGTGCAGCGGCGGAACAAGGGTGCAGTGCGCGCGCACGAGGTGGCGATCCTGTACGACAACAAGACAGAATACCTGTACTCGCTGCTGCAGGTGGTCACAGCGTCCTTTGCCAGCTTCTCCCATGGCTCGAATGATGTTGCCGGCTCGCTGGGGCCCCTGGCAGGGGTGTACCAGCTGTGGGAGACTGGCACCTTCTCAACATATGCCAGCATTCCCTACTGGATGCTTGTCAATGCCGGGTTGATGATCGACCTCGGTCTTGCCCTTTGTAAGCCATACTGCTGCATATCCCCCTGCATGTCCTGCTGCATTTTCCCCCAGCCTGTCCTGCTTACCCACTGTAACTGTTGCTTCCTTGCCTCCATCTGTCACTGCCTCATGGCCATACACTCCTCCTCATTCCACTTCCTCCTCATTGCACTTCCTCCTCATTGCACTTCCTCCTCATTGCACTTCCTCCTCATTGCATTTCCCTCTCATCGTGGTCCACTCTCTCTTTCCCTACCCCTCAACTTCCACCCAACTTCCACCTATCCCCTCCCCCACCCATGCAGACGGGTACAACATAATGCGCAACCTGGGCAACAACATCACGTACCACTCGCCCTCGACCTGCGAGTGAATACACGAATCTTTTTGCGAAACTTTCTTTCTCCCATCCGCCCCTCTCTCCCTCATCCAGACGGGTACAACATAATGCGCAACCTGGGCAACAACATCACGTACCACTCGCCCTCCCGTGGTTTCTCCATGGAGCTAGGCGCCGCCCTCGCAGTCCTCACCGCCTCCTTCCTCGCTCTACCGGTCTCCACCACTCAGTGCATTGTGGGCGCCACAGTGGCCGTGGGGCTGTGCAACGGCAAGTGGAGAGCTATTAACTGGGGCATGGTGGCCATTGCTGGGTTCGGCTGGGTGATCACTCTCCCTGTCGCCGGTACGGCCGCTGGGCTGCTCTATGCGGTTCTCACTCGTGGCCCCAGCTTCACCTTGCCGCCCTCGCAGTGATCACCGCCTCCTTCCTCGGCCTCTGTGTCTCCGCCACACAGTGCATCGTGTCGTGGGTGCCACAGTGGCTATGGGGCTGTGCAACGGCAAGTGGAGAGCCATCAACTGGGGCATGGTGGCCGTTGCTGGCTTACACCCTCTGTCGCTGGTACAGCTGCTGGGCTGCTCTATGCGGTGCTCTTGCCGCCCAAGGTTTAGGTTTGGACCAGAGCTGCTCTTCTCTGGCATATGTTATGAGTTTGGCCTTGCTGGCCATGTATATTAAGCTCTTACCGTAGCACTAGTATGGCTACTAACTGTACAGTCCTTGTCATATATGACTACTAACATCGTTCAGCATCACAAGGTATTGCTAACTGTACACAAGACTAACAAATTGCGATTTTGGCAGGACCTCCTTGATCAAGACTCACGGCCCCAGCAGACTGGTAGCCACCAGCACCTGTCTCCTACCGCCAGCCAGCCAGGGCCAGGCCGGAGGCCACCACCACCACCACCCACTGCACTGCTCTAGAAACACTCAACTCTTCACTCCTGCCGCAGACTCTACGAGAGTCAAGAGGCACCTTGTGGGCGTGCCTCTCCCAGTTAATGCCACGCGGCTACAAACACAGTGGGTGTGCCTCGCCGCCTGAGCTCCGCCGACTCCCCAGTAACTACCAGTACCCTCATTCCTGCAGCACGCTCAGGAAAGTCAAAAGGCTTCTCATGGGCATGCCCCCCTCCCAGTCAGTGCCACGCGGCCACAAACACAGTGGGCGTGCCTCGCCATCTGAGCTCCGCCGACGCTCCAAACCACCGCTCGTCCACCTTCAGCTCAAACCGCCGATCCCGCCCCTCCGTCACAGCCCGCATCGCACTCACCGTCTCCGCATGCAGCGGCTTCGGCCGGAACCCTGCGGCCTCCATTCTCTTCCTCCACTGCTCCAGCCGCTCTGTTCTCAGCCACCGGTGCGTGCCCTCGCAGGCAATGCTGTTCACCATGTCGTGCGCTAGAAACGCCTCGCAGGCCTGCCACGGACCGGCGGAGTGCGGGAGGTTTGTGTCCAGCGACTCGACGATCGCTGCGAAGTTCCGCGCCGCGTTCTGGAAGCGCGGGAGGAAGAAGGGCCCGTTGGCATCGGCATCGAGATCGACGTGCAGGAAGAGCAGGGGAGAGAGGTCGAAAATCCACTTCAGGATGGCGTTTCTGGGGTTTGATCGGAGGACTGAGTCGTCTGGAAAGAGGTGGAGGGACCATTTGCCTAGCACCACTACCTCCTCCCCCTCTTCCACTTCCACCATTGACGGATGGAAATCCTCTGGAGCGGTTTCGACCCCCTGGAAAGTGAAAGGGAGGTCTAGCATCCGAGCCACTTGCTCTAGGTACCGCCCACCCAGATGGACCATTCCTGACCGTTGAGATGAGAGCTTCACTGTGGAGAAATCGACGGCTGTGATCTTGAGCAGCGGGGTGGGGGCCGATGGGTAGGGTCTCTCCCACCCCCTGGTGCTGGTGCCTGTGTTGGCGTCTCCTGCAGGGGAGGGAGCAGCAGGGGGGCTAGCTGCAGTGCCGGTTGGTGCACAAGAGAAGGGCGGTGCAGCAGGGGATCCAAGAGGAGTGGTAGGTGCAGTGGTAGGGGCAACTAATTTGGTGGAGGTGGGTCGGGAGCCCAAGGGAGTGGCGGATGAAGCAGGGGAGGGAGAGGAGGAGGGAGCAGCAGCAGCAGCAGCCACACCACCACCACCAGCCGCACCGCCAGCAGCAGCAGCAGAAGGGGAAGCTAATGTGGAGCCCACTGCACTACTGATCCCCTGCCTCCAGAATATTCTCGCACCCTCCCTCTGCTCACTCTCACTCCTGCCTTGGCTGCTTCTCCCAGCCTTCCCACTGCTGGTTGCACCCGACCCAGATCCAATCCCACTGCCGGCTCTTGTGCCAGTTTCCGTGCTGGGTGTGGCCTCAGACGCAACAGCTGCCACCGTCGCTTCCGCCACAGCAGTGGCAGCAGCATCAGTAGCATCAGCAGCAATAGCAGTAGCATCGCTGGCAGCAGCAGCAGCAGCAGCACGTGCAGGGGGCAGGGCAGTGAGTTGGGAGAAGTGGGCGGAGAGGCGCATGAGGATGTTTACCCACTGAGGCCCGGGGTAGAAACCCAGCGATATGATGTGCAGCCGCCGCCGCCGCACCCGACTCTTCCTGCTCGCCCCTGGACTCCCTGCCTCCTCTGCTGCTGCTGCAGAAGTTCCTGTAGCTGCTGCTTCTGGTGCTGTTGCTGGTGTTGATGCAGCGGCATTACCGGAAGACTCTATGAAGGCTCGGGTTATCTCTTGCACCTGTGCTGCATAGTTGTACTCCATAAAGGATGGCACGCTATAAGCACTGTCGTGGCCCATCAGCTCCATGATACCCTGGTAACAGCGAGAAAAGGCAAAAAAAAAAAAAAAAAACAACAAACAAACAAACAGAGCTCCATGATACCCTGGTAACAGCGAGAAAAGGCAAAAGGAAGAAAACAAAGCTCCATGATACTCTGATTCAGAGCTGAACACAGCTGCCAGTGCCAACAGAGCTCACCACTCACAAGTGCGCATATCAGCAAACAGCAAGTCTTACCCTAAGCTGTGACGTGCACAAGGCACTGCACTGGTGGAAAGACAAACCATTATCCCTGAGGAGGGTAATACTCACCTCGGCAGAGCAAGCACGGCCGCTGTTGAACTGCTGGATGGCGGTGCCATCGGTGCGAGCCTGCAACGCCTGGAGCACGACTTTTGAGTTGACCCAAACGTCCTCTACAGAGAGTGATACTCACCTCGGCGGAGCAAGCACGGCCGCTGTTGAACTGCTGGATGGCGGTGCCATCGGTGCGAGCCTGCAACGCCTGGAGCACGACTTTTGAGTTGACCCAAACGTCCTCTACAGAGAGTGATACTCACCTCGGCGGAGCAAGCACGGCCGCTGTTGAACTGCTGGATGGCGGTGCCATCGGTGCGAGCCCGCAGCGCCTGGAGCGCGTGGAAGGCGATGCGCTGCAGCGTGTCCCCCCCCGCTGCCGCCTCCCTCCGCACCTGCCGCATGAAGTGCCGCCACCGCACCTGGTGGGCGCAGGGGTTTGGTTGAGAGTGATTCGGGATGAATCTACCAGTGGCAGTGATGCATCAAGTAGTGCGAGCACACCCAGTGGGCTTGTGTTGGTGCGACTTTTGAGAATTCTCAAAAGTCGCACCAGGGGTCCGGTTGAGAGTGATCCGGGATGAATCTACCAGTGGCAGTGAGTGATGCAAGAAGTAGCGCGAGCACGCCCAGTGGGTTTGTGGCACGTAGCGAATCATCGGTGGTGCGTATTGAGGCGCCTCAAGAATGTGTCATCACGTACCGAATCGTCGGTGGTGAGGCTTGTGGCACGTACCGAGTCATCGGTGGTGAGAGCTTCAGCCAGCGCTGACAGCTGCGACCACAGGTGCCTCTCCTTCCCGCCGTCCACCATGCGAGGAAGCAGCCCAGAAACATCCGGTTTCAGCGACCGGCTGGGGTTTGCAATGGCGTTTGAAGGTGCTTCGAGGGCACTACTGCCGTTCCTACCGCGCCTGCCATTGCTGCTGTGTGCATTGCTGCTGCTGGGAGTACAGCTGCCGCTCTGCTTCAGCAGCTGCTGTCGCAGCGGAAGCTGTTGCAGCAACAGCCGTTGGTGCGCCTGCCTTTTAGGCAGAGCCTGCAGCATCTTCTGAAGAAGCTTCCTCTCCTGCCTCCTCTCCTCCTCCTGCTGCCGCTCCACGCTCATCACCCCCCGTTTACGCCTCTGCTTCGGCTGATTCGACTGCTCCTGCTGCCCCCACTGCTGCTCCTGCTGCTGCTTCCCTCCGTCCCTCCCACTTCCTTCCAGCAGCACCCCCACCTGCTCCTTCCATCGCTCATACCCAAAGTCTCTCTGAAAGCCAAGGCTGGCATTCGCACCAAAGAACCCTCCTCCAATCGTCCCTCCTGCAGCCGTGCTGCTAGCAAAGCTTGCCCCCCCCCTTGCAGTCACATTCACGTCTCCCATCCCGCCCTCCTGCCCCTCCATATAAGCATCTTCGCCTCCCTCTGCTGTGCTCCCAGCTTCGGCTGCCTGACCCGCACCGTGCGTACCTGCTGCTACATCCACTACCGGACCTCTTGCCGAGCCTATTCCCAAACCTGCTTTTGAGCCTGCTCCCACGCATGTGCCTGGGACCATACCAGCGGCAATTGGATCTGCAGGGTCACCTGAAACCATACCGCCTGCCACACGTTCCCTCACAGCATCTGCCATTCCGCCTCCTGCTGCTGACGTGGCAGCACGACATTGGCCACTGGGAGGAGAGGAGGTGGTAATCACCCCCAGGAGCCCTTTCAGTCGTGCTGACAGGTCAGGGGTGCGGCGAGCTTGCGTGGGGAGGGACGCCTTATTCCTGCTGGGCTGCACCTGGGAATCCACCTGAGAATGCACCTGGGAATGCGCCTGGGAATGCACTCGCACTTGCTTGAAGGGCGAAGAGGGTGCACCCGAGTGGTCCCAGTCCCTGCCTCTCACCCCGCCCACCTGGTCTATGGGTAGCGGTACAGGGGTTGGAATGGGGTTGTATGGCCTCGGATCGACACTTGCCTGGGTGACTGCCTGGCTGGATGCCTGCTGCTGCTGCTGCTGCTGCTGATGCACTTGTTGCTTTAAATAACGCAGTAAGAGCTGCTCCTGTTGCTTGTGCTCGTGCACTTGCTCTTGCTGGTTCTGCTGCTGGTTCTGCTGCCGCTCCTCCTCCTCCCTCTGTGCCTCCAGCAACCTCTGCACCTGCTGCACTACTCCGCTGCTGCTCTCCCCCACGCCCAGTTCGCGCAGAGCCCTCGTTACTGTCACACTCGTCAACCCCCCCAGTGACGCCGCACTCCCCCCCCTCTCCTGCTGCTGTTGCCGATGCTCTTGCTGCTGCGTTTCGTGCTCTTGCTCGTACTGTGCCCCATGCTGCTGTTGCTGCTGCTCCATATCCTCAATCATCTGTAGCAACGCCTGTCCACGGTGATTGCCCTCGCCTGGCCCATTGCTGCTCTCCAAATTCCGCTCCTTCCCTCGTTGCTCCTCCTCCCCTTCCGCCTTAGCAGCACAACCCGTGCGATCCACACCATCACCCACACCAAAATCAACTCCGTCAGCATCAACATCAGCGGCAGCATCACCGCCATCAGCATCATCACCAGCAGCAGCTTCCTGCACGAGAGCCACAGAAGCACAGGGCAACACTCCTCCAACCCCTGATGCCCTCGCCGCAGCTGCGCCCCCCTCGTCCGTCCACCCTCCCCGCCTCCCTCCCAGCGCAGCAGGCGCAGTGGCAAGAAAGAGCTGTTGCGCTGCTGCCTCAAACGTCATCGCCTCCCCTGCACCCGCTGCCTGCACACCTGCTCCCGCTGACACCACACGAGCCCCTGCTGACGCGCCAGCAGCACCTGCACCGCCCTCGTCCGCCCACCCTCCCCGCCTCCCTCCCAGCGCAACAGGCGCAGTGGCGAGGAACAGCTGCTGCGCCGCTGCCTCAAACGTCATCGCCTCCCCTGCACCCGCTGACCCCGCACCCGCCCCCTCTGGCGTCCCCACACCCATGGCCCCTGTTGCAGAGGTCCCGCCAGCATTGCCCTGGGGCGCAGGCGGCGGAGTGGGGAGGGGAACGCGCGGAGAGCCCAGTGGGAGAACAGTGGCCGGAGCGAACGGAGCGGGAGGCGGAGGGAAAGATGGGGAAAGGGGAGAGGAAGCGCTTCTGATAGTATTTTGTGGGAGAGGGTGGTGTGAGAGGCGGTGGGGAAACTGCAAGGGAGGATTTCCAGGACCTGTGCCTGTTGCATTCGTGTCTTGCATCGCTATCCACTCTAAGAGAAGCCTCGTTACTGCCGCATCCGATACAGTGCCATCCACTTGAGATGCTCCGGTTGCCATGTCTGCTGCTGCTGCTGCTGCTGTTTCGGCTGCTGCCGCAGCTGCTGCTGGTGGCCCTGCTCTAGCTGCTCCTCCTGCTCCTGCTCCTCCCGAGCGATCCTGTCCGTCCATCCCCAGCATGACATCGAACGGATGCAGAGCGACGCTGCCGCTGCTGCCACCAGTGCCACCACCACCACCACCATGCAGAGCAGCAGCAGGACGATTGTAAGTAGCGTCGTTGTTCTCTGTAAGCACAGTTGCCTGCGCGCCACTGACACCACCGCCGCCACCATCCCGACCGGCAGTAACACGACCGTTAGCACCGGCGGTGGCCGCTGTAGCAGGAGGTATAGCTGCCTGTGCGAGACTGCTACCTGCTGCGCCCACGAGGCTCCCATTGCGCTGCTGCTGCTGCAGCAGCAGCATCGTCAGTAGCAGCTCCGCGTTGGTATACTCCCCTGCTGGCGCAGAGTTTTGAGTCGACTCAGGAATTGCCGATGGCGGAACCATAACCGCTTCACACCCTAGACTGCTTTTATCGCTAAGTCCTGTGTTAGTTGCGCCTGGCGTGGCCATGGGGGGAGGGCAAGCTTCCGCCAGCGCTGATGCTGGATCCGCCGCTCGCGCCACGCCCGCCGCGCCCGCGGCTGCCAGCGCAAAAGCTTCCGCCACGCTTGCGGCGGGCTTCGGCGGAAGAACGGCACTTGGAGGTGTTGCGGCGGGGACTGCTGCGGGCGCGCGCGGCCATCCAGTTGCCGGAGACGCGCCCGCGCCGGTTGCGCGGAAGCAGTTTGCGCTGATGGTACAGGTGCGCGAGGTTCTTGCGCGGAGCAGGGGACTCTCACCGCGGGTTCCGCCAACAGCGCAGCCATTGCGGCGTCGAACTCCAAATCCATCTCGCAGGACTGCTGCGCGCCGTCCAGATTGTTCCCAGGCCACGGCCAGCCGTCGATTCTTTGAAAAGATGGGCCAAATTCGTCAAGCGAGCCTTGCGGAAGCAGGGGCGGCTGCAGCAGGTCCATTAGATTCGCGCTAAGCTGGTCGCACGGCTGCTGCGAAAAGTCGTCGCACGGCTGCTGCGAAAAGTCGTCGCACGGCTGCTGCGAAAAGTCGTCGCACAACGCTGCGAAACTAAGGTCGTCCATGGTTTTCAGTGCGGCTTACGTGCGTGACTGAAAGCACGGAAGAACGACCATGTAGGAGCAGAAGAGGATGAGGATGGCCTACCACGCAGTGATATCGAAGCTAAGCAATGTATCGCACGGCTCGTAAGGACAGGATAAGTGTGGTAGGTACAGAAAGAAACGAGGTGAGGCGATGGTGAACAGCGCTTCGAAAGAGCCTCTGGGTCCAAGATTTGCGAGCGAAAATGGGGTGGAGGGGGGGACACAAGAAAGGTCTGCAAGGACTGTGACAGCACCACAAAACAAGAGCGCCTCACATCCCATCCCATCACATCACACGCTAGTTGCGAGTGCGACAAGAGAGATGTGTGGGTGGGTCGGTGGGACGAGGGACGAGATGAGATGTCGGTGCGAGGGCGCGTTCCGTGTGCTCGTATCATGGACTGTTGCTCAAGTGAAGAAACGCATTCTCACCAGTGGACTGTTGCTCAGGATTTGTCCTCACTACAGGGCTTCCGGTTCTCGATGAAGATATGGCTCTGGTATATCGTTTCTTTGCCAGAGAGATTGGCTGGTGTACATTCCGGCGCTGTGCAGCGCACTCTGCCCCGCGCAGCACAGGGCGCTTCGCCCGCGCGCCATTCCTGCACAGAACTGCCATTTCCCGGCTAGTGTTTGCGGAAACCTGTCACAATCTCCGAGTACAATGATGTGACGAAACTTTTTGCTCGTGCGAAAACAGTGAAACCAGGGGGTTTCCCAATTTCGCGCTGGTCGCAAGACAGCCCAATTTTGCGCTGGTCACCATCCCATCCCATCATCAAACACTTGCTCCATCCCAATACTGCTGTTCTGACACACAGCCGCTCCCCAAATCCAATTCTCTGAAACCCGCTCTGCCTGAGCCTCTCCCTCACTATCAATTTTCAATATCCACCCAAGGTGGTCCCCTCCTACATGTTCCCAATCAGCCGCTATTTTACCGCCAATTCCAACGGTCGCGGTTCGAAACCGTGTCGATTGCGTGTGGGGATTGGTCGTCTGCTATGCTTCCGTTCTCTCAATCCGTGGTCAGCCACGCATATTTTAAAACAGCAGCGCATCATCTCTCGCATTCCAACCTTCAAGGTTCTCCACTCCAATGCTACGCCGACATTCTCCGTTATGCTCTTCAACCTCGGGAACTTCAACCTCTATCCGTTTAACTCGCCTTCTCGTCCACGGGTGGAACCTCCGCTGGTTCAAACTGCAACCTGCACGGGCTGTCCGAGCTTTACGACCTTCAGCTTCTGTCGTTGCAAGTCGGAAACTGTTGGAGATCCGCAAGCTGCTGAAGCATCCCGACTTCCAGCTCAAGGTAGATAAAGCCTCAGTTTCTCGATTTCGTGTTTATCCCGAGCTCAATGTTATTGTGGCTTCACGTCGTAACTTGTACTAATCGAAGTTATATTTACATTGTGCAGAAAGGCGTGATGAAGACGTTCAACTTTGCGAGGCTTTCAGCCTTCGCCCTGCAGCACTCTTCACGACTGTGACAACACTGCCGTTCAGCTTTCTCTGCTCGCATGTTCGACAATCTAAGTGCATCGGATCTCGCCAGCCTGAGTTCTTCACCAGCCTGCTGTCGAGCTTTCCAGCTAAGTGCTCCTTCCACGATGTCGCAGTTTTCTTTTCCGCTTTCAATTTCGTTCGTGCTATTTATTTGTTTTCCAGCCAAAGCACCGCCCATAGAGCTCCCTGTCTCCTCCCCTAGGTCCGCGTTAGTCTCTTTAGGTCAGTCTAGCGTCAGCGTCGCTAAGTCAAGCATAGCTGCGTCGGTCTGTCTGAGCACTGCGGTGTGGTTGCTTTGGCTGGAAAACATCCCCCCTTCCCCCACATTACTTCGTCGCTTTTGTCGTTTTATGGCGTCCTCTCGTTTCTGAAACTGACTTCTTTTTTTGTTGCTGGCAGGTGCTCCTCTGATGCTTCTAATCAACTGAGAGCAGCCAAGGCAACACGGCTGGCGTTTAACAATACAAGACTAAGTGCATGAGCTCGAAGGCAACGCATGGAGGCAAGACGACAAGTCAACTTCCAATCCAAGGATAGACAACTTGCAAGCCAAGGCTTCGATCAAGACTTAAGACATGCAACCCACGTGCAGATAAGTATCGTTTTCCACCTTGTTCCGCTCAACTTCATTTCCGCTCATCGCTGTTATGCATTTTCATGCCCACCATGCTTGAGCGCTTACCACAGCTGTTGCATGAACCATCCCCCTTTAATGGTATAGGTATTTTTTTAAGGTACCCTTTTCTGGTGAGTCCCTAGGTTCTCTTCTGGTTTTTTTTTTGTATTTGGTTCTTGTTGCGGTGGTGGTGAGCGCTCTTGCTGCGTGCATCTGCATATCCATACATACCATTCATCATGCATATGCTTGCCTTTTCCGTCTGGAGGACCTTCCAGTGCCACTTGTACTTACCCCCCCTCCTCCCTCCTTTGACTGGCAGAGGCTCGTCAACTCCATCAACCGCGTCGGAGCTGCAAGGCACTTCAACACTTGAAGTCGATGTTCAAGTCTTGAAGCCAACACTTGGAGCCAATTTCAAGACTTCTTCAACTCTGTCTTGAAGTCCACAACCTTTAACACTTCAAATGAAAAGCTAAGTATTCTTCAACCTTGGCTTCTCTTTCGTTGTTTCCTGTTGGTCACGTTTCTGCTATTTCAGCAATCATCATTACATTTTCGCCTTCCATTGCATAGCACGTATGCTTGAGCGCTCATCATTACCGCCACTTGAGCCTTCCCTGGTTTTTTTTTTTTAAGGTACTCTTTTCTGGTGAGTTCTTCAGGTCCCTTAAGGTTTTTTTCTGGTATATGGCTCTTGTGGTTGTGGTGGTGAGCACCCTTGTATCCATGCTACTGCACCCATCATGCATGCATATGCTTGCCCCTCTGATTTTTTTACTGTCATTTGTACTCATCGACCCCCCTCCCTTTCCTTCATTCGCTTTGCAGGTACCTCCACACTGAAGGCCTTCAACGAATAACCACCACTCAGCATGTTCAACGTTCAAAGTTCAACGTTCAAAGGCATTCAAGAGTTAATTATTTCAAGCTTCAAGACTGAAGGCTCTCAAGGTAAAGATTAAATCTTTTGGCAGTTTTAAATGTGGGACACAAACTAACATTCCACTTTCTTCCTGCAGGAGCTTCAACATGTCAACGGACACTTTCCATTGAAGATGACCAAGAGTCTGTAATCTGAAGTCCCAAGATTCAAGCTTCCTTTAAAAGGTGACGGTTAATTTTTTTTTTGGCAGTTTTAATGTGTGGCACACTCACTAACTTTTCTCTTTCTTCCTGCAGGAGCTTCAACATATCAACGGACACTTTCCACTGAAAATGGCCAAGAGTCTATAATCTGAAGTCCCAAGATTCAAGCTTCCCTTAAAAGGTGACGTTTTAATCTTTTGGCAGTTTTGATGTGTGGCACACTCACTAACTTTCCACTTTCTTCCTGCAAGTGCTTCAACATGTCAACGGACACTTTCCACTGAAGATGGCCAAGAGTCTACAATCTGAAGTCCCAAGATTCTAGTATCCCTCAAAAGGTAACTTATTAATATTTTGGCAGTTGAAGTTTGTGACACGTGACTAATATCTTCACTTTATCCTGCAGGTATCAATCGGGAGATCTTCAATGGACATCCACCACTCCACTTGAGATCCAAGGCTTTCCAAGGTAATTTTTATTTTCCAGCATCAAGTTCGTGTGGAATGTACCATTATCTAACAGTTCTCTCTCATCCTGCAGGTGGTTCAACATGGAAGATGTTCAATGACAGCCATCACTGAAGATGCTCAACTCAGCAATCAAGGTATTCTTATAACCTTTTAGCAGTTCAATTCAATGCTTACTGCATTCTTGCACACTCTGGCTGAGGACTGATTAATCTCGTTTTCTTTGTGCAGGTAACCTGGAGGCAGATGCATCTGGCATGGCAAGTGGCATTAAGGCATGAGGAGGCAAAGCATGGCGCTGAGGGGCCCTTGGGGTTGTCTAAACACTCGGATCCGGGCCATACAGACTGATTCTGTCGGTACAGAGCTGACTGCAGCAGCTCTGTATCGGCAGATTCAGTCTGTGAGAATGGGCTCCCGCATGCCTTGGGTTTAGCGACTCTGAGGGTAGGCCAGTCCTCCCTGTGGTGGGGGAGGATGGTAATGCCTTCAGCAACCAGTCGCCACGCCTCCAGCAGCCAGTCGCCATGCCTCCAGCAGCCATTTCTTTCAGGGCAAGACAGTCTTGTATCCATGCGAGTCGTTTTGGCTGTTCTAGGGTTTCTGCTTCCATCTTATGCCTGAATACTAACGCTTTCTTTTGTGCTCTGCAGGTACCTTATATTATGATGATTTGCCGTAGCAGCAACCATAGTGGCATCTCTCCTACTGAGTAGCAGCAACATGCTCTAGGACATGCTAATGTTCTGTAACATCTTATATTTACTGAAATCTTTAATGTAAACTTGCATTCATACTTCACTTGAAAGCTGAAAGCATCGGTATACATATTTTAAAGTTCAACCACAATCAAGTTCAAGACCCTATACAGTAGCATCAACCCTGTAACTGCAAGCCAAAGTAGTTGTACAAGTGTGGACTTTCATGCCAGACTTGCTTCTCAGCTGACTAAAATATCACTTCTTTCTGCTGACCATGACACTTCGTTTCTGTTGGTTGCACGCCAGTTCTTTTGCGCAACTGACTTCTACGGTTAACCAACATTTTTGTATGGTGGAGCAAGGGCTGATGTGTAACAAAGAATGTGATGGGCGGATGATATTGCCTTTCAAAGGCATAGGACAATCTCGTTTTGAATTTAGCATCAATTTTGTTTGTTCCTCTTCTCTGCATCCATGGCTGCCTCATAGAGCTTAGCTGCCACCACAGGCCCAGCATTCTCCACCATACTAGCAAATACCGAACCCCCTTTTCCCCTTCTAACACCACGCTCGTTCAACCCCTGACGTAGCAACTTCGCCGGGGTATCAAACTCTGCAACCCTACCTCCAGGCGCAAGCACCAACACCCTATCCGCATCAATAACTGTATCGATGCGATGCGCTATAGTGAGCACTGTGGCTCGCATGCCTGCAGCACCGAACTGCTCGCGCACTGTGGCTTGGACTAGAGCGTCGGTCTCCCCGTCAACGGCTGCGGTTGCTTCATCCAGCACCACCACTCGGGACTGGCGCAGCAAGGCACGTGCGAGACAGAGAAGCTGCCTCTGCCCCACACTGAAATTTTCCCCGTTTTCAGACACATCCATGTCAAGAGTCACAGGGCGAAGCCTCGTGGTGGCAGCCGAGGCAGCAGCGTGAGATGGGGATCCCTCAAGTATCCTGGATGAATCACACTCAACGCCGTTCCCGTGCCTTCCACCGTTGCTGTTTCGGTCCTCCACATCAGCTTCGCCGTTGCTGAGAGTAAGAGGAGGAGGAGTTGATGGCGGTGCTGAGGGGTTGGAATGGGAGGTGGGAGGAGAGAGATGGGCGCGCCTGAGGGCGTCCTGCATGTCAGTATCGGAGTAGCGGCCGAAGGGGTCCAGGTTCTGCCGTACACTGCCCTGGAAGAGAACCGGATCCTGGGGGCAAGGGAGGGAGGGGAGGAGGAATGTTTATGAGGCGGCTAGAAAGTGCAGAGAGTGCAGAGAGAGCGTCCTGCATGTCAGCATCGGAGTAGCGGCCAAAGGGGTCCAGGTTCTGCCGTACACTGCCCTGGAAGAGAACCGGATCCTGCGAGTGAAGGGAGGGAGGAGAGATGGAGGGAGCGATTGTGAGGCACGGAGGGAGGAGACATAAGAATCACATTGCCCTGGAAAAGGAGAGGGACCTGTGGGAAGCCGGAGGGAAGAGAGATGGAAGCTGAACGAGCAGAGATGCTCGCAAAGAGGCTGAGAAGTCTGAGGAGCTTCTCAAATTCCTCAGAAACTGATGGAAATTGACAAGAGAAGCATGGTGTAGCATGGTGAAGCATGGTGTAGCATGGTGAAGCATGGTGTAGCGCGGGCCAAAACGACCCCTGCTTGAGAGAGAGCTGGTTTACCTGCGGGATGATGGAGAGGCGCTGCCTGAGGTCGTCCAGCCCCACGCCTGTGAGATCCAAGCCGTCGATGCTGACGTGGCCTCGGCTGCGGCTGTTCTCCACCAATCGGAAGAGCACCGCTGCCAGGCTGGACTTGCCCGACCCGGTTCGCCCCAGAATGCCAACCATCTCGCCGCCCGCCACCTGGCGGTGGACAGAGGTTGGCAGGATGTGACAGGGGGAGAGGGTATGGTGTAAGGGTATTGAAGGGAAGAGGAAGGAGAGAGCACAGAATGATGATATCACTCAGTATGTTAGGCCCTAATTTGAGAATTCTCACAAGGGGCTGGGATAAAGCAAACACTCACCGTGAAGGTGAGATCATTCGGTGCATCTTGCAGGTCCGCTTTTGAGAACTCGGAGTATTCTTGCTTGAAAGAATTCCCACAAGAGGCTGGGATTAAACAAGCACTCACAGTGAAGGTGAGATCGTTCAGTGCGTAAGGCAGGTCCTCCCGATACGCCATGTACACGTGGCAGAACTCCACTCGCCCCTTGTCCGGCCACGCGGGCGGCAGCGTGCCAGGTGGCGAGAGGTGATTGGCCTCGGAGGGCAGCTGCATGAAGGCGTGGATGCGCTCCACCGAGGTGAAGTAGTTCTCACTCTCTGCTGCCTGTCTGATGGCGTACTGGAATAGACCCGTCAGCTGCAGGGACTGCACCAGAATCACACCTGTGGGGGAGGAGTGAAGAGTCAAGGGGCATGAAGGCGTGAAGGCGTGGATGCGCTCCACGGAGGTGAAATAGTTCTCACTCTCTGCTGCTTGTCGGATCGCATACTGGAACAGACCCGTGAGTTGCAGGGACTGCACCAGAATCACACCTGTTGGAGGGGAAGGAGTGGAAGTAGGGGGAGTGGAGGGGGGCAGCTGCATGAAGGCGTGGATGCGCTCCACCGAGGTGAAGTAGTTCTCACTCTCTGCTGCTTGCCTGATCGCGTACTGGAAGAGGCCGGTAAGTTGCAAGCTCTGGACGAGAATAACCCCTGTGAAGGAGAAGGAATGCAGGGGAAAGGAGTGAAGGGTCAACGGGGGAAGTAGGAAGAAGGGTGCTTGCGAGGTTTCAGAGCTCCTCTGCTGCCTGCCGTGTGGCTTTTGAGGCACCTCAAAGGGCAGCTGCATGAAGGCGTGGATGCGCTCCACCGAGGTGAAGTAGTTCTCACTCTCTGCTGCTTGTCTGATCGCGTACTGGTAAAGGCCTGTGAGTTGAAGGCTCTGGACGAGGATCACTCACCAGCATACCCGGCCGGCAGGGAGCCGTGCAGCACGACCACTAGGATGGCGACAAGTGTCACGAGCGCAGAGGCGCACAGGTCCAGCCGGATCCCGAGCCACCGGCCGGCGTGCACGAACTGGATGTAGGCGCGGTGGTTGGCATCGATGAGCGCTATGAAGTGATGGAGGAAGGCGGGGGCGGCTCCGTATGCCCGCACTGACACCACTCCCTGTGTGGGGGGGGAAGGGTGGTTACAGGGGGAAGGAGGAATGCACGAACTGTATGTAGGCGCGGTGGTTGGCGTCTATGAGCGCTATGAAGTGATGGAGGAAGGCGGGGGCTGCTCCGTATGCCCGCACTGACACCACTCCCTGTGTGGGGGGGGAAGGGGGGTTACCGGGGGAAGGAGGAATGCACGAACTGTATGTAGGCGCGGTGGTTGGCGTCTATGAGCGCTATGAACTGATGGAGGAAGGCGGGGGCGGCTCCGTATGCCCGCACTGACACCACTCCCTGTGTGGGGGGGGAAGGGTGGTTACAGGGGGAAGGAGGAATGCACGAACTGTATGTAGGCGCGGTGGTTGGCGTCTATGAGCGCTATGAAGTGATGGAGGAAGGCGGGGGCTGCTCCGTATGCCCGCACTGACACCACTCCCTGTGTGGGGGGGGAAGGGGGGTTACCGGGGGAAGGAGGAATGCACGAACTGTATGTTGGCGCGGTGGTTGGCGTCTATGAGCGCGATAAAGTGATGGAGGAAGGCGGGGGCGGCTCCGTATGCCCGCACTGACACCACTCCCTGTGTGGGGGGGGAAGGGTGGTTACAGGGGGAAGGAGGAATGCACGAACTGTATGTAGGCGCGGTGGTTGGCGTCTATGAGCGCTATGAAGTGATGGAGGAAGGCGGGGGCTGCTCCGTATGCCCGCACTGACACCACTCCCTGTGTGGGGGGGGAAGGGGGGTTACCGGGGGAAGGAGGAATGCACGAACTGTATGTTGGCGCGGTGGTTGGCGTCTATGAGCGCTATGAAGTGATGGAGGAAGGCGGGGGCGGCTCCGTATGCCCGCACTGACACCACTCCCTGTGTGGGGGGGGAAGGGTGGTTACAGGGGGAAGGAGGAATGCACGAACTGTATGTAGGCGCGGTGGTTGGCGTCTATGAGCGCTATGAAGTGATGGAGGAAGGCGGGGGCTGCTCCGTATGCCCGCACTGACACCACTCCCTGTGTGGGGGGGGAAGGGGGGTTACCGGGGGAAGGAGGAATGCACGAACTGTATGTAGGCGCGGTGGTTGGCGTCTATGAGCGCTATGAAGTGATGGAGGAAGGCGGGGGCTGCTCCGTATGCCCGCACTGACACCACTCCCTGTGTGGGGGGGGAAGGGGGGTTACCGGGGGAAGGAGGAATGCACGAACTGTATGTAGGCGCGGTGGTTGGCGTCTATGAGCGCTATGAAGTGATGGAGGAAGGCGGGGGCTGCTCCGTATGCCCGCACTGACACCACTCCCTGTGTGGGGGGGGAAGGGTGGTTACAGGGGGAAGGAGGAATGCACGAACTGTATGTAGGCGCGGTGGTTGGCGTCTATGAGCGCTATGAAGTGATGGAGGAAGGCGGGGGCTGCTCCGTATGCCCGCACTGACACCACTCCCTGTGTGGGGGGGGAAGGGGGGTTACCGGGGGAAGGAGGAATGCACGAACTGTATGTAGGCGCGGTGGTTGGCGTCTATGAGCGCTATGAAGTGATGGAGGAAGGCGGGGGCTGCTCCGTATGCCCGCACTGACACCACTCCCTGTGTGGGGGGGGAAGGGGGGTTACCGGGGGAAGGAGGAATGCACGAACTGTATGTAGGCGCGGTGGTTGGCGTCTATGAGCGCTATGAAGTGATGGAGGAAGGCGGGGGCTGCTCCGTATGCCCGCACTGACACCACTCCCTGTGTGGGGGGGGAAGGGGGGTTACCGGGGGAAGGAGGAATGCACGAACTGTATGTTGGCGCGGTGGTTGGCGTCTATGAGCGCGATAAAGTGATGGAGGAAGGCGGGGGCGGCTCCGTATGCCCGCACTGACACCACTCCCTGTGTGGGGGGGGAAGGGTGGTTACAGGGGGAAGGAGGAATGCACGAACTGTATGTAGGCGCGGTGGTTGGCGTCTATGAGCGCTATGAAGTGATGGAGGAAGGCGGGGGCTGCTCCGTATGCCCGCACTGACACCACTCCCTGTGTGGGGGGGGAAGGGGGGTTACCGGGGGAAGGAGGAATGCACGAACTGTATGTAGGCGCGGTGGTTGGCGTCTATGAGCGCTATGAAGTGATTGTTGAAGGCGGGGGCTGCTCCGTATGCCCGCACTGACACCACTCCCTGTGTGGGGGGGGAAGGGGGGTTACCGGGGGAAGGAGGAATGCACGAACTGTATGTTGGCGCGGTGGTTGGCGTCTATGAGCGCGATAAAGTGATGGAGGAAGGCGGGGGCGGCTCCGTATGCCCGCACTGACACCACTCCCTGTGTGGGGGGGGAAGGGTGGTTACAGGGGGAAGGAGGAATGCACGAACTGTATGTAGGCGCGGTGGTTGGCGTCTATGAGCGCTATGAAGTGATGGAGGAAGGCGGGGGCTGCTCCGTATGCCCGCACTGACACCACTCCCTGTGTGGGGGGGGAAGGGGGGTTACCGGGGGAAGGAGGAATGCACGAACTGTATGTTGGCGCGGTGGTTGGCGTCTATGAGCGCGATAAAGTGATGGAGGAAGGCGGGGGCTGCTCCGTATGCCCGCACTGACACCACTCCCTGTGTGGGGGGGGAAGGGGGGTTACCGGGTGAAGGAGGAATGCACGAACTGTATGTAGGCGCGGTGGTTGGCGTCTATGAGCGCTATGAAGTGATGGAGGAAGGCGGGGGCTGCTCCGTATGCCCGCACTGACACCACTCCCTGTGTGGGGGGGGAAGGGTGGTTACAGGGGGAAGGAGGAATGCACGAACTGTATGTAGGCGCGGTGGTTGGCGTCTATGAGCGCTATGAAGTGATGGAGGAAGGCGGGGGCTGCTCCGTATGCCCGCACTGACACCACTCCCTGTGTGGGGGGGGAAGGGGGGTTACCGGGGGAAGGAGGAATGCACGAACTGTATGTAGGCGCGGTGGTTGGCGTCTATGAGCGCTATGAAGTGATGGAGGAAGGCGGGGGCTGCTCCGTATGCCCGCACTGACACCACTCCCTGTGTGGGGGGGGAAGGGGGGTTACCGGGGGAAGGAGGAATGCACGAACTGTATGTAGGCGCGGTGGTTGGCGTCTATGAGCGCTATGAAGTGATTGTTGAAGGCGGGGGCTGCTCCGTATGCCCGCACTGACACCACTCCCTGTGTGGGGGGGGAAGGGGGGTTACCGGGGGAAGGAGGAATGCACGAACTGTATGTTGGCGCGGTGGTTGGCGTCTATGAGCGCGATAAAGTGATGGAGGAAGGCGGGGGCGGCTCCGTATGCCCGCACTGACACCACTCCCTGTGTGGGGGGGGAAGGGTGGTTACAGGGGGAAGGAGGAATGCACGAACTGTATGTAGGCGCGGTGGTTGGCGTCTATGAGCGCTATGAAGTGATGGAGGAAGGCGGGGGCTGCTCCGTATGCCCGCACTGACACCACTCCCTGTGTGGGGGGGGAAGGGGGGTTACCGGGGGAAGGAGGAATGCACGAACTGTATGTTGACGCGGTGGTTGGCGTCTATGAGCGCGATAAAGTGATGGAGGAAGGCGGGGGCTGCTCCGTATGCCCGCACTGACACCACTCCCTGTGTGGGGGGGGAAGGGGGGTTACCGGGTGAAGGAGGAATGCACGAACTGTATGTAGGCGCGGTGGTTGGCGTCTATGAGCGCTATGAAGTGATGGAGGAAGGCGGGGGCTGCTCCGTATGCCCGCACTGACACCACTCCCTGTGTGGGGGGGGAAGGGTGGTTACAGGGGGAAGGAGGAATGCACGAACTGTATGTAGGCGCGGTGGTTGGCGTCTATGAGCGCTATGAAGTGATGGAGGAAGGCGGGGGCTGCTCCGTATGCCCGCACTGACACCACTCCCTGTGTGGGGGGGGAAGGGGGGTTACCGGGGGAAGGAGGAATGCACGAACTGTATGTAGGCGCGGTGGTTGGCGTCTATGAGCGCTATGAAGTGATGGAGGAAGGCGGGGGCTGCTCCGTATGCCCGCACTGACACCACTCCCTGTGTGGGGGGGGAAGGGGGGTTACCGGGGGAAGGAGGAATGCACGAACTGTATGTAGGCGCGGTGGTTGGCGTCTATGAGCGCTATGAAGTGATGGAGGAAGGCGGGGGCTGCTCCGTATGCCCGCACTGACACCACTCCCTGTGTGGGGGGGGAAGGGGGGTTACAGGGGGAAGGAGGAATGCACGAACTGTATGTAGGCGCGGTGGTTGGCGTCTATGAGTGCGATGAAGTGATGGAGGAACGCAGGGGCGGCTCCATATGCCCGCACTGACACCAGTCCCTGTGTGGGGGTTGGTGTGAAAGGGAGAAGGAGAGATGTATAGAGAAACAGGTAAGAAAGAGAAAGGGGCGCGCACGAACTGTATGTAGGCGCGGTGATTGGCGTCGATTAGTGCGATGAAGTGATGGAAGAAGGCGGGGGCTGCTCCGTATGCCCGCACTGACACCACTCCCTGTGTGGGTGCAGGATGAACGAGAGAAGGAGAGATACAGAGATATCTGTAAGAGAGAGAAAAGGGGCGTGCACAAAATGGATGTAGGCGCGTGGTTGGCGTGAATGAGTGCTACGACGTGCGTGACAGGTGGTACTCACGCTACTCACCACCTTGCGCCGTACAGCCTAGCACACACCCACCTGCAGGCTCTGAGCGAAGTGAGCGTAGATGGGCGAGCGCGAGAGGCCGTCAATGCGCTTGAGCTCGCGGGAGACCCGCAGATAGCGGCCTACCATACACATGCAGTTACTTACAGCCCAGCACACACCCACCTGCAGGCTCTGAGCGAAGTGTGCGTAGATGGGCGAGCGCGAGAGGCCGTCGATGCGCTTGAGCTCGCGGGAGACCCGCAGATAGCGGCGCTGCAGCAACGCGAAGACCACCAGCAGTGGCGGCAGCGCTAGGAGGAACCAGGGCACCAGCACTGCTGTCACTGCTATCGCCCCCGCACAGCCCAGAAAGAGCTCCATGGTTTGCTGGATGGGGGGGGAGTGGGAGGGAAAAGGGGAGGGGAAAGAGGAGGATTTGGGACGAGCCGCAGCAGCAGCAGCGGTGACAGCGCCAGGAGGAACCAGGGCACCAGCACTGCTGTCACTGCTATGGCTCCCGCACACCCCAGAAAGAGATCCATGGTTTGAATCTGTTTTTTGAGAATCCTTGAAAAAACAGATTCACACCAGAAAGAGTTCCATGGTTTGCTGTATGTGGGTATGAGGAGGGCGGAGGGGGAAGGGGAGGAAATGAGGAGTTGGGACAAGCAGCAGAGGCAGCGGCAGCGACAGCAAGATTGTGCTGGCAGGAGAGGAGAGAGGAAAGGGTTGTGTCGAAAGGAAGGGAGAGGGGAAAGGAGTGTGTCGAAAGGAGGAGAAAGTGTGAGGAAAGGAGAGAAGAGCGGCGGGGCGTACAGCACGTGCCTGCCAGTTACCTGAACGGTGGTTGGCAGTAGGTCGTCAACGAGAGATTGATCCTTGCTGAATCGATTGAGGATTCGACCCACTGGGTTCTGGAAGAAAGAGGGAGGAGGATTGGACGATGAGAGGGAACAGGAGATAGGGAGAGGATGAGGAGGAGTTGAGCAGAGAGGAGACACGGGCCGGTGTACAATTAACTGTCAGAGAATAAGCATTACGCTTCATCGTGCACATTCCTTACCCGGTCAAAGAAGAGTGGTGGGGACCGCAGCACGCGCAGGCAGGGTTATGAGGTGGTGCATGTGGGTTTTGGTGCATTGCCTAACCACCATACCACCACATTGCCTATCACTCTCTCACCTGGTCGAAGAATAGCATTGGGAAGCACAGCACGTGCACAGCCATGAGGTGATGCAATGCTTAGCAATCAGCACTACTAAGCCTAACAGTTACCTCCACACCACCCACCTGGTCGAAGAAGAGCAGTGGGGAGCGCAGCACATGCACAGCCATGAGGTGGTGCATGTGGCGCGCTGCAGCGAGGGCAGCATGGGTGAACCAGAAGGCCCGCAGCAGCGACAGCACGACGGCTCCCGCTGTCAGCACCGCGTATATGCCCACGTACAGGCCTGGTAGTGGGGAGAGAGAGGGAGGGTGGGGGTGTTCTGAAAAGGGCAAGAGTGGCTTTTGAGTAGGTTCAAACAGCACGATGGCACCTGCTGTCAGCACCGCGTATATGCCCACGTACAGGCCTGGTAGTGGGGAGAGAGAGGGAGGGTGGTGTGTTACCAAGGGAAACAGTGGAGTGTGAGTTGGTTGAAACAGCACAATCGTGCCTGCAGTCGGCACAGCACTGCATAATAGCCCACGTGCAGGCCTGGTGGGGAGTAGTGGTGAGTTGAGGGCGGGTGGCTTGTGAGTGGGTCTCAAACAGTACTATGGTGCAGGAGACGCACCTGAGGAGAGGGAGTATTTGTGGTCGACCCAGACGCCCAGCCAGTAGTCCACGAGGGTGCGCACTGTCTGTGCCACCATGAATGCCAGCAACAGCCCGGCAAAGAGCAGGAAGCTGAGAGGGGCGACAGGGATGGCAGGCGGATAAAGATTGGGCAGGAGTTGCAGAGGGAGTTTCAATGGAGGTGGAGGGAGAAAGGAGACGCAATGGAAGATAACATTGTTGCTTGCAGAAACAAGTGCTCGCGGTCAGCAAGCAGCAGCGGTGACAAAGCGCATCATGAGGGGTCTAGTTTTGAGGCGCCTCAAAACTAGGCAAGCAGCAGCGGTGACAAAGCACATCATGAGGGGAAGAAGGACCGATTAAGAACGGGAGAGGTAAAGAGCTCACCCTCCCCCAGCCTTGATGTAAGCACAGTAGGTGGCGCGAGTGACCTGCCCCTCCACTCGGTCCTCCTTTATAGTCACACGCCCCATGCTCCTCTGCCCCCACTGCGCCCGCTTCTCTCTCTGCCCATCTGTCAACTTCATTGACTGCTCCTTCCCATCTTCCCCCCCAGGCACTGGGCCGTTCTCTCCCTCACACGCCCCGTCAGTCATCCCATTATGCCCATTATCCACCCCATCAGCCACCCCATCAACCTCCCCATCAGCCATCCCATTGGCAACCCCATCCTCTGCATTCTCCCCTTCCCTCAAGGCACCATCCTGCACCACCGCTTCCTCTCGTCGCGTCTCCGCCTCCTCTACCCCTCTCCCATCCACCGCCACTGCCTCTTGCCCTTCACGTGCCCCGCCCTCCCCGCCCTCTCCTGCACCTCCTGCTCCATCCCCCCCTCCATTCTCCCCTCCCCCTTGAACCGCCTCCCTGCCTCCCCCCTCCCCCAACGCCTCCCCTCCTCCTGCCCCTTCCCCAACTCGATCCTCCCCCATGCTTTTCCCATCCAAACCTTCCAACCCCTCCCCGCTCTCCCACCCTCCCCGCCCCTCATATCTCGCCGAAGGCACAGCTTCGACAGCAGCAGCAGCAGCAGCCGCCATGGCTTCAACACTCCTCACCCTCTTCATTTCCCTCCTACTAATCGCCCCCACCTCTGCTAGCTCCTCCGCGCTCCCAGCCAATCCCAGCCGTCCATGTGTCATCAGCAGCACCTGAGAGCACGCATCCAGCGACCGTCGGTTGTGCGTTACCAGCACGACCGTGCGGTTACCGCGTTGCATGACCCCTCCTTGAAGCACGTTCTCTATAAGGTGCTTCGCTGTAGGAACATCCACTGCGGCTAGAGGGTCGTCTAGGAGCACAAGGGGAGCGCTGCTGTAGCAGGCCCTGGCGAGGGAGATTCGTGCCTTCTGGCCCCCACTCAGGTTGATGCCCCTCTCTCCCTGCAAGGGCAATTGGAGACCAGGAAGGAAGGGACGAAGATAACAATTTGTTTGATCTGAAAATCCAGTAGCAATGGAAATGAACTGAGAGGGTCGTCTGGGATCACAAGGGGTGCACTGCAGTAGCAGGCGGTAGCCAGGGATTCCAGGAGCGATACTAGGCTGAGCTAGAACCACTCACGATTTCCGTCTGGTGCCCGGCGGCCAGGGCAGCGATGTCGCGGTCAAGCGCACAGGCGCGCACCACCTCCTGGTACCTGGCCGCATCAAAGGGCTGCCCGAAAAGAATGTTCTCCATGACCGTAGCATTCAAAATCCACGACTGCTGCGCTGCATACGCCACGTTCCCTAAACTGCTCACCCACATAGCGCCGCCCACATACTGCATCTCCTCTAGTATTGCCTGCAGGAGGGAGGACTTGCCGCTGCCCACCGCCCCTATGACGGCCACTACCGCGCCTCTCTCCACTTGCATAGTCACTCGCTCCAGGTGGAACCCTCCTGCTGCAGCAGCAGCGTCTGCTGTCGTAGCAACAGCATCGGCAGAAGCAGCAGGCATAGCAAGCGAGGAACCAACCCCCTCTCCCTCCTGCTGTTGCCCCTTTTCCAATTCATTCTGCCTACCCTCCTGCAAGCCGTTCTCTTTGCCTGCCTCGCCATCACCTTCCTTGGCCTCTCCCTGCGTGCAATCTGGCTGAACGCTCCCAACAGCTCCATTCCTCTTCTCCTGCGCTTTCTGAGCGCCAAGCCTTCTCCTCCATAGCCCTCTGGCGCCTTTCCCCTTGCCCCCCTCTGCTTTCTGCTGCTGCTCTGTGCTGGAGGGAAGCTGCTGGGCTGTGGTGGACGGCAGCTGCCAGGAGAAGGAGGCGTCTTCAAGTGCCACAACCACGCCCTTGCTCTCCGCCTCTGCTTTCAGCTGCATACGGTGTTGATTATGGGGGATGTGGATTCAATACGGGGGATGATTGGGGTGAGTAAGACGACGTACGTGCCACAGGAATAGAGCCATGAAAGTAAAGTGAAAAGCAGGAAAGGTTTCCCTTTCCAACTGCAGTCTGCTCCTCCCTCTGCCACCCACCTCCGCCCGCTTCTCTTCCGGGCAGCCGCCCTGCCCGTCGGGCAGCGCAAGAAACGTCTCGAGGCGGTCAACGGCGACGACAGCTTCCCCAGCGAACTGGAGGCCGGTGGGGGCGATGAAGAAGATGCGCACCATGATGCTGAACAGCGCTGCCGTCTGGGGGGGCAGGTCGCCGTTTATAGCCACGTAGATGCCGAATGTGGCCAGGGACGCCAGAGGAGTGACGGAGTCCTGGTGGTTCAGAGGGGGTACACACAAGGGTTGGGGACAAGGTGCAGAGGCGGGGGAGAGGGGAGGCCGGTGGGGGCGATGAAGAAGATGCGCACCATGATGCTGAACAGCGCCAGCACCACGAAGGCTGTTTGAGGGGGCAGGTCGCCGTTTATAGCCACGTAGATGCCGAATGTTGGCGAGCGATGCCAGGGGCGTGACGGAGTCCTGATGGAGTGAGTGGCGGATGGGGGAGATGTGAGTGTGGGGAGCTGAAAAGGTTGCAGAGCCACATAGCCGTCAAATGTGGATAGGGAAGCGAGGGATGGCATGGGCGTCATGGGAGGGCAGCGAGGGATGGTCGAGAAGAAAAGAGGCATTGCACCCCACTCCCCACCAACCAGGCCAGGCCAAACGAGACCAACCTTGAGTGTGGAGTTGACCGATCGCACGTACGCCGCCCGGCGCAGCCACTGTAGCTCGTTGTCTCGTAGTGCACGAATGCGGTCCAGGAAGGCCGCGGTCCACCCGTTGACCTTGACCACGCGCATGCCAGATAGCACCTCCCCCAGCAGCCGCACGCGTGCATCTGTGAACTTGAGCGCCTTGGGCCTCAATGCTGCGACTCTCTTCGCCATCCACACCTGGTGCATGGGGTAGCGAGGAGGCAGTCCGTTTCTTATGCGTTGACTGAGCTCATTGGCACGGCCACCTCCTTCACACAGCACGCCAGGTATGGAAGCAAGCAACTCTCTGAAGCGCCGCCATATTCCCAAGTGGGACACTTCATTTACAATGACGACTACGTTCTGAGTCGAATAGAGAGCATGCTGTTGATCGAGACTCGTGGCTCACGATGAGTGGTTGGATGAGGAAGACGACTGCCACGCCCCCCAGCGCTGCTACTCCCGCCTCCACTATGACCAACGCACAGATGACTGTTAGATCCAACACTGCCAGCCACACTGCACACGGGGAGGGAAGGAAGGAAGGGAGAGCGGTGGTGGGAGGGAGGGTGAGGACTCAGAAAATGCACAGATGACTGTGAGGTCCAACACCGCCAGCCACACTGCACAATGGGAAGGGAGGGAGAGAGCGGGGGCAGGAAGGCTTCTGAGAGGTCTCACAAAACGCACAGATGAGGGTCAGGTCGAGCATTGCCAGCCACACTGGCACGGGGGAGAAGAACGGAGGGAGAAGGGTGGAGGAAAGCAATGCAGCTAACTTCTAGAGAGGAAACACAGAGAGAGGAGCTGGTAGTAAGGAGATGACTGTCAGGCACACTGGTGTGGGGGAAGGAATGGGAGGGGGAGAATTCGGGCATACCATAGTGGAAATACGTGATGGCGTCGAGGAGCTTCTGAGTGTCGTTGGTGATGAGGTTCAGCATGCGCCCAGATGTCGCCTCCCCCAGAGCCACCTGCTTCATTCCCAATGCCTGCACGAACATCCACCCAAGCATAGAAAACAAGGTTAAGCTTAATACACAATAAAACGCTTTTCGATACACAGGTAACAAATGACACAGTGCACACACTATCAACCCCGCTCCAACCCAACTACACCACTATTAGCCGACATACCTTGTGGTATACCACCGTGCACACGCATGCGCGCACGCGCATGCCGGCCTTCTGAGAGCGAGTGAAGCAGTGGTGCATGCACACGCTCTGCAGCGTGGACGTTAAAGCCATGCCCACCACCAGCAGCACCCCCCTCCCCGCTGCTATCAGAACCAGCGCACCTTGTGGTATACCACCGTGCACACACATGCTCGCACGCGCATGCCGGCCTTCTGAGAGCGAGTGAAGCAGTGGTGCATGCACACGCTCTGCAGCGTGGACGTTAAAGCCATGCCCACCACCAGCAGCGCCGCCCTCCACGCTTCTGGCGGCTCCGGCGCCGCTGCTGCTGCCACCAGCTGCTTCAGCACGTACACCTGCGAGGAGAGGAACAGGGAAGAACGGGAGCTTATGAAGCCGTCGTTTAAGGAAGGTTAAGGTGAGCCTTACGAAGGTAGGTGCACCTGGTTGCATCTGTCACCATCAAGAAAAAGTGACACAAATGGCGAGTGGGCGTTTTGAGACGTCTCAAAACTCGAAGGTGCACCTGGTTGCATCTGTCACCACACCATCAAGAAAAAGTGACACAAATGGCGAGCGGGCGTTTGAGGAAGGCTGCGCTGAGGCAAGAGTGGCCGCACCTGGATGCAGACGGCGGCGAGCCAGATGGGCTTCCACACAGCCGCCACGAAGTAGTACCGCCCGAACGCACGCGCCAGCACCCGCCACACTCGCCCCACCCGCTGCCTCCCGCGCTTCCTCCCCTCCTCAACCCCCTGAGACAGGCGCATCTTTTCCGCGTGCGCCTGCTCGAGGGCGAGCTCTGTCTGCCATGCGCGGTTCCAGCAGTCCACGCTCTGCTGCGTTGACTCCACCGGGTTTAACTCGTATAGGTCGTCTTCCTGTCAGGTTGGGATTCGGCGGGATGGCAGATGGGCACATCGACATATTCTGAGCCGTCTCAAAAGTCACCTCGTGCTCGAGATAGAGCTCTGTCTGCCATGCTCGGCTCCAGCAGTCCACGCTCTGCTGCGTTGACTCCACCGGGTTTAGCTCGTACAAGTCGTCCTCCTGTCGGGTTCGGGTGCAGCATGATGAAAGATTGAGCGCGACGACAGGTTCGGTCCATATACTGCCGAACGGCAAGTTCGGATTCAGATAGACGACAGGTTTGGATTCAGAAGGACGAGCTACGGCGTACTCCGCAAAGAATCAGAACGGCGGTTTGGGACATACGGACGCGAGGACGAGATCTACCATGATTCACGCCATTGAGCGGCCGTTTCGGGATCTAACTGCGAAACATGCGACCTATATCTGTTCCTATCACGGTTAGTAACGTGACTGGTCGTTATCCTGGAGGTTGTGAACCGGGAAAGCGAGAGGGTCGAACTACCTGCACGACTTTGCGGTAGCCGTAGTGCATGAACGGAGCGATCCAGGACCAGACGAGAAAGCTCGGCCATGACGCCGATAGCTCGGGAGAAGGTCCTGCTGTGGGAAATCCCTTTCCTTCCCTGTTGAAGAAGCTGTCGCCCGCTGCTGTCGCATCGGATTCGACATCACCTACTGACATTGCTAAGGGTCTCTCAGAAGACTTTTCCGAATGATATATGTTTTTGGGTAGGATGAGCGGTTTAGAAGGTTCTGCATGAAGCCATTACGCAACGAACTGTCAACAGAAAATCAGCGCGTTCTCAGGAATGAATGATCCGCCAGTGCTGGGCCTGACAGCCAAAGCTGGCCATCGAAAACGGACGAAGCGAGGCGACGCTTTGACGATCGATCCACGCCACGCTAATCCGTCAAAAATCTTCCAGCACGTAGAGCTTTCTTTCCAACTTCACCTTGAAGTTAGTGCAAAATGGAGGCGTGGAAGGAAAAGAATGGCTGGTGGAGGATGGATTTGCGGCTGTGATGGATGATGAGGGCGTATCTTTACTTCGGGTCATGGAACGGTTCGGGTCATCACTGTACACTTGGGGTCATGAGGGGACCAATGATATTTTATTAGTGTAGCTAAAATGCGTATCATTGGTCGTCCAAGAATCTAGGATGACCCAAACTGTGCCATGACCCGAAGTGGATATACGCCCTGAGAAAGGTGAAGGGAGAAGCATAGCCAATTGCGAGGCCGTTCATCCCAAGGCGCGAACGATGGAAACTGCCTGCGAAAGTGGCGACAAGCAGGAAAGATTCGTCTTGCAGCAAAATTTCCCTGCCTTGTCGTTTCGCGAATCGAGAGGGCGGCTAGCTGTGCTACGTGGCATGGTAGCCGAGTCTGGCGAGAGCATTGTTACGACATTCGCGAGCCACCACTTTTTTCAGATCGTTGCAGCAGCATAACGCGGCAGTACAAGTTCCGTTGCAAAACAAAGCTCCTCTCCAGCCATTGCAATAAACGCTGTAATATATCGTAAGCGTAATTGATTTCTATGTTCCATTTTCACCTGGATTCATGTGAATCAAGCTCTCCACTTGCACGCGGATCTTCCATCCCATCGACTGCACAACCCAAAAATTGACATCCCATTGATGGTATGCTTGTTGTGACTGTGAACCAAGACAGCAACTAGCTGACCACTCGACATGTCCAGCCGCGGCTGATGCGAACGGGAGCTTTGTCTTGAAGAACTTTGACTATCTATACTAAGTTTCCACATCTTTTTGGTTCCAAATATCGTCAACCGTTCCGCAAACTCTCCGCTTCCGCACTTCGCCATGTCGTTAAAGGCATGTCTTGAAAGTCATGCGTTGGGCGAGCTCGTACGCGCTAAAGGCATCATGGTGGACGTGCCGCATAGTGCACCAGGTATACCTATCGTATGCTCATATGCGTACACGTTCGCAGAAAGTAACCGTTGTATTTTCTCCTCCCTCGTTGTTTTCACGTCTCACTTAATTGCATGACATTACTGTAACTTTGTTTATCTTGCAAATTTTCTTAACTCCGCTCCGCCATTCCCTCCTTCCGCACCGTCACCCGTCTTCCCGCAACTCCCAGTCATCCCTTGCGCTCTTCGTCCCCCGCGGCCCCCTCCCCTCCTTCCCCTCTCCCCCGCGCGGCAGTGCGCGATGCGCTGCAGCTGATGCGCATGCACGGCATCTCCGCGCTGCCCGTATGGGCGCCGCCCAACGAGTGGGTGGGCGCGGGGGGCTCCTCCATCATGGTCGCGGATGGCAGCACGGGGGGCGGGGGCGCAGGGTCAGGCGCTTCAGAGGTGGTAGACGCGGGCGAGGGGGCGGGGGAGAGGCGGGGTGGCGAGGGCGCGGGCGCGGGGGCGGGCGCGGGGAGGGCGCGGAGGCAGTACATAGGGATGGTGAGCGTGCTGGACGTGCTGATGCACTTCGCGCAGTCGTGCTCCTGCGACGACCCCTCGTGGGCGCTCGACGTGCCCATCTCCACCCTCATCGGCCACTGCCTCGAAGGGCTCTCCTGCTGGACGCTCCCCTTCCACCTCTCGTAAGGCCCCCCTCTCGTAAGCAACCTCTTGCCCCGCCTTGCCCCGCCTCCTGCGACGACCCCTCGTGGGCGCTCGACGTGCCCATCTCCACGCTCATCGGCCACTGCCTTGAGGGGCTCTCCTGCTGGACCCTCCGTTTCCACCTCTCGTAAGCACTAATGCCCGTAAGCGCCCCTGACCCCTCCTTCTGCACCCTCCTCTCCCCTCCTCCCCTTTTTTGCCCCGTTCTGGCCGCTTCTGCTCCCTCCTGCCCACTCCTATCCAATCCTGCCCACTCCTGGTCCTGGCCATCCTATATCCATTCCCCTTTCCCCGTTCCTCCTCCCCTCCCCCAGAGTGCTCGACTCCTAGGACCCAATGAGCAAGGGCGTGCACCAGGTGCTGCAGAGGAAGTTTCGATCAGACTCTCTGTGACCACCCACGCCTCCACCGCCACCCGCCCCTCCCCTCCCCCAGAGTGCTGGACTCCTTGGAGCCAATGAGCAAGGGCGTGCACCGGGTGCTGCTGCCACTGCCATCCGCGGACCGCCCCCCCTCGGGCCCCATCGTGCCACTCTCCGCTGCCACTCACAGCGGCTTCTCCCGCGGCCTCCTCACCACCGGCTGTGCCCCCGCCTACACTATTCTTAACCAGGTGCATTGTCAACCTCCAGCCTGTTCTCTCACCTGGTAACTAATAACTATCAAGGGATATGTCATGTCATGAGAGATTTGGTTTTCATGTGCTTGCCTACTCATACCTGCTCTTGCCTGTTATTTATCAAGGAAGTTTACGCAGAAGGTTTTTTTTTTTCCTGTTTCTCTGCTCTTTGTGTTCTTGTAAGGAGGGAGAGAGTGCTGCCGTGGTGATTGAAACCCTACCCTGTATCCGGCTTGCACTAATGCCATTCTCTCGCAGGTGGATTTGATCAAGTTCATGATTGCTGAAGCACAGGCGGAGACAGGTGGCCAGCATTTTTTTGAGGCGCTTCAAAAATCCATGCCTGTATCCGGCCTGCCCTATCGCATTCTCTCGCAGGTCGATCTGATCAAGTTCATGATAGGTGAAGCACAGGCAGAGACAGGCGGGCAGCACCATCACTTCAAGTCCAGCAGCAGCAGCGGCAGCACCGCCAGTCCTGTACCCTCCTCCTCCTCCTCCTCCTCCGGTGCTGCTCCTGCTGCCACGGGCAGTGGCAAGTCTCTAGCAGAGCTGCTGCAGCTGTCGGTGAAGGAAGCGGGGGCGGTGCATGGGACGGTGTTTGCGGTGCCGGCGAGCATGAAGGTGCTGGACGCCATTCGCTGCATGCAGCAGGCGGCTGTGGCTGCCGTGGCTGTGCTGGAGCCCACGCCTGACGACAAGCTCGATGACCCCATGCTTACTTTTGTACGTGCTGCTTGCTTTTGAGTCTATTCAAAAGGTCCTGGACGCCATTCGCCATTCTCATCATGTCACCAGGGCCAAGGCCGTTGCCTGGTGGGGACACTGTCAGCCAGTGACCTGCGCGCCTGCGGTGAGGAAGCAGCGCTCACAGCGCTGTGTGTACCTTCCCTCCCTTCGCACCCCCCACCCACCCCCTTCTCATCATGTCACCAGGGCCAAGGGCGTTGCTTGGTGGGTACGTTGTCTGCTAGCGACCTGCACGCCTGCAGTGAGGAGGCAACGCTCACAGCACCATGTGCTCCTGCCCTCCCTTCCCACCCCCTCACCCACCCCCCCCAATCATGTCACCAGGGCCAAGGGCGTTGCCTGGTGGGCACGTTGTCCGCTAGCGACCTGCGTGCCTGCAGTGAGGAGGCAGCGCTCACAGCCCTCCCCTGCTTGACTGTCGGTGACTTCCTCGTCACTCTCTCTGTCGCTCAAGACGTCGGAATTTCCGCCGCTTTCAGCCCGTATGCCCCCCCTCCCGCCCTCGCCACCCTTGCGTCAAATTCCCCGGCATCGTCTCCCGCTCGCGTGTGTGAGGCGAGGTCCATGGTTCCGATTACTTGCCGAGAGCATTCGCGGCTAGGCGCGGTTATGTCTCAAGCGATTGCTGGGCGCGTGCATCGGGTGTGGGTGGTGGCGGATGACTCCTCGGGGATTCTTGTGGGCGTGGTGACCTTGTCGGACATTCTGCGGTGCATACGAGAGCATGCTGAGGGGGAGCGATAAGGTTTGTCCCGGGATTAGGATATTGTGCTATGCTTCACAGGGGTAGGAAAATGAGATTGACGATATTATATATTTTGCTTTCTCTAGTTTCGAAAGGTGTGAAGCAAAATTGAAGTGGTGATTGTAACCGAAGCCGCTCTCAGCGAAGAAAACTCAGCCACCTACTCTAGAAGGAAGTCCTGGAAGTCTCGAGAATCACGTGGCGAATTTCTGAGGCTCAAACAGCCTGCCCTGTGCATGGCTCGGCTCTGCCAATAGCCAGCTGTGCTGACGGCATGGCGCAACCCGCCTAGAAATCTCCACTTGGCGTGGAGTCCGTGGACTGGCTCGCCATACGTTTTGGCGGGCTGAAGAATGTGTCGGTGACAGATTTGGCTGAGCTGCCTTTGACAGGAATTCTAGCATTCTCCCGGTTCCCGACGCAGCGCCACGCGTCTGACCAATGAGAGGCCTCCAATGACCAGTTGCAGCGTAAGTTGACGCGCCGCAGGGCAGCCAAAATCGGTGCAGGTCCGAAGGGTCGGCGAAGGTCCATTTCTGACGGAAGGTGCGAGACAGATCCAGGTGGAAGGGAGGTTGGCCATTCGGGTCTGTCGAAGCCAGGCCAAGCAAATTGAAACCAGGGTTAACGAAATATGCGAAACGAGCAGTCAGGTGCTGTCACGAAGAGCGTTCTGGTGGTTTCCGCCGGCCCTTCCAGTCGACGTCACCTCCACGCCTTCGTCCTTCCCCACTGAAAACATTTCGCCTGGGGCAGAATGCCATTGCGTGAGGCGGAAGCGAAGAAAGTGACCGCGACTCGGCACTGTGGGCGCATGAAATCGAATTGGCGCACATGGGAATGGGAAGCAGGGAGGGCACGCCACGAATTGGGGCACGAGGTGAAAAGACGTGTGCGTGAATGGCGAAGTGTATGCGTGCATGGGGCACAGCGAAAGGGTGACAAAAGGGACCTGCGAAGCTTAGAAGCTCAGGGCCGAAACGTCACGTGCATTGTGCTGGATCCTACGTCTTCCTCATTCCTCTTGCTTCCTCCAGTGTCAAACCCTACTAGCCTGTGCTGCTGGATAAATCTGCTGTTGTAGGGTTTGTTTCTTCATCTGCGAATTCTTGAAACAGCTCAACTAGTCTGCTACCAATCTACCGCATTACCTCGCATTCAGCTCCTATATTCTTTTAGCACTCACCTTGAAATTAGCAGCATTCTTCCGCATTTCGCTCGTTCATCCGTTCTAGCTTAGCGCCAATGGCGGAGATAAAAACATCGAGTAGGTGCCCCAGCTGGGTCCCAGAGCTTCTCAGCGGCCATTACTTCTCTCCGTGCCGCCAGCACGCCGCGGCGCACAAATCTGAGCGCAACTTCTTCTGCATTAAATGTCGCGGCGACCCTCTCTGCACGCTCTGCGTGCAGAAACACCACGCCGGTCCAGAGCACGACATTCTGCAAATCCGCCGCTCGTCGTATCACGACGTCGTGCGAGTCGGCGAGCTGTCGCGCCTCCTAGACCTACACCACATTCAGGTGTATGTGATCAATAGCGCGAAAGTGGTTTTTATTAATCCGCGCCCGCAGTCTCGGGTGGTTAAAGGCGCGCCGTTCTTCTGCCGCACGTGCCACCGCACATTGCTCGACGCCAGTCGATACTGCTCCATCGGATGCAAGGTCGCCGCATTGCGCCACGACCCCGCACTCACATTGCGCCCGCGCGGGGGAGGCTCCGCGGAGCACCCCGCGCGGGGGACGGGACCGGCCGGGCATGCGCATTTCGGGGCCAGCGCGGGCGTTGACCGGCCGGCGCGGTCTGGGGACGGGTTATCGGACGACGACTCTGGCACGTGGTCGGCGGGGCACCGGCGGAAGGAAGGCGGGAGCGATTGGCGGAACGAGTGGCGCAAGCGCGCATTACCCCCTCTGCTGGTGGAAGATAACGGCGCGGCGAGCTCCGGGGAGAGCGACGAGGGGCGCGCGGAGGAGGACGGTGACGAGGGGGTATCCGCGGACTGGCGGAGGGGCGGCGGAGAGAGGGAGAGGAAGCGCGCGCGCTACGACAAGGCGAATGGCGCGGAGTCTCTGCGGTATCCGGAGCTGCTTGGCGCGGCGTCCCCGGTCTTCTCCCCTGTGACTCCGCCGCTGGCGTATCAACACGAAGGCAGTACCGGCTCCCCCTGGCGCGCGCACAGGCGGAAGGGCGTTCCGCACCGTTCCCCCTTGTCTTGAATTAAAGTCCGGAGCAGCAAAGCGACCGCGGAATGCCAGGAATGCTTGACTTGGGAGCGCGCAGCGTTGGGTTTCTGAGGCACCGAAAGCAAGCGCTGGGACTTTGCTTGCATGCCCGTTTACAGGGCTTGGCGATTCTGTTTCGTGGCCAGCAAACTTCTTACATTGCTTTACGTTTATGTAGGGTTGCTTTTACGCCATGCCAGGGTGTTCCCTGTGTGCGGCTGTGCATAGTAGAGCTAGTAGTTTAGCTAAGACACTGACTAGTTCGGAGGTTAGGATACAGCTATAGGACATGTGTACATATGTTCTTTTGTTACCACCTCTGTAACGAGTTGTTTCCAAGACTCTCTAACTTGTCCTGTCTGTGTTGCGTTGCATGAGCTTGAGCTACCGTATTGAAGAAATGGCATGTGCATTGTTATGAATGTACTTGTCAGGGTTGGGAAAGGGGAGGTGAGGACAACTTTTTCTGTGATGAGGAGGGTGGGGGAAAGGTGAGGAGCAAGGATCATTAGATGTCCACAGAGGCCATTCGGTCTGCTTCTGTAGAATCTCTCATCATGACCCAAGGTCATAAATGAGACTCCCCACCCTGGGGTAACGTAGTGTCCATTGGTTGGTTGCTTGCATTAGTCGAACTCAGGCTACCGTACATGGCATGACAGGATGATGCTACGGTACTTCTTGCCAGCCTTCCTTCCAGCTAATCCCGGAATTCGCTGGGTGGGGGTTGAATTGAAACAAGCTAGTCACAGCATAAACTTATGTTGATTCTCCTGTCCTGTTTTCATTTGGCTGCCGAGACTGCTGCCTTGCCAGAATCTCAGAAATCTCCCCACCCACTCCCCCATTCTTCTCCCGTTGGTCTCTCCACTCCCCACCCCTCTCCCCTTCTCTCCCTACCAAGCCCCTCAGCTTGAGCGCATTCGCTCTCAAGATCGCCAGGTAAGCCTCCTCCCTGACACGTGGCAGCGTCTCATTGGCCAGTGCCATCTCCTCACCCCCCTCAGCAGCCGCCCGGATGAAGGGCTCGAGGGCTTTAAGCACCAGCAACTGCACGTCCTCGTCCGACAAATCAGAGGGCGACATCTGGCGCAGCGCAGTGCAAGCAGCATCCTCGTCCTCTGCTGTTATGGCTGTTCGGAAAAGGCTGGAGGAAGAAAGGGTTTTGTGGGAAACATGTGTGGCTTGCATATGCTTAGAATGAGAAATGGTAGGGCGACATTTGAGAGGAAAGGCACCAATGTCCAGGTGGGCGCAATGCATTTCCACATTGATGTTCACACGAGCCTTAAAAAGCACCAGAACGCACCGGAAGAGAGTGAAGACGGTGGGGGGGAGGTCGTTGCGGTCCATCTCGTCCCTCACATGGAGGGCACGAGGCAGGTCCCCCATGGCTGCACACGAGTCCAACAGTGCTTCCAGCACCATGCGGGACGCGTGCACGCCCACCTGTGCGGAGAGGAAGGGGAGTCATGAATGGGGGAACGGGATGGGGGGGGAGGTCGTTGCGATTTATCTCGTCCATTACATGGAGCGCACGAGGCAGGTCCCCCATGGCTGCACACGAGTCCAACAGCGCCTCCAGCACCATGCGGGACGCGTGCACGCCCACCTGTGCGGGGTGTGGAGGGATGGAAGGCGGAGTGGGCAAGAAAGGAGGGAAGGCATGCAAGATCTTTTAAGACACAATGCATAATGCGTGCACGCCCACCCGCGCGGGGTGGGGGGGAAGTCATGAATGGGGGAAGGGATGGTGAGCAGGTTTAGAGTATCTGTGGCAGACAGGGAGGAAGGGGACGCGGGAAGGAGGAACATTGCAAAGTGCAGGGAGGAGGGGGAGGAGAGAAGGAAGGACATTCACAGAGTGCAGAGAGGAGAGAGAGAGGGGGAAGAGGCGAGCTCAGTGGCAACTCACAGTGCGCAGGGCTTGGAACATGCGAAGGGCCTCTCTCACCCCGATCAGACACACCCCCCTCTCGTCCGGTAGGCCCCTCGCCACTGGCAACAGCACCTGCCGGGATGGTGAAGTGAACGAGAGGAGGCAGGGCGGGAGAGTGTGAGTAGAAGCATGAGAAGGTTCAAGAGCAGCACGTGGGATCAGTAGTGTGAAGAATCGTGTGAGCAGCCGTGGTAGGTAGGCACCTACCTGGTCAGCCGTGGTAGGTAGGCACCTACCTGGTCAGCCGTGGTAGGTAGGCACCTACCTGGTCAGCCGTGGTAGGCACCTACCTGGTCAGCCGTGGTAGGCACCTACCTGGTCAAAGATCTGCTGGCGGTTGAGCTGAGGGTCGTCCTTGATCTCCTCTGCTACCTCTAGAATGCGCCTGCATGCACGCAGGGAGAGGAGAGAGGCACATGGGGAGCGGGGAGCAGAGGGGCATATGGCGTCGCATGGGAGAACAGTTACGATGACTTTTGAGACGTCTCAAAAGCGGGGAGCAGAGGGGCACATGGCGTGGCATGGGAGAACAGTTACGACGATAGGCCAGGGTACACTGCGACACTCCTCCTAAAGCCAGAGACTCACAGCGCTGCTTATGGCGTTTTGCAGTGGCCACAGTAAAAATGCACAGGGGTGAGACGAAAGAGGTTGAGAGGGAGGGCAAGAGGTAGGGAGGGAGGGAAAGAGGTAGGGTGGGAGGGCAAGAGGTAGGGAGGGAGAGAAAGAGGTAGGGTGGGAGGGAAAGAGGTAGGGTGGGAGGGAAAGAGGTAGGGTGGGAGGGCAAGAGGTAGGGAGGGAAACGAAGGAGGGAGAGGAGAGCAGGGGCCGTACTGCACATCATGGAGTTGCACAAGACACGCCAGCGTCTGCACCACCAGCGCATGCCCACTCCGCATCTCCTGCTGCCACGTCACGCCCTCCCACTGCCTTCCACCCTCACCGCCCTCGCCTTTCCATCCATCCCCCCCATCCTCCCCTTCCCCCCCACTCCCCCGTGTCCACCTGTCCCCCTTCTGCGAGCCCCCCTGCACCCTCCGCGCCCCTCTTGCCCCCCTGCGCGACTCGCGGAACAGCGCCATCATATCCTCCACCTTGCCTGCCCGTCCAAGGGCCATGATCATGGTCCCCACGGCATATGGCAGCGGCTGCACGCCCTGTGCTCGCCCCCGGTGGAATGCGGCTAGAGCTGCCTCTGTGCGCCCTGCTGCCGCCAGGGCCTCGACTAAAGCGCTCACTGCATTGGCGCCTACTTTGTGCCCTGCTGCCTCTGCTGCTGCTGCCAGGTACCATGGCAGCATGCAGGTAGTCATTGGGGGGCACGCCGTGCTGCTGCATCATCTCATGCACGCGCATGCCCATGGCTCGGTTGCGTGCGAGGGCACAGCCGTGCAGCAGCTGCGTGAACACCACCACGTTGGGGCGAATTCCATCTGCCATCATCTCACGCAGCACCCCCATCGCTGCAGAAAGCTTCCCCTGGGCTGCCGGGAGTGGGGGTGTTGGTTTGGGGGAGTGAGGGGGGAGAGTGTGGGGGAGAAGAGTATGGGGCGGAAGAGGGAAGTAGCGGGGAGACATGGGGAGTAGTGGGTTGCGTGCGAGGGCACAGCCGTGCAGCAGCTGCGTGAACACCACCACGTTGGGGCGAATGCCGTCTGCCATCATCTCACGGAGCACCCCCATCGCTGCTGACAGCTTCCCCTGGGCTGCCGGGAGTGGGGTGGGAGGGAGGAGGTTGGGGTTGGGGGAGTGGGGAAGTGGGACGGAGGGTCAAGCACTGCCACCCGCACGGTGAGCGGTGGGTTGCGTGCGAGGGCACAGCCGTGCAGCAGCTGCGTGAAGACCACCACGTTGGGCCGAATGCCGTCTGCCATCATCTCACGGAGCACCCCCATTGCTGCAGAAAGCTTCCCCTGGGCTGCCGTAACAGGGGGATGGTGGGGGGCAGTGGCACAGAAATTGTGAACAGTAACTGAAGGTGTGTGTGCCCTGGGCTGCAAGTCATGGCTGGTAACAGATGGTGTAAATGCAAGATGTGCCGAAAGAACACAAGCTGGTTGGCTGCAGAAGGCGTGGATGATGGGCGCAGTTGCTTGCAGATGGAGTGGATTGCAAGATGTGGCCTTTTAGCAGAGAGGTTGGATGGCAGGACGTGTCTTTTTTTGCAGAGAATGTGGTGTGCTCGTGGTCACATCACAACACGTGCCTGTTTACGAACGCTATGGATTGCAAGTGCCTGTTGACATGCATAGGGATAGATTCAATAGGGAGTGCCTGTGGTCACAACACGTGCCTGTTTACAGAAGGCGTGAATGATGGGCGTGTAGATGTAGCTGTTCCTCTGCACGCCCGTGCTCCTCATCTCTGCTACTAGCTCCAGCGCCATTGGGATCTGCCATGGTCGACAGACAGGGAAGCGGGCAGTGAGAGAGAACAACCACGTGGACTTTTTAGAGCCTCGGCTACCTACACACACAGTGCACGCCCGTGCTCCTCATCTCTGCTACTAGCTCCAGCGCCATTGGGATCTGCCACAGGCGATCGGGATGGGGAGAAAAATAAAGAGTAGCACTCTCAACTCACACGACAGCCAAGCCAACCAATCAAGCCCCTCCAGCACAGCATACACCAACCCACCAAACACACACGCGCGCGCACACACACACAGGCACACGCCTACCATGTACTGTAGCGACTCACATTATCGACCTGCAGGCATGCCTCGATCAGGCTGCTGAAGGGGGCGACTGTGAGTCCCCCGTCCATGCGGTGTATAACATCTGCGAGAGCAAGGGCCTCCTTGAAGAGCTTGGAGCGCGCGAGCATACACTCGCACATTCACACATGTAGCGACACCTGCCCTGTGCTAAGACTCAACTCACATTGTCGATCTGTAAGCACGCCTCGATCAAGCTGCTGAGGAAGCCACAGTGAGTCCCCCGTCCATGCGCCGCATGACATCCGCCAGGGCGAGCGCCTCCTTGAAGAGCTTTGAGCTTGGAGCACACACACACTCACACCATGTAGCGACTCACATTATCCACTTGCAAGCACGCCTCAATCAAGCTGCTGAAAGAGGCGACTGTGAGTCCCCCGTCCATGCGGCGCATGACGTCAGCCAGGGCGAGCGCCTCCTTGAAGAGCTTGGAGCGTGCGAGCTGCAGCAGCAGCGGGTCGAAGACGCGTGGCGTGAGGGCGAAGCCCATCTGCTGCATCTCCTCCAACACGTCCATCGCCCTGTCGAGCTGTGAGTGAGAGGGGAGGGGAGGGGTGGAGTGGGGTGGGGGGGTTGATGGGTAAGTGCCTCCTGATCGATCCACAGCTGCTGCATCTCCTCCAACACATCCATCGCCCTGTCGAGCTGCTTTGAAAAAGGGGGAGTGGAAGAAGGGGAGGGAAGGAGCCTTGTGGCTGAGGCAGCTGCAGCTGCAGCAGCAGCGAATCAAAGACACGCGGTGCGAGAGAGAAGAGAAGCCCATCTGAGCAGCGAGGGGGGAGCCCATCTCCTCCAACACATCCGAGGCAGCGAGAGCACACCTGGCCGTTGACGCAGAGGCCGGAGATGAGGAGGGAGGAGATGCCCTCGTGGGGGTGCAGCCCCGTGGCCGCCACGGCCTGCCTCACCAGCCCCCACGTGCGCTCAAACTCGCCCCCTGACACCCGCTGCCGCCCCTGCCGCTCCACCAGCGGCCGAAAGCCCTTCCAGTAATTGTCCCCCAGGAACTGCCTTCGTGTGAGCTGCGTGCCGTCAGGGAGAGAGAAAGGGGCTGCAGCAGGGGAAGGGAAGCGGGAAGGGAAGGGCAGAGGGGGGAGCTCAGAAAGCTGCCGGCTCCACCAGCGGCCGAAAGCCCTTCCAGTAATTGTCCCCCAGGAAGTGCCTGCGGGTCAGCTGCGTGCCGTCCGGGAGGGAAAAGGGGGCTGCAACAGGGGAAGGGAAGGGGGTGGGGAGAGAAGAAGAGAGGAGCACAGAGAGTTGATGCACTTTGAAGCCTGGTAGGAATTTTAAGCACATCATCAACGTACTTGCTCTTCCCCACTCGCACCCGCACTCACCATCGGCCAGGCCTGTGGCTTCAGCAGGCCTTGAGCACATCGGGCCGGCACGCCTGGTAGGGTTTCCACGCACCCTGGCTGATAAAGTGCATCACAAACCGACACACTCACTCCCACCCGCACTCACCATCAGCCAGCCCTGTGGCTTCAGCAGCGTTCACCATGCTCTTGAGCACGTCGGGGCGGCACGCCTGGCCCACAGCAGCGAGGGCGGAGCTCCAGAGGGTGATGCGCTCCCACCCGTGCGACTCAAAGTAGCAGGTGAGCGCGTGGGGGAGCAGCAGCAGCATGTCGCCCCACTGGTGCTGTGAGGCTAGCTTGTGGATCGTGATGTCTGATCGGGGGGCAGGGGGGATGGAGGGTAAACATGAGAGAGCAGCAGCAGCAACAGCAGCAGCAGCAGCAGCAGCAGCAGCAGCAGCAGCAGCAGCAGCAGCAGCAGCAGCAACAGCAGCAGCAGCAGCAGCAGCAGCAACAGCAGCAGCAGCAGCAGCAGCAGCAGCAGCAACAGCAGCAGCAGCAGCAGCAGCAGCAGCAGCAACAGCAGCAGCAGCAGCAGCAGCACAGCAGCAACAGCAGCAACAGCAGCAGCAACAGCAGCAACAGCAGCAGCAACAGCAGCAACAGCAGCAGCAGCAGCAGCAACAGCAGCAACAGCAGCAGCAGCAGCAGCAGCAGCAGCAGCAGCAGCAGCAGCAGCAGCAGCAGCAGCAGCAGCAGCAACAGCAGCAGCAGCAGCAGCAGCAGCAACAGCAGCAGCAGCAGCAGCAGCAGCAGCAGCAACAGCAGCAGCAGCAGCAGCAGCAGCAGCAGCAACAGCAGCAGCAGCAGCAGCAACAGCAGCAACAGCAGCAACAGCAGCAGCAACAGCAGCAACAGCAGCAGCAACAGCAGCAACAGCAGCAGCAGCAGCAGCAACAGCAGCAACAGCAGCAGCAGCAGCAGCAGCAGCAGCAGCAGCAGCGGCGGCGGCGGCGGCGGCGGCAGCAGCAAGAGCAGGGAATGGAGCAGGGGTGAACACTCACTCACCAGGGCTGCTGGTGAGCACTGAGAGCAGAGGCACGTGGGACGCAGCAAGGGGCGTTGAATGGCCCAGGTGGCTCAAGCGTGAGAGCAGCGCGGGGAAGCTGGGCGCCTCAGTCACTCCGTCCTGCTCCATCCATGCCTGCACCTGCTGGGGGCAGTGGTGGGGGTGGGGTTGGCGGAGAGGAGAGAAATGCAGGTTGGCAGTCGCAGTAGCGGTTGTGAGGTGTGCGCACCATCTCTGTCATGCTCCATCCATGCATGAGTGCACGGTGCACCTGTTGGGGCAATGAAGAGAAGACAACTGCAGGGGTGGCGGAGACAGATGCAGGGAGTGAGTAAGGGTTGTGAGCATGAGGGTGCAAACACGGCAGCCCAGGAGGTGCGTCGCGCAATTCACTATGCTCCACGCATCAGGCAAATTAGCGGGCACCAAGTAACTCTCCCAACTCTGCAAAATGCACCCCTGCAAAATGCACCCCTGCAAAATTGGCCTCAACAAGCACCAGTTATCTCACCTGAGAAATATCACCAGAGTGCGTTTTTTTAGAATTCTGAACAAAACGCATTCAGAATTTGCCTCAGCAGGCACAAAGTTACCTCACCTGAGAGCAATCTCACCTGAGAAATCTCAGCCTCCCTCCCTCTCAGAGCCAGAGCCATGAGCACCCTGTGCCTGTGGTCCGGCCAACTTTTGAGGCGCCTCAAAAGCCACCTCAGAAAAACGCACCAGGTATTTCTCTCTCACCTGAGCAATCTCAGCCTCCCTCCCTCGCAGAGCCAGAGCCATCAGCACCCTGAAAAACGCACCAGGTATTTCTCTCTCACCTGAGCAATCTCAGCCTCCCTCCCTCGCAGAGCCAGAGCCATCAGCACCCTGTGGTACGGCCGAGCCAGCTCCCCTCCGAACCTCTGCAACTTGCCCCGGGACTCGGCCAGAATCTCCAAAGCTGCTCTCTCCCACAGCCCCAGCGCCCGAACCTCCTCCCACGCGCTCGAGCCTATGCCGAACCTCTCCTCGAACCTAATCAGCGCGGACAGCACGGGGAAGCGTGCTTCCATGGCTGGCCAGTCGGCTGGGGAGGCTTGAGAGGTACATGATGCTTGGGAGTGAGGGGAGGGGCCAGGGAGAGTGGTGGCTTGATGAGAGAGCAAGAGAGCAGCAGCAGCAGCAGCACCATCTGCTTCCACCAGACCAACCTCTCCCAGTCCACTCTCTAGAACGTTCGCCTCCCCCCTGGCCCCTTGTTTCACTTCCCCCTCACCCATGCGCCCTGTCACAAGCCCCTGTCCAGGCAGCATGTGCAGCGCTCGCATTTGAGCGGACTCCAACTCTCCCTGCCCTGTGGAGAGGCCTTGCGCGGCCAGCATGTGCAGCGCTGGCATTTGAGCGGACTCCAACTCTCCCTGCCCTGTGGAGAGGCCTTGCGCGGCCAGCATGTGCAGGGCGGGGGCAGGCGCGTGGGTGCCCAGAGCTGCCTGCACGGTGGGACTCGTGAGCACCCACGGCGGGGGCATGCCCCTGCTGCGCCAGTTGATGCTCGGCCACCCATCGCTGTGCCACCCATTGCTGTGCCTGCCGTTTCCCCTGCTGCTGCTGCTGCTGCTGCCACCCGTCTCCCATTCCCCCTCGCCTCCCTCGGCCCCCTCCTCCCCTACCATTTCCTCCTCCATCGCTCCAACTTCACTTCCTCCCTCCCTTTCCTCCTCTCCCGCCTCTCCCTCCTTGCCCTCCTCCCGCTCCTCTCCCTCCTCTCCCTCCTCTCCCTCCTCCCCCCCCAGCAACCCATCTCCATCAGAGCTCCCCAGAAACCTCATCTCCGCCGCTCCCCCTGTCCCCTGCGCACCTCCCCTGCCCCACCCGCTCCCCTGCCGCCTCTCCGCCCTCTCATACTCCGCCAGTCTATAATCCGTTTCCACACCACAGCACGCAGCGAGTGCCACGTCATTGCAGTGAAACGACAGCTGTCCAGCCGCCCTCAGCCTCCAGTACACGTGGAGGGCCACCGTTGGTGCGTGCTGCTTGCGTAGGGTATGCAGCACTGCAGCGACGCTCCGAGCTGGCAGCAGATACGGCTGATGTGGCATGTTGGAGTTAGGTGAAACGTTCCCAGCCGTTGATTTTGATTCTGACGATGGCCTTATTGAGCTTTCACGTAAAACGTTCGCAGGTGGAAGGCTCTCAGGTGAAACAACAGGTGATGCTTCATGTGGTAACGCTTCAGGTGGTGCGGCTTCCGTGCTGCGTATGCTGCTGCTGCTGCTACTGTCGCTGCTGCCACATGTCTCATCTTTCCCACTGCCTTCATGCCCCATTCCCCCGCCTTCGCCTCTCTTTCCGCTGCTGCTCATCCGCTCAACTCTCTCCCGCCAATGCCTTTCCTTCTCGCTCACTGGTTGTCCAGCTAGCGATAGCAGAAGCTCGTAGTTACCCGCTCCTGCTGCTTGGCTCATTCGCCACAGGAGTTCGCGAGCTCGCAACCTGACTTGGCTTCGCTCGAATCGCCAATCTTGCTGATTCAGGGAACTCTGATCCGGGTAACCCTGTCCCGGATAACCCTGTCTCGGGTCACCATGTCTCGGGTAACCCTGTGTTTGGTAACCATTTCCTGGATAACTTTGTCTCGGGTAACCCTGTCCTGGGTAAACCTGGCCCGTCCGTTGGGGAATCCGCGTGCCAGTGTGACTTGTGCTGCCACGTGTCTCCGGGTTTCTAGGAGCACCATTGTCAGGACCGATTGATCCTTCCGCAATGCCAACGCCATTTTTGCTGCCACTGCTGCTGTTGCTGCTGCTACTGTCACTGCTGTTGATTCTGCCGCTGATGCTGCTGCTACTGTCACTGGTGTAGGGTCGAGCGGAGCTTACTAACGGCAACGACCGATACGCGGCTGCTTGGCTTCTGCACGCGTGAAACGAAAACTGGTGGATCCGTGCGTAAACGCCGAGAGGTTCGGTCTGCCGAACCAGATTCCGAACCAGACTCTGAGCCGGTCGTCGAGCCGGACCATCTGCACCGAAGCTGTTAATTTCCCGTCCAAGCCACCTACGGATGAGATACCGGTTCTCTTCGCCCGATCGCCACGTGGATGCTGAATGCGGAGGACATGCGATCGACCGATGCAGGGTGACGGGGCAATCTAGCGAGTTTGATCTGGCGGCGACAAACGATCGAATCTCGTACCCAGCGTGCTTCCCAGGTGATCTCGCAGCGGCGCGCGACGCAGCGCGGAAGCAAGACCACATGACCCCAGACCCACGGATAACTCAAACCTAACAGGCGCTAATCCACCTGTTATCCACCCAGCTCCGCCATGACGAGAAACCGTGCCATTTACTCCATACTTCCTTCCAACTATGGCGGCCAGGGCGTCAGGGTGGAGGAGGAATGATCAGGAGGAGAATGTTCTTGTCAGAGGGAATGCTTCGTTTTGCGATAATTATCTTATCAAGCTTGCATTGCTGTATCTTAGCTACTCATCTGAACAATTCTTCCACTACAAGGTTCATTGAGAAAAGAAAGGGATCCTATTATTAGGGCAACATTTTCGTTATCAGTTCCCAATGGCACATCATAATAACAGAACATCAAATGTCTCTTTTGGCCGCATCTGTAAACAATACACTTACACCAATATAGCATGAATCAAACAATTGCAGCCAGCTTTCAATTCAAAACAAGCAGCCATGTCATTGCCCTGCTATCACCCATCTTCTCTCGAACAACCGTCTCTAGCCTGGCCAGCTTCCCAACCACATGCTCTCACTGGTCCCTTCGCCTTCACGCGACCCTTGGTCCCTTGGCAGATCTCACAACACCATCCGCCCCCACATGACAGCGTGACAGCATCATTCTCACAATGCACTTCTTTCCAGCCGGAGAGCATCACCCAGTTTCCACCCCGCCTCCATGCCACCAGCCACAGCGCCTTCCACCAGCCCTCCCCCTGACCCCCCACATGACAGCTTGGCAGCGTTATCCTCACTCAAAGAGCACTTCTTCCCAGCCGGAGGGCATCACCCAGCTTCCGCCCCGCCGCCATGCCGCTAGCCACAGCGCCTTCCACCAACCCTCTCACAGGCCCTCCCACACAGAAATCCCCACACGCCGCAACCCTGCCCTCCTCGCTCCACAGGCACTTTTCCCCTGCTGCAGCCACCCCAGCTACAGGAAACGCCCCTCCCCACCGGTGCACCTTCCTCAAAACCGGCTCCAACCCTTCTTCCCCCTCCACTCCTCCCACACTCTCACCACCTCCTCTCCTACTGCCACCGCCCAGGATAGGCTTCACAGCGCGCCACATGTCGTCTGCCACGCGTGCAAGGAGGTCCGGAGAGGGGCGGCCGGGGGGAGCAGACGCGAGGAGGGAGGAGGCGTAATGAGCAGTGGAGTGAACCACCCAACACTCTGCATACTGCTCCTCTTGGTACCCTTCTTCTGCTTTGCTCTGGTTTGCTCTGTCTTGCCCTGCGCCCCTCCTCGCTCTGCCTGGCTTGCTGCTGTCCCGCCCAATCCACCCCACCACGTCACTCCCCACCACATCCACGCCATCAAACGCCACGTGGCTGAGAGGCTCGGCGAACGCCAGCATCATCGCGAACCTGGGCGACGCCCGGACCTCCGCCAGGCCCTGCCGAACCTGAGCTAGGCTCGGCAGGTCAGGGAGGACCACAGGCATGGTTCGGTATGCCGCAGCAATAACCAGGCCGTGGAAACAACCTAGGGAATCTCCGGAAGACGAGAAAAGCTCCCAAGACGGAGGGAGAGGGGTACCCTCGTCTACCTCAGACACTCCCGCAGAGTTTTTGTGCTCTAGCCAATCTGCTCGTGCCACCTGGACGCCGAATCTAGCATTGATGTTTACCGCAGAAGCCATGGGTGAGGGGAGGAGCAGCGTCTGACAGAGGGCGTTCATTCCAGGTACGCCCACAAACCGCTTCTTAATCCCGAAGTTACCCTCTTCTTGCACTTTTCCCGCGTCCTCTCCCCCCTCCGGGATAAATTTTCCGTTCTCCGCGTCCCACGCTCCAAACCGTCCCTTCCACTCCGCCAGCGCCCCCGTTCCCGCTCCCCCGAACCGCTGCTCCAGGAACGTCAGCACGTTCGGATCGCTGATGGTGAAGTACTGCGCGCCGTGGTCGAACCTGGCCTCTAGGTTCGGCAGGTCGACGGCTGACTCGGCAGAACTGACACGTGGCGGAACGGCGATGCTTTCCCTCCGCTGCGACATGCGGCCCCCTGGACCCCTCCCCAAATCAAACACCGCCACGTGTGCCCCGCGCTCCGCGAGTATCGACGCGGCGACAAGCCCCGAGATTCCCGCGCCTACCACCGCGATTCGCGCCGCCGTGGCAGGTGCGGACGGGTGTCCATCGAGCGCAGGTGCGGCCTCCATTGAGGTTGCAGAGACGAACGAATGTGTGCAACGTGTCAGTCGTTGAAGGGGTGAGCGCGTTGAGGGCACCTCGGCAGTATGACGTGGAAGGTGCGAATGAAGGTTCCTGGAAGCTCTCCGGTACGTCGGGAGGCTAGCGGGTGTGAGACAACGCGGTGCGACAGTAGGCGGCGAAGAATTTTGAGGCGCCTCAAAAGTCGAGAGACAAAGCGGTGTGATAGTAGGCGGCGAGGGCGCGCGACTACCAGGGGAAACAGTCGGCGCGCGGCGGATGTTCGATTGAAGGATGTCGTGCGCGCAGACGCGGTGGAGGGAAGAGCGAGGAAAGGATCTAATGACGAGCGGGGCCGACATTCACGGTCGAACAACCTTGCGCCGGCTTGCGGATTTGGAGACAAAAGCGTGAGGAGTTTGAGAGCCTTTGGAGATTTCTTTCACCGGCTTGCGGCTTTGCGCTCTGAAGGAAATGCGAATTGGGTTCTGCGGATCATGAACGGGAGAGGGGGTGGCGAGGCGGAGTGGACACGGGATGAGGATACGGGGGATTTGAAAATCTGCTCTAGCCGTGGAGCGAGAAGCTAGGCATAGGTAAGATAGCAGAAATGGCTGTCCTCAATCACCCCAACTGGAGGAGAGCGTGAATGCAGGTTGAGAAAGTATGCGAAACGAATGGGAAGGTGAACACGAAGGCGAATGCGTTGGCGAGAACACGAGCGTCGATCGTCGTGGCCTATTGCACCACGTAGATTCCGATCTTCTTCGCAAGCAGAGAGCGGTGATTGTTACGAAAGCGTGGGCGAGCGTGCACCAGCCGATTTTGATTGTCGCGGCGCAATACCTCGTTAGTAACACAACTTGGACAAAATAATGTTGCTCTCATCGAGTGTGTGCATCATCTAACATGATTTGAGTAATCACTGGAAAAATCTCATACCCCACACACGAGCTGATGCATGAGGGTGCAGACATCCACTCATGGGGATGAAATCTGCTCCAATGTTGCAAAAAGACCCACACAGATTGCAAAAATCAGGAACAGTCTGATCTCCGCCTGAGCCACTACTCACTCACTCCGGCAGCAACGACAAATTACAGTGGTAGGTAAGCTAATATGAGAATTTGAGATTGCCACCACTATTCCCTACACCCTCATCAGTCCTCACAGGTTAGCAGCACCAACGACACACCCCCCTTCCACATCTCGCAGTCTGCATGCCGGCACTGAAGGGTGGCTATTCCAGTGCAACCCCCACCGACACTCAACATCCACTTATCACGCTGCATTCACTGGTGCTGATCCTCACTGTGAGCGCCACGTCAGCGCAACACACTCCGCAAAAAACCACTGTGAACACCCCTGTATCTGCTTCTTCTTCTTCTTCTGCTGCTGCTGCTGCTTGCTACATGTGCTGAGGCACTTCAGCCTCTACTTCCGCTGCTGCTGCTGACCTGTGACCTCCACATCGGCTTTAGAGGAGAAAATGGCAAGGGACTTGGAAAATGCTGTTGCCTCGCTTGAAGAGAATAGCGGCTCGTTCCCTACCGAAGATGGACTGGGAAGAAGTTTTTTTGGGCAGACTGACCGGCAGGAGAGCGGGCAGATGAACGATGGAGGAGAGTGGGGCGAGAAGGGGTGATTGGCGAAGGAAAGGGGGGTTTGGTTGGTGGTGACCTAGAGGTGATGGAAGCTGTAAGTAGGTGTACCGGAGGGGGTGGCGCTGCTGGTGGTGGGAGCTTCTAGAGGAGTTAACACCACTGCCCAAGGGTCACCTGATGGATGGATGCATGAACAGGCTATTGTATATCAAGAGCAAGTAACGAAGCTCAGCAACAAGGGTGCAGCGGCTTCACTGAAAAAAAAAAAAAAAAAAAAAAAAAAAAAAAAAAAAAAAAAAAACTCGCTGTGTTCAAATAAACAAAGGGACTTCATTCAAAATGGAATGGAAGAGCAGAATTCATTGCACGCACAAAAATGCGATGTTCCATTCTCAAGGCCCCCAACGATTCAAACATTATCTTCTGCTGCTGATCCTGCCGGCCCGCACCCAGGAATGGCATCTAATAACGGGGATGCCTGACCCACCCTGTCTTCCATATGATCCCATCCCTCCGCCTCACCAGCTCTTCGCTCCTGCTGAGCTGTCAGTGCTGACGTGGCAGATGAGTCAGGAATGTAGGAGGCAGGAGTGAAGCTGGAGAGAGAGGCGGGGGAGGAGGAGGAGGAGGGGAGGAGGAAGAGGAGGGCGGTGGTGGCGGCAAGGGAGAGGCCCAAGCCCAGGAGGGTGGACTTGAGACGATTCAGGACTGGCTTCACCTGTTGGGGGCAGGAGGGGTTGTGGAGAGAATGGTTGAGATCTCAAACTGCCTTCATCTTGAACCCGAAGAGAGACGGGGATGAGACAGATGAATGGGCGGAGTAAATGGATGGAGCACACAGCGCATGCAACAGGGGCACAGCGAGGCTAGGAAGAGGCAGGTTCTCTGCTGTGTGATGCTGCCCGACGTACCTTACCTTGTGCGCTGGAGCATACAGCGGACGCAGCACCCGCATACCAGGTAGTGGGAAAGGCAGAAGGTTTATCTGCTGTGTGCTGCTCCACGCACCTTGTAGGATTTTTGAGGCGCCTCAAAAATCGCACACCAGGTGGTGGGAAAGGCAGAAGGTTCTCTGCTGTGTGCTGCTCCACGTACCTTGTAGGAGGCGAGCAGCCTGTCTCGCGCCAGCAGCTCGGGGGTCTTCACCCACACCTGCCCGTCCAGCGAGGCTAGGCAGAGGCAAGTTATCTGCTGTGCGCTGCCCAACGCCCAACGTACCTTGTAGGAGGCGAGCAGTCTGTCTCGCGCCAGCAGCTCGGGGGTCTTCACCCACACCTGCCCGTCGTACCACCCCGTCTCCTCGTCTGAGGGGCATAGAGTGGGGGGAAAGGGGAGGGGGAAGGTAAGAGATGCCTGAGGGGCTTGAGAAAGCTATGTGTGTGTGTGTGTGTGTGTGTGCGTGTGTGTGTGTGTGTGTGTGTGTGTGTGTGTGCGTGTGTGTGTGTGTGTGTGTGTGTGTGTGCGTGTGTGTGTGTGCGTGTGTGTGTGTGTGTGTGTGTGTGCGTGTGTGTGTGTGTGTGCGTGTGTGTGTGTGTGTGTGTGTGTGTGTGTGTGTCGAAAGAAAGCACTGGTTACAATGTAGCTACTACACCGAAGCTCACATTCCACTGTAGCACTGAACAGCCGGTTGCCGATATACGACCACCCCAGATACAGCCGAAGCGCCGCCAGAGTAACTGCCAGCTGCCCGCCGCCCAGCGACCCCAGCAGACACTGTAGCGCGTCTCGCTGAGGAGGGGGGGGGGAGAAAGGAGGGAGGGAGGAAGAGAGGGAAGGAGGAAGAGAGGGAAAGAGGAATGTAGGGGGCATGAGGAGATGGGAAGAAGGAGCAAAGAGAGGTAGGATGTGAGAGAAGGTGGGAGGGAGGCGGGGGGCAATGGAGATGGTCGTTTTCGAAGGGAGAGCGAGGTGGGGGAAAGAGGGAGGAGGATTGATGTCAAACCGGATCTCCCAAGGTTTCGGGATTGGTCCACGTTTTTTACACTGCTCTCTGGTTGGTACGTTTCTGTTTTTCCCATTTTCTTTTCCGTTCTGCTTCTTACCGTGATATCTCTCAGCCACTACCTCGAAATTCCGCAGGCCCTACCTTGGGATCGAACGTCAGCGACGCAACAGGCCAGCCAATCAGCGCGGAGACAACCACTCCAACGCCCACGAGCCGCAGCGCGTAGCTAAGGCCGTCCAGCGTGACCCACGGGAACACCGCGCTCTCTAGGAGACTCTGGTACTCGTTGATAGGCTGCTGCTCCTCCGGCACGGGGCAGTCCGTTCCCGAGTCAGCTAATAACGGGTCCCACCGCGGCCCGCTTCTCCGAGTCGTGCCATCGTCGGCTTGCGCGCGAGGAGCAGATAAGCGGAGAGCGCGTCGCCGTTGCGGAACGGCTGGGCGCGCAGCTAGGGTGAAATCGACGGTTGGATGGGAAGGAACGGGGAGAAGCGTGCGGTGGGACAGGGAGGCGGACACGTGGCAAAGGCGTGACGAGGCCATGACCACGGGATGCGAAGGAGCGGTTTCCGACGCGCGGAACCCGATGCTCTTAGCAGCAGAGGGAGTAAGGGACACTAACGGTTGCAGACGGACGAGACGGCTAGCCGTCGGCGGACCGTCATAGATGCTTCACTGCGGCCTAGACGAACCAATACGAACCCCTCAAATATATAGGGAAGCTGGGCCTGACGGTAGGGAATCGTTTCAGGAGAAGAGAGCACGAGCGGCGCGAGAGGCGCGAGACGCGGGAGAGAGGGAGAGAGGCAGGCAAAAGGGCCTCCCTACTCGTACTGTCAATGCGCGATTCGTACTGTGTTCCGTAGACCACGCAGTGACAGTGAGGAGGACGTAGAAAGGGCGAATCTGTGGGGCGCGGCGAACTCGAGACAGGCGAGTGGCTTCGCCCATCAGGAGGGAAGGGCTAGATGCATGCGTGGTGGTCAGTCAGTCGCCACGTGGTCAGCAACCACTAATAGCGAGGCACGTAGCTGAAGCTGTGGGAATGATACAATCAACCTTTACGAGCCTCCTGCGATATCAGGAGTCACAAACAAAGTTTGAGCATGTCTCACTGAAGTAATACGGTAAGAAAAATATAGGATAATCATCCAGTTTTACTTTTAGCTTCAAACCATCTTTGCATGACGATATTGTTTTGTACATCCTATCAACCATCAATATGAGTGACTCCTAACCCCTGGTAAAATCTCAGCTCTATGAGCTAGTTGGCAACTTGAACCCTAACTTAGCCAACCCTCTCCGCTCAACAAAAAACACTCGGTGTGGCCCGTGGTACCGAAACACTACAACCCCACTATAAGCCGTGCGCGGCACTCCTGCCTTCCACTCCTGAAAAACGCCAAACTCCCCCGCAAGCTCCGCAAAGCCGCCTTCATCCCGATACTCCACCATTACATCGTAACCAAGCTCCGATGGGGTTACCACCTCGGTGTTGACTGCTGCGAGGGGGATGAGGCGAGCTGAGCGCAGCTGCGAGAGCATGTAGGAGGGGTAGCTGACGTCGAGCAGATAGCTGAGGTCCTTCTGAGCCCAGTTGATGGGGTCGCTGTTGAGCCTGATGGGTGCCAGGTACTGGCTGAAGTATTGGCCCATGCTGGAGCCCTGGAGGGGAGGAGAGGAGCAGAGGCAGGGCAAGGAGGAGGCAAAGAAGGTGGGGTTTGACAAGGTGGGTCAGGCAGGCTTTAACGGGCTGAATGGGATGTGCTGAGTTGCTTGCATTCGAAGCCAGGTCACAACAATTGAAAACCACAAAGAAACGAATGAAGCCACAAACAACTGTTTCCAACCCTGTAGGCTCAGCAGGCACTCACATGCTCCCCGAAGTTGTAGGTTCGGCAGACCTCCGGGCGGATGGTTTGGCGGCCCTTGCGCTGCTCCGGGAGGCGCAGCCAGTCGTCCCAGTAGGCTCGGGCCCACTTGGGCTTGAGCTCCAACCACAGCTCTTTTTTCAGCATCCAGCCGAGCCCTGGGAAGAAGTCCGAGCGGTAGAGCTGGTGCGCGTCGTGCACGAATTGCTTTTGGCCGTTGTCGTTCCATGAGGATACTGCCAGGATGGACCTGAGCGGAAGGGATGGGGGAGGTGGAGGTGAGTGAGTTGTTGTCGGCGTCACGGAGCATCGCACCGCACTGCATTGCACTGCACTGCACTGCGCCGCATTGCAACACATCACAGCACATCACGTTGCATGACTCACACTGCACCGTTCTGTATGGCACCAGTGCAGTGCACACTGCAGCACACCACATCCCACTGCATCACACCACAATGCATCCCACCACACCGCACCGCACTGCATGCCTCCACTCACTCGTCCACATCCAGCAGGTTGGAGGCGGCTTCAAAGTAAACAAAGAAGTCAGGAGCTAGCTCCATGTCATCTGGAAGGACACGTGAGAAAGTGGGGGTTGGGGAAACAAGGCAACTGTTGAGTCGACTCAAAGAAGTCAGAAGCTAGCCCCATGTCGATAAGTGCAACTGTTACGTGCAAACCAGTTGCCGACTAAGCGCCGCAACTACGGGCACCTTATAAACAGCAACAAGGGTACCTTGTAAAGCATACCTTCAAGAATGATGACGCGTGGAAACTGCCGATGGTCAAAGAGCTCTGTGAGGGCGAACTTGTAGTGATCTGCGCTTGTGGGCACACATGGATAGTGAGAAGCAGGGAGGGCGTGCGCAGAGGGTGTAGTTTTGAGACGTCTAAAAAATGAGAACTTATATCAAAGAGCTATGTGAGGGCGAACTTGTAATGGTCTGGTCTTGTCGGAAAGCACGGGGGGGGGTGGGGGGTTGGGAAGCAGGGCGGACGTGGACAGGTGAAGCGCAGGGAGGCAGGTTATGTGAATAGGCGTCCGCAGAAGCATTAACACAGCACAATCCATGAGCAGAACGTGTTTGCTTTGAGGGCACTGGAGAGGCACAACGGGAAGCACATGGGATAATGATAGCCAGGAGAGCATCAGACACGTACCATGATAGAACTGAGCATACAGACAAAAGAGGAGCCCTTGGCAACCACTCTCACCTGCTATTCTGTAATACGCAATGTTCTCTCCTGGGTTGTTCATTCTCGGTGGTGCTGTCTCGATGTGCTGAGTCGGACAGGCAGACAACAAGAGGGGTAGGGGGATGAAGGGGACGGAAATGTATGAGCTGCATTTGAGGGCCTGGAGTTGCACCTCATCAGTGCTGCACTAGGGTTATGAGTCGAGACAGCACTCCCTCCCCTGGGGTTGCACCTGCAAATACGTTCCTTGCCACAGTCACCTGCAAATTGTTACCTTGCAACACTCTTCTGTAGGAATATCTTGCAAGAATAAGCTCACCTGCAGGTAGGTGAATTGGTGGGCTTGCTTGGCCCTATCCTTGACTCCTGGATTCGTGCCGTCCTGACTCCACAGAGAGACACAGACAAAATGGCAGGCAGCATACACATGGGGAGGTTGACTGTGCGAGAAAAACGAAAACAAAGGGTATGGGCGAATGGGATAGGACGTCACTGTATGCCATGCCATGCCATGTCACGTCACGTCATGCCATGCCACGTCATGTCATGCCATGTCACGTCATGTCATGCCATGTCACGTCACGTCACGTCATGCCATGTCACGTCATACTGTGCCACGTCATGTCATACCGTGCCATCTCATGTCATTTCACGCCATGCCAAGCCATGCCGAGCCATGCAAGAAACGTGTGTGCAAGGGGCATGTGGCACCTGGGAGATGAAGAGGGGGAACTTGCTGTCAGCGCCCTTGTGGTGCCTGCAGGGAGGGTGAGTAGTGCGGACAGGGCAGAGAAAGCAGGATGGTGAGGATGGGTGGTGGAGCAAGCAGGATGGGTGTGGAATGCGGTGAGTGGACAGGCATGGTGGAGCAAGCAGGATGGGTGTGGAATGCGGTGAGTGGACTTCTATGAATCAAATTCAATGCACGCATGGAAGCACCCCATACGCATGGAAGCACCCCATACAGATAGTCCACTCGGTTGCACGCCATGATCACCACCGCTGCCACGGCATCCTTTGCATCGCCTCCTCCCCGCATCCTCCCTGCTCTCCCTGCTCCCCCTGCTTGCACCACTCCCCCATCCTGCATTTTCCCTCCTCGTATGCTACCCCCCGCTCCCCCGGCTCCTGTCTGCCCTTCCGACGCTGCCTTTACATGTGCTGCTTCTTGTTTCTGCTGTCCCTGTTGTTGTGCGCTCTGCTCTTGCGCCTTCTGCTGCTGCTGTCTCCTCTGTGCAGTTTCCTGCACACGGACATGGATATGCATGTTTCTCACTCGGCGAAACGAGGGCACTAGCATTACAATACGACCTCCCAGAAGAAGAGACATGAAGGCAACTCACCAGCTCTGCAGTGAGTAGACGGGCATCAGCAGGCCAGGCGGTGAGCAGGTGCGCAGCAGGCGGGCAGCAGGCGGGCAGCAGGAGGACATGACAGCATAAACGCCGAATCCAGAGGCGCATACGGAGCATATCCAAGGCAGCATGGCGCAGGAACAGTGAGTCGTTAGTGGGTGTTGGCCGTGCAGACAGCGTAGAGGGTGGGAGGCGAGGAGGGAGGGTGAAGGCACAGGGGGGGGAACAGGTATGAGGACACAGGGAGGGGGATAGATAAGCCATCGATAGTGGTGCAAAGTGGAGTGAGCAAGGAAGCAGAGAGCAATTACTGCACAAATTACATGCAAGCAGGATACAGACAAGCATCCCAGGCTTCCCACGCATCCTAGGCTCCACCCTACCTGCACCTAACGCTGCAGCGCCCGCACACTATGGCAATGCCTTCAACGTTACTCTCATCCATTCACATACCTCACCCACGCGTGGAATACCCAGTCCCTGCCCACACATAGCACCGACCACCCATACCACACTGGTGGAACCCATGCGGGCGCCTGCGCCACCCACCTTGCCGCGTCTGCTTGTAAGCCGTTTGCGCCTTCTCCAGCTCCTCCTCCAGCCCCATCGCGTCCCCTGGGAGAGTGGGAGAAGACGTGTGCCATTTGAGACATTACTACGTTCATTTATTCGACTGAATTGTCTCAACTTTTCAGCATGTGTAGCAGCAAGTTCAGTTAGAGTTCACTGACCAGCAACTCTTCCCCTACAAGGATTCGCGAAAAAGCGAAGTGTTGGCCAGCAACGACAGCTCGTGACCCGGTCGAAGTGTTACCCATGGAGCGCACGTCACGGTTACACTCACAGGTTATCGCATGTCGCAAGGCCACTCACAGATCATCGCATGTCGCAAGGCCATTAACAGATTATATTCGCATGTTCCAACGGCACTCACGGGTGACATCGGTGAGGTTCTTCCGCAGCGCGCGAGCTTCATTGGCCCACTTGCGCTGCGCCTCCATGAGCACCTTCACGCGCTCCGAACACTCCGTTCCAACCATCAACATGCGAATCTGCCCGGGAATTACGAATTCAACAAAATACAAGTCCGTGGACATGGCAGTATGGAGGAAACAAGGTGAAAATACGCTGGTGCAGACAAACGGATCGCTGGAATGGTCGAGAAATTAAGGCACTGCGGCAGAGCTGTGATCGCATTTACAAGAACGACTGCAACGCTAGCCGACCTGAACGAGGACGAAGGAGAACGCGCAGGCGATGAGCAGCCATCGCACGATGGGAAACGTCGACCGGCGCTTCGCCATCCCTTCGATTACAACCGAAGTGCACTACAGAGGCTTGGGCTCGGCGAATCAAATCGGTGTGCGGACGTTAGATCGCATGGTTGAGGACTGGTTATGTTCAAATCGAGGAAACTCCACACAGACTAGCGAGAAATCTACGGAGAATGTCTGCAGGGATAGAACGGTCGGACGAAAACGACGATCGCGAGACCAACCAAAATTGCCTGAGCGCAGCGCGTAGTGGAAAAACTTGTCCAGTATTGCTTAGGAACGAGAGTGAGCGATGCTAACATAGGGAAGAGGAGGAGACGAAGGGACGAATGGTCAGGCAACTTGGCAGACGCAACGCAAGGCTACAGCACGAGAAAATGTGAGGTGAAGTCAACAGTCACAGCATGGCTGAAGCCTGAAGGGTGTGCTGCAATCACAAGAACAGCACTTGACAAAATCGGCGGGATTTAGGGAAACCCAACTCCAAGGGAGATACTCTCAGAAAAGTACATCTCAAATAACATTATCATTAATGATACCCTCTGCAACAAATAAATAACCGGTACCCTCAGACATTTGGGGCAGAAACCTTGACATGCATACCGGTAACTGAAAAGCCATATACACCGTAAACAAGCCAAAGATATCCAATCACTACATGATTTGAGTTGTCGTCACTGGTTTGCACGCAGGGGAGAGGTTTGAAACACCCAGGCTAGAGCGGGCAAAAGGCAGAGGAGGGAAACCTTGCTATCCTTGCTCGCTTCAGCCTGGGGTTTCAACCCCCCCCCCCCTTGCCCCTCGACAGCCTTACTTTGAGGAATTCAGCCCCCTTCCCCGCCCCTCAACTTCCGTGCTGAGGGCGGTGTGAGCAACATGCTCCTGCAGTTGGGGAAAACAGCAAGGTTGCTGCAAGCAAGAAGAGAAGTCAGGAGGGAGGGAAGCTGCACACAAAAATGCCAACATCAAGCGCAAGAGTTCTGCAAAATAGGGCAAGAAGGGTGACAATGCAGGGGTATGGGGCTCACAGGGGGCATCACGTGAAGCCTACCCTGATTTGATAAAACCTGTCGTCCTGGCGATGCTGCCCTTGAAATTGCCCAGCCAATATGCAGACCAGAGCAGCCCTACAGTCGGTCCCAGAATCATCTCCAGCCGCCACAGTTAATCAGGACGCCAATACTTGTGAGATGCCTCAACGCTCATCGCCACGCGGCCAGAACAATCGTTAGGGACGCAGCGGCTCTTGAGACTGTTTCAATGCTCATCTCCAGGCGGCCACAAAAAGCATGGGAACACCGCGCCAGCTGAGCTGCAGGGCGCCCGTCTCACCATGCACTTCTAACCTGAACCGCTTGTCCTTCCCCTCTGTGATCTGCTTCCCAGCCGCCACCGTGTCCGGCCCTAGCGGCACCGGCTCCAGCCCCACCGTTCTCATCCGATGCACCCATTTCTCGAGCCGCTCTGACCGCAGCCATCTGTTCATGCCCTCGCATGCGACCCCATTTATAAAGTCGTGTGCAAGGATGCTTTCGACCGCGAAGCGTGGCGTGGCGGCGTGCGGCATGGAAGCATCAAAGGACTCGACGAACGCAGCAAAGTTGGCGAATGCGGCGTGGAAGCGCGAGAGGAAGAAGGGCCCGTTGGCATCGAGGTCTATATCCACCTGGAGTAAAAGCAGTGGGCGCAGGTCGCGAATCCACTTGAGAATCGCATTGCGGGGGTTGGAGCGAAGCACTGTGTCGTCTGGAAAGACCATGAGGCCCCAATTGGCCAGCACCACCACCTCCTCCCCTTCATCCACCTCCACTTGTGATGGGTGGAATTCGTGTGGCGTGGTTTCTATGCCATGGAAGGTGAGAGAGAGGCCGAGCATAGATGCCACCTGCTCCAGGTACTTTCCCCCCAGATGCACCAGGCCCGTTGGATATTCCTCCACTTTGACGACCCCGAAGTCAACGGCTGTGATTTTCACGTGGGCCATTGGGCGGGGCGGGGGAGCAGCATGTGAAAGAGGTGTGGGGGGGTTTGTGGGGATCCCACTTGGCGGAAGGTCATTGTCGGCGGCAGCAGAGGCGGGGAGGAGCGGGGGAGTGGAGAAGTGGGCGGCGAGGCGCATGAGGATGTTGATCCAGTGCGGCCCGCCGTAAAACCCAATGGCTATGATGTGCAGCCGCCGCCGCCGCACAGACTGGCTTGCAGAGGCCGGAGCAGAGGCCGGGAAAAGAGCAGGCGGGTGCGGGTTGTGTGGGAGGGTGGCAGCAGAATGGGGAGCATGGCCGTGTGCGTGTGCATGTGGGTGCGTGCGTGCGTGAGCATGTGGCTGGCGGGTGAATGCGTGAACGATTTCATGCACGGCTGCAGTGTTGGCGAGGTGCATGAATGCCGGCATCCCATGCTCGTTGCCGTGACCCATCGCTGCCAACGAATCCTGCTCACATGGGACACGTGGCATGCATGGGACACGTGGCATGCATGGGACACGTGGCATGCATGGGACACCTGGCATGCATGGGATTGATGGCATGCTACGGCATGCTTGGGGCACATCGCGTGCATGGGACACGTGGCATGCATTGGACACGTGGCATGCATGCATGGGACACGTGGCATGCATGAATCACGTGGCAAGCATGGGATGGACCTACGGCATGCTTGGGGCACGTCGTATGCATGGGACACGTGGCATGGCATGCATCGAAGAAGGGGGAAGGGGGGTAAGGGGGGAGAAGGTGGGGAGTGGGGAAGGTGGGGAGGGGGAAAGGTGGGGAGGGGGAAAGGTGGGGAGGGGGGAAGGTGGGAGGGGGGAAGGCAAGTACCTGAAGGGTTACTTTCAAGGGGGTGCGCCAGCGAGTGAGCCCGGTGCCATCCATGCGCGCCTGCAGCGCCTGGAGCGCGTGGAAGGCGATGCGCTGCAGCGTGTCCCCCCCTGCTGCCGCCTCCCTCCGCACCTGCCGCATGAACTGCCGCCACCGCACCTGGTGGGGTAGGGGCGGGGAGAAGTAAGGCAGAGAACAAGACTTAAGGATGTGCGATGCAGCTCTTGCTCAACAATGCATCAGTAGGAGCCAAGGAGCACGGTTCTCCACTATACATCCCACCCCCTGCTTGGCGCAAGCCCCACGCACCGAGTCATCAACGGCCATGGCTTCAGCGAGAGCCATGAGCTGCTGCTTCAGCATGCCCTCCCTCGCGCCACTCATGGGCCGTGGCAGCATGCCTGACACATCCAAACGCAGGGGCCTCTCCGGTCCGAATTCAACAATGTGGGGGTTGGCGTCGGACGCCCTGCTTGCTGCACTGTGCCCTGCACTTTCTGTGGCAGTGCTCAGTGGGTTGCTGTGCGCCTTATTGACGCGAATTCTGCCTAGTACATTGCTGTCCGACGAGGATCCTGGCCATTGCACTCGCTGGTCATATCCATAAGCAACAGCGTCGCTGGTGCGAGCAGGAGAGGAGGGCAGTGTTGAGCCCATGAAACAGCTCACGTCTCCCCGGCTTTCTCCAGCCTCAAGTGTGCTACCAGGCGCCTGTATACACGACACTGCGGAAGCTACTGCCACCGCTACTGCTGCTGCCGCTACTGCTGCTGTTGCTGTTGCTGTTGCTGTTCCTGCTGTTGCTGCTGCTGTTCCTTCTGTTGCTGTTCCTGCTGTCGCTGTTCCTGCTGTTGCTGCTGTAGATGTTGCTGGTGGAATAGCAGCTGCTACTGCTGTGGATGATCCCGACACGGGGAACGGCCGAACTGCAGCGGGAGCAGCAGGCGTGGCAGCAGAAGGAAGGCCCGGAGTGGCCGAGCGGGGGAGGGATGGCCAGGGGGAGGGCGCAGGGCGAGGCGGGTTGATGTTTTGCAGCACGGCGGCGAGGCGGGAGGAGAGGTCCGGGGGGCGCCGAGGCAGCTTGCACGGCGGCGGAGCGGACGGAGGGTCGGCGGGAGGCCCTCTAATCCCGCCCACTCCTATGTCACCGCCGAAGGAGGGCGAGGGGCGCTGGGCGAGGGAGGAGCGTTGGGGGGGAAAGGGACCGGCATGGATGGCGGAGAGGAGAGGCCGTGTGCAGTCGGTTATGTTGAACTGGCGGGCTCCCTGTTGCTGTTGCTGCTGCTGCTGCTGCTCTCCTGGATAGTAATCTCGCCCTTGCTGCTGGGACTGCTGCTGGGACTGCTGCTGCGTCTGCTGCTGCGCCTGCTGCTGCGGCGTCAGCAGCTGATTCTGCGCTTCCTCCTGCTCTGGCAACAGCAACTGCGACGTCAGTGCTTTCTCCAACCGGCCTCTCGCGCTCTGGAAAGTCGCTGGCGCTGTCGCCGCGAACAACCTCTCCGAAGCTTCCTCAAAGGTCAGCACCTGCGGACAGGAACCATCAGGCTGCAATGCGCGCAGGACGGATGCTGACGTGGCAGGCAAATCCTGTTCGGAAAACCACGTGGACGGACCAGCCTGCTCTGGAAGGCACGTGTCTAAAGTGCTGGCTGCAAGAACGTTTCCTGCGTCCGGGACATGCCTCGTCCCCGGAGGTAACCATTCAACCGTTTCTACTCGGCCGTCCTCGCGCGTGGCAGTGCCATGGCTATGGCTCACGCCGCTGGAGTCCCACGCATCTATTAAATCCGCGAAACTTGTTATAATCGCATCTGCTTCACCGGATCCATCCGTGCACGCCTCGCGTGTGTCTGCTCGTCGTACGAAATCTACGCCGTCCGGATCAAGTGGAGTCCCCCTCTCCGTCAGATCTCCAAGTAAATCATCCAATCGCAAATCTGGACTAACTTCGAAGTGGTTAGCGGGAGCAACGCGTGTAGGGACATTGTCCGTGTTAGCGTTTTCTACATACGCATCCCCTATAGGAGCATCGTCGCCTATCAGGAAAGCGAGTGAAGGATCTAAAGAATTGAACGGCAATTCCGGGAGAAGCTGTGTCTGAAAGTGATGGTCGTCGCTGGGAGGCGGAGGATGAGGCAGAACGGCTTCGTCGAACGACAGCCAGTGCTCAACGTCTGCTGGCGCCAGGTCATCAGCGACGAAGACTGTGAACGGGTCGCCGCTCATGTCTACGAGATAGAAAATATAGTAGCAGTCGTGCACACAAGACGACCCCCACTTCGAAGAACAAAGCGAATCCTTCGTGCTTGTGCTCGCACCAATCGTGCGATCGAACATGCGCAGGATCGAATATTGGCGGGGTTAGATAAGTCTCGGTAAGTTTTAGAAGCATTAATCAGGACTTCAGTACGGTGCAGTATCGATTTTTGCAGGAACGGCCAGATGGGACACGTCCGAGTTGTACGAACAAATGTTGGGGAGTTGTCCTCACTATAGGGTTCACAGTACTCAAATAGAAAGTTAGGGCTTGGGTGATATTGATTCTTGCGTGGAATTAATGGGCTGGTGTACACGCAAACTGCTCCAGTATTACCTCTGTGGTGAGGTGATAGCTTGAGTTGGGGTGATAGCTTGCGCGCTGTGGACTCCGCTCTGCACAGCACAGTGCGCTTCGCCCCACGCGCCATTCGCGTTGATTATTTGCGGCGGCGCTGTGCACTCTGTTCCGCGCAACACATTGCGCTTCGCCCCGCGCGCCATTCCCCGCGTGTAGAACTGGTATTTGGGCCAAACCGGCGCAAACAGATATCGATGGAACCATCGCACGATTCCTTCACTGCTCATCACCAGTCAGCTCGCGACGTAAGCATTTGCTTGTGCGAAACTGTGAAACCTGAATTCCTCGGAGTTTCGCTACATTCGCCAAACAGCCAAACTCCAAGGCTGCTCATCTCGGCACCATACCATCCCACCATGAGACCCTTGCTCCCACCCCATTGTCCTGACACAGCCGGTTTCCAGATCCTCCTCTCGCTGACACGCTCTGCCTCTCAGCCGCTCCCACACTAAAATTTCACTTACTTCCAGGAACACACCGTCAATCTCTACCCCACCGGTGCTCTCCTAGATGTCACCAAGACACGGCTTGTTTACCGCCAATCTCAACGGTCGCGGTTCCAAACTGCGTCGATTCCGTGTGGAACCGGTTCATCCGCAACGCAATCCTTCCCTTCTCTCAGTCCGTGGTTAGCCACGAATATTTAGACCAGCAAAATTCATCCACTCTCCTACTCAAAGCTTCTAGGTTCTGCAACCACTTCGACTCCAACGTTTCAGCAAAATTTATCCACTCTCCTACTCATAGCTTCTAGGTTCTGCAACCTAGTCGACTCCAACCTTTGTCCGCTTAATCGCCTTCTCGTCTACTGGTGGTGCATCTTTCGATTTCATGCTGCGACCTGTCCGCTTCACAACCTTCAGCTTCTGCCGGTGCACGTTGGAAGCTGTTGGAAATTCGCAATCAGCTCAAGCATTTCGACTTACAACTCAAGGTAGGTAATGGCTCAGTCTCACAATTTATTCATTTACCGCGCTCAGTGTTTTTGTGGTTGCACAACATAAACTGAACTAATCTAAGTTTCCTGTTCCATATTGCAGTGAGGCATGATGAGTGGGAGCAACCAAGGCAACACCGATGGCTTCCAACATTGAAGACCAAGAGGATGAGCTTGAAGGCAATGCGCGGAGGCAATACCACACCAAGTTAAAGATTCGGCCAAAACTCAAGACGTGAAGCCCCCACCTTCAGATAAGTACAGTTTACTCTCAACCTCATTTCCGATCATCCTTGGTATGACATCATTTTCATACTTGAGCGCTTACCAATACCGCTGCATGAGCCATTCCCCTTATTGGTATAGTTTTTTTTCTCAGGTAACCTTTTCTGGTGAGTTCCTAGGTTCTCTACAGGTATTTTCTTGGTACTCGGCTCATGTGGCAGTGGCGGTTCGCGTTCTTGTTGTGTGTTTCTGCATCTACATCGCATCATTCACCGCATGCTTCGTCTGGACCTTCCAGTGTTGCTTTTACTTACTCCCCCTTCTTTGTCCTTGCACTGGCAGAGGCTCGTTCGTCAACACCATCAACCACGTGGGAGCATCAAGGCGCTTAATGCTTCAAGTCAACGTTCAAGTCGTCCAGCCATTGCTTGGAGCCAACATCGGAGCTTTTTCAGCTCAAGTCTGAGCCCGAAGGCCAACTCTCCTCAACCAAGACTTCAGAAAAAGCTAAGTAGCGCTCTCCTTGACTCCTCTTTTGCTCTTGCTGTTCATGTTTCTGTTATTTCGGACCATCATTTCCGCCTTTCATTGCATGGCGTTTATGCTTGAGCGCTCACTAATACAACCACCTGAGTCATTCCCCCTCTGGTAAGGTTTTCAGGTCTCTTCAGGTATTTTTTGGTGTAGACTCTTGTGGCTGTAATTGTGAGCGCTTTTGCATTCATGCTACTGCACACATCCATCATGCACATGCATATGACTTGCACCTCTGGACCGTCCAGTTCTGTTTTTAATCACTCCTTCTCCTCTCTTTTTGGACTGGCAGAGGCTCTTTCGTCACCGCCATCAACCACGTGGGAGCAGCATGGCTCTCAATACTTCCAGTCAACTTTCAAGTCGTCCAGCCAACGCCTAGAGCCTACATCAAGGCTTTTTAAGCTCATGCCTGAGCACTGAGGCAAACACTGCTCAACCGTCAAGACTTCATAAAAAGCTAAGTACCGCTCTTTCCTTAGCTCCTCTTCTGCTGTTTCTGTTCATATCTGTTATTTCGAGCCATCATATTCACATCTCCGCCTTTCCTTGCATGGCGTTTATGCTTGAGCGCTCACTAGTACCACCACCTGAGTCATTCCCCCTCTGGTAAGGTTTTCAGGTCTCTTCAGGTATTTTTTGGTATATGACTCTTGTGGATGTAATAGTGAGCGCTCTTGCATTCATGCTACTGCATATCATCCATCATGCTCACGCACATGACTCGCACATCTGAACAATCTGTGACAGTTGTACTCATTCACTTCCTCTTTCCTCCTTTGATTCGCTTTGCAGGTTTCTCATCCTTGAAGGTCTTCAATGGCTTTAACGTACACTCAAGGTGCTCAACAGCCACTTACGTTCAGCAGTCAAGCATCTGAAGTCCCTCAAGGTAAAGAATCTATCATTTTAGCATTTGAATTTAATACTTGCTGCAGTCTTGTATATTCTGGCTGAAAACTGACCTTCCTTTTGTCATCTTGCAGGTAACCTGGAGGCGGATGCAAGAGGAATCTGGCATGAAGTGATGGCCTAGAGCATGAGGCGGATCAAGGCCCTTAAGGTAAGACTTCAATCTTTTGGCAATTTTCGATTGTGACACATTGACTAACATTTCCGTTTTCACCCTGCAGGTTCTTCAATCATGGGTTTAGGATTTCAACGGACATCACCACTCAGCATGCTCAACGATTTCTGACGTTCAGTACTCCAGGATCTGAAGTCTTTCAAGGTATTTTTGTAATCCTTTTAGCAGCTTAAGTTTGTGGCACTTGGACTAACATTTCCGTTTTCATCCTGCAGGTTCTTCAAGATGGGAGAGTTTCAACGGACATTACCACTCAGGATGCTCAACGATTACTGGCGTACGGTACTCCAGGATCTGAAGTCTTTCAAGGTATGATTTTTATCCTTTTAGCACTTGAGTTCATTGCTTCTTTTGTTCTTGCATGCTCTGGCTGAGGACTGACTATCTTTTTGTCCTCCTGCAGGTAACCTGGAGGATGAAGGCATGAGGCTAAGAATGGTGTTGAGGGACCCTTGGGGTTGTCTAAAGACTCGGATCCGGGCCATATAGGCTGATTCTGTTGGTACAGAGCTGACTGCAGCAGCTCTGTATTGGCAGATTCAGTCTGTGAGAATGGGCTCCCGCATGCCTTGGGTTTAGAGACTCTGAAATTTGGCCAGTCTTCTCTGTGGTGGGGGAGGATGGTCATGACTCAGCAGCCAGTCGCCATGCCTCAGCAGTCAAGCCTCTGAAGTCCCTCAACGTAAATAATCTATCATTTTAGCATTTGAATTTGATACTTGCTGTGTTTTTTAATATTCTGGCTGAAACTGACCTTCGTTTTGTCATCTTGCAGGTAACCTGGAGGCGGATGCAAGAGGCATCTGGCATGAAGTTATGGCCTAAGGCCTGAGGCGGATCAAGGCCCTTAAGGTAAGACTTCAATCTTTTGGCAATTTTCGTTTGTGACACATTGACTAACATTTCCCTTTTCATCCTGCAGGTTCTTCAAGATGGGAGAGTTTCAACGGACATCACCACTCAGAATGCTCAACGATTACTGACGTCCAGTACTCCAGGATCTGAAGTCTTTCAAGGTATTATTTTTTTATTTTTAGCACTTGAGTTCATTGCTTCCTTTGTTCTTGCATGCTCTGGCTGAGGACTGACTATATTTTTGTCCTCCTGCAGGATGAAGGCATGAGGCAAAGAATGGTGCTGAGGGACCCTTGGGGTTGTCTAAACACTCGGATCCGGGCCATACAGGCTGATTATGTCAGTACAGAGCTGACTGCAGCAGCTCTGTATTGGCAGATTCAGTCTATGAGAATGGGCTCCCGCATGCCTTGGGTTTAGCGACTCTGAGGGTTGGCCAGTCCTCCCTGTGGTGGGGGAGGATGGTCATGACTCAGCAGCCAGTCGCCATGCCTCAGCAACCAGTCCTCCCTGTGGTGGGGGGGGTGGTCATGCCTCAGCAGCCATTGCCATGCCTCCAGCAGCCATTTTTTTAAGGCCAAGACAGTCTTCTATCCATGTGAGTCGTTTGGTTGCTGTAATTTTACTGCTTACATCCTATGTCTGAATACTAACGCTTTCCTTTGTGCTCTGCAGGTACCTTATTGATTTGTATATTTGTCGTAGCAGCAACCATTGTGGCAGCAGCAACATGCTTTAGGACATGCTAGTGTTTTGTAACATCTTATATATACTAAACACTTGAATGAATACTTCCATTCATACTTGAAAGATGAAAGCAACTGTGGAGTTCAACCAAAATCAAATTCCCTTCACAGTTAGCATCAATTTTGTGCAATGCCAAGAAACAGCAGTGGGCCCAGAGAAGCTGCCAAATCCCACTTCCGTCTTGACCAGGAGTTAACAAATGCTGTCCATGTGACGTTTTTTGACTAGTACATTATTATTTTTGTCAACAGGATTCCAAGACACCATAAACGGTGAAGAGTTTTCCAAGTCGATCCAAAGATGGGTCGCAACTTTGTTAATCATGCAGCTCTGTCAAGGGATGGCTTACAGACTTACAGCACCGATTATGGAACCTGCAGCAACAGTTGGGATGGTACACGTGTTAATTTAGTCTCAACGCACTCAAGTGGGGGTTCCCACAAGGAAAAAGAAAAGCCAGAAGGGAGGCAAGATGGACAGGCACAAGCAAGGGCAAAACGTTGAGCACAAGAAACATGTGCAGAAAAATAGGGCAAGACGGTTAAAATGCAGGGGATAGGAGGTTAACAGGGACATCAACCGGCCTGAACCTACCCTGGTTTGATAAGGCCTGAACCTACCTTGGTGTTCCTGAGCTTGGCTATGCTGCCCTTGCCAGTGCTCCGCCAAGTTGTGGAGCACAGCAGCCTTGGGAATCGGTCACGGATTCATCTCCAGGCGACCACAGCGAGCATCGGAGCGCTGCAGCTTATGAGATCAAGGCGGTCTTAGATCCAGGCCCACTCCGAACTCATTTCCAGGCAGCGACGAAGATCAAGGGCACGCCGCGCCAGCTGAGCTGCAGGGCGCCCGTCTCAGCATGCACTTCTAACCGGAACCTCTTGTCCCTCCCCTCCGTGGCCTCCCTCCCAGCCGCCACTGTGTCCGGCCCCATCGGTACCGCCTCCAGCCCCACCGCCTTCATCCGATGCACCCACATGCCGAGCCGCTCCGAACGCACATACCGGTTCATGCCCTCGCACGCCACCCCGTTGAGAAAATCCCGCGCAAGAATAGTTTCCGCGACGAAGCGGGGCGTGGCGGCGTGCGGCATGGAGCAGTCGAACGACTCGACGAGCGCGGCAAAGTTCATGAATGAGGCGTGGAAGCGCGAGAGGAAGAAGGGCCCGTTTGGGTAGACGTGGAAGCGCGTCCACGTCGTTGTCGATCTGCAGAAGCAGCAGCGGGCGGAGGCCCCGGATCCACTTGAGGATGGAGTTGCGGGGGTTGGAGCGCAGCACCGTGTCGTCTGGGAAGACCATGAGGCCCCAATTGGCCAGCACTACAATCTCCTCCCCCTGCTCCACCTCCACTAGTGACGGGTGGAAGTCCTGGGGGGTGGTTTCTATGCCGTGGAAGGTGAGAGGGAGGTCTAGCATGGCTGCCACGTGCTCCAGATACTCCTTCCCCAGATGCACCAGCCCGGTTGGGTATTCCTCCACTTTTACTACGCCGAAATCAATGGCTGAGACTTTCACGTGCGGCGACGCAAAGGTGGGGAAGGGAGCGGCGCTGGTAAACCGGCTGCTGCCTCCACCAGACGACCTGCTGCAGCTACACCTCCCCCAGATGAACCTGCTCCAAACGCCCCTGCTTCACCCTGAGCACCGATCACATCGTCACCCGCTGCAGCTGGTGCCGCCCCTGCTCCCCCCGCCGGGACGCCACTTGGCGGAACGTCATTGGCGGTGGCGGGGAGGAGTGGGGGGGTGGAGAAGTGGGCAGCGAGGCGCATGAGGATGTTGATCCAGTGCGGCCCGCCGTAGAACCCAATGGCTATGATGTGCAGCCGCCGCCGCCGCACGGACTGGCCGGTAAAGGGAGAGGTGGCGGCCAGGGGAGGGGCAGGCTGGAGGGGAGGCGCAGGGGCGTGTGCGTGTGCGTGTGCGTGTGCGGGTGGATGGGGGTTGTGGGTGAATGCACGGACGACTTCATGCACGGCTGCAATGTTGGCGAGGTGCATGAATGCCGGCACTCCATGCTCGCCGCCGTGACCCAGCGCTGCCATTGAATCCTGCTCACATGCCACATGGGACGTATGGCATGCATGCGGCACATGGCATGCATGGGGGCACATGCAAGCTTAGCACACGCGGCGTCTGCCAGAAAGATGATGTGCTGAAATTTACCAGGGCAGGGGCGGGGGAAAAGGGAAGGGTAAGGGCAGCACGTCGACAGTTATGTTCATGGAAATGGGGGGTGGGGAGGGAGGGGCAAGGGGCGCACCTCAACGGTGACATTCATGGGGGTGCATCATGAGGTGGAGGGGGAGAGGGGGGGTGGGGGGAGGGGCAAGGGGCGCACCTCAACGGTGACATTCATGGGGGTGTGGGCGCGGACAAGCGCGGTGCCATCCATGCGTGCCTCTAATGCCTCCAGCGCGTGGAAGGCGATGCGCTGCAGCGTGTCCCCCCCCGCTGCCGCCTCCCTCCGTAACTGGCGCATGAACTGCCGCCACCGCACCTGGTGGGCGCAGAGGCAGGGTAGGGGAGGCGGGGGGAGGGGGAGAAGGAGGATTTTGGTAAGAGTCAGTGGGGATGAGTCGGATATAGGTGAGGCATTAAAGAACGACTGGAATGGGCATCGCACCTCCAACAGGAGGGGAGGGGAGGGGTTTGGTTGAGAGATACATACGCTAGTGCTGCAAGAGTGGGATTCACATCCGAGAGCTTTATAAAAAGAGCACTATGCCCCCATCCCCAGCAGCCACACGCACCGAGTCATCAACGGCCATGGCTTCAGCGAGAGCCATGAGCTGCTGCTTCAGCATGCCCTCTCTCGCGCCACTCATGGGGCCCGGCAGCACCCCATCCACGTGCAGGGGCCTCTCCGGCCCCACCCCTGCCACGTGGGCGGCAGTGAACGACGCCCTGCTGGATGCACTGCGCGCCAAGCTGCTCAGGGCAGTGCTCGGCGCGCTGCTGTGCGCTGACCGGTGGTTGTGCCGCCCGCCGCTGCTCAGAACGCTGCTGTGGGTATCGCTCTGCGACGCAGCTGATGCTCCCGCTGCTGCTGCAACGGCTACTGCGGCTCTTCCTGCTGCTGCTGCTGCTGCTGCTGCTGCTGCTGCTGCCTGCTGCAGCTGCATATGATAATCCCGCCGCTTCTGGTTTTTGTGCTGTTGCTGCTGCAGGGGCAGCTGCAGAGATTGCAGGTAGTGATAATCCGCTTGCTGCGGCAGGTGCGGTTGCCACTGCACTCCCTGGTCCAACCCAAAAGCAGCAGCGCCGCTGGTGGGAGGAGCAGCAGATGCGAGAGGTGCGGTGGGCATGAGAGGCAGAGCGCCTGTGGGCATGCGAGGCAGTGCACCTGTGAGCCCTGTGAAACCGCCCACCGGGTTCCAATTTCCTCCACCCACAAGTCTGCTCCCAAACGCCTTGGTACCAGACACAGCGGACGCTGCTGCTGCTGAAGCAACTCCTGCTGCGCCTACGGCTGCTGCGGCTGCTGTTGCAGCTGCTGCTGTTGGTAATGGTGGCGGGATTGTTGCTGCTGCTGCGGAGGGTCCTGGCGCAGCGGGGGAAGGAAGGCCCGGCTTGGGCAGGCGCGGGAGGGGGAGCCGGGGAAGGGCAGGGCGCGGCGGGTTGATGTTTTGCAGCACGGCGGCGAGGCGGGAGGAGAGGTCCGGGGGGCGCCGAGGCAGCTTACACGGGGGCGGAGCGGAGGGAGGATCGGCGGGAGGCCCTCTAATCCCGCCCACTCCTATGTCACCGCCGCCAAGGGAGGGTGAGGGGCGCTGGGCGGGAGAGGAGCGCTGGGGAGGCGGTCGGGAGTAGACGGCGGATGGGAGAGGACGCGTGCTGGCGGGTATGCTGGACTGAATGGCTCCCTTCTGCTGCTGCTGCTGCTGCTGCTGCTGCTGCTGTGACTGCTGCTGCGACTGCTGCTGCGACTGCTGCTGCGACTGCTGCTGCGACTGCTGCTGCGACTGCTGCTGCGACTGCTGCTGCGACTGCTGCAGCGTCTGCTGCTGCGTCTGCTGCTGCGGCATCAGCGACCGATTCTGCGCTTCCTCCTGCTCTAGCAGCAGCAGTTGCGGCGTCTGTGCTTGCTCGCGCAGCACCTGCTCCAAGCGGCCCCTCGCCCGCTGAAACGACGCTGGCGCTACTATCGCCGCGTACAGCCTATCCGAAGCTTCCTCGAAGGTCAGCACCTGCGGACCGGAACCGTCAGGCTGCAATACGCGCAGAACGGATGCTGTCATCGCAGGAAAGCCTTGCTGTGATCCCCCCTCCGCATCCCGCGGTGAATCAGGAAGCCACGTGAATGGACCAGCCTGCCCTGGCAAGCACATGTCTAAATCGCCGCTGGCCGCAAGATTGCTGCTTGCAAGCATGTTTCCCGCGTCCGGGACATCATAGCATGCATCCGGACGTAATAAATCAACCCTTCCTACTGGGTCGTTCTCAGGCGTGGCTTGGTCATGTCTATGATGTATGCCGCTCGCGTCTCCCGGCGTATCGATGAAATCCGCAAAGCCTGATATATTCGCACGTGCGTGCGCTCGTTCAACAGGTCCGTCCGTACACGCCTCGCGTGTGTCTGCTTGTCGCACGGGATCTACGCCGTCAAACTGATTCCACCTCTCCGTCTGCTCCCCAGGAAAATCATCCAATCGCAATTCTCGACTAACTCCGACTTGGTTAGAGGGAGGATAGCGTATATGAACATAGTCTGTGCTAGCGTCTCCTATATGCGAATCACGTATAGGAGCATCGCCGCCTATAGGAACGTCCCCTGTAGGAACATCGCCTATCAGGAAAGCGAGTGACGGATCTAGGGGAATAAACGGTGCGTCCGGAAGGGGTTGGGTCTGCGAGTGCGGGTAGCTGGAAAGCGGAAGATCAGGCAGAACGGCGTCGTCGAACGACAGCCAGTGCTCTACGTCTGCTGGCGCCACGTCATCAGAGACGAAGACTGTAAATGGCTCGCCGCCGCTCATGTCTACGAGACAGAAACGATTGTAGCGGTCGGATCTTGGAAGTCACAGGCAGCAGAGTGTATGGCTTAGTCGTACAAACGAGGCGATTCCCTCGTTGAAGGACCAAGCAAATCAGCCATGGCCTGGAAGCGTGGTACATTGATCAAAATCATTACTGTAAATACAATGTCGAGTCACAATGAACCTCGATCCCTCGCTTTACATTTCACGACGACCTTTTGCTTTCGCATTGTGCAAGAAATCGAGCACCGCAATATTGGATGTGAAATTCGGTCACCTGATAGGCTACGCCAGACTTGAGCTTGGAACACGGCACCTTTACGGGGCCCTCAGGGAGCCTGCCTCCCAGATGCACATGAAGCGGAATCAAGAAAGGGGTGGAGCACAAGCGGCGGGTGCAAATGCAAAGCAAACATCTCCACACGCACCACAGAAGTTACAGTATCTGGTGCTGCTGAACCCTTGGGCGATGTTCGGCAGCCCACAGAAGACAGGGGGGGATGGGGCGAGGGATCCAAAAGGGAGCCTCGCCCCTAGTCGGATGGGTCAACTAGGGGTCCACCTTACGTTGACCCCACGTCCGAAGTCCTGGCGCAAGCGGAGTATGAGGGGGGACGCGCGGGGTGAACAGTTCGAGATGGCGGTTGGGGTTGGAAGCAGCACCCCGTAGGAAAGGAAACTTCGCCCTCCCAAAGGTTCGCCGCAGGCCATAAAAAGAAAACAAGTATCACTGTTTGGGCAGGAATCATGTTAATTTATTAACATACATAATTGAGTTAAACTAAGGTTATTATTTAGCTGATTTAAAAAGTGTGCGTGTTCAGCATTATGATTTTGATGTCGTTGCGACGAGGTATTTTAGAGTGTGGGGTAAATGTTTAAATTAAATGCGTGGAGGGGGGAATCCAATTTTCATTCCCCGTGGCTGAAAAGACTCACGGGAATGCAATCTTGGCCTCGTTCTCTTGCCGCATGAGCAGTTTGGGCCTTCCACACAAGCACTGCGGGATCAGCTTTCCTCGAAGGGGTCAACCCTCCCGCGGCCTCGGCGAAGTTTGTCGCTAACGACAAAGCGGGTTTGCAAACAGCCCATGTTTTTTTCGTTCACCATGCCCAGTCTGCCAAAGATGCTCAAAATGTTTCATTCCAACCACTCACAAACCTTCGGCCTTTGGGTTCACCCTTGCCTCTCGCTTGGCATGTTTTTCTGGTGAGTTAATGCATCGTTGAATTTCCCAATAACGGGCGTTGAGACCTGCCCGTTATTGCTTGTGCGTCCCCTTATCCCCACTCCAATGGGCGGATAGGGTTCGTACGAGCGGTGCCTCCAATTTGCCCGTGAGAGAAGTTTCGAAGTAAGGTCTGCACGCACTGGTTGTGATGCGTTCTCCTACCCATGGGCGCACAGCAAATGCTACCAGGTTCGGCACACAATAACGAATGAAGAGGCTCGACGTGTGCTTTAAGCCTCTTATGCGCGTTCCTGGAGTATTCGTCGTTCGGGCTAAGCACCCCTAATGCGCCCACATAACGATACCCTTCATTCCCTGACCACTAGGGCGGAGGTTTTCCGCCATGGGGGGGGGTCTGTGGGAGAACGCGACGCGGGCACAAGCCTAGCGTGGGGTTCGCGTCGCGTTTTAGGCTCACGTTCGACAACTTTTCCATATTTGTTTCGGCCATTTTCAAGTGCATGCAACTTAGTCGGGAAAAGCTGCTCAGGTGCATGCTATCCCGTCGTGTTTCTCCCTCTGTTGCCACTGTTTGTACACATCCGCAACTAAAAACACTGTTCTATCAGGGGATGCAACCCGCGCAACACAAGCAGCACACGCAACACACGCAACACACAAAATCGGCCTGGCAGGGAAGCCCGAAAAGGAAAAATACAACTCCTTGGGAACCTGGACATTGTTCGGGAGGGGTCAACCCTAAACACGGGAACTGTCCTGGTGTTTAGGGTTGATGTCCCATAAGGCAGTGGAAAGAAAAGAAAATAAAAACTAGGGAACCTGGACTCGATTTTTCGGAATATATCAACCCTAAACAAGGGAACCGCCCTGGTGTTTAGGGTTGATTCCTCCCGAGTCACATGCGTTTCCAATTGGGTTTATTTGTTTTTTGCCCGTTTTTAGTCGCATGCGATATGTATTGACCTTGTTCGCAGTAAGGCTGCGACTGGTGTGGTTGGACGACGAGTTCGTGCGAGAGCTGCGCCAGTTGGTGTCAGGCGCATGGGTAGCACCCCCTGACAGAACAGTGATTGTCGTGGCGGAGGTGTATAAACAGTAACAACAGAGGGAGAAGCACGACGGGATAGCATGTACCTGAGCAGCTTTTCCTATCTAAGTTGCATGCACCTGAAAATGGCCGTATTTGTTTTGTCTGACCGAGGTGTTTTGCCTGGTTCGTCAAGGTCGAACCTGGAGGCCTGGCGTTTTCATTCTCCATCCCATCCCCTCCCATCGAACCCCTATGGCTGCCGAACATCGCCTTGGAAGAACAGGCTCGGCCTGAATAACCCGACTCTGGGGTTATCCCGCGCTGCCTTCAAACATTCTCTGCTTCCCGACCTCCACCCAACCTCGATGCCCACGTTCCCCGCCTGGCTAGAGCCCCCCCTATATTACAGGCTTTCACTTGAATCATCACTTCCTGTTTCATAGTTTAGTTGAGTCCTTTGTTACTCCCGCGCACTCTCTTGTATAGCTCATTATCGAGCGACATGCAATATCGAGGTTGGAGACCTGGTCAATGTTCTTGTGCCAATTATGATATTTCCGCAACCAGCGTGAAGGCGCCGCGAATTAGGGCAGCAGTGGCAGCATTTCGAATCTTGGCAGGGTACATGCCGAAACCACAACCATGGTTGGCGTCGGAGAAAACACGGCAAGATCTTTGCTCTTGGATATTGAATACAGTATTGGAGAAAACAAAGTGCTTGCTCCACCCTACGGAAAATTTGCCTTACACCGACCCTCGCTGACAAGTGGTTTGTGATTACCTCACACCCACCCGCCCTTGTTTAAGTAAGGGGTGTGAGGGGTGTGACAGGCACACCCGAGTTACTGGCTGGTGGTCTGTCAGTGCATTTCCGCTCCAGCTCTGAGGTTTATAGGTCCACGTTCGGCGGGAAACTAGGTCAGAGCAGCAGTACCGGGTGGAACTGTGGAAGGCAAAACAAGACAAAACACGATTCCACATGATCGAATGCAAGGCTGCAATGTGCAGACTGGTGCACCATTGATCCTCGGCAGCAGAGCAACATTGACCGAGTTTCCCTCCCTTGCTGCTGCTACGAGATACTTATCCGTCACCACCATTCATGCAAATCCCTCGTCCTATGCGTCGCAGCAGCCACATCGATGGTCGCATGCTTCCCAGTATGCGTCTACACTGTGGGGAAAGGGGCCCTCGACGGGCAGAAGAAAGTTCAGCGAAACGCGGCGACGCGCAGACTGAGATCGTCCACGTTCGCACGTGCGCCAACTGTTAGCATGCTAGTGGCCCAACTGTACCCAGCTTTCCTTGTGCGACGGTGTCCAGGTCGTAAGAAGTCGCACACGGTCGGTCATCGCATCGGTCATCTAGAATGCTTGTTCAGCATCTGCCATCGTCGGGTGCGTGCGACCAAATGCTGCCCAGCTCAGCTGAAGCAGCTTGCTTATTGCATATTGTCCGTGTCGGCGCAGTAGTTTAGCCGCCATAGTCTCTTGACTCTCCTTGAGAACGGATTCGTTGCTCGCCACGCCTGTGATGCCACAAGGCTTGGCGAGGGAATGGTCTCGTAGCTTACGCGTGTCCGTCCGCCTTCAACTGCGGCACGTTCTGCATGTTTGTCAGATCCGCGCGTAACATATACTGTACAATGCGTTGCCTCAAGATTGCCGGTAGAGAGACTCTTATCGAGGAGCCTCAAGATTCATGCTAGATCTGGTTCCTTGAGCGCGTATGCGTCCGTTTCAACAGTCTCACTGAGCCATGGAATATCATCAACCGGTGAACTGTATTCAGCCCGGCTACGTCGCGTTTATCGAAAAGCTCCTTCCCCCCTGCCCGTGCGGTTGCGGCTTGCACGAGTCGTGCCTGGCGGCCGGAACAGATTCAGCTCCCTCTTCCGCCGTAGACGCGCGCGCAGCCTCTGCGCTGCCCTCTAAGCCTCTCATGAGGCATCTCTCGCGGCAGACTGGAGAGGCGGAACCCGCACCTATCCCCTCCCGTCGCCCGTCTGCACCGCTCTTGGCGGCGATACCGCGAACCGCCAGCTTCGATAGCGGGTCCGCCATGGCCGCGTCCGGCCGCAGCGCGCCGAATTCTCGCGCCGCTTCCGGCGCAGGCGGCGCACCGCGGCGAGTGGATCTGATGGCGCTGCTGGAATCGTGGGAGAAGGAGCTGGGAACGTCGTCGGATGAGGAGTCCGTTGAGGGCGGCAGGGTTCCGCGTTATGGCGCGGGGAGGCCGCGCGATGAAGGACATTCCGCGAATAGGATTACCAGATTCTCCTCGTTCAACGGTTCTTCCTACAACACGAGGACATTTGCGGAAGGATCGGCGGAGGGCGCCCCGGAGGGTTCGGCGGAGCGGAAAGAGGGTTTCATGGCGCAAGGGACCGTGGCGGGAGGGGCAGCGGGGGCGGCGGCGACGGGGGCGACGACGACGTGGAATCACAGCAGGGTGGGGAGAATTACTAAATGGCGGAATGTCGCAGATGCCGCTCCGACGAATCCGGCCGACGGCGGACTCTCGGGATCCTTCCGCGCGCGCGAATTTCGGCGGCAGGCGTCGTTTGTAGAGCCCTCGCGCGCCGCCGCGAAGTCGCAGCCGTTCGGCGCGCCTAGTAACGGATCACCGGAGCATGCCTTTGTCGCGTACATGGCTCAGCAGCGGTCCAGCCTGGAAGGCCTCGAAGACGCCGCGTCGTTTTTCTGCGGCGTCGCGCACCAGGCGCGCTCCGACGAAGTCGCAGCGGTAGCGAATAGCGAGCTCGCTTTTCCATCTACGGATAAAATCTCCTCCGGTGGGATCGCGGGCCGAAATGCCATCCAGACGGCGTCTGACAAGGCGGGAGTGTTGGGAAGTTTCGCGGAAGCAGCGCTGCCCGTAGATCCGCCGGAGGAGGTAAGCCGCGCGCTGGCGGTGCTGTCGCAATGGCGCGCCAAGGCGCAGAGCGGACGCGGCGAGAACGGGAGACAGCAAGGTGGCAGCAACGCCAAATCGGCACCGTCCGCCGGTCCATCGGATAAGGGTGCATCCGCCGCTCCCGCAGGGTCCGCGGCTTCCGCTGCGTTCTCATCAGTGTTCCCTCTCTCGTCCGCCGCTTCCCCTCCCGCCAGCCCTTCCCCCCCCGCGCACTCCGCCACCTTCCCCCTTCCCCTCGCGGGGTCCCCCGGTTCCCCCCCGTCCGACTCTTCCCCCACCCGCACTTCCTCCACCTCGTCTTCCGCCGTCCCCATTGCCGTTCCCGTTACGGATGCCACGTCAGCAGCCGCCACCGCGCTCGCCATCATGCCAATTATGTCCAGGCACGCGCACGCGCGGGGGCTGGTCGGCGGACAAGCTCCGCGCAACGCGCGCGCGGACGGCGCAGATGGCGGGAGGATGTCCGCTGCCGGGGAGTCGGGCGCTGACGCGTTGCCTAGCGCGCGGAGGGGAAGCGCGGAGGCGGAAAAGGCCGTTGATTTTGCCAACCAAAGCGGCGGGATTCAGGCAGTTAGTAGCCGAAGGGGGGGCTGGGGGAGCGCAGGGGAATGCGACGAGGGGCAGGCGGGACGAATCGGGGGACTTGGGGGTGAGGGCGCAGGCGCAGGCGCGGGGATGGTTCCCCCCCGCAGCCACGTGCAGGCGCTGCTGGAGGACGCGCGGAGCCGGCGCGAGGCGTATCTGCGCATCCGAAGCCGCAGCGCGTCGCTTTCCGTATCCCCCTTTACTTTCGCCCCTCATGCACTCACTCCCGCGCCCGGCCCTCCCCCCGTTACTGCCACGCCCGTTCCAGCCCCATCCCGCGTGCAAACGTTTTCCCGCCTAGACATCCCGTTGTCTCCCCACTGCGTCTCGTCCACCTCCCCCTCCCCCTCGCCTTCCCCCTCCCCGTCCCTTCCCCCGCCGCTCGCCCTGTACGCTGGCGGAAACTCCCCCCCGCTCTCCCTCGCGCACATTCAAATGCTGTCGCACGCGCGCGGAGGCGCTCCCGACGAATCTGGAGGCGGAGAAGGCGGAGAGACAGGGGAAGCGGGGGGAGGGGGGGTAGGGGGGGAAGGGGATGCTGGTTCCGCGCTATCCCAGCGCCACATCTCCGCCGCGGTTCGCATCACGGCCGCCTCTACGGGCGCAACAGGCGGAGGGTTGGCCGCTGAAAGCGGAACGCTGGGCGCAACAGGCGGAGCGGACGCGGTGCAGGCGTGGCGGCACGGGGAAGGGCAGGCGCAGAGGCGCAGCGGCATTCCGCCTCTGTCCCCGCGGTCATCCGCACCACTGGGGGTCACGGTCTTTGGCGCGCGGGGAAGGCCGGCGCAGAAGCCAGACGCTGCGCGGAATCTCTTAGTCTCGCTCTCCCCCTCTGCCTCCTCCCCCTCGCCTGCTTCCCCCTCCGCCTCCCCCTCCCCCCGCGCGCTCCTCCCCGGTGGTGCTTCCCTCGCGCGCATCCCCATCAGCCCGCCTGTTTCCGCCAGCAGTCCGCGCTGCACCAGCGGGGGCGCAAGCGGAGGCGGAAGCAGCATCTTCAGTGTGGGGAAGAACAGGAGCAGCAGCGGTGCCGGCACCGGCGCTGGCGGCGCTATAACGAGCAGCGCCAGCAGCGGCGCCATCAGCAGCAGCAGCTATACCGGCGAGCCGCAGTCTGGCCGCATTCCCGTGAGCCGGAGCTTCGATCTCAGCGCCATTCGCGGCCGCGGCAGCGGCGGCGGCGGCGGCGGCGGCGGCGGCGACGGCAGGGACAGCAGCAGCGGAGGCAGCGGGGGAGAGGGCGGCGGGGGGAGAGGCGCGGGTGGTGGCGCGGCGGCGAGGGGGAGGCAGCGGGGAGGCGCGGGCAGGGAGGGGGCGAGCAGGGAGGTGAGTAAGAGCGTGTCGTGGGACAGCAGGGGCATGGTAGGCGTGGGGTTTGGCAAGTGGTCAGGTGGTAGAGTGGGTTGTGCTGCCGCGGCGGAGGGGGAGGTGAGAGAAGGGAGGGAGGGGAGGGAGCAGCATGGGGAGGCGTGGCAGCGGCAGCAGCGGATAGGCAGGCGATCGGTCGTCCATGGCATGGCCCATGGTGTCGCGCGTAGTGCAGGCAGGGACGAGAGCCAGTCACACTCTCACTCGCACACTCACTCACACTCTCACTCGCACTCACAGTCACACTCTCACTCGCACTCCCTTTCACACGCACACTCGCATACAGCGGTGAAGCAGAGCTTCTCCAGCCCGCTGCCACTGCTGCACCTGGCGTCAGAGTCGTCTCACAAGCTGCCGCTGTCGCACCCGCCTCCTGCGCCTGTCTCGCCTCCACCGCTCTCACCTGGCCCCTCTCCTCCGCATTCCTCCTTCTCCGGCCCTCTCACCTCCTCCCCCTTCTCCGGTCCTCTTTCCTCCTCCCCCGTCTCCGGTCCTCTCACCTCCTCCCCCGTCTCCGGTCCTCTTTCCTCCTCCCCATTTTCTGGCCCTCTTTCCACCTCTCCCTTCTCCGGCCCCCTCCCCTCCTCCTCATTCTCCGGTCCCCTCTCCTCCTCGCTCCCCTCCGCCTCGCCCCTCACTCGCGGCCTCGTCAAAGCCTCCCTCAGGCGCGCCCCCTCCCCCACCGCGCCCCACGAGTCAACACAGTCAACGCAGAGGGCGCCCTCGCCTCGAGTGGGCTTCGAATGCGGTCAGAAGGGTCCCTCCCCCCGCGTGCGAGACAGTGGCAGCGCAGCCGCGGCCGCAGCCGCAGCCACAGGCACAAGCACAAGCACAGCCGGAGCTGCAGACGCAAGGAGCGTTTCGCCTGGGAGTACATTGGTTGGCGATGCTGCTGCTGCTGCTGCTGCTGCTGCTGCTGCTGCTGGCGGCAGCACCACTGCTGGCAGCGCTGGCAGTGCTGCCAGCTGTCGCTTCCCGTCGAGCCGGTCCGTGGACGCTGGCAAGCCGGGCGCCGCTGGTGGTGCTGCTGGGGGCTCGCGGGGGCGCAGGCTGATGAAGGGCAGCAGCGCGCAGGAGCGCGGGCTGGCGCGCATAGGCGAGCGGGACGAGCAGTGGGGTGCCGTGCCTTCCTCTGTGTCTGAATCAGCAGCCGGGTCCGTATTGACTTCAGTTGCAGTATCAGCATCAGACGCAGGAGCAGCTGGTACAGGGGGTGCTGGGGCTGCGAGTGGTGCGGCAGGATTGGGAGCGATAGTGGAGGCAGCAGCAAGGAGCAGGGAGCATGTGAATCGGAGAGTGCAGATCCCACATTCCTGGAAAGCCCCTCCAACCATTCTGGTCCCCTCACCCTCCTCCTCCTCCCCCTCCATCTCCTCCCTCTCCTCCATCCCTTCCTCCTCCTCCTTCCCTTCTTCTTCCTCCTCTATTCCCTCCTCGTCCTCCTCTCTCGCCTTCGCCTCCCCTGCTCTCAACAGTCAATCCCCAGTGGTTTCGTCAGCTGCTGCTGTTGAGACTGCTGCGTCTCAGAAGCCATCCCCAATGCTGCCCTCAGCTGTGGCACCTGAGAAAACACATGAGGAGACAACTGAGGAGACACCTGAAGCGGCACCTGAAGCGGCACCTGGAGCTCGCAATGCTGCTTCTGAGGCGACTCACAGCAACTCCTCCTTCCTCCGGCGACCCGCCACCCCGTACTTGGCCCCACTTGCCATTACCGAACCAGCCATTCTCACCGAGCCTGCACCAGCCGCCGCTCCCGAGCCTGCTGCAGAGGCTCGGGGAAGGGCAGGCGGGTTCAGTGAGCCAATGAAACGAGTGGTTCGAATCAGCAAGTATGGTTCAGTCCCTTGCAACGAGCAACACACCCTTTCAGGATCGTTCCCTGCTGTTGCTCGCTCTCACGGGAGTGGTAACCGCCGCTCCCTCTCCCCGCCCTCTGCCCTCTGCTCCTCTGCTGCTGCGGGTGCTGGGCAGGTTGCTGCTTCCCAGAAGGTTCGTGATGGTGGCAGTGCGAAGCATGCTGGCAGTCGGCTAAGCGGGGTGCAGCAGAGGAAGGCGGGTGAGACCAAGGGTGGTGAGAGGAGCAGTGCAGAAAGGAGGAGTGGTGAGAGGAATGGTGGTGAGAGGAGGGGTGGTGGGGTGAAGGTTGGTGAGTGTTCTTTTGGGGAGGAGGTGTCTAGTCCTGCTTCTTCCACTTCCTACTCCCCTTCCTCCTCTCCTTCCTCCTCCTCGTCTCCGTCCTCCTGTTCCGACCTTATCGAGGCGAGTAGCAGCAGTAACAGCGGCAGCAGTGGCAACAGCGGCAACGGTAACAACAGCAGTGGTGGTAGTGGCAGCACCGGCGACAGTCAAGTCAGGAGGTCAGAGAAAGCCCGGTCTAAGGTCAAGCAGGGTGAGAAGTGGAGCCAGCAGCAGCAGCAGCAGCAGGAGGAGGAGGAGGAGGAGGAGCCAGGAGTGGAGAGTGCAAGGTGGTACGTGCTGCGCCGGCCGTATGCAAACGTGCATGCGGCATACAGCATGGAAGAGGAAGCAGAGGCAGCAGAGGCAGCAGCAGTGGCGCCTGGAGCGGGGGGGGTGGTGGAGCGGGTGTGCGTGTGCATGAGGACTGGGAGGCAGTACTGGTGCCGCACCCTGTGCAAGGCGGCTCTCAGGAGTGCAGCAGCGGTGGAGGGTGTGGGGCGGAAGGTGGCTATGCTGGAGATGGTGCGGGGGGCACCGCATGTGGTTACCATGCTGCGCGCTTTTGAAGACACGCAGGTGAGTTAAGAAGGGTGAGGTGGGGGGAGAGCAGGTGCGGTGGGGCGGAAGGTGGCTATGCTGGAGATGGTGCGGGGGGCACCGCATGTGGTTACCATGCTGCGCGCTTTTGAAGACACGCAGGTGAGTTAAGAAGGGTGAGGTGGGGGGAGAGCAGGTGCGGTGGGGCGGAAGGTGGCTATGCTGGAGATGGTGCGGGGGGCACCGCATGTGGTTACCATGCTGCGCGCTTTTGAAGACACGCAGGTGAGTTAAGAAGGGTGAGGTGGGGGGAGAGCAGGTGCGGTGGGGCGGAAGGTGGCTATGCTGGAGATGGTGCGGGGGGCACCGCATGTGGTCGCCATGCTGCGCGCTTTTGATGACACGCAGGTGAGGTTGGGGGGAGAACAGGTTGAGGGGAGAGCAGGTGAGGTGCAGGAGCAGCGGGTGAGTGGGGGGGGGGCAGCCAGGCAGGTGCGTTGAGGTGGCCATGCTGGAGATGGTGCGGGGGGCACCGCATGTGGTTACCATGCTGCGCGCTTTTGAAGACACGCAGGTGAGCTTGGGGGAAGCACGAGGGTGGGGGGGGAGAAGGTGGGCTTTGGGTGAGAGCAGGTGGCTTGGGGGAAATCAGGCAGCATTTTTTATTGAGGCGAAAAAAAAATCCCTGTCCCTTTCCCCCCCACCACCAGGCCATCCGTATGGTATTGGCGCACTGTTCTGGAGGCAGCTTCATAGTATCTAGTCAATTCAAAAACCGATTCCCCCGCCCCCTTCACCCCCCCCACCCCCCCTTCCCCCCCCACCGCCAGGCCATCCACATGGTATTGGAGCACTGTCCCGGAGGCAGCCTCGCTGACCGGCTGGCCTCCTGCCAGACCTTCTCCGAGCCTGACGCTGCAGCTGTGGTTCGGCAGGTGGCGGCAGGTCTGGCGGAGTGCCATGAGATGGGGGTGGTGCATCGGGGGGTGAGAGCGGAGGCTGTGCTGCTGTTGGGGCTAGAGGGCTGCCCTGTGGACGTGCGCCTATCTGGCTTCCAACACGCCACCTTCTTTGAACCTGGTAAGCTTAGGACGTGGTGAGGGGGTGCTTCCTTTGCATCCATTCGTGCCATTCCGGACGTCCCTTGCTGCCTGCATTAAAACCTGAACTGAAGTTCCCATGATGCACGAGCGCTCATCCACCACCCCCCTGTGCCCTCAATCGTTCCATGCATGCATGGTGATCAGGTCGCTTCCACACAGAGGCAGTGGGCGCACCAGCATACAGGGCACCGGAGATGATACAGGGGAGGTACGGGCCACCAGCAGACGTGTGGAGCCTCGGGGTCCTGCTGCACCTCCTGCTCTCCACCCGCCTGCCCTTCCACGCCTCCTCCCCTGCTGCGCTCTCCTCCTCCATCCTCAACGACCCCATCGCCCTTCTTGCTGGAACAGCCGCCCACACACAACTGGATGGGGAGTCACTGCCGCCCAGAGCTGTGCCGCCCAGTGTGCTGCCGGCCGGCACGGAGCCGCCCGGTGCAGGGATGTCAGGGGAGAGTTTGGCGTCAGCACCATCGTCTGCTGCGTCTTCACCCGGGTCAGCTGCCTCCCAGTGCTCTCCCTCTTTCAATCTGTCCCCGCCTCTTGTCGCCACTTCAGCTGCTGCTGCTGCAGCAGAGGCAGTCACAGGAGGGGCGGAGGGGGTGTGTGGGGAAGGGGAGAGGCAGAGCACGGATGGGTATGAGGCATCAATGGCAGGGCAAGCGGCTGTGTCACAGGCACGCGTGGTGGGTACGGAGTCAGTATCACAAGCAGCTCCCAGTGCGCCTGGAGCAGGCACCAGTGGGGCAAATGGGAGTGGGTGTGATGGGAGTAGTGGTGATGGAGTCACCGGGGTGGAGGGTGAGGTGGAGGCGGGTGTGTGGCATGTGCAGCTGTCGCCTCCAGCAGTTGACCTGCTACGGCGCATGCTGGAAAAGGATCCTGGGAGGCGCATAGAGCTGCACCAGGTGCTGCAGCACCCCTGGATTCAACGACTGTGATGAATCCTCCTCAGATGATTCTATACGGATGCATGTTGTGGCGCTTACCACGTGGACGTGTAAAACTGGTGAATTGTGTTTGTTCACTTTCTTATGGGTTGGTTGTTTATAAGTCAGTCAAGCTCAGTGTGGCTGGTTTCTGGCAACAGCGTTTGAGTGATACTAGTGTTAAGCAAAGGCATAAACCAAAATGGAAGTATTGAAAGTTGGGACTTGCTCGCCTGAAAAACTGGTATTGGTACGCCTTTCTCAGTTTTTTTTTACAATGGCAATGTGAACCTACAATGTTGATTAGGTATGTGGAGCTAAATGGAGTACATAGAAAGAGCACTGACCGTATAGTGAGCGTGAGGCAGCTCTTGAGGAAGGTAGTGTTGAGCTGCTAACCTGAGCAATTCCGGACGAAGCTTCGAGTTGCACATGGCCCTCATAAATGCTCGCACTGCAACAAGGATACTTCATCAGTTCCTCGGCCATTTATTGGTGGACGAATACCCTCACTGGATCATACAGTAACGAAACACTCCAACGGACCAGTCGACTTGACTGCGACTGTTCACCTCATGTTCAACGTGAGGTGAGTTGACTTGTCTGCGTTGGCGGCGCGCGTGGCGCTGCAGCATTTTCCATGCTGGGTTTGGGCAGCTTTCGTGACAGTGGTGTCCAGTGCGTAGGAGGCGCAGTCTGATTGGTTCAGTACCTTGCCCTTTTCCCACCACCACGGGCTCACTTCAGTCAGAGGCTTCATCGACATGTGTGAGGCTGTCATCGATGGGGAAGAAACAGAAAGACCACGGGTGGAGGAAAAGATTTCAGTGTACTGTTGTACCATTTGGCCAGCACGAGTTGTCGGGGTTGTCCAATACTGTTTTCTAGCTTGCCTGATTTTTAATGCACTCCAGTCCGGCTTCCCTTCAACATCTACAGCGTGTGTGGATGGAGTTGAGCATTATGTGACAGCATAGCTTGCACCGTACCCTTTCTGGTGAGGAAATGGCACACAAAAGTCGTTAATTATTCATAAAAGGCGCTGAGACCTAGACTCGAATTCTCTAGCCCCAGAAGATATTTTTACCCCTAATTTATACCCTCAAAACCTTTACAAGATGCTCCCGCCCTTTGTATTGCTGGCGAGTCGGCACGGCAGTTGCCTTCCCCGCTGCCCTGATTTCGCCTCGCGGCGGCTGTCGGTTTCGCTTGATCTCACCCATTCATCCACTCCACCCCATCCGACCCCACGCACACCGATCGCTCTCACCTTCTCCCCTCCCTTCCCCTTCCCGTGCCCTCGCCCTCCCCTCACCTCCCCTACCCCTCCCACAATCCGACCAGTGAGCAGTGACCACGTCCATCTGGCAGATTGCTCTACTGTGCCGCACTGGGGAAGCGCAGCAATCAGTCATTGAAATGCGTCCATTGCTTCTTCTGAGTGCTGGTCGATATAATTTTGTTCGGGGATCGTCTAGCGCGGTTCAGTACGTTAACTCAGGGTCAAGAACGATGATCAGCTTCCGCCGCTTTCGACCATTGGGTACCAGACTGCACCGTTTATCTCAGCAGAAGCGTCCCATCCCATCCTGCTGGATCATTCTTCCCAAGCATGTTTGTATTCATCGTTCTGTGGAACCTCTCCGTCTATGGCGCAACCTTACAGTAGCACTGCTGAAACGCCTTATCTAGTCATGCAAGCAAGCAACATATTTCCTGCCAAACTTGAGATTCAACCCGTCGAGACCTCGGAGTATGTTCAGAAAATTCTGGCGTCGGAGGACAACATGCAGGACGTCGTCGAAGCCTTGTCACCCAACCGAACCTCGTCCAAACACACAGGAACGCGACAGATGTGAAACGAACCAATCTGACTGACATGGAACGCTAACCGTGTGATTCAATCCCTCTTTAGGCTCGTTGTGATTGACGGCAAGTGCTCTGCGACCCAGCGTGTTGGCAACCACAGCAGCAGCAGCAGCTGTCTCCCAGAATGGGAATGCTTTTAGCGCCGCGAGCGGACATGATTCTCAGCAGCGATCCCGCGGAGCGCGGCGCCAAGCTCCAATTCGCAGCGCCTGATTACAGACCTCCAGCAGGCCGGTCGCGCCGTAGAAGCTTCAACGAGCCTTCGTTCGAGTCGTGGCGCATCAGCCGACCGATTTCAGACTCTTCCGCCTGTCCCGCCGAGCCTGCCGCGTCCGACCCCTCCCCTCATGCCCCATCCGCGTTGTCCTCTCCCTCTGCTTCTGGGTCGTCGTCGCCTGTCGCCGTTCCTCCCGCGAGCAGCAGAAGCAGCAGCAGTCGCAAAAGCCCTCCTAGTGCCGCCGTCGCGTTCCCCACGTCTCTCTCGTCTCCTGTCGGCTCTCCTCAATTTACCTCCTTCCTCTCGCCACGCTCCACGCCCCCGTTTCTACTCGACCACAGTGATTCGCTCAGCGTACCGCGGCGCCCTTCGAGAAGCATTGACGTCACCGTGACCGACGGCGCGTCGCGGTCGTCTTATGAGATCTTCGGCTCGATTGCTGCTGACCCTCTGTCTCCCACATTCGCCATTAGTGCTTCCCCTCCGTGCCCCTCCTCCCCCTCCTATCACTGCGTTTTCCCCTCGCCGCCTCCTAGCCCGCCATCCGAGCAACATCTTAGCCCTTTTCTTTTCGAGAATCCTCAAAATCCAACAACTAGCCCATCTCTCGAGCCGCATCCTAGCAGCCCGTCGCTTGAGCCATACCAGACTAGCCCCTTTCGAAGCACCCCGCAAAGTCCTCACGGACGGGGAATAAGATCACTCGGGAGCTCGCCACGTGGCAGTTCCGCGTTGACTCCGGAGAGTGAGCGGCTCGGCGGAAGCTGTCGCTGGACCGGCGGGCCGTCGAACCCCACCCTTTCTTCCGCCTCTCCGGCTGGCGTTCCTTCCGCCTACGCGCGCAGTCGGCGCTCGACGCGCCACCTCCCGCCGCTCGCGCAGGACCCCGCTTCCGCCGCCTCGTCGTTCGCCGTCGTCACCGCCACAGCGGCATTGGCGGAAGCGCGGCGGCTGAAGCGCGCATCGTCGTCGTCGTCAGGACTCGAGGGGAAGGGCGGGTTCTCTTTTCACCATCCCGCCGCCACCCCCTCCCCGCCCCATGCAGCCCCGTCCCAACGGCTAAGCAGCACCCATCCCCGCTTCCACCGCCGGCACGGCTCCGCATCGTCATCCTCCGGCTCGGGATTGTTACCCGCCTTCGGATTGCCGACGCCGCCTCGCGACTCCGCCTCGCGGCCGGCCGCGGTGGTTACGGCGGCGGCCGACTCCGCGGAACCGCCTTCTCCGGAGAGCCCCCCCACGCCGTCAGCTTCCTCTAGGGGGTATTCTCCCCGTTCCGCGCTCTCCTCCTTCGGAGCGAAACCTATTCTCACGCGTCGCAGTGGCAGCGGCGGCAATGACGGCAGCATCAATAGCAGCCGCGGAATTATGAGCAGCGGCGCGATTCTCGCGTTCGATCCGCTGGACGAAGCGAGCTCACCGCCAAACGCTCTCTGCGGCAACGGCGCCCTCTCGCTTTTCGATGCGCCTTTAGCACAGACCGTAGCGGGTGGCACCAGCCACGCCGTGTCGCACTTTCCCGTCGATCGCGGCAGCGGCGCGATGCGGGTCGGGCAAGGGGAGGACTCAATATTAGCCACAGAAGAATCGGAGCGCCGGGGCGCGATCGAAACGCGTTACAGGAACGCGCTAAATGAACCCCTCGGAACCGGCAGCGGGGGCGAGGCGCGGAAAAACCGGTTTCTGGGCGGTCCGCGCAAGTCGCGGACGTTCGACTTGCTTCCGCAGGGCGCGGGGGAGGAGAGCAGCGGCGGTGTCCCCGGAGATTCTGGCGCAACGGGCTTGGGGAGCGGTGGGGATGCAAAGCAACGAACAGATGGGCATGCTAGGGCTACGGCGACGAGGGCTGTCAATGGGGGGGTCGAATGTTTTAAGAGGTTCGACGGGTCTAGAGAGAGGGTAATGGGTGGAGCGGGAGCGTGCGATGCGGCGGGCGCCGCGGCGGACCGGAATGGGCGGCAGGCGCGCGGAGCAGGACTGCTGCTGCGACGGGTGGAATCGGCAGATCATCACTCTCAGCACCCGTGGCAGCAGCAGCAGGTGTATGGGAGCGGGCATGACGCGGCGGCGGAAGCGGGGGGCGAGCGGGGGAGGCGGCTACTCAAGGCGGCGAGCAGCCGCCACCTGGACCCCGCGCCGTCGCTCGCGTCGCCCGCGCTCCTCACGCCGCGCGAGCGCCGGCAGCTGCTCAAAAGCGGCAGCGGCAGGTGGGGCAGGCAGGGCGGCAGCGGCAGTACCAGTCGCGGTGGCAGCGGCAGCAGCAGCGGCAGGAAGGGGGAGGGGGAGGAAGCGGACGATGAGCGCAGCAGAGAGATTCCCCTGCTCTCCTCCCCTGAAGCCCTGCGCGCGTGCGTTCCCACGTCAGCACACTCCCCTAGGGCCTTCCGCCGTCCCCCCCCCAGCTCGCCTCCCAGAGCGCTTAGGAAAGCCCTCGAGCTTCCCTCACCGCTGCACGCCCTGGCCGCGTACAGGCACGCGCTCGAGCTTCCCCCGTCGCCTCCCCCCGCCCCCGCGCCGCACAGGCACGCCCTCAAGCTCTCCCTCGCGTTCCTCGACGCGCTCGACAGCCCCCCCGCTGCTGACGTGGCGCTGGGCGGCGGTGGCAGCAGCAGCAGCAGGAAGGGGCACGCCGCGACTGCTCACGTGCAGTGCCATGGTGACGCTGACAGTGACGTGGGTGGTGCGAGGACTGGTCAGGTGGCTTTTCAGGTGGGTGGGCGGTTGAGTGGTCGCGTGGGCGGCAGCATGACGGATATGTACGCACACATGGAACGAGTGGGTGTGGCGCCAGAGAGGGAGGTGAGAGGAGAGCAGGCGACGCAGGAGCCAAGACTGCAGCAGTGGGAGCAACAGCAGCAATGGCAGCAACGGCAGCAACGGCAGCAACAGCAGCAGCGCTCATTGGTGGGAGATTCGACCACCTTCTTGCGACACCCATCACACGCACAGGAGCTTGATGCCACGTCAGCGCACCGGCGAAGGTCGATGGGAGGGGCTGCGGACGTGGAGAACGCGAGCAGGAGAGGTGGCGTGTATCAGGAGCAGGGCGGTGACTATAACGAGAGTCAGGATGCCTGGGAGCAGAGGGCGATGCATGGGAGCACGGGGTGGAGCAGGGGCGGGCAGCAGTGGCGGGATTGGCGCGAGCTGATCAGGAGCAGCAGCAGTGGTGGCAGCGCCATTGGTATTAACGGGGACAGCAGCGTTGGTGGTGGGAGCAGCGGTGGTGATGGCTTCAGCGGTGGCGGCGGGAGCAAGGGTGGTGGTGGTAGGAGTGAGAAAGGGAAGGAGATTGAGGCCTTGCTGACGTCATGCCACCTGCTGCGCCACTCACTCGCCTCCTCTTCCTCCTCCGCCTCCACCCTCGCCGCCTTCCGCACTGCCCTTGCACGTGCTCACACCCATGCTGATCCTCACGCGGACGTCACGTTTGCTAGTGATGATGCTGGCCATGCACACGTTGACGTTGCTGCCGCCGCTGCTGCTGCCGCTGGTGCTGATTCTGCTGCGCCAACCGCAGGGTCGATGTCTGGCCCGCTCCCTCGCACCGGCCTGGCTCGCTCCAGTAAATACTGCAGCCAGAGCAGTCAAGGCAGTCGACGCAGTCAACGCAGTCAACGCAGTCAACGCGACCAAAGGAGCAGCGGAATCAGCCGAGTCAAGTCAAGCTCCTGCACGAGCCCTCTGGACTATGTTTCCGGACCCCGGGAGGAGAGGGCGTCAGGTGGGGCAGAAAGAGGATTTAGCTTTGGGAGGCAAGGGTCAGGCGTTGGGTTGTCTCCCCAGAGAACTGGGCTTGGGATTGGTGGTGCGAGGAATGGGAGGAAGTGGGATGTGGAGGAGGACGAGGAGGAGGAGGGGGATGAGGAGGGGGAAGGGGGAGAGGAAGGGGGGTGGAGAGGTGGGGGGAGCTGGTCGGGGTTGGCAGGAGCAGAGGGTGGGGGTGCGGAGAAAGAGTGGCGGGTGCGGCTGGCGAGAGGAGTGACTGCTACCACTGCGGCCGCTGCTCGTGCAGCTGCTGCTGCTGCCGCTGCTGCTGGTGATGCTGCTGCTGGTGGCACTGGTGGCAGTGGTTTTGCTGCTGCTGCTGCAGCTGCTGGTGATGGGGGCAATGCAGGTAGCAGTGGTGGCGGTGCTGCCGAAGCTGATGGCGACGGGGATGGCAGTTTCAGGGAGTGTGTGTTGGGCATGCCATACGAGGCGTTACAGCGGCGGTACCACGTGGTGAGGGGGCGCATAGGCGAGGGCATGTTCGGCCGCATCCACACATGTGTGGAGCGCTGCTCGCGCCGCGCGTACGCGTGCAAGTCCATCTCGAAGAAGAAGCTGCAGTGCGTGGAGGATGCAGCGGATGTAAGGCAGGAGGTGGTGATGCTGCACATGCTCAAGGGCCACCCGCACATCATTGGACTCGAGGAAGTCCTGGAAGATCCCAAGGTGAGGCGTGGAGATTCCAAGGTCAGTGAGTGAGTGGAGATTCCAAGTTGAGGCGCGGAGATCCCAAGGTCAGGGAGTGAGTGGAGATTCCAAGGTGGTGCGCTGGGAATCCCAAGGTCAGTTTGTGGAGATCCCAAGGTGAGGTGGTGATGCTGCACATGCTCAAGGGGCACCCACACATCATTGGACTCAAGGAGGTTCTTGAAGACCCCAAGGTGAGGCGTGGAGATCCCAAGGTGAGGCGTGGAGATCCCAAGGTGAGGCGTGGAGACCCCAAGGTGAGGCGTGGAGATCCCAAGGTGAGGCGTGGAGATCCTAAGGTGAGGCGTGGAGATCCCAAGGTGAGGCGTGGAGATCCTAAGGTGAGTCACCGGACCATTCGCAAAGCAAGCATCCCATGCCCTCTCATTCCTCTCATCCCTCACTAAAAGCATCTTATTTCCACTCCATTGAATCGCATCCTCTCAAATTCCCGCACCTCCCTCCCCCCTCTCCCCCAGTCCATCCATCTCATCATGGACCTCTGTTCGGGCGGCGATCTCTTCGACGCAGTGAAGGCCAGGAAGCACCTCCCGGAGCCGCTAGCCGCACGGCTGCTGCAGCAGCTGGTGGGAGCGCTGCTGCACTGCCACTCCACAGGCATCGTGCACCGTGACATCAAGCCCGAAAACATCCTCCTTGTTTCTTCTTCCACCGCTGCTGCGCGTGGCACGGGCAGCATGGGGAGCAGCGCGATGGGTGCAGCGATTGGAAAGGGGAGCGGTGCACAGCTGTGTGATGGGGCCGTTGGCGATCGCCTGGGAGGAGCTGCGGTGGGAAGCGGTGCAGGGTCGTTTCTTGATGGCGGGGAGTGCAATCTGCACATCAAGCTGATTGACTTTGGCGTGGCTGCCTTCCTTGACCATGGTAAGCCCAGAACCCTCGTCTGTGCCTATCTCCTCTCCCCCCACACTTCCATCCATGCCTACCTACCACTCCCCTGCCCAACCACCCCTCCCACACCTCCTCAATTCCCAATCGCCTCCTCGTGCTTCGCTTGCTGTTACAACCCATCCAAACTATCACACGTTCTCAACTCGCCGCCCGCCCCATCATCCCACAACAGCTGTTGAACCCCGATATCCACCCCGCCCCATCTCCAACCCAACTCCACCCCCCCAACCCCACCAGACGGCATGTGCAGGCACACAGCAGGCACGACAGAGTACATGGCTCCAGAGGTGCTCTCAGGCGGCCGCTACTCCCCGCAGGTGGACGTGTGGAGTGCAGGAGTCGTGCTCTTTGTCATGCTCTCCGGGGTGCTCCCCTTCTGGCCGTCCCGCCGTGAGGGGCGCTCCACAGAAGATGCCGTGCTGCGCCAGCCGCTGCGGTTCGGCCACTTCCGGTGGGCGGCGGTGTCCGGGGCGGCAAGGGACCTCGTGGCGAGGATGCTGACGAGGGACCCTGACAAGAGGATCTCTGCTGCGCATGTGCTCGGTGAGTGATAGTGTCGGTGATGGGTGGGTGGTAGGCCTGGCATGGCAAGGGACCTGGTGGTGAGGATGCTGACGAGGGACCCTGACAAGAGGATCTCTGCTGCGCATGTGCTCGGTGAGTGGTAGTGTCGGTGATGGGTGGGTGGTAGGCCTGGCATGGCAAGGGACCTGGTGGTGAGGATGCTGACGAGGGACCCCGAGAAACGGATCTCTGCACCGCAAGTGCTCGGTGAGTGGTAGAGTCGGTGATGGGTGGGTGGTGGGTGGTGGACCTGGCAAGGGACCTGGTGGCAAGGATGCTGACGAGGGACCCTGAAAAGAGGATTTCCGCACTGCAAGTGCTTGGTGAGTGGTAGGCTCGGTGGTGGGTGGGTGAGTGGTAGGCTCGGTGGTGGGTGGGTGACAGGTCTGGTGGATAAGAGGTCCGGTAGGTGATCGGTCTGAAGGGGCTAAGCCGATTGGCTTGAAGGGGCATGGTGGGGTGGGTGTTGCTCTACGAGCCACCTGACCATATCAACCCTCCTTCTCTCTGGCCTTCTTTACTCTTGCCTCTCTGTGCTGCCGCCCTTCTCACTCTCACTCTCGCCTCTCCTTTCCTCTCTTCCCCTGCAGAGCATCCGTGGATTCGCCAGCACTGCTGCAAGTGACGTGTGTGCTCTGCTCTCACAGCTGCACATGAGCTGGCGAGTATGTCTTGTTTTGCGCCATGGTGTTCTCTCCAAGCACACTCATGCCCGTGGCGTTCATTTGGTAGAGGCTGCTCCGGTTGAATCCGTCGCATGCTGATGTGCAGTGCAGTGCAACTTGTTTTGCAAGTAGGTAACTCCTATTGCCAATTACTTGATTTGCCAGCATGGATATGCTGTTTCTAATCTGTAAGGTTTAGTTCCTCTACACCGCACTCAACCTTGCTTAGAATCAAACCCCCATGCCCCTAGGATCATCATGGCATCTTGCCTGTTCTTACCACAAAGCATCCTGGCCATGGGGGGGATTTACCATTTTTTTTTAGAGTGTTATACCTGTACATTGTTCTTAGCAATAGCCATAGTTTTCATTAATAATACTCACAAGTTCTTGGGAATTATATAGAATAGCGGTGCTCACACAAAGGCAAGATTCCGGCCCCTGGGGTACAGAAGGGCCACAATCAGCACAGAGCAGAAGAAAGAAGAGCTACGGTACCATAGCTGTCTGTCTGGCATGCAGGCCTGCAAGGGTTGGGAAACCTCCCAGTCGCATTATGAAACATCTGATCTAAGGCTCACACTCGCTTTGCTGTTACCATCTATCTAGCAACCGGACCAGAGCATGGAGCACCACCAACTACACGTGGCATCAAGTTGTGTCCCCATCACACTACATGCGAGCTTTTTGAGAAAAAAACATGTCATGGTTACAGTTACCACATGGCTATAGTCGCAGTGCTATGGTCATGCGATGGGGTCGTTATGGGGGTACGGTCAGGTCATGTGATGGGGTCATAGGGGTGGGAGAGCCAGGGGTGTTTGAGTGCCTGGGCGGCAGAGGGGCGTTTGTCCGGGTCCACGTGCAGCAGCGACGCCACAAACTGCACAAACCCCGGATCCCCCTGCTGCAGTCGGTGCTGCAGGGAGGTTTTCTTTGGCACCAGATACTCCAGCTGCTCCGTCTCCTGTGGAGTAGAGTGGGAGGAGAGGGTAGGGGGGAGGTTAACGGTAGGAACCATCCATCAGGGTTGCCTCGCCCCCCTGCAGGCAGTGCTGCAGAGAGGTCTTCTTTGGAACCAGTTACTCCAGCTGCTCCGTCTCCTGTGTTTGTGGACGGAAATGGGGGGAGAGGAAAGGGGAAGAAGGGAAGGAAAACGGCTATGATAGGGGCCATGTGGGTCGCTTGTCCTGCTGCAGGCGGTGCTGCAGGGAGGTCTTCTTTGGCACCAGATACTCCAGCTGCTCCGTCTCCTGTGGATGGTGGGGAAGAGGGGGGGGGAGGGTGGCAGGAATTGAGGAGAGGTTACGGTAGGGACCATGAGGGTCACCTTTGGAGAGATGTACTTTTGGGAACTATATATTCCAGCTGCTCCGTCTCCTGAGGAGGGGGACGGGAAGGGGGGACGGGAAGGGGAGACGGACTCGACTCCACCAGCCCTTGTGATTCCTGTGGGCCCACATTGGGGAAGGGGTGGAGGTGAGAGGGTCGAGAGGCTTCAGCTGCTTGATTTCCCTGGAAAAAGGGAGGTGTGGGGAGGCTGGGTGAATGGGGGGAGGGGAATGGGGATGGTGATCTCGTGTGGTGGTGCTCGGCCTTGCAGACTCAGACTATGAACAGGACAGCATCATGTAGCACCACACAGCACCACACAGCACACCACACCACACCATAACCCAGGAACTGACAGGCTGCACCCCACCACACTGCACCGCACAGCACCACACCATATCACACACTGACCGGGATGCGCTCATAGAACACGTTGCGTTTGGTGAAGCACTTGTGGCAATCGCGGGCCTTGCGCAGCACAGCACAGCGGCATGCAGCATGCAAGCATGCAATAGTACACAGTACCACACCGCACCCCATACCACTGCATTGCGCTGCACCACACTGCACCGCACTCAAACTGACCGGGTTGCGCTCGTAGAGCACGTTGCGTTTGGTGAAGTACTTGTGGCGGTCCCTGGCCTTGCGCAGCACAGCGCAGTGGCATGCAGCATGCAAGCACACCATACACTGGACCGCACTACACTGAACCCCATTGCATTGCACCGCACTGCACACCCACCGGGTTGCGTTCATAGAGCACGTTGCGTTTGGTGAAGTACTTGTGGCGGTCGCGGGCCTTGCGCAGCAGACACGGGTCGATGGGACCGATGATGCCCACCACCCGCGCCAGCAGCGTTGCCAGTGAGTCGTTCTGAAACAGCACCTGGTGGAGACGGGAGGGATGGGGTGGAGCGTGGGAGTGCAGGAGAGAAGGGGTTTGTGAGTGTGTGCACGTGTGCTTGTGGGTATCCTAGGCCGTGCGGAGCAATGGGCCATATGATGCCCACCACCCGAGCCAACAGCGTCGCCACCGAGCCCTTCTGAAACAGCACCTGCTCGCACGCAATGCATGCAATGAAGGGGAACACGATTGAGAAACAAGCGGGAAAAAGGAGTTCAGTGCACCCATACGAGCATGGTGCCTGGTATGTTGGGGAAGCAGGAGGAGCGCGGTATGAGCATGGATTCCGTTATAAACGTGGTTCCCTGTGCTGCCCCACCTGTTTCGCACCGTCCCCAACGTCCCCCCATCCTCTCCACCCCCCTCTCTCCTTCCTGCGCTTTCCCGCCACCCGCTCCCCACTCCTCTCCCCTATTCTTCTCCCCTCCCCTCAAGATCGACACCTCACCTGTCCGGAGCAGAGTTCAGCGAGGATGCAGCCGAGGGACCAGATGTCGATCTTGGGCCCGTACGGCAGCCCAAGTATGACCTCGGGCGCGCGGTAGGAGCGCGACTGCACGTACGAGCACAGATGGTCCGTTGTGAAGCAGCTGCTGCCGATGTCGATCACCTTAACGAGGCACCGCGAGTAGCTCTTAATGAGGATGTTCTCGGGCTTTAAGTCGCAGTGGATCAGGCCGAGGGAGTGCATGAAGCGCAGGGCCTGCAGGATCTGCTTCGCTATGGACTGGGAGAGGGGAGCGTGGGGGAGCACGGCCCATGGGGGAAGTGGGAGATAGGATGGAAGGGGTTTTAGGTTGCAAGGCAGTTGATGAGACCCAATCAGCGCGTGAAGTGCAGGACTAAGGAGAGTTGAGGAGGGAGGGGAAGGAAGGGGAGGAGGGCGGTTAAGAAAGAAGGTGTGTGCAACAATTGATCAAGAAACTTTAGACTCCACTCAGAAGTCACCTGATAAGGACGCACTTGATCATGTGCGACATGCACCTGGAAGCGCTGACGTGGCACGCACCTGGAAGTGCTGACGTGGCACACACCTGGATGCGCTGACGTGGCACATACCTGGATGCGAGGCATGTTGAAGTAGGCCTCGCCGCCCGACTCGCGGTTGTACTTGTGGAACTCGTACAGGTTGGCGCGTAGGAGCTCACAGATTATGAAGAGGTGCTCCTGATGGTGGAGAGAGAGGGGCAGAGAGGAGGGCCAAGGGGGGTTGGGCTGTGAGTAAAACTCGTAGAGGTTGGCGGGGAGCAGCTCGCATATAATGGAGGCGCTCCTCACTCACCCACTCACTCACTCACCCACTCACCTGCTCGCTCACTCACTCTCTCACTCACTCCCTCACCCCTCGCTCGCTCCCTCCATCCTACCCTCCCTCCCCGACTCACCCGGTGGTAGAAGTAATCATAGAGCCGCAGCAAATGATGCTCGTCCGCGGGGTCATGCCGGTTGATGAACTTGAGCAGCTTGATCTCATCGAGACTCTGATCGAACAAGTCCTTGTTGTTCTTTATGATCTTCCCACTCACTCACTCTATCACTCGCCCACCCACTCACTCCCTCCCTGCCCAACTCACCCGGTGGTAGAAGTAATCGTAGAGGCGCAACAAATGATGCTCGTCTGCCGGGTCGTGTCGATTGATAAACTTGAGCAGCTTGATCTCATCGAGACTCTGATCGAACAAGTCCTTGTTGTTCTTTATGATCTTCCCACTCACTCACTCTATCACTCGCCCACCCACTCACTCCCTCCCTGCCCAACTCACCCGGTGGTAGAAGTAATCGTAGAGGCGCAACAAATGATGCTCGTCTGCCGGGTCGTGTCGATTGATAAACTTGAGCAGCTTGATCTCATCGAGACTCTGATCGAACAAGTCCTTGTTGTTCTTTATGATCTTCCCACTCACTCACTCTATCACTCGCCCACCCACTCACTCCCTCCCTGCCCAACTCACCCGGTGGTAGAAGTAATCGTAGAGGCGCAACAAATGATGCTCGTCTGCCGGGTCGTGCCGATTGATAAACTTGAGCAGCTTGATCTCATCGAGGCTCTGGTCGAAGAAGTCCTTGTTGTTCTTTATTATCTTCAGACTCACACACTCACTCACACACTCACTCACTTGCTCGCTCACTCACTCTCTCACTCACTCCCTCACCCCTCGCTCGCTCCCTCCATCCTACCCTCCCTCACCCACTCACCCGGTGGTAGAAGTAATCATAGAGGCGCAGCAAATGATGCTCGTCCGCGGGGTCGTGCCGATTGATGAACTTGAGCAGCTTGATCTCGTCGAGGCTCTGGTCGAAGAAGTCCTTGTTGTTCTTTATTATCTTCAGACTCACACACTCACTCACACACTCACTCACTTGCTCGCTCACTCACTCTCTCACTCACTCCCTCACCCCTCGCTCGCTCCCTCCATCCTACCCTCCCTCACCCACTCACCCGGTGGTAGAAGTAATCATAGAGGCGCAGCAAATGATGCTCGTCCGCGGGGTCGTGCCGATTGATGAACTTGAGCAGCTTGATCTCGTCGAGGCTCTGGTCGAAGAAGTCCTTGTTGTTCTTTATGATCTTCATGCACACCCGCTCACTCACTCACTCACCTGCTCGCTCACTCACTCTCTCACTCACTCCCTCACCCCTCGCGCGCTCCCTCCATCCTACCCTCCCTCCCAGACTCACCCTATGGTAGAAGTAGTCGTAGAGCCGCAGCAGGTGGTGCTCATCGGCCGGATCATGCCGATTGATGAACTTGAGCAGCTTGATCTCGTCGAGACTCTGGTCGAAGAAGTCCTTGTTGTTCTTTATTATCTTCATGCACACGTCCATGCCCGTGTGCAGGTCGTGCGCCTGGATCGCCTTGCTGAACGCTGCTGAGCCGAGATATTCTGTGACGTAGTAGCGCCCGGCTATCACCGAGTTGAGCACCACCGGGAAGTCCTTCTCCTCCTCAAACCCCGTTCTGGTGTGGCATGCAAGGCGGGGAAGGGAAGAGGACGACAAGCAAAGAGGGCAAGGGGGAGAGGGGAAGTTGGCTTCACATGCACACGTCCATGCCCGTGTGCAGATCGTGCGCCTGAATCGCCTTGCTGAAGGCGGCTGACCGCAGGTACTCTGTCAAGGTGACTTTTGAGTCGACTCAAAAGTCACCTCTTGACCGCAGGTACTCTGTCAAGGTGACTTTTGAGTCGACTCAAAAGTCACCTCTTGACCGCAGGTACTCTGTCACGTAGTAGCGCCCTGCGATCACCGAGTTGAGCACCACTGGGAAGTCCTTCTCCTCTTCGAATCCCGTTCTGGTGGGCATGTGGGGGAACAGACAAGGAGGGGAAAGGAGCGGTTGGCCTCTATGCACACTTCAGCGGTCTGCATGGCCTTGCTGAAGAGTGCTGAGGGCGTATCTCAGTTCGGGTCATAAGGCCACTTCGGGTCATGGAAGCCCACTTTGGGTCATAGGAGGACCAATGGTATTCCAGTAGTGTAGCTGAAATGCGCCTTATTGGTCGTCCAAGAATCTTGGATGACCCAAACAGTGCCCATGACCCGAACTGAGATACGCCCTGACCCCATCCCTGGTGCTGTGGCAGGGGGGGGGGGGGTGGTCAGGGAGGGGGAGATGGAAGAGAGATGGAGAGGGAGATGGTAAAGGAGGGATGGGGAGGGGCAATGGTTTGACATGGCCAATGGTTTGACATGGCCAATGGTTTGACATGGCCAATGGTTTGACATGGGCAATGGACGGTGGGTGTTGTTCGCTGTGTGAACATCCAACGGGCACAGGGGCAAAATGCAGAGGGTGAAACTTGTTTCTGCCCACTCCCCCAACCCCCCATCATCCAACCACTCATGGTCGGCCATCCCATCTGCACGCACCTGTTCTTGCGGTGAATGACCCGCAGGTTGAAGATCTCAAACTCCTCCTTCTCCTCGCCGCCCCCTCCCGCCTTCTCCTCCCCCTCCGCGCCCTTCTTCGTCCCCTCCACCTCCCCTTCCCCCTTCTCCCCCGCTTCCTCCTCGCCCTCATCCCCCTTCTTTCCTGCCCCATCCTTCCCCTCCTGCTCCCCCTTCGTCCCCTTCCCCTTGCCCTTCTTACTCCCCCCACTCCCTTTCACTGCAACATCCCCATCCGTTTGCATATCATCACTGCCCTTGCCGCCTACCTCCGCATCCCCTTCCTCCCTCTTCTCCCCACTCTTCGTCCTCTTCTCCTCACCACCCACCCCGGCCCCACCCGCACCAGCACCACCCGCGGCAGCACCACCTGCGCCAGCACCCCCAGTGGCAGCAGCAGCAGCAGCAGGGGGATCCCAGTCCATGGCAGTGACTTTAGCGAATGTGCCACTAGCCTGCCGCTTCCACACCTCCAGGGTGCTATCCGCCACGCTCCCCATCCGCTCCAGCCCGCTCGCCAGCTCATCCGCCAGCCCCGCTTCCCCCGCGCCCCCTCCCGCTCCCCCCCGCCCCGCTCCGCTCCCCCCTCCGCCCAGAGTGTCCGAAGGGCTGATATTCACCGCGTCCCCCCCAGGCGTCCCCCCGCCTCCCGACCACCCAGAACCCTCCCTGGAGAGCCCTTCACTGGACGGCGAGGGGAAGGAGAATCCGCCTGAGAAAGAATCGCCAAACCCGCCACTGCCCCCGCCAGCAGCATCAGCAGCGGCACTGGCGGCCCCAGCAGTGCCGCCCTGTCCTGCTGCTGCCGCTACTGCGGTAGACACAAACAACCCTGCGCCCGCACCTGCGCCTGCGCCCAAGCCTGTTCCCCTCGCGCCTGTCACCTCGTCCACCACCCCAAACGACGCACTCCCCACGTCCCCGCCCTTCCAGCTCCGCCGCTTCCGCGGACCCTCCGCGCCCTCCCCCGCACCCGCGCCCCCGCCGTCCCCCATCTCTATCTCCACCCCATCCGCCTCACCTGCCTCCCTGCTCCCACCCCCCCTTCCCCCGCCCTCCGTTTTCCCCCCTCCCTCCGCCATCTCCCTCATCCCCTTGCCCAGCCCATCCTCCCCTTCCTCCGCCTCCCCCTCCGCCTCCTCGTCACTGAGAACGCCAAGGCGGGGGCGGGAGCCGGTGGGGGTGGGGTGCGCGCAGTCCTCATCCAGGTCCTGCACGGACCCCAGCATGGAGCTCCCCGCATCAGCGCCCACCGACTGCCCCTCGTAAAACTCCCCCTCCTCCCCCTCTTCCCCCTCGTCCTCGTCCCCTTCACCCTCTTCCCCCTCCTCTAGCTGCCCGCTCAGATGCCCCTTTCCGCTCTGTCGCTTCTGCCGCGCCCCTGCGCCTGCGCCCCTCCCCTCCGCTCCTCCCCCGTTCCGCGCGCCGTTCGTCCCCTCCGCCCCGCTTTTGTCAAACATCCCATCCCACGCATCCACCACTCCAAAGCTCGGAACCGATCGGTGCCCTTTCCCTGCCGCCTCGCTTCCCCCGTCACCCTCCGCCCCTTCCTCCCCCCCTTCCGCTTCTTGATAAGTGTCTTCCCCGGAAAAATACATCTCCTCATCCCCCCCTTCCGAATCCCGCTTCCCCTCTTTCCCACCCTTCCCCGCTTCCTTCCCCTTGCTCCCCTTCCCTTCCCCGCCCCCACCCGCGCTCCCCTGCTCCCCCTTCCCCCCACCAGCTTTCCCCTCACCTTCCCCCTTTCCGCCTGTCGCGCCCTCCGCCTCCTCCGCGTCCTCGGGATCATCCCCCGGGTCCGCCTCTATAAGCATAAACTGCTCCTCGTTCCCCACCGACCGCCTCACATACCCTAAGTCCTCCTCGTCCTCATACATATCCTCGTTATCATCCGCTCCTTTAATCATTAGAAGAGTAGACAGCAAATACCCGCCCACAACATACACTCCCCCTTTTCCCGCCTCCCTTCCTGCTTTCGCGGGGGGGCTTCCCCTGCTCAGTCCGCTCATCCCATGCCTCCCCATGCCGAACCTCTTCTCCGAACCTCCGCCCGAGCTTCCGCTACCGGGCGAGCGCTGCAGGCTCGGCAGCGGCGGCTGCTGCTGGTTAGACGGCAGGGACGCGTGGCTGATTGGTGGGCGAGGCTTGCGCGTTCCCAATGGCACGGGGTTCAGGCTCGGAACCACCTCCGAACCTACAACAACCGGTCCGAACGTGATGGTAGGCACGGAGGAAGCCCGAACGAGAGGCTTGGCAGCTTCAGCAGGGTTAGCAGCGTGGGAGGTCCCTCCGAAGGAGTTAGGGCTCTTTAAAGCGCCAGTTGCGGCGAATGTCCCACTGCCCCCCGCTGACAGCAACCCCCACCCCGCCAGCACCGAAGCAGCGCCTCCCGCCCCTCCGCCCCCTGCTCCTCCTGCCCCTGCGCCTCCCCCCACTCCGCCCGCTCCTCCCATTGGTGGTGATGCGCCGTGGCCCGTGCTCCCATGGCCCGTACTCCCATGGCGGGGCCCTAACGTGTCCCTTCCTCCCCCCCCATCGCCAACAGAAAACACTTCCCCACTACCAGTCAAGTCTACTGACCCGCGCGGTGTGCTGTTATTGCTCGAGTTCGCAAACGCCTGGTCAAACAGCCCGGGGGAAGCGTCTCCGCCTGCGCTTGCATTCTCCCCTCCATCTCCCCCGCCCCCCTCGCCCCCCCCGCTCCCCCCGACCCCGCCAAGCCCGCAGGAAAAGTCAATCTCTTCCCCGAATCCTCCCCCTTCTATGTCCCCCGCGAAGGTTCCGCCCGCGCTGCTGCTCTTCGCTATTCCGCTCGGCGGAGTCTCGTCTTCGCCGCTGCTGTTGACGTCATACGGGCGGGAGCTATTGCTGCGCGGCGTCGACCCGATCCTAGGCGGCATTTCCGCGTCCAAGACACCTAATGCACCTTTCCCGCCGCCTGTTGCGGCGGCTGCTGCGGCGGCCGCGGCTGCCGCAGCTGCTTCAAGGGAGCCGCGGAAAGGGTCCGTTGTAGTCACTTCGCCGAAGAGAACAGGCTCTTCGATGGGCAGAGGGACGGGCGGCTGCTTTGCCGGCGTGCCGAAGAACACAGCATCACCATCGTCAAGCAGCGGAATAACCGCAGTAGCATTAGCCCCTGCGCTGCTCGCATTCTCCTCGTTATTACCCTCTCCGTCAGTCCTACCATCTCTCGTTCCTCCGCCCGCCTTTTCCGCCTCCGCTTTCGCCGGCGCAGAGTCCGCGTCCTCGCCGCCCAGAAAGACGTCCTCCTCGGGAACGACGTCGAGGGACGCGGGGGAGGGGAGCGAGGGGGACGTGGGGAAGAACGACGGGGAGAACGGGTGCTCGCTGCCCCCCGCGCGCGGCGGCTTAGGGGCCTCCGCCGCAGGCGCGGGGTCGAACATACCTCCGGCGGGGGGAGAGCTGGGCGGAGACCATTTCAGCATGGCGTTTTGAAGAAACTGCGGCGGAGCGCTGTTGCCTCGCGCAATCGGGTGGAACCCTGAGAACCCGCCGCCAGTCCCGCTCCCGCCTGCATCTCCGCCAGCGCCATCCGCCGGCCCCGAGAGCCCCGAACCGGAGAATGCCGAACCAAATATACCTCCGCCTGCCGAGCCTGAGCCCGAACCTGATCCCGAACCTGATGCTGAGGCTGAGTGCGAAAACATCTGTTCGTGCTTCATCCAGAGGAACATGTTGACGTCATTATCGGAGGCATCGGGAGGCGGGAGGGAAGGGGAGCCTGGGTAGGGAGAGAACGGAGAGAGCGGTGGAAGCGAGTGGCTGGAGGCAAGAGTGTTGGGTCTCGGCTGCTTCTTGTTGGAAATTTCGGAACGTAGGGCTGCTGCCGCTGAGAGGAACTTATTCCGTTCTAAGTACTCGACTATAGCTCCTAGCGTGTCTCCCATTGTCGCTAACAGTGAGCTGCGTTGAGAAATTATGTCGAGAACGTGCGATATGAGCTGGTTAAAGGCTAATATAAATGTGATGTATTTTTTACCACAACGTTACTCCTTAAATCGACGAGAGCGAAAGCTAGCGCCAGAAGAGCCCAGGAAGTTTCCAAAGCTTAATATTTAACCTTTGATACGAGGTAGACATGGCGACGAGCTGCACGAGAGTCTCAGTAAGAGGCGACCGTGATTAAAAGAGCTGGCTTGCCGTCCGTCAGCGTGTGCGGTCCGTATTACAACAGGTCAAGGACGTCGCAAACACAGAACGCCTTGTCAGGGCATTCCTCTCATACAGCTAGCAGTCAAAACACAACTACTAATCACTACAAGCTTTACTCTCTGCCGAGCTTTCGCTTGGTGGAATACCGTAGCAGGTAGTCCCAACGACTCCCAAAAAGGAACACGTCTCAGCTTCCCCTCCCAAGCCTCTTTCCCCGCCTCGCCACTCCCCCTTTCCTCAACCACCCAGCCGTACCCCCACGCGTTGGGCTGGCGGCGGAAGGACGAAATCGAGGTTGCGGAAGAGCGACCCCCCTCGACCCTCGAGGTTGGTTGGCGCCAAAAAGCACCTCCATTTCCGCCAGCTAGGCGCGCAAAGCTGCCCTGCGCCTGTGCCCCTCGCTCCCGGTGCGCGCAGTAATTGTGCACCACTAGCTTCCGCCAAGGCCCTCCCACTGACTGGGCCGGAGTCCTGACCTGACCTGACCTGACCCATCGGTTTGGTCCTCCCCCCGTGCACAGCGCACGGCGAATATGCCGTGGAAGTTTGTCGCAAGCGAGCGACCTATCACGGACGGTATTCCAAGCCACTCAATCTGCCGCACGCACGAATGTGCGACGCTGGTTGAGCTTGGTTCATTACAGAACCACCTTTTATTCACCAAAAGAAGTTACTCGTAAAAAACACTGCACTATTGCTAAGCATTTTGGCACTAAAATAAAAAATGCACCGTAGAGTCAATTATGCTATGTAATAACTACTAATCTAGCCAGTGGCACCTTCATTCATTGCTGTCGCACCAAAAGCTGCAAGATCTTGCAGCTCCGTCACATTTCTAGACGCCGACACAGAGCGAGCAAGACCTAAAAAATCCCTCGTCACAGTCCCGAAAGCTCCAAGATCATGGCCGCCTTGCTGCGCCCTTTGCAAAGCAGCAGTCAGCGAGTCAGTGTTAAGACCTGCACTCTGCAGGAGCTGCTGTTGCTGCTGCAGCTGTGGTTGCTGCTGCTGCTGCTTGAACTGCTGCTGTTGCTGCTGCTGCCTGGCCATGAGCATATTCTGCAAAGCAGACGGCATGTCACCACCAGCACCGAGCAACCCCCCGCTGCCATCTCCTCCAAAAGCCCCTGCCAGTCCACCTGCCAACTCTCCATTGCTAGCAGACAGCATCGCAGCCATCACAGAGTTCTGGCCTGCTCCAGAAGAGAAGATGTCTTGAATTCCCTGCTCCAGCCCACCACCATTGCCCCCACCCATGCCACCCCCACCCCAACCATCTGCATTTTCCCCTCCAACCATACCCACTTGCTGTTGCTGTTGTGGCGCTGTGTTAAAACCGCCTCCTCCTGAGAGCAGGGTGTTGAGCGCGGAAGACAGAGCCCCGTTTGCTCCAAGCTCGGGGTACATGCTGAGAGCAGACTGCAGTGTGTCCACGTTCAGACCGGGCGGTAACTTATCTGCCAATCTTTGAATCAAATCATTTGGAATCTGCAGCTGTTGCGGTTGCTGCTGCTGCTGCTGCTGCTGTTGTTGTTGTTGTTGTTGTTGTTGCTGCTGCTGCTGTTGCTGCTGTTGCTGCTGCTGCTGTTGCTGCTGCTGCCCTCCCATCATCCCCCCACCCCCGCCATTATTCCCCTGGTCATGCTGCTGCAGCGACCCTGCCAGTGCACCAAAGTTGCCCTGCCCTCCACCCAGGCCGGCAACGGCATCCAGAAGCCCCGAGTTCTGCCCTCCGCCAAGCGGCAATCCCTGACTCGCCAAAGTTTCAATCGCCCTCGTGAGAAGCGACGACCCCTGACCACCAGCACCTCCCAAGTTACCCAGACCTCCAGACCGGGCGAGCACCGCGCCTGCTTGCTGCAGCAAATCCGGGAGGTTCACACCCGAGAGGCCTTGCAGCCCGTCCTGCTGTGCGCCATGCCCTAGGCCATCACCATCGCCCGGGGCAGACCCGTGCAGACCACTGCCACTGGAATTGTAGGGATCTCCCCCCATGCCCACTCCTGAGAGCCCCTCTGCAGACCCTGAGAGGTTACCCTGGTTACCACCACCACCACCATAAACGTTACTGTTCATGTCGCCGCCACCACCAGCGTTAGAAGCGTAACCTGAGTCCAGGTTAACCCCAGGAGCCATGCTGCCGTTGGAGCCGAGAAGCGAGGAAATTAAGGAGCCGATGTCTATACCGCCAGCTCCGCCTCCCAGGGAAGAAAGGAGACTGGAGACTTTAGAGAGGTCGAGGTTCGCCAGAAGCTGGTTGGATCCTCCCATGTTGCGAAGCGCCTGCAGTAGCACTTGCTGCTGATCCTGGGACTCCTGTTGCTGCTGCTGTTGCTGTTGCTGTTGCTGTTGCTGCTGCTGCTGCTGCTGCTGCTGCTGCTGCTGCTGCTGCTGCTGCTGCTGCTGCTGCTGCTGCTGCTGCTGCTGCTGCTGCTGCTGCTGCTGCTGCTGCTGCTGCTGCTGCTGTTGCTGCTGTTGCTGTCGCTGTTGTTGCTGCTGCTGCTGCATCAATAACTGCTGCTGTTGGTCTGACTGCTGTTGCTGCTGCTGCTGCTGCTGATTCTGCTGATTCTGCTGATTCTGCTGCAGCAGCAGCGCCGCCGCTTCCCCCAGGGAGCCACCTCCGGCACCAGCCAGCAGGCTCGCCATGCTACCGCCACTATTGTTGATCGCCGCAAGAAGAGCGCTCGGGTTCAAACCTCCCTGACTCACGGCCTGCAGCATCTGCTGCTGCAGCGTCATACCCTGATTCTGCCCTCCGTTGTTGGATCCCTGGCCGAGCCACAGCCCCATACCGCCCCCGCCTTGCTTGTTCATGGCTCGGCTAACCAGATCTGCGAACTCCTGCGACGAAAACTGCTGCTGGCCGCCCTGCTGCTGCGACGATTGAAGCCCCTGCGACTGGAAATTCTGCTGCTGACCTGGCAAATGAGCCGCGCCAGCAGCAGCGGCTTTCGTGACGTCATCACCGAACATGACGGCCGCGCCTCGCATCGTGTCCCCCTCGTACCCCGCGCCTTTGTGGCTGAGACCGCCGACGCTCCCCGGGCCGGCGCCTGTAGCGGCGGAATCGCCGGGCTCGGGTTTGACGCTGGTGGGGCCTGTGTCGGCGAGCGCGTCGCAGAAAGCTCTGTGTGTGATGAAGCTGTCGCGCCTGCGGAGAGGAAAACGAAGGAAAGAAAACGGTAAGGTTATATCAAAGAAATAATGACGCGGAGGCCGTAGAAAAAAAAAAAGTATCTTACAGAGAAATACAAAGCCGATGCGCAAATATTAGACAGCGGGGGAGGGACCAGGGTTAAGATAAGGTTGGTATTGGGAAGGGCCGGGCACGTTACCTTGAGAAGAGGGTTCCGCAATCGCATCGGTACTCGCGAGTACCGCACGTCTTCATGTGGGCCTTCCAATCCGACTGCACGGCGTATTTCTTCGAACACTTTTCGCACTTGTACTTTTTCTCGCCGTGCTTGCGGCAAAAATGTTTCTTGATCCCGGTCAGATCTCCGAGCGCTCGGGACGGGTCATGGTGGATGCAGGTGGGCTCCGGACAGACGTAGACCTTCTTCCGCACTTCCTGCGTCGTGCGCTGGCGGAGCTTCCAAGGGAGGTTGTGGCCGCGGCGGTGCAGCTGCAGGTTCTGGTCGCGCTGAAAGCCCTTGTTGCAGATCTCGCACACGAACCGGTTGGTCGCGAGGAGGGTGCGCGGGGACAGAGCCACAACTTCCGCGTCCGGATCTGGAAGTAAACAGAAGGACAAAGGGAGGAATGAAGAGAGAGAACAGAGACAAGAAATGCGATGCGGAGGCGGGAGTGAGAAACAGCGTTAAGAAATTGGACAATCGGAAGCGTTTGCGACGCGAAGTTGAGGATCAGTGCATAAAGAACAAACTAACAGGCATTGCTTCCGTAAATCGTTACGCGTCAAATGTCGTACCTGGGTTTCCAGGAAGGTTACGCTTCCGCTTCAATGAACCACTGGGCGTGCCCGTGTTCTGGGTCTCCTCTTCCTTCTTCGCAACGCCGTCTGCGCCGCTGCCATCAGACGAACTGCCGCCTCCCGCATCGTCCTCAAATTGGTTCGGTGGGAGCTGAATCGTCAGCGCCTTCGGAGGAAGCGACATCGAGCCTTAATTGTTCAAGACGATAGCTTAGATTGGAGAAAGTTGGTAGTGTCAGCGGTGTTGCGGGACTTCTTTCGGCGGAACTCCAGATCTGGATACAGGCAATGGACACGGTAGAAGAAATAAAACAGGATATATGATAAGGGAAATTAGATCAAGAACAGCATCGCGAAGCATCAATGCGAGAAGCAGACACAAAGCTCGAGTCTACTAGTATGTACAATGGGGACGGCAGAAAAGCGCAGGAAGACAACAGCAAAACAGCAACACGTTATGGTGCTTTTAAGGCCATTGTGGAATGATAAAAGCCCGGACATAACTATGAACCTGGATACGACAGGGGTATGAGCTCCCCATGAAAGGGCGTACCAAATATCAATGGATGGGTGGAAGCCGCTTTGTCCAGCTTGTCAAGTTTGAACAAAGAAGGCCGAACAGCAATCGGTACCAACAGGCAAGGGGTGGGCCCAAGGACGACGACAAGAACGAGAAAACAGCACAAGAAGAAGCCAGGAGTTCAGGACAGGAGAAAGACAGGACAGGACAGACAAACTCTGGCTCTCCTCGACCAGCCTCAAAGCCTTTTGGCTGCTTCTCTAGCCCGCCCTCCCGCTGCGGCGCAATGGCTTTTGATTTCACCGCACGCGATGGATGACCCCGAGGGGCTGCCCAAGCGCCGCCTGGCTACCTTGCGCCGAGGGTTTCGTCACGACGAAGCGAAGAGTGCGCGTCCGGGGGAGTTCTGGAGAACCCCAAGGTGTTGGTGTTTCTGCCCCTTTCCTTACGGTCAAGTGAAGGATCATGACCACCAATGGCGACGCACAAACGAAGGTTTTTTTACAGCGTCGGGGGAGGTCAAGATCTCGATGCTCTTCTCTTCGGAGTTTTGCGAGGGAGGGATTCGGGATGGCGCGGAAATGGGTGCTCAATTCGCGCATGAGGATACCGATTGCGCGGAAGCTTTGTGTTGCGGAAAGCTGCGTTCGGAAAACTGTTTCGGCACAGCGATGAAAAGCGGGGTTGGAGTTTCTTGGGAATGGGATTTTGGCTTGGCCGACGATGGCCAACCAGAGAATTTACTGAAGAAAACAAGGTCTGATCGTACGGTAGAAACCGCCTGACCCCAATCTTATCGACGGTTCACAGCATATACCGGGATGATAAGGTTGGACAGTGGAAGTGCAACCACTTGTTTCCTAGCAGCCAGCCTGATGCTGTTGCATGCAACCATACTGCCTCCTCCGCGAATCCAAGAAGGCTGCGAGCAGCCATGGCCATTGCGAAACCGACGGAGCAATGAGGGCAAGCAAAACAAAACAGAGTGACAGGTATCTTGTCGCCGACACCAAAGAAAGCGTCCAAATTCGTTCGTGTAGATGGAGCACATCGCGCACTTGCAGTCGGAAAACGCCAAGCCTCGTTGAGAGTTTAGCGCACTGAGTTGGAAAAAAAATCATCATTCAGCGATGACATCAAAAGAGCAGATGCTGTACAAAACCGTCAGCCCGACCTTTTCAGCCAACACAGGTCGAGCTATTGGGGCAATAGCCCGATTTTTGTGAATGAGGGTGCGTTCCTGGCTCGTGTCAAACTTCCGGTCTTCCCGGGAAGACCCGAAGGTTTAGGTCAAACTTCCTGTCAAACTTCGAGTCTTCCGAAAACAGAGGCGAAATTTAGCGGGAAGACCCGAAGTTGGTCTCGGATGACCCGAAGTGGGGCCAGCTTCGTGTCATCCCCGGAAGACCGGAAGTTTGACACGAGCCAGGAACGCACCCTGAGAACTCTACTCCGTGTAGTTCGGGTCTGGTGAGAAAAACCCAAGTCGGGCTTAAAATATATATTTCATATAGCTCTGTTCATTTATATATTTCACCCACCCTTCGATTCCCACCATTGGGAGCCTGCCGCGTCCGAGCTGACAATATTCGGACAAAAATAGGTGGCAGGGACACGCAAACATGGACTTGACACGAGACTAAGCCGTTACAAGCTCATGGATCCACCAAGACAAAACATATATACAACCATATTACACAAGAGAAATAAAGGTTTAAAAACAGAAATCAAAACTGTGTACGGTGCCGATTCCTACGCGCTGGTAGTGGGAGGGATACCCCTGCATTCATCAATACATCTAAAAGGTCCCACGATGGATCAATCTCTGGAGCATCATTCATCCGAGACACCGCTCCTGTGCTATCCCGCCTGCTCGTTCCTCGACCATCAGGTGATTCGTACAAATGCTGCCACCACTTCTTCCTGATTGGAGGCGGCGCAGAAGCAGGAGCAGCGCTGGCAACTGGAGCATTTGGAGTGACCGGCGAAACACCAGCACTGGAACCACCTGCACCCTCACCACCAGCCAGCACAGAGACTCTAGCTGGCTTTCCACCAGTGGAGGCTCTGGGAGGTTCCATGGCGCCACCTCCTCCTGACACTGGTTCACCTAACAGTGGCCTCTCAATCTTCTCTTCCTCATGTCGATTCCTCCCTCCATGCTTCAGCCCACGAGCTCGTTTTCTCCCCTCATTTGCAACCTGCGGTCTTCCTTCCAAATCACCCTCCTCAGCATCATTCCCTGCATGGCCCCTGCCTTCCCTTGGAGTTGTCGTAGGTGTGACAGCAGGAGTGGAGCTGGCAATTGGAGCATTTGGAGTGACCGGCAGAACACCAGCGCTAGGACCACCCCCACCCTCACCAAAAGCAAGCACAGAGACTCTGGATGGCTTTCCAACAGTGGAGGCTCTGGGAGGATCCATGGCGCCACCTCCTCCTGACACTGGTTCACCTAACAGTGGCCTCTCAATCTCCTCTTCCTCGCGCCCACTCCTCCGTTCATGCTTCAGCCCACGGGCTCGTCTTCTTCCCTCGCTTGCAACCTGCAGCCTTTCCTGCAAATCACCCTCCTCAGCATCATCATTCCCGACATGCCCCCTGCCTTCCCTCAGAGTTGTCGTGGGTGTGTCAGCAGGGCTCAACTGTGCTCTTCCTCCTCCTCCCAACCACCTCCACTCGAAACTCGAGCTCTTCCTCTTCTGAACCCTCACCCAATCCCGCCATTACTGCGAATCGAGACGATCTGAAGAGCACATCTCCATCCTTGGCGAAACTCCTCCCATCCTCCACCGGACTGCGTCTCCCGTCCTTTTCCTTCGCGCTGCTCTGATCCTGGCCGGCAGAACGTGGCCTTTTGTTGGCCCCACTGAGCCCTGCAGCAATGGCCGCCGCCACCTCAGCAGCCATTTTGGAAGCTAGCGCCTCAGCGATCGTGTCGGCGGCAGCAGCGGTTACGCCCGGCACATCCACTGCCACTCTCGCTGACATGTCAAACTCTGACATCTGCTTGCTGCGTAGTTCAGCCGCTGGACCTTTCGCAGCTGACGCTCGCTCTCCTGCCTCCCTCGCTCCAACCTCTCCTGCTCCTTTGTTCTCCCCTCCCCCTGCCCCTCGCCCCTCGGATTCTGGCACTCCATGCGCTCCCTCTCCTCCCCTTTCTTCCGTCCCTTCTTCAGGAGCCACCGCCTCGTCCTGCGTCTCACTCCCCGCACGGGCAGCACTGTCAGCACCAGCCACGCCCCCCTGCGTCTCACATACCTCAAAAGAACTCCCCTCGCCGCCACGTGCACTGCCACGGCCACGGCCAAGGACAGCCAAGCCCGTCTGTGCTGTCTGCCTCTCCTCCCCTGCGCCCTTCTCTTCCCTCCGCCTCTTCCCAATTACTCCTACCTGCTCTCTCACCCATCCCCCCTCAACTGCTACTCTGGCTACCCCTTGTTCCCCCCCACCCACCACCCCTGTTGCCCCACCTCCTATCTCCCCCACATCCATTCTCACTCCCCCTCCCATCCCCCCCACCTCCACCACTAACACCGCCTCCTCCTCCTCACCTGCACTTCTCTCCCCTCCCCCTCCCCCTCCTCCTCCTCCTCCTCCTCCTGGATCCACCCCAGGCTCACGGCCCACCAACAACCTCTCCCCTTCCTCATCCGCCTCCACTCCCTCCTCCTCCTCCTTCTCCTTCTCCCGCTCCCCCTCAGCTATCTCTTGAGCCCCATTCACCCCTCCCGCACCAACCACCACCTCCGCTTCCTCTGAGCCCGCCTCATCCCCTTGTTCTGTGTCTGTCTCGTTCGCCTCCTCTGTGTGCTCTGCATGCCCTTCCTCCTCCTCCTCCTCCTCTTCCTCCTCCTCTTCCTCCTCCTCCTCCATCTCCTGGGCTGCAACGCCATCTCTCTCCTGGGTTGCTGCAGGCGATTCTTGAGAATGCTCTGTTGCTGCAGGGAATTCTTTATGATGCTCTGTTGTTGCAGCCGTTTCTTGGGATTTCTCAACAGACAATTCCTGCACTTCAGCTCCATGTGTCTCCTGGGTGTCATACGCCTCTGTCCACTGCACGTCCTTTTCCTCCTGTGTCCTCAGCAATTCCGCCTCCTCTACCCCGAGCGCCACCCCCTCTGACTTTTGAGTCAACTCAGAAGTCAGCTTCACAACAGACGTCTCCAGCATTGCAGCTCCATGTGTCTCCTGGGTGTCATACGCCTCTGTCCACTGCACGTCCTCCCCCTGTGCCCTCTGCAATTCTTCCTCCTCTGGCACTAGCACCAACCCCTCTGCATCCTGCGTCTCCTCGTCAGCAACAGCAACAGCTTCAGCAGTAGTAGCAGTAGTAGCAGCAGTAGTAGTAGCAGTAGTAGCAGCAGTAGTAGTAGCAGTAGCAGCAGTATCAGCAGTGGCTGTAGCAACATCAGCCCCTGTGGACGCAGCAGCAGCAGCAGCAGCAGCAGAAACATCCCCGTCCCTCTCTCCTCTGTCTTCCTGCGATTCATAGCCACCTGCAGCGGCACCACCAGCACTCTCGCCCTCGCCACCACCAATGCCACCCCCAGCGTCGACACTGGAGCCACCAGAAAAGAGGCTCTTGGCAAAGCGGGTGAAAGTGCCGTAGACTGAACTTATACCCCCCACCCTCTCCGCCCTCCTCTTCTCCTCCATCTCTTTCTGCTCACGTTCTTTTGCTGCCGCATTCCCCACCTCCTCTTCTCCCTCCGCCTCCTTTTCTCCCACCACCTCCTTTGCTCCCACCACCTCCTTTTCTCCCACCACCTCCTTTTCGCCCTCCGTCTCCTTCGCTCCCTCCACCTCCCTTTCTCCCTCCACCTCCCCTTCGTTGCCTGCATCACCATCCCGTGCCATGGGGACATCAGCAAAGGGAGCTGGTGACACATCCGCAAGGGCAGCAACAGAATCATCCGGGCCCACAAGCATCGCATCCCTTGTCGGCTGCGTGTCAAACGACTTCTGAGACGTCTCAAAAGTCATGGGGAAATTGGCAGAGGGAGCTCCTCCTGGCACATCCGCAAGGGCAGCAGCAGCAGCAGCAGAATCATCCACGTCCACATGCATCACATCCCTGGTCTGCTGCGTCTCAAACGAACCCTCCTCCGTCCCATCCCCAGGCAGCCACGCCTCAAACGTCGGCTTCACACCCGCTTCTGCCATCTCCACATCATCCTCTCCCCCCTGCCCATCCTCCACATCATCCCCTCCCTCGCCATCCCTACTCGCCTGCTCGCGTTCCTTCTCCTCCTCCATCGCCGGACTCACAGGGCTGCCTGCTACTCCTTCCACATGAAGGTGAGCAGCAGCCTTCAAGCCAAATTCGCCATCCTCAGCTTGGACTGAGCTTGCAGGCTGCACATGAGCCTGTACTGCGTCCCCTTCCTCCTCCTCCTCCTCTGCGGCTTCTCTTCTCCGCCCCGTAACCTCCTCCGCCTCCTTCCTCTCCTCCGCCCCTTCGGTTCCTTCCACCTCGTTCCCCTCACCTCCCTCCTCCGTCTCCTTCATTTCCCCTCCCTCCTCCGTCTCCTTCCCCTCGCCTCCCTCCGGCCCCTCCTTCACTCCCACAGCCAACTCCACTCCCCCTCTGTCCTCGTCTTTCCCATCCGCCGCTTCTTCCTCTCCCTCTCCTACCCCTGCCCCCTCCCCCTCACCCCTCTCTGTCTCGCGTCCCACCAGTCCGACACTACCCCCTTTACCTTCTCTCCCCAACTCCACACTTGACGCACCCCGCCTTCCAATCTGCACCAATACTGCCCCATCGCCCCCCTCCCCTTCCTTCCCTCCACCCCTTTCCTCCCTCGTGCTCATTTCCTCTCCACCCACACCCACTCCTGCACACTTATCCCTTAGCTCCTCTTCCCCTCGCCTGCCCTCTCTCCCCTCAACTTTCGCTCCCTTCCTTTCGCCTTTCCTCCCCACATGGCCCTCTCTAGTTCCCTCTTCACCTATCCCATCGCCCTCATCCCCGTGATCAGCTGCTGCATTGCCATGTTTGTCTGCATCCGCCACGTCCCCGTTAGTATATGCTGCACCACTGTCCTTCACCACCTTCCCCTCCTCGCCCCCATCCAGCTCAGCAGCTTTATCCTCTGCATTCCCACTAGAAGCAGCTGCTTTATTGTCCTTGTTCCCCACTGAAACAGCTGCGCTATTGTCCTTGTCCCCCATTGAAGCAGCTGCGTTATTGTCCTTGTCCCCCATAGAAGCAGCTGCATTATCGTCCTTGTCCCCGTCGCCCAGCCTGTGAGCGTGGTCAGCAGGCAGGGGGAAGAGGTCGGCCGAGTCTGGGAACTCCTGAGTCACGGGCTGAACGCTGCTGCACCTGCGCACACACATGCCAGTCACAGGCAGGACACGAGGGCGCAAGAGGGGAAGGCCACATTGGTCAAGTCTTGAGATTTATTTTGAAGGCGTCTAAAAAATGAACGCTGCTGCACCTGCACGCACGTCAGTCAGTGGCAGGACACGGTGGCGCAAGTGCAAGAGGGGAAGGCTGCGTGGGTCAAGTCTTGAGAGATGCAGTTCGTGCATGATCAGATGAGCCGTGCAGCCCATGCAGAGCAAGGAAAGGTGGCGGGCAGTGACAGGGAGAAGAAGCGTTGCCGCTGCCACCTGCAGTGGCGCTATTTAAATTGGAGAAGGGATGGTTCGAGGAAGCAGATGGAACGTGCGGCAGTGCGTGCAGGGCATGAGTGAATGCGTGAAACGCATGATAAGAGCGAGCGCAATATAGTATGCGAGCATTGCGTGCATGGGTCACGCCATGTGAGTGCCAAACTCACCCAAACGACCCATAGCTATCAGTGGCTAGCCAGCGAGCCTCCTCTGCATGGCCCTCATCCACTTGAGCCACGTCAGCATCAGGCTCACAGGCCACGTCAGCAACGGGCACTCCAGCCACGTCAGCACCAGGCCCTTGAGCCGCACCAGCAGCACGAATGCAAAACGTGTCTGTGGCAGGCTCGGGAGCAGCGGCTGAAGAAGCAGCAGTAGCAGCAGCTGCGGCAGCAGGTGTAGCATCAGGAATCTCTACGGGTGTTGCAGCAGCTGTAGCATTGGTGGCTGTTGAGGCTGCATCGGGAACGGCAGCGGCACTCACTGAATCTCTCTCAACCGTTTCTTCCGATACCTGCACAGACCCAACAAGGATGGACGCAAACTTGGTTTCTGGATAAGCTAAAAACACACCCCTCCGCACAAATCCCAGCACACCCCCGTCCACAGCTCCTAGCTTAGCATGCGGCACACACCTGCTGCAGCACATCCATGCCTTCCGGTCCCGGTGTACGCCCGTGCAACCCACCCTCCGCATCAGCATCTGCGTTAACTTCAGCATCAGCATCGGCATTAGCCTCGGCGCCAGCGTTAGCTTCGGCATGGGCATCAAGGTTGGCTTCCACATGGGCGTCGAAATGAGCATGCTCATCGTGGTCGTGGTGCAGGCTGAGCAGGCGCACATCGGGTGACAGGTGGCCGTGCATGTCGGGCGATAGATGTGCGTGCGTGTCCGCGTCCATGGAGCACGGCTGCGAGTGCACCCCATACGCACTCTCACCCCCCACAACACCTCCAAACCCAACGTCAGCATCAACATGGGCTGCCATGTGAGTGTGAGTGTTAACGTCAGTGTCAGCATTAGCATGAGCTGAAATGTGAGCGTGTGTGCTAGTGTCAGTGTCAGCAGCATCAGTGTGAACAGTGCACGCTTCCCTTGCTCCTCCGCCTGTTGCTGCCCCTCCACCCCGCTCAAACCCTTCTTCCGCCCCTCCCGGACCACTCACTTCCTCCTCACCACCTGCCGCAGCTGCACCGGGCCTCCTCGTCTCCTGTCCTCTACCAGCTCCAGGTTCGGCAGCAGGCTCGGGAGGAGGCACCGCAGGTGGGTAAGCGGCGAATGGCTGGATGTCCGGCTTAATGTCTTGGGAAATAAGCTGTGAGAAGTCCTGGGATAGAGCTCCTTGCGGCGAGACTGGCTGGCTGTTCTGCCACGTCAGATCAATGGCGTCGTCGTGCCAGTCTGGCATGTCCACGTCATCAGAAGGGACCTCCACCGTCACACCCTCCCAACCTGCCAGCGAGAAAGGAGGAGGTTAGGGAGGGTAGCGGGATGGGCGTGGGTGGGAAAGTGGGGGGGGGGGAAATGCCGGGAAGGGGGCGAGGGGGGGGAAGGGAGGGCGTGGTGCACTGAAGAACGAAACTGGCGGGGTCAATGAGCAGGAAAGGAGGCCTGAAAACAGAGAAAAGGATGTCTGTCAAGGAAGCACCAATTGTGGCCTGACTGCTGACGTGATTGACACGTCACACCAAATCCATCATGTGGATCTCGCGAACAAGCGTAGCTAACGGGTCATTCATGTGCTTGCCTTCTCGTAAATGCAGTGCCTCCTCCTGCGACGTGCTCACAAACGCGTCCTCCAGCACCTGACAGAGGCCATGGAGGAAACACGAAGACCGGGGCGAAAAACGGGAAATGCAAATGCAAATCCAAGAGAAAACAAACCAACAAACAAATAAGAAACAGGGATAGGAAAACAAGAACAGATGACGGAGGTATACAGAACATCATTGTCGCGTGGGACGGAACAGAGAAGATAACGTTAAGAAGCGAAGAAGCGGTCTCAAAGACGAGCCAACTGACCTGATCGACTTGCATCTCAACCTCTCCGATTGAATCATCCTGGCGGGGATTCTCTCCTTGCTCGCCGTTCAGCTGTGAATCCATCCCAGATGCGCCTTCGTCTCGACCATCCCTCTGAGATTCCAGGCCCGTAACCTCTTGGTTAGCGTCGGCCTCCCTTCCTTCCGGCTCTGTCGAATCCGGAATACGCTGGTCACCATCGCGAAGGTTTGTTTCGTCTAAGCTTTCACCTGGATCACCCTCGCGGTTACTTAACGCAGCCATACGGTTTGTCGGAAACCGAAGCTTCGAATACGCTCGGGCAAAGGTAAGATCTGTCCGGGATCGTAACGATAGGCACCAGGGAATTTGCTCGGGTCGGGAATGAATGTGCCTGCTTGTCCTAGCTCATTCCTTGAAAAGATGGAACTATTTGGAGTACTTTTTTGCCGTTGCAGTTGCTACTGTACGGTTGTGAATAGTTTTCCCGCTTGTTTGATGGGTTAGGAACTTTTTGGTGTAGATATTGCGAGGTAATGAGGGGTTTCCGGAATGAGGGGTTTGGCTGGGTTGGGATCTTTGGAGAATCGAAACATCGGGTTCTCCACCTCGTGAATTCACGCCTTAGGACTCGAGTCACTCGACACAACTCTTCTGGCTGATCACGAAGGCATAGCTTGGTTCTTTGGTTTACCAATCGTCTCGCCTGCACGACTATAGGAACAACCTGCTTTCTTAACTTCCAAGATCCGTCCGCTACGATAGTATGCGTCACGTAGACATGAGCAGCGAGCCGTTCACAGTCTTCGTTGCTGATGACCTGGCGCTAGCGGACGTTGAGCACTGGCTGTCGTTCGACGAAGCCGTTCTGCCTCATCCTCCGCCTTCCACCGACGACCCTCATTCGCTGACGCAACTTCTCCCAGATTTACCGTTTATTCCCTCAGATCCGTCCCTCGCTTTCTTGACAGACGACCTTGCTCCTGTAGCTGATGCGTATATAGGAGACACTAACGCAGACTATGCTCCTACACGCGATGCTCCCGCTAACCAGGGCGAAGTTAGTCCAGAAATGCGATTGGATTATTTATTCGGAGGGCTCACGGAGAGGTGGACTCTACCTGCTTTGGATGGCGGAGATATCATACGACAAACAGACACACGCGAGGCGTGTACGGATGGATCCGGTGAAGCATGTCCGATTATATCAAGCTTCGCGGATTTCGTCAATTCGCAGGACTCAATCGGCGTGAACCATAGCCATGACTCTGCCACACCTGAGGACGGCCCAGTAGAAAGGTTTGAGTTGTTACAACCGGGGAAGCGGTATGCCGCGGACGCGGGAAACGTTCTTGCTGACAGCAATCTTGCAGCCAGCAATTTAGGCTCGTGTCTGCCAGAGCAGGCTGGTCCGTCCACGTGGCTTCCTGATGCACCTCGGGATTCGGAAGGGGGATTAGAGCAAGGTTTGCCTGCCACGCCAGCATCCGTTCAGCGTGCATTGCAGCCTGACGGTTCCGATCCGCAGGTGCTGACCTTCGAGGAAGCTTCAAATAGGCTGTTCGCGGCGACAGCGCCAGCGACTTTTCAGAACGCGAGAGGCCACTGGGAGCAGGTGCATCGTGAGCAAGCACTGAGGCCGCAGCTGCTGTTGCCAGAGCAGGAGGAAGCGCAGAATCAGCTGCTAACGCCGCAGCAGCAAACGCAGCAGCAGTCGCAGCAGCGGACGCAGCAGCACTCGCAGCAACAACAGTCGCAGCAGCAGTCGCAGCAGCAGACGCAGCAGCCAGGGCGAGATCACGACCTAGGCAAGGAGCAGCAGAAGCAGGGAACTTTTCAGTTTAGCATATCCGCCAGCGCACGGCCTCTCCCCTCCGCCATCCATGCCCGTCCCTCTCCCCCACAGCGCTCCTCCTCCACCCAGCGCCCCTCGCCCTCCCGCCGTGGTGATATGGGGGTGGGCGGGCTCAGGGGGCCTTCCGCCGACCCTCCCTCCGCTCCGCCCCCGTGCAAGCTGCCTCGGCGCCCCCCGGACCTCTCCTCCCGCCTCGCCGCCGTGCTGCAAAACATCAACCCGCCGCGCCCTGCGCCCTCCCCCTGGCAACCGGTTCCCTGCTTGCCCAAGCCGGGCCTTCCTTCTGCTGCCACTCCTGCAGCTGCAGCAGCAGCAGCTGCGATTCCACCAGCAGCGGCAGCAGCAGCACCAGCAGCAGCATCTGCAGTAGCAGCAGCAGCAGCAGTAGCGGTAGCAGTAGCTTGCGCAGTGTCTTCTCTAAAGGCGCCTGAGAGCAGGCTCGTGGTTGGAAGCAGCCGGGGAGACGCGAGTGGTTTCCTCGGCTCAACACTGCTCTCCTCTGCTGCTCGCACCAGCGACGCTGCTGCTTATAGATATGACCAGCGAGTGCAGTGGCCAGCAGCCTTTTCAGACAAGACCGCAATTCGCAAAATTCGCGTCTGTGCAGCGCACAGCGACCCACTGAGCACTGATCCGGACGGTGAAGAGATTAGTGCAAGTGCATCAAGCAGGGCGTTCTTTGCCGCCCCAGACATCCCTGAATTCGGCCCAGAGAGGCCCCTGCGAGTGGATGTGTCGGGCATGCTGCCACGGCCCATGTGTGGCGCGAAAGAGGGCATGCTGAAGCAGCAGCTCATGGCTCTCGCTGAAGCCATGGCCGTTGATGACTCGGTGCGTGAGGCTGTTGGGGATGGCATGGCTTGTGTCACGTGGGGGGTGGGGTGAATAATCGATAACCAGGCATGGCTTGTGTTCCTTGGCTCCTCCTGATGCATTGCAGCGCACTACTTCAAGTCTTGTTCTCTTCCTTACTCCTTCCCGTCCCCCACCTCATTTCATCCCCTCCCCACCTCACTTCCTCCCAAGCCTATCCCTCACCATGCACACTCGTGAGCTGCAACCTAACGGATCTGCTCACTCACACACCTCTCCGCTTCTTCCACTTCCCCCTGCCTCCCGCCCCTCCCCCCACCAG